>OX637660.1:2203545-2803545 GCA_951802225.1 Euspilapteryx auroguttella | reverse complement strand
GTTACATTATAACTTTTGATCCCTACTTACAATATCTTTGGAAATGAAATAAAAACAGCCAAAAGACGTCCACTGCTGGACATAGGCCTCCCTCACAAATCGCCTAACCGACCGGTCGTGATCGAACCTCATCCTGTTAGTTCCTCAACCTTCACCAGGTTGTGTGGCCACCTTGTGGGGTGCGACCACCCGGAGAAGTATGATTAGCTGGGGTCAAAAAATTAGCCCAAAAAAAAACTGAAAAGCCAAAAATAAAAACTTTTTATAAAAAAATTAAACCGCCGAAAAAACTGAAAAGCATTAAATAATAGGGAAACATTTTCTATTAGGCCTTAATTTACTCACTTCTTAAAGTAATTTTGGATTAACAAGAAATTTTGAGTCGGTGCCACAGAATCAACGAATAAAGATCACTAAATTACCTGAAATTCAAAGAAATAACCGAAAAACGTTTGCCTATAGATAATGAATTTGCTTGTGTGGTGTGGCGCCGACTTAAAATTTCTTGTTAATCCAAAATTACTTTAAGAAGTGAGTAAATTAAGGCCTAATAGAAAATGTTTCCCTATTATTTAATGCTTTTCAGTTTTTTCGGCGGTTTAACTTTTTTATAAAAAGTTTTTATTTTATTGTGTACTAGAGGCTGCCCCGCGGTTTTTCCCGCGCAGATTTCTCATAAACACAAAATTCCCGTTTGTTCCCGTTCCCGTGGGAATTTCGGGAATCTTAGTGCTCACCTACACTCCCTAAGGAACCTACATGCAAAATTTCAGCCCGCTACGCCCAGTAGTTTCGGCTCTGCGTTGTCTGTCAGTCAGTCAGTCAGTCAGTCAGTCAGTCAGTCAGTAACGGAAGAGTTTTATATATATTGATTTAATATATCTTGCTGACCACAGATTAAGACTAATTGTTGAGAGAAGTTAGTTTAAATTTAATGTTTTCTTTTGTTTTATGTTAAGGTGCGAAACGGTGCAAAACTAGCGCCACTTCGATAAATAATTAATATCTTCTAAACCACGGCCGAAATCAAATATATGCGCCTTTGACTTCCTAGATAATCTTGCTTAAAAATTTTAAGGTTCTGTTGTGTAGCTTTTAGGTTCAAAATCAAAGAAAAAGACCGTTATGAAACTAAAGTGGCCGCTTTAGGCAACAAACCAAATTCTTCATTGATTTTAAACCTGAAAGCTACACAACAGGGCCTTCAAAATTCCCAAGACACAGATTGTCAAAAAGTAAAATAATGAGATCGCTTGAATACTCCGACCTACGCGTAAAATAATAAAAGTAAAAAATCTAAACAAAAGCCGCGACAAGGATTGTTTGGAGCAACATATTATTTTCCCTGGATTTATTGTCTCAGGTTATTACTAGCAAAGTCGCCCGGGTCGTTTACATAAAACGGCTCCGCCGTCCTTTGGGGCTAAAGGCTCCATTCCAATTTCTTTCAGGCTTGTATTGCTCCTTCATTGTAATAAAATAGGATGGTTTTATACTGAAAAAGACTGAGTTAAAACTAAAATGTTCACGACGGCCGGGGAATCGGTTTTGTTGAGTTTCATCTGGTTACTGTTTTATCAAAATTTTGTATTTGAACGGGACTGTATGTATATCTGAATACATTGCAAATATATTGACTGCTCCGTGGCTCAGTTTGCAGTGATGTGGACTGAGTAAGCGTGTGCACCCGGGTTCGATTCCCGGGCGAGGCGAATATTGATATGATGAATATCGATGATTGTTACCGGTCTGGGTGTGATGTTCGTCTCTGTGTGTTTCGGGCACCCTAGATACAGTTTCTTCCTAGTTAGGGGCTCTGAGTGTAATGTGTTATTATTATTATTATTATTGAAAAGGAAGACCCGTAAACCTAGTTTTACATTTGTGTCAGTAATATACTAAAAAGGTCGTGGATATTGGAAAATATTAAGTAGTGGAAAAACGATTGGTCTTGCTGTATGGACACGTACGCTATTATTCACCAGAATGCTGTTTTTAAGACAAAATTTATTTTAATAACATAACTCATGTGACAATAATATTAATATTAACATCAAGATTATATGATGGAAAGAGGTGAACAACCACAAATATTACAAAGGTAAAAGCAGCCTTAATTAGCAAACAGCTTATTTTGTAAACTATTAACTATATTATCAACGTTGTAATTGGCTATTATTTCGAAACAGCTTACAGTGAATTCCATAGTTCAAAACTTTTTAACTTTATTAAGACTTCAATTTTTAAGGTTATCGCCATTCGATGCAAATCAGCATTACTTTACATCACGAATTATACATCTACAAAAAATTTCGTATATCTCCGACAAACCTGTTTGCCATACAACAACATACAGATCACCATAAAGAGATTAATTTTGGTAGGGGTTTATGCATATTATAGCGACAGACAGACGCGGAAAGTGACTTTGTTTTAAACTATGTATTGGTTACCATGTCCACCATACTAGGCGGTACAAAGTTCGCCGGGTCCACTAGTAAATAATAATAATAACGCAGTCAAAAACTTAATTTTAAAATACGGCAATCAGGGTCGATGCTAGAGGGAGCGACGTGGTCGCATTCATTACGGGTGCGGGAGTGAAGTTTGCGCTGTTATTTTTGAACCACTAGAGGCAGGCAAGGAAATCTGGCATTCGGTTTTGACTGAAAATGCTTTTGGCTGGTACAGTGGCGGACACGGTCGGCGTAACACTTTCGGTTTTTCTGTATTGCAAAATAACTCTTGTTCTATAGTAATACAGACTAGGGATGACGAAACCATAGACAAATCTGTTACGGCCTCCTAGTCCGTGACTGTACATATTATCGCTACTAGATTGCGGTCAAGTGTTTTTTTTACAAAATATTTATTTAAAGGTGATATTGGTATTTTTTTTTTGTCTTTATGGCTTCTTGAACACTTTATAATGCACGAAAGCATATTTGTAAAGATAAAACACGGTCAGAAATACCCAAAAACACAGTAATATGCTCCCGACGCTGCAGCCAAACGACTCAAGGTGCCTAGGAACTGACGCGGCATGGTGTCCGGAACCCTAAGCCCCGCCCACCGTGGCTTGTTTTCCGTGTGCATTGCGTGGGGCCTTTTATTGGGCTAGTTACGCTTCTTGAGTATTGTAATGTTATTCGTAGTCAAATAATGATTCCTATTTACTCCGCATAAATTATTGAGATTCGCAATGGGGAGGGCATATAGCTGGTCGCTAAGGCAGAACATTTTTTGATTGTGTAGGGCCTACATTTTAGGCAGACCTTTCACATGATGGTGAGACGACTTGGTAAAAGATGCTGGAGTACATCGGATGAGGGTCACATAAAACTGGTCATTGTGATGTCCATCAGTGGAACAACTGGTTGTTGGACTAACTGTTGTTATAATGAGGTATCATTATCAATCATCCTACGTTCTATTATTATGTCCTTTTTTATTTGAGATGGGCAATAGTTCCATGTGGGCAACGTTTCTTGATTGTGTAGGTTTGTTGTTTAGTGATAACTAAACCGCAGATCAGATAATAAACTAAACTCTAACTAAAACTGGCAAGTGTATTTAGGTAGGGTCAAACGAATCAAGCAAAACGCAAAAGTCACTGTGTCTGTATTCCGGGAACAGAGTTGAGGTTGTGTTCTGAACTAATTAAGTGTATTGAAATGTTGAATGCAATCCAACTTTGTAGTTTTGTTAGTAACATTAGCAATTAGATTGATGTTGGTTTTTGTTTGTGAATACGGAAGTATATTTTGTTTGTTAGGTCACTTTATCTGGTAGTATAAATAACATAATTACTAATTGTTCTAGTTAAAATACTGTCCAAGAGGCATATTAGGCATATCATTACGAAAGATTTTGAAATTCTCTTCCGTAATTTATGTGATATACTTAGGTTAATTTCAAAAAATATATATTTAATTATGTATTAAGCTTAAGTTTAACGTTGTTCTATGGGTTCGTTTGACCTAAAAACACTTTGTAATTAGGAGCATACAGTTGATTATTTTATAAAAATTAATCTACATAGATAATGTAAAAAATTATGGAAAGACGAAGTCTTTTTTGCACATGCTTTTAATTAAAATGAAATTTAAATAACACTTACTTTGTAAATACAGTATTAAATGTTAATTATGCAAATCGATTTTATACAATAAAAACAAAAGGAAAATATTGAAAGGTACTTTTATTAATTGACTAGAGGCTGCCCCGCGATTTTTCCCGCGCAGATTTCTCATAAACACAAAATTCCCGTTTTTTCCCGTTCCCGTGGGAATTTCGGGAAATCCCTTCTTAGTGCTCACCTACACTCCCCAAGGAACCCACGTGCCAATTTTCAGCTTTCTACGCCCAGTAGTTTAGGCTCTGCGTTGTCTGTCAGTCAGTCAGTCAGTAACGGAAGATTTTATATATATTCACTAGAGGCTGCCCCGCGGTTTCACTCGCGCAGATTTCTCATAAACACAGAATTCCCGTTTTTTCCCGTTCCCGTGGGAATTTCGGGAAATCCCTTCTTAGTGCTCACCTACACTCCCTAAGGAACCTACATGCAAAATTTCAGCCCGCTACGCCTAGTAGTTTCGGCTCTGCGTTGTCTGTCAGTCAGTCAGTCAGTCAGTCAGTCAGTCAGTCAGTAACGGAAGAGTTTTATATATATTGATTTTCTACGATTATTTCGCACTGGTATACAAAGAAAAGACATAGAGAGGGCTTCACACGCAGTTTGCTAATTATAATCGTGGGCGCGAGAAATTTTTTATGTGATAAAAACTTAAATTACTTTTAATTTTCAGACTGATTGCGATTAATAATAAATTATATTCAAGTGTGATATTAAAGAAGAAAAAATAATGTAAGCGACACCATTATAAAATATAAAGTTGATGAGATTTGCACGTTCGTTAGATTCCTCAGGAGATTTATGTTCTGGTTGTTAATATATAAAATAATCAAGGATAATTATTATTTAAAAGATCCATTAAGTGTTTAAAGAGGAAAGTTTGTTTTAATTTTTTTGTGAATGTGAATATGCTAACTAAAATTATGTTAAAAAGCTGGGCAAAGCTAAAAAGAGCCATTGATTTGTGTGTGAGAACAAGTACTCAGATAAATAAACGTCAGTCTTGAGTCTAACACATATATTTTTAAGTTTTTTTTGTGATTTTTGTACTTACGTTATTATGGATTAGGTATTTTTTTGTTTGTATGTTAATTTTTATCAGTTTTATAAATTGTTTATTATGTTTTTTTACAGAAGTTTGGTGCAGAAATACAGATTCAGTTACTAGTTATTGACCTTTAGAAAAGCAAGAAATTATAAAAAAAAATTGAAAATTCGATCAGCATTCATAAAAACAGTCATTTAACTTTTTGGAAAAAAGGATTCGGTTAGTCTAAAGAATGAACAAACTTCATGCTTTTTTTGAAAAATACTTTGAAGATCCAAATAATCCAATACTCGGACCAGCAATCAAATTGTCATTTTACTTGGGCATATGGCGGGTTGGAAACAACACATTCAAGAGATTTGCCTCTGATTTTATATTGTTAATGTTATTATTATTTTACTTAACAATGTTGATACATTTGGGGCAGCTCTTCATATCGTTCGACGATATGCAATCTTTGATCGAAAGCTTTTTTATTACTATCACAGCAGTAATAACTAATTACAAGATATTTTTATTAATACGGTATAAAGAAGACTGGAAGATATTGTTCCAAAGTATTGCTCAGGAAGAATTTTTGGAGAAGCAGAGGGCTGATCTTCGTTGTCTGGAAATAAGCAAGAAGCATACTTTATATATACGGAAACTCTTCTTATTTTATTTCATTTGTATATTTTTGTTATCTTGTTCGAGCTTAATCCCTATTATCTTCTTGTTTACAAACGAAAAGTTTAAAGAAGCAATACAGAATGGGACAGTGCCGTACCCTCAAAATATGCCGGGTTGGTATCCATTCGACCACACAAAACCGCCAGGTTATTTTCCAGCAATAATATTTCAATTGATTATGGGAGCTTATGCACGATTTGCCGTATTCACTCTTGATATGAATTCATTTTCAATAATGATATTTTTGAAGATACACTTCATAATTTTGAAAGATAAGTGCAGAAAGTTGTTTGTTAAAGAGGGTGAGGATGAGCTGACTAGAGTTAAGGTGGCAGAACGAATCAAGGAGTGCCATCGACATCATGCTCATTTGGTGGAGTAAGTTTCTCTAAAATTATAAGTTGATAATCTTAAAATCGAAATTTTAAAATTTTATTTTCTAAAGTAATTTTATATTAACTGAAGGGGCGCCTCGCCGACTTCTTGCCGATAAATAAAATTGTAAAGTATTAACATGGACGTAAAGTTAGTAACTATTATTTAATCTGTAGTAAAAAATGTAAAGGGAACAAGAGGGATCCAGAGCGCAGTGAGAGTCTCAAGGGCTTTTCCATTATGGCTTGAAACTTGAAAAATCAAGTAGTACAATACCTATAGTCATAATGGCTTGAAACTCGAACTAGCGGAATAGTAACAGCACCCGAAGTGGAATGCTTTTAGCCCATCCAGTATATTGTATTTTTTATTCCATCCCATGAGAAAATTTTCTATTATCTATAATCTACCTAATTATGTTGAGCTAAAATCCACTTCAGTTCAATCACATAATATTATTGCAACAATAATTTTAATCTAAGTAATTATTATTATTTAAGACATGCAATTTTGATGTTTCTTTTTTCAGAATAAGAGACTTGTACAACTCGCTGGTGTCGCAAGTGATGTTCTTGTATGTGGTCATTTGTTCTATTGTTATTTGCGGAGCTGTTCTTCAGGTTTCATCAGTAAGTAAAATTATGCCTCAGGCAAATGACAGGCCGTTCTGGTTATTTTATCGTTATCATATCCTCAGACTACATTTACTCATGGCTGGATAAAGGCCTATTCGATGAATCACTACTGAGTACGGTACTGTGCAACACTCTACTCTTACAACGCTTGCCAACCACCTTATCGGTATCATCCAACCATTCTCACCACAGTGGTCTACCAGAATGTTTAGTGAACTACAATTTATTTTTGCTTTTCTCTGCAGGTGAACATACCATCGCACAAAAAGATGTTTCCTGTTATGTTTGCGGGAGTTTTAGTAACTCAACTTTTGTGCTACTGTTGGCATAGCACTTTAGTTTCTCACGAGGTAATGAGCGCTATTTTTATTCCGCTCGAAAATATGTAATACTTTTTGGTTACTCTCTTAATGTTCTATAGTTCCTAAGTGATTTTTTATTGTGAATGTGGTTTCCTTTATTCTATTCTCTGTTAAATTGGCGACTCCATCATTAGCTTTGCGGATGGGATGTTAGGCGGCATTTTGCGTAAGGGTGCAGTCTTCTCGTGTGGCATGAAAGCTCATTATGTTTTTAGGTATTCTAGTTTAGTTTACTATACCTACAGCTTGGCAACGGTGTCTTGACACGGAACCATTTTTAACTTAAGTTGGAAAACCTAAAAAAATATAACTTCTAGTAAACACACAGATAATGAATTTCTTAATTTTAGATTTTCACTAACTTTGGGTTTAAATGGTGTTTTATTCAGAGAGAAATTAAAAAAAAAATTTTAGTCCACATACAAAGTGGCGCTCCCATTATTTTCTAGTTATCTCTGTGCCAAGCTGTACAATAAGTGATAATTTATATCCCATATTGAATAATGAATTTTAATTTGTGTTTTTTTACAATTTTTTTTGGATTTTTATCAGAGTAATGATCTGGATAGAGGTGTGTATGAGAGCGCGTGGTGGCGAGCCGACACGCGCACGCGCAAGGACCTACTGATCCTGGGCGCACAGCTGAATAAAACATTTGAGATAAAGGCTGGACCTTGCACTGTCTTGTCTATTGATACCTTCATCTCGGTATGTGATAGAGTTAACCATTTCCCAGACAAATAACCCTGTTATTCATAAAAAGTTAAATAGCGTCTTAGTAATTTGACATAATGTCAGTTACGACTGAATGTCACCTATTTACCACACAACAAACCAGAAAAGTAGACCTCCAGCAAAGCTACCGTGTTGTCAGTTAACGTCACATTTGCATTTAATGTCCTTTAATGCTATTATATTTTTAAAAATTCATAACATACATAATCTCACGCCTTTTATTCCCCGGAGGGTTAGGCAGAGGTACCAGCTCAAGAGCCGGACCCACATTTAGCCGACTTTATGCTTTTTTATTACCAACGTGACAAGGGGCCAGCTTGTCGCCGCGGTTATAACGACCGCTACTGCGGCCGGGACCAACGGCTTAAAATGCCTTCCGAAGCACGGAATCATCTTACTTTTCGGACAATCAGGTGATTCAAGCCTGCAATGTCCTATCCAACCGCAAACAACCACAACGTGATTTTTGTGGGAAATCAATATGTGGTGTTTTCTGCGGGGATCGAACCCACAACCTTCCGTGCCCTAATCAAAGGCGCGACGCGCTACGCCACTGAGCTACGGAGGCGGCTTTTAAAAAAATCTGTTTTAATTCTCACTAAATAGATTCCATTTTTTCAATTTTGCTTTGAACGCAATTTATAGGTTTAATCATTTTCTTTTCTTTTCAGATCATGAAAGGAACGTACAGTTATTACACCCTCATGGCATCGACAGGGAGAGTTTGATTTGGAATTCTATAGATTTTACTAGTAAACCTCATTTTAAAATACAATGCACGATGATAGTTAAAAATAAAAATATTTTAGGCATAAGTATATCAAAATTGTTTCTTTTGTATCTGTAAAATATATTTTTGTTAAGAGAAGTTAAGTGAAATAAAACAAACCATTATTGTACGGATCTGAGACCAAATGCTCTCCGCAACTGACTCATTTTTTGTTTCGCTCGCGCCGAGTCGCAGACACAACTCGAACAGAAAAGTAGTGTATTCAACAAATGAGGATCAATATAATGTAGATAGTTATGGAAAATTCAAAATAAGTAATTCTTCATTCAGTTGTAAAACCAAAAGGTGACCAGTAACATAATAAAAGGTAAAATAATACCTTCCTATATACTTATTTAAGTATTCTTCTCAACTATTGTGGGGAAATATCCAGCGGTGTTAGAATAGTGGAACAAAGATGATTTCAGCTAGCACCTTAGTTAAAAATTTATTTTTTACTCTAGAGCACCACTTGTACAATAAAAAAAAAAAAAACCTTATGTAAAAAATAACATTAATTCTTAGGTATATACAGTGTGACTTGGAATTAAAAAATTTTTTTTGGAAAAAAAAGCGCTTTTTCTTTCGATGTTACATGCTACGTCCTTCACAGCTACGAAACTATCAAGAGACGCGCGCGCAAACAGGACAAGTGAGACGGAATCAGGTTGGACATAAAATACACTGTTGTACAAAAGTGTTTTTAATATTTATATATTTTTTTTAGACTTTTTTTTATTTTTGTATTTTAATTTTAAAAAGTAGCAAGAGTGATTTTCTTACCCCTTTATTCATAAAGATACAGTAGATTTTAAGTAACTTTACTGAACGTCTACTTCTCTGGTTTGTTGTATGGTAAATACGTTACATCCGGTCTAAATTGACTCACGTCAAGTAACTAAAATGCTCTTTAACTTATTATGAATAACAGGGTTATTCTTTACTGATTAGTCAACGCCGAACGAAAAAAACCGCATCAAAATCTAAAAATAGTTTTAAAGATTTAATCATACATAGACGCAGAAAGCGACTTTATTTATACTATGTTTGATGATGATACATTTAAAAATAATAATAATAGCTGGAAATAAAAAAATAAATAAAAATAAAAACCAATGATAATAATAATGAACGTAAATTGGCTTCATAGGGTTTTAACAACACTCGAAGTATTAATTTTTTGTTAGTGAAGGCTGTTACTATTATTTGCAATACTATTAACAATTGAGTAATTCCTTTGACTTATTGTTCAAGTATTGATCTTGTATAGTTTTCCTATTTTCTTAGGGTTCATTAGTAAAACAAAGAACCATTTTATATATGATCAAACGAACTTCTCAAGTGAAGTTCGATCAATATTATATGAGTGGTTTCATTTGAAGATATAAATCATTTCACTAGGTAGTCCTTTCACCTACAAGGCAACATTCGCACGTTCTTACAAATAACTATTATTCGATCGATTTAATCGATATCGATTACTCGATTAATTTGAAATTTACCCATGCTCCCATCCCTACCACTCTACGCGCCCATCACTAGCAGCGTCCGCCAAGCCTGTCATTCTTTTTAGAGATAGTTTTCTGCTCAGTTTTCTGGCATAAATTACGTCGTTTATTGACATTTTTGACAAAACTCGGGATTTGGGTAGGGAGGGTGATTTATATCTTCAAATGAAACCACTCATATAATATTGATCGAACTTCACTTGAGAAGTTCGTTTGATCATATATTATATTTCGTGGTTTCATTTTCGATATAAATCATTTCACTAGGTAGATGTTTAGAGACATTGTTTTGTCTATATTTTTTCATGATAATGAAACAATATTAATTAAAAAGATGTAATTTTGGCTAGTTTTATTTGAACTCTTAGTATAGGTACCTACAAATATTATTAAATAATATTACTCATCTTATTAGTTAAAAACACTATATTTTAACATATAAAAGTAATCATTATAGTTAGTTTATAGAGTACTTCAAAGTTTAACATTGCGTAGTTACTTAGGTAATTACTTGGTAGGTAGGTACTCAGCTACATTATTTATAACATACTTATATACTAATTGTATATTTTTTAATGAACTAATTTGGTCAGAGATTTAATAAAAAATTGATAATCAATCATCATAGGACATTGATAAATTTAGCAAACTTGTTAGAGGTAGAGGTCCAGGCGGCCGTCTTTTGATCTGATCAAGATTGACGCCGGTAGCATGAGCAGCCGATGTGGCGGCGGCGTGTCGCGTGCTGCTGTGTGTGCCGTACACCGCAAGGATCTGCCTGATCCACATGCTTATTGACTATGCTGTTGTGTTCCTGTGAGGACGTTACGCTTCACAGTTATTAAGAGGTGATTGGCTTATTTAGGTCTGATTTATTTAGTTAAGGTTATATAACCGTCTTATATATAGACGGATTCACCGTAAGATAAAGTAAAACTAACAATGGTGGATAGCTTTTGATTGCATTCAGCGCCTATAGTTTTGATAAAATTTTCATTTACTTTATGATTCTAATGCCATTGCTATTTTTATTTATAATAATCTGTTATTTAGAGAAAGACTTTCAACCATGTGTGCTGTAGGCTGTAGATAATGTTAGTAAAGCTACTTTTGTCTAGGATAAGTTCATTCTTGTTTGGTATACATTTTTAGAGATTTT
The DNA here is from genome assembly GCA_951802225.1 of Euspilapteryx auroguttella. Lineage (NCBI taxonomy): Eukaryota > Metazoa > Arthropoda > Insecta > Lepidoptera > Gracillariidae > Euspilapteryx > Euspilapteryx auroguttella. The sequence goes on along the minus strand of OX637660.1, from coordinate 2,792,150 downwards.
TGAGAACCAATTGTGGATACTTACCAAGTACCTGTGTACTTTGGTGGATTGGGTATTAGTTTATAACATCTTTAAGGAAGGCGCTGATGCAATCATCCGAAGAAATATTTCTGCCTAAAAGCAGAGATAAAGCGATGGCTCTTATGATGATGCCCTGTGAATCCTGTGATGCGTCTTTTTCGAAGACGTTGGAGGGAAAAGTAATTACACTAAAAACAGAACATTCGAAAGAATCTAATTTAATCATAGTATTGAATAACATTATATTGATATTGTTGAATAGTAATATTAGAAAGTGAGGCTAGTATAAGATGCTGATGAGATGCTGTTGAGGGGATAATGAGACCTGGCATTGCCTGCTCGAGCATACTGCGGCACTCAGGGTAAACGTGAGTAGGAGAGGGTGACGGTCCCTGTTAGTAGACAACATAGGTTTTCGTCACGCCCTCAAGTGATTATTACGAAATAACTATATATCAATCAATGGAGGATAACAGGCAGGTCTAGAAGTACTAGAAGGGAATACTAGAATACTGGTCGTTTCGTCCTCAGTAATTTTTTGTAGGCCGTTAAGAAAAACGGAAAATGAAGGATCGGTATAGAAAAAATATGCATCTGCCCCTTTGTAGCATCTGGGTCTTGTTTCAAAGAAAAGTATTTCTTAAGTTTTGCGCTAGAATGTTTGAAAAGCATCTTTAAATTAAATCTTCGATCTGCCTCTTAATTATATTTCGTGTAATATAGAATGCTAAATGCTAATAGCTAGATTTTTCGCTTCTCGAACCAAGGCCAAATATATCTGGTAAGTTAATTGAAATTAGGAAATTGTATGCAACTTCGTGTCGTAATGTAGCTAATAGCTAATGCTAATGTTATCTACCCATAATAAAAATTAACAAATTGTTTAAGTTTCGGGGCATCTAAGGCTTAGTATATTGCTAATAATACGACATATAATTACTATAGTAAGTTTGAGTTACGCCTTTACGACTCGAGTCCGTGTTAACTTATGAATCATATTTTTGTGTTTAAATGAAATTTTAAAAGCTTTTAATATTATTATCTCATCAATTCAGGTCCTGTAAAATAATTATCATAGTATTCTCTGAATAGAAGGTAGGTAGAAGGTACCTGTACCTTTGCCTTTTAAGTATTTTTGGTTTCAACCAGCCTTTTGTAATGCTGCGCTAGCGGACATTAGGATGCCAATCATTTGTGAAAATTCTCTGATTGTAACAGGTGGTAGTTGAGAACACTTCAGAACCAATTCTATTATTTTATTACGTTTATGGCTTGTAAGTGATAAAGTCATATTTAAGTCATCTACTTACTTAAATCCTGAAAATTTGTAATTATTTTGTGGCTATAAGCTACTATTTTCATAGTTTATAATAAAGCCCAAGCACTCGAGTGATTTGAGTGTAAACCTAACTTTATTTAAAAATTCCATGTAACTACGGTCTATGTAAAGGATATCGTCACATACAAAAATTTACCAATTTTTGACCAAATGAACGCAAGTGACCTACGACCCCTTCTTTAATCTTAGTAAAAGTTCTAGGCGCTATCGTGAGCCAATAAGATAAGGCATTGAGTTGAAATCATAGGTGGATAACAAGATTCTGTGTGTTCACATCCTTAAACAGGAAACGTAGGTAAGTACTTACGATAGTTTTAAGCGACAGAAATAAAAAGTTACGAACCATTTTAGGTCAATAGATGCCATGTAATAATAGCTTGCATGCTGTTCTGCCATTTCGAAATGAAGTTTAGTTACTTACAAATTTATTTAACAGTTTTAGGTTAAAATGAAATCTCTTACCTCCATTTGAATTGGTGTCAAAAAGGTTTTAGATACGATTTCTAGCAAATTATTAGTTGCGATTGACATTTCTTGTTGTTACTGTGCTAACCATGTTACAACAGGAACATATTATTGCTCAAGTGGAAAATTAGAAAAAGATTTAATTATTTTGTTACAAATCCAATTAAGGATACCTTTATTGTTTGTGATATACAATACAACCAACACATTTTAAAAATATTGTACTGAATTCTGCCAGAATGGTGGTTGAGCACGTGGCCTGATTTGGGTCGTTCTCTAAACGTGCGACTGCGTCGGTATATGGGTCGTTGTAATTTGGAACTTGACGAGTGGTATCTTCGTACTCTGGCCCTGGCACGCCCCCCCCCTTGTTTTTCGCAAAGCGAGGAGGGCCTGAGTTTTTCTGAAACTGCGGCCAAGCTGTGCCCGTGGAGCTCGTAGAGGCGGCTGTGTTGTGTAAGCAACAGTATTTCTGGGAAGACTACTGTCTTCCTGATTTGAAGGCATTGCTGTTCAATTTTGAAGCTTAATTTAATTTTCTCTAAAATTTGGCACCGAACAGTGCTTCATCTCGTTTACTGTACTGAAAGATATTCAAAAACGTCTTGGTAGACCTGGTGCGGTCTTTTAAATGCGAGCTTGTGTCTCCGAGCTATAAAGGTCGCATGAACTACGGGAGCCCTCGCTTAGAATCTTGATTGCCTCTATTTTATATCTTGAGTTAGGAGAATGGCCATGGCCCTACTCCCCGATGTGATGTGAAGTCAGTCCAAGTTGAGATGAGAGTATTTTAGTATTTAGCTTTGAGGCTTGAACCAATATGTAGTTGCTAGGTATAGTATATTGCTGAAGGATTTTTTCCTTGACTTCTCTAGCCATTTGAGAGAGATTATCGTAGATTCAATCACACAACTTTAGTTCATCATCCAGGGCTTCGCCCAGGGTTAATAAAATTTATGGGTCCAGTTCCGGAAATTTAAACTTTGCCTCAGGGTCCGAGTTCAATTGGTTGTTGTAACCGCTACTAGTTCCAATAAGGAAGTTATTGCTGGTGCTTGGATCTGTTTTTGGTGACGGTATTGAAAGTGGTCACTGTTGGGGCAGTGGTGGCAATTGGCACTTGGTATGTCGCCATCATGATTTTTGGTGATTCAGTCTCATTTAGACCTGATCATGGGTTGTAGGGAATAGTTTCGGCTAGAAATATATCCTCATATTCGAATGATATTTGCTCTGGGCACATTCCTTAAATTGTAAAGGCGTTTCGCCTACTGGAATAAGAAGAAAAAAGAAAATTATGCTTTTTATATTTTTATACTTATATAAAAAAATATGATTATTTTTGCATTTTGCCGCGTTCCTATTGGAATCTATGGCAGTATGGTAGCCTGGTTCATATTTGAATCTATGGCTTTGCAAATAAAATTATTTTAATGATAAAAACTGATGTACAGTTTTGAATTTTGCCGCGTTCCTATTGGAATCTATGGCAGTATGGCAGCCTGGTTCTTGTTCGAATCTATGGCTTTGCAAAAATATTTCTTTTACACTTTTTAAATGTAAGTTTATGCAGAATTTCAATTCGAAATTTCTGTCTAAACATTTTTTTTTTTTTTTTTGAAGGTAGGTAAGCAGATGAACTTACCGTAACATTAGACATTGTCTCTCGATTTATAGTATGAGGATAATGAAATCCATCAAAGTTGAAGTAACTCACTTAATTTTTTGTTAAAAATTTGAAAAGATTTCGGTATCTTGAAAAATTTATTTTTTGCGAACAAGATCCGAACGCGTGCTTTCGTTGCCTCGCACGGAAAAAGAATGACAGGCTTGGCGGACGCTGCTAGTGATGGGCGCGTAGAGTGGTAGGGATGGGAGCATGGGTAAATTTCAAATTAATCGAGTAATCGATATCGATTAAATCGATCGAATAATAGTTATTTGTAAGAACGTGCGAATGTTGCCTTGTAGGTGAAAGGACTACCTAGTGAAATGATTTATATCGAAAATGAAACCACGAAATATAATTTTATTTATTTTTGATATGAATTTGTTTTAACACAGTATAAATTTATAACTTACCAACTAACGCAGTATGTTAATCAACAATTTCAGGACAATCTCTAAAAGTCTACATGTCTACTAAATGCTAATCTTGAGGACAAAACACGAGTATAATTAATGATTAAACGAACTTACCTGTACGTGAAGTTCTATCATAATTATACAAGTAGTTTTGTCCGAAGAGATTAGCATCCCTCCCTCCCTAATAACCCGTGAAGGTCTTGAAATTGTATCTCTACGTATCTATTACGTACTCTGAACTAAATGATTGACAGGTGCATTGATTGACTGAAACGGCATCAAGGATTGAGAGACCATAGATAATTTTTTTCTTTAATATTTATTCTCTCAAACAGTGTGAAATGGCGAATCCTGGCGGGGTACTACATGTCTATTAAATGCTAACCTCTTCGGACAAACCTACTCGTATAGAACTTTACGTACCTACAGGTAATTTCGTTTTATCATTAATTTTATAAAAATTAATCTACATAGATAATTTAAAAAATAATGGGAAGACGAAGTCTTTTTTGCACATGCTTTTAATTAAAATGTAATTTAAATAGCACTTTGCAATTACAGTATCAAATTTTAATCAGGGAACGGAAACAAGGCTGCAAATCGTTTTTAAACAATGGCAAATATTGTTTTTTTTTTTGTTTATTTATTGATTAATTTTCTTCAATTATTTTGCACTGGTATATAGACACAGAGATAGACACTTCACGCGCAGTTTGCTAATTATTATCGTGGGAATAACTAATAAAAACGTTTTTTTAATTAATACAAAATTTCTTCATAATTTTCCGACTAATTGCAATAAATAGTAAATGATATTCAAGGGTGTTATTAGAGAAGATGAAAAAACAAACGCGGCACATAATGTTAATGATGTTTGCGCGGTTGTTTGTTCCCTCCTGTATGTATATTGTATATTCGGGTTGCTTACATCATCTTAAAGTAACAAAAAGAAAGAAAGAGAAGCAATTTTTAAAAATTCAAGCGGGATTCATAAAGACAGCCTTTTTGATTTTATGTTTTGGAAACAACAAATCGTAATGAACATGATACATGCATTTTTTGAAAAATATTTTGAAGATCCAAGTAACCCAATACTAGGACAAACAATTAAATGTGCATTTTACTTAGGCATATGGCGTTTTGGAAACAACAAAAACCAGAGAATTGCTTCTGATTTTATATTGTTAATGTTATTATTATTTTACTTAACAATGTTGATAAATTTTGGGCAGCTATTCATATCGTTCGACGATATACAAGCTTTGATCGAAAGCTCTTTCATTACGCTCACAGCAGCGGTAACTAATTACAAGATTTTTTTATTAATACGGTATAAAGAAGACTGGAAGATGTTATTCCAAGGTATTGCCCAGGAAGAAATTTTGGAGAAGGCTAGAGCTGATCCTTATTGTCTGGGTATAAGCAAGAAGCATACTTTATATATTCGGAAACTCTTCTTATTTTATTTCATTTGTATATTTTTGTTATCTTGTTCGAGCTTAATCCCTATTATCTTCTTGTTTACAAACGAAAAGTTTATAGAAGCAATACAGAATGGGACAGTGCCGTACCCTCAAAATATGCCCGGTTGGTATCCATTCGACCACACGAAACCACCAGGTTATTTTCCAGCAGTGATATTTCAATTGATTATGGGGGCTTATGCACGCTTCGCCGTAATGACTCTTGATATAAATTCATTTTCAATAATGATATTTTTGAAGATACACCTCATAATTTTGAAGGACAAGTGCAGCAAGTTGTTTGATGAAGTAGGTGAGGATGAGCTGACTAGAGCTAAAGTTGTAGAAAGAATTAAGGAGTGCCATCGACATCATGTTCATTTGATGGAGTAAGTTTCTATAAAATTATAAGAAGACACTTTATGTATCTATTTAATTTGATTTTTAAGGAAAATAAAACAGAAATTACTTCGATTAAATTATATATTAAATTTTGATTAAATTTTAGTCAGTTTTTGGAGGTGGCTCGGTCGAGTATGAGGCTTAACGGTTTTTGTTTCAGAATAAGAAACTTGTACAACTCGCTGGTGTCCAAGTGATGTTCTTGTATGTGCTCATTTGTTCTATCGTTCTTTGCGGCGCTGTTGTTCAGGTTACATCAGTAAGTTACTTATAATTATTAATGTATAAACAATTTAAAATCATTTTTTGACCGACGAAAAAAAAAGGAGGAGGTACTCAATTCGACACGTATATATATATTTTTTTTTTTAATGTATGATCACGCATAACTTTTTACAGAGTAGTCCGATTTTGATAATTCTTTTTTTAATCGATAGGGCATATCTTGAAGTTGGTCCCATAAAAATTTGGAAATAAAATTCCCACCCTAAGGGTGGGAAAATAGGGGTGACCTTTCGGTCGGCAGGAAGATTTATCCACTCACAGGTTGCATTCCGTCCGTGTTACATTATAAATTTTGATACCTACTTACAATATCTTTTGAAATGAAATAAAATCAGCCGAAAGACGTCCACTGCTGGACATAGGCCTCCCCCACAAATCGCCATACCGACCGGTCTTGTCGTCCCTGTAAACCATGTCGTCTGATCACCTTATGCGGTGTGACCACTGAACACCTTGTGGGAGAAGAAATAATAAAACCCTAAAAGAACTGAAAAGCATAAAATAAAACTTTTTATCAAAAAATAAAACCGCCGAAAAAAAAACTGAAAAGCATAAAATAATAGTCGAATTACTAAGTTCTTAAAGTAATGTAGGGTATACCAAGTGATTTTGAGTCGGCGCCACAGATTCCTCGTACAAAGATCTCTAAATTAGGTACCTTAAATTTAAAGAAATTACAAAAATTTGTGCGCTGCCGCGCATCAATCTTTACGTAATTAAGAAATTTGCTTGTGTGGCGCGCCGACTTAAAATAACTTGGTATACCCTACATTACTTTAAGAACTTAGTAATTCGACTATTATTTTATGCTTTTCAGTTTTTTTTTCGGCGGTTTTATTTTTTGATAAAAAGTTTTATTTTTCTACTCCGTTCTAGAGCTGGGTTTGATTATACATGCTACGTTGCACATTTGTTTTGGAAACCTCGAGTTAGTTTGTAAATTGTCGATCATCATCGTCATCATATCCTCAGCCTACATTTACCCACTGCTGTGCAACAAACACTCTTCTCTCACAACGTTTGGCAACTACCATACCGATATCATCTGACCATTCTGCACGAAGGACTGTCAGAATAATATGCCATTAAGTTTTTTTTACAAAATACTAAAATTTATTCTTACTTTCCTCTGCAGGTAAACATGCCACTGCAAAAAAAGTTTTTTTCTGTGATAGTTACGGGAATTTTAGTAACCCAGCTTTTGTGCTACTGTTGGCATAGCACTTTAGTTTCTCACGAGGTAATATAATCTCAATTTTTATTCCACCCACTCGAAAAGAGTGGTACTTTTTGGTTACTTGCCTCCCAAGTTAAATAGTCTAAAGTGATTTTGTTTGTGATTGTTTTTAAAAAAATAAATGAATATTTTTCAGAGTAACGATCTGGATAGAGGTGTGTATCAGAGCGCGTGGTGGCGAGCGGACACGCGCATGCGCAAGGACCTGCTGATCCTGGGCGCGCAGCTGAATAAAACATTTAAGATAAATGCTGGACCTTGTGCGGTCTTGTCTATTGATACCTTCATCTCGGTATGTGATACGGTTAAACATTTCCCAAATTTTTTTTTTTTTCATTTTAGAAGATTGCAATCAGTAACGTCAGTTAACTTATATCTTTAACATTTGCATTTGATGTCCTAATAGTGATGTTATATTTTTAACAATTCAGTTTTATATCTCACTTAATAGGTACCTAATAAAAAAAAACTTATATTTTGAGTTTAGTTTAGTTTAACTTGAACGCAATTAACTTCAGTTGATTAATCATTTTATTTTCTTTTTAGATCATGAAAGGAACATACAGTTATTACACCTTCATGGCATCGACAGGGAGAGTATAATTTGGATAGATTTTACTTGAAAAACGTATTTTTTTAAAGCGTTGTATAATGATCATTTAAATTAAAATATTTTATTATTAAGTAAGTATCACATTATCATCATATTGATTCAGTTTTTTCTATATGTAAAATATATTTTTGGTAACTTAGAGCTTTTAAAATGATATTGTATAAGTAAATTAATATTGAAAGGCAGTGTAAGGCGGTACAAAGTGCGCTGTGGCAGTTAGTGAATCCATAAATTTCTATACAAAACCAAGCGATTTCTCTAAAGTTAAAGGTGGAGTAAAACTCAAACTGCCCAATACATTTTGGTTTCCCTGGAGAAATCGACATCGGAAATGTCTGCCATTATTTTTGTCATGTCCCAGGGCCTTATTCGTGAGAAGTTTAAGTTTATGCACCATATTTATTAAGATTTATATCCGTCATCACCCTTGGTTGATTTTTATTACCCACTTGAATTTGAATTGTGTACTTTGCATTATTTGGAATTTCGGAAATAAATGAACTATGAATTTTAATATTTGAATTAATCCATTAGTTTACCTTTCGAAATCCATAACCACAAATAAAAATGTCAGTAAGTACATTCTAAAACATGTCTTTCCCTGAGGTATTATCTTTAACCCATTAAGCGACCAGTGGGAATCGAACCCGACCCTCCTAAGTCACAGTCAACATAACCGCAAATTGAACAACAGAGATAGTCTAAATTTTAGACTCTAAAACCACTATTACTCTGAGAAACGTAAAACAAGTTAAGCGCAGTTACTGCAATCTTCCTTGCATCTAGGCTAAAACATAAGTGCTTGTAACATAAAGTTTCCAGATACAAGACATTCAGCGGTTTAGTTCGAAGTTGGAAACTTAGACGATTCTAGAATCGAGCCGTAGAAGCAGGGCATTGAGGCTTGCTAGTCCGCCGTTGCAGCAAATTACTTGACCGGTTAATGCTAGTTAGCCTTTAATGGAGGTCTTATTCTGCAATCCTTTTTAAAATAGAGATGTGTAGTGAGGAATGTCTTTTTAGCAACCAATTGAAAAACTTTATTTATCTAGCAACCAGGAATAAAGGCATTCTATTGGTTTTTAAAAACACACCCACGCTACGCATCTCTGGTCGCTCTCATAAACTGCTATTATTCATTTGTGCTACTGGCTGAATAATGGTATCTCAATTTATTACTTGTACCTGCAAAAAAAACTTAGTACTTAATCTGAATATCTTAGATATGATGAAAAAGCGAAAATAGCAGAGCAAACTATCTTTTCACAAAATAACTGGCCAGGTTGTCAGACGAACTAGTAAAGGCTGCGGGAGTACATTGGATGTGGGTCGCTTAATACCGGTTGTTGTGGCGAATTGTGGGGGCGACATATGTCGGCAGTGGACGTTTTTCGGTTAAAATGATGATGATGAAAACTTAGATGTTAAAATAAGTAAATTTTTCACTATCTATGTATTTTTTTAAATTGAATTCCACCAGTATTCTAGGTTGATTCGCCTAGAAACTGTAACATATGAACTGTGAATAGCTACTTTTAAACTTAAACAAGAAAAGCAAAAGCTAGGAAATGTTGTTTGAGACTTTCGTTTCATTTAGTTTCATGACATGTCAGGCTGTAGGAAACACTTTTAAGTTTTAGAAGTGGCAACTGATATAATACCAGATAAAGGTAAGTTTAAATTAGAACAGACATTTATAAAGTGATATTCTTTGGCTAGCTCAAATGATAATAAAATTGAGAAAATTTTCCGGTTGTAATACTCGGAGGGATATTAAAGATGCGACTAAAAAGAGTTTGGTCGCTGCCTACTTACGAAAAGTGATGCTTTAAAATTAAGTTTTTTCTTCGTAACCCATTGTTATATTTTTTTGTGCTTATTAAACATGCTTATTTAACATTTTACAGCGTTATTTAGAATTGCTCTAACAAAACGTTGCGAGGGATCGTCTCGTTTGAATAGTTTCATATGTCTATATATAAATTTAATCGTATTTTCATTCTTTTTGAACTTTCTCGCTTTGGTATTTCTGTTAAGACAGGTGGAAATATCTCGGAAGCCGTACGACACTCTATTGTTTTATAATATAAAATATCGACATCAAAGCTTGCTGTTATAAGTTTTTCTTTTTGTGTAAGAATATCGTATTTTGAAAGAATATTTTGAACTTTTGTTTTGGTGTTATCGAACCGTTTTATAAATTTCAAGAATAGAATATAATAGAATAAACATTTATTCACCAAAACCGACATAATTACAAAGATAAAATAAAGACAAAATAAAATACAACTTGCAAAGAGACGTTTCATAGACAAAATAAAACAACTAAACATTGATAGCAAGATGCCTACGGTCACTCGTCACTCGGGCCCTGCGCGCCTTCGCTGACGCGTGTCGTCAGTCGGTTATTAGGTGAAATGGAGGCCATTTCAGCTTACGACCTCAACTCCAAGGAACTGAAGCTGAAGCCAACTGTTCTTCCATTGGCCACCGCTAGAATTGGACTCAAGCAGTTTTATTTATATGACTACTCCTATCAGCTAAACTTACATTAATCGCAAGGTAGGGAAAACTAAAAACCAAATAATTAAATCAAATTTCAAGTAATTTATAGCGAAATAGCTTAGCTAAAAAAACGGTTATATTGTTTTTAAGATAAACTCTGCGTCTTTTTTTTTATTTACAATCTAGGACAACTCAGTCCAACTGGGAAAATAGCAGAACCCTAAAACTCTGCGAAAGAGAGCTTAAGTTTTTTTTTGTTCCAAACTCTAAATTACCAACACTGTCACTCATTATTTGCATAAGAAAATTTAATAATAAATTATTCAGAAGTGTCAGGAAGTTTCTTCAATTTGGGGACGAAGATCTTTTTGTTTATGGCCCAAGTCTGAACTTGGCTTGCGTAACTAAGTGAAATATTTAACAGGGTCAAGTAATATTTGGTTCAGTCGCTTCTGAAACTTCAAGTTTTCTGATTAGGATTAATGGGTGCGTTATTTTTTATACTGTTTTGGAATCCCTTTTTCGTAATAACAAATTTGAAAAAAGAATAACTTTGGTCAGGGGCAGGGCAAGCAGACGCGCAATTATAGCTATGTTTGTTTTTTGAAATGAGTTTATAGCAGCCAGTTTTTTTAGTGGAGTTTTTGTTAAAATTAAGGTTGTTTCAGTACTTAATTCTTTGCATCATAGTGGATACGTTCATGTATGTATTTGAAATCACTGAAAAAAGTAAGTTTATTTTGTTTAATTACCAAAATAACAAATCATTTAATATTCCCCGAAATCTCACAAACATGAAAAAAAAATGTAGTAATTATGTGAGGCAGATTCTTCAAGGTTGTCTAAAATATTTTTGTGTTGGTAATGAAAGCAGGCAACAATACGTTCAACAAAATTGATTTTTTAGATAATAATCTCAGCAGAAAATTGTCTATTCATGGATTTATCAAAGAAACATTTTCCTAGAGGCTATGATCATATAAGAGGTTTCTTTTTACCTCCGAGAACTCTGTTAAAAGAAAAACGGTTTTCATCACGACTGGGAGGCATGAATAAAACAGGAATCGGAAAAAAAATATTGCAAAGAAATATAATATTCATAAGTTAGAACTGGTAGCAGACATTTGCACCAACTCGCTTAAAAGATGATTGTGTAAATATTTCGACAATTAATAAAACATCCCATGTACACAAATTATAATTTCCAATCTTTATCTATACATACCGTTGTATTTTATTTATTAAGGCTAAAGAATTCTGTGTTAGCATTTGAACTTAAAAAAAGTTAATTGAAGTAGGTACTTGATCATTACAGAATCTTATCTTAAGTTAAACAATTGTAGGAAAATAAAAAAATACAAGACAAGCAAATAAAAATGTTCAACAAAATTATTCGATTGCCGTTATGTCATTGAATATTTATGATTAGGTAATTAATATAACAAACTTTATTATATTGGTTCAAACATTGGCACCAACATCTTAAACCACACATCGGTTGAAGCTATGATGAATACAAAGTGCTCGACTTTTAGGCCGAACGATCCACTATTCAGAACGTTGCCTTGGAAAATTCAAATTACAGCAATTGGTGGCACGTAGTGTATCTATATAATCGCTAATGTTTTAGCTCTCATCGATTTTAACTAAGCATATTTGATAATTGAAAATATTTTAAAATAATTTCTTGTGCTCCGTAGAAAGAACTCTGTGGTTCTCCATTAATGGCTTTAAATTTATAATATTGTTTGCTATTGCTATTAATGCAATGTTGTTTTCGGACTTAATAAAATAATATAAAAACATTTCTCATTATATTGCGATCTGAAAACCAAATCTTCGTATTCCAAGTTTTAAAGTAGGTATTTATTACCAATGTTTTATTTTAGAACGATGAAAGTCAAGAACCGAAATTTTTGTAGGATTTTTGCGTACAGCGTTTACAATTTTTCGTCGTTGGCCAAGAAAATGTAATCCTCGAAGATTAAGGGTAAAACGCCTCCGTAGTAATGGGTAAATGATCCGACAAAACCCTGTTGCCGTGAAATTGTGAAGGCTTGTTACTGGACTCGGGTAGAAGACGCAAAAAATAAAAGGATTTCCGAAGATAGCCCACTAAGCTTTGGCTCTGATCGGGTTTATGGTTTTTCTATAAACAAGATAAAAATTCGACGAACCTTTTTTTAAATAATTTTAGATTTCAGTAATCATCGATGTCGTCGTTTGTTTGACATAATAAAAAAGGTATCATAAAAAACTTATTAGACTAAGTTAAAATCATGGTTGCGTGTGAGGTTCAAAAATAAATTTTCACTCAAATAAAAAAAAAATCGATAAGTATTCGATCAAATGCAGATTTACTCGATTAGTGGCTGGAATGACAATGAGTTGATCTTTAGCAGAATAACAGAAAAAACTTTAGGTTTGATATGAACAATGTGAAACCATCATTTTTAGTGATTCAAGCACTCTCGGCGTCCAATAAACTGCTTATCCTCGCTTAGCCGATACTAAATACTGGCATAAGCTAAGCTTTACGTAGACTCTTAACCACGCTTAACGTAGACTGCCGCTATCTCCGAGAGGCAATACAGTCCATGAATAAAACAAAAGGGTAGGAACTAGAAATAGGTACACTCCACTCTTGGCTTCTATTTAAAACTGGCTTGTATTCTAAGTAAAATATACAATACAACGCTTGAGTGAGTATTAAACATAAGTACTAAACTATGGATTTTTGAGTTAGTGAGGCAGTGCACAAAATAAAGTATTCAAAATCAACGAATCAACGGAAACGGGAAATAATGAAGTAAGTATAGCAAATTGAAAACCACTAAATACAATATATCAAATATTATTTAACAGCTTGAGGCCTCATTTAGGGTGACGTGGTGCGTTGCGCGGGGCGCCGTGCGGGACATCGTCGTGCCGGCGCCGACGTGGGCACCGCCGCGGGCGCCAACGCATCTCCTTGTACGATATACGATAGATCTTGGAGCGTTGAACGACGCGGGCATCGCTGCGGCAGCGTCCGCGTTTGTGCACGCGTTGGCGCCCGCATTGACTGTGCCAACGCGTCTCCGTAAAACGGTCTCATCATTGCTATACGTTTGATTTAATTGCAGCACGCCCCTAAATGCGGCCTAACGGTCCCAGTGTTGATGTATACAAATTATTACTTGCTTAAATAGCATTTTTTTTTTATCATCTAAATAATAGAGTCATTATTCTGCTGCGGCTCGTAAAGCAGTAAGCGAAGTGAAAGTAATTAAAAACAAAGCACGATCTTCTGATGTCCTAAGTTCATCTAAAAATCTGTCAGCAGTTAGGGTCCCGCAGGTTCTTCTTCTTCTTAGGTTACAGATATACAAATCTTTTCAAGACTAAAATAACGCTTTGATCATTTTGGAGAGTAATTTTCATCGAAATTTTGACGAGCGTGTCAATTTCCAAATGTAAATTCACAATTTTTAGATTATGCCAGTTTATTCGAGAATGTATTCGTTACATAGTAGCGTTATCATATGGTTTCTACATGGTCGGGTTATAGTGCATACGGTGCCTCCACGCGACAGCGCTATGTATGTATGTATCAACAATGTCGTACAATGAGGCGAAAATTTTACTTGGTATTCGCCAAACATGAGAACTGTCCGGTACTGGCTAGTTTAATTAAAGTTTAAATATGCTTTTGTTACCTCTTGCATATGTCGTAGTAAGATTTGATAATTAGGTTTTTTGCAAAAAAACCTAGGGATTTTGCGAAAACACGGATAATTTGATATAAGCATTACTTTTTTTTCAATCATCCTGACATGAAGCAGTTTTTTTGCAAAAAACCTAGTAAGATTGAAAACTTTGAAACCTTCCTATATTCTGATTGGCTAGATTTATTGCTTTCTGGTAAACTCTTATTCTGATTGGTTCTCTGTAGCGTCAAAGGATATTTTAACGAACCAATCAGAGTAAGAGTTTACCAGCAAGCAATAAACTAGCCAATCAGATTATAGGAAATTTTCAAAGTTTTCAATCTTACTAGGTTTTTTGCAAAAAAACTGCTTCATGTCAGGATGATTGAAAAAAAAGAAATGCTTATATCAAATTATCCGTGTTTTCGCAAAATCCCTAGGTTTTTGCAAAAAACCTAATTATCAAATCTTACTACGACACCATACAAGTAACGATTGTTTTTCAAATCTGTACTATGTAATATTAGTTAGTGAGGCTGCAGCAGAGTAACTCCTGGGGTAATATTAAGGCCACATTTGCAACATTGCTTTTCGTCCTCTGGAGTGTCAAAGGCAATACAACAAAAAAATGCAAAGCAATATTGCAAAAACGGCTGTAATGGTACCCCTCCCCTGTTCAATGAAAGATTACTTTTTTTTTATCACGAATTGAAATATGGTTGATATCTTATTTTTAACCGACTTCAAAAAAGGAAGTAATCAGTTTTACCTGTATGTATGTATGTATGTATGTATGTTTGTCCGCGATTATCTCGCATTTGGCCGAACCGATTTTTATGCGGTTTTCAGATAAGTATTTGTTTCATTCAGAAGAAGGTTTTAGTACCTATTTTTAAATGCGGCAAAATGCATGGAGACTATCGACAAAAATGACAGATAGATATGACAAAGTCGACAAAATGTCCGTCATGCTACCACCGCAGGTACCTATTGATTATCATTAAACTGGTTTTAGGTCGAAGAAAGCCAGAACTGCAAGGTCCAATGAGTTTCAGCGATGATAACGAGAGGATAATTCGTTTATGGCTTACTAGATAACCCAGCGAACTCCGCCTAACCAAGATACTGTACTTCTGCCTTATCTTTTAATACGTTGCACATGTAGGTATTATATACAAAAACCTTTCTCTTGTATCACTATATCTTTGAAAAAATCCGCATCAAAATCCGTTGCATAGTTTTAAAGAAGTAAGCATACATAGCGACAGACGCGGGAAGCGTCTTCATTTTATACTATGTATATGATATTGATGATAATCAATTCTTATTACTTACTTATAGAAATTTACATCGCACAACACTTCTTTTAGATTTCAAGGGCTCTAAAGTATTTTTAGAAGATTAATTTTCCTTGAGCTTTCGAATTGTTTTTAGAAGGCGAGCAGTTAATTAAACCGGGAATTAAGGATAGATAAAAGTTTTTTTTTTTATAAAAATGCCCTAATTAGAAATTTTGGGTGTGTTTTTGTTATGTAAGGAAACATCTAAGCCTTTCTAGATAATAATAAGCCTTTTGAAACCAAATAAAATTAAGCTTCTTTCATTGTCAATTTTTTCTCTTTCCAATTCCAATCAGAAATTAGCAGGCCGTCGAGTTTTTGTTTGAACGTTTAAGCGTTCCTTCAGTCGTTCAGGTTCCAATCACCATTTTGCAGCTTTTTGCATGTGCAAAACACATTCCTCATGAAAATATCACAAATATAAATTTCAAATACCAAAGGTTACCTATATCTTGCACACACACAACACAAATTGTGTGAAACCAAAACCACAGGCACGAGGCGTGAGGGTAGAAGTTAAATTAATATCAAATTTACAAAGCGGGATCTTGCACCGCTATTGGCTTGAAGCCAGTCGAGCGCCCAGCTCGTGGCATTAATGATGATTAACATTCTGTTTCAGTATTCGTTTTGAAGCTTCAGTGGCCTAGTGGTGCTCACTAGCTCACTTATCTAGATTTACTATCGGATCTCTAATCCTGCTAAACTTTTAACTTGGAGCTCAAAGCCCGATCACCCGGCCATTCTTTACAATTATGTAGTAGAAGAAGCGTTGCGAAAATTGTCTACGTCAGTCACCTGAGAGCTCTGCTAGTCTAATGAGGCTCTAAGGGTGACCAATCAACATCGAGCTGTGCTGCGCTGTGATGAAGCTAGTTTTTTTAACAAGCTGTACTATGCTTTGCTTAGATCAGTAAGTAATCGGCAGTTCGAGAACAGTATCGTTTATCTCGTCAAAAATTAACAAAAAAAACGTAAATATTAAGACATAGTTGAGATAGAGACGTCTGAGAGCGATGGAGGGGCATGCAGCGTGCCGATTTTTGAAAAACCTAGCACAGCTCGATTGAGCTCAGCATGGCAGAGCTGCTTATAATCATAGCATAGTCCAGCACAGCGCAGCTCAGCACGGCGGGTAGCGCGCCTCGCTCGAGACTGCTGCGTTTTGAAACAGAGCGTAGCCTCACACAGCGCACCATAGCATGGTTTGTTTGTGTCCTCATCAAAATAAAAGACGAGCTAGTTCAACAAACATAGCACAGCGCAGTACACAGCGCAGCACAGCCTGATGATGATTTGTCGCCCTTAGGCCCCGTCCGAACCACAATATTCGTCAATGCAACGTGATTTTTTTATCGCAGTGCCGAAACTTGGATAGGATTCAGTGTGTTAAAGAATTGCGGAAAAAAATCGCGCGGAAAATAATCATTGTCTGAACTCTGTCGTGGCGGGTTTTTATTTATAATCATTACTATTAACAATTTAATTTGAATGACCACCTCTGTGGTTCAGTTGACGATAATACTGTCTGTGACTTGGAAGGACTGGGTTCGATTTAATATTAATATTTTTCTGGGCTTTGGTGTATTTGTACAGGTGGTGGCCTAGGGGACTGCGTAACACTTCTGGTTTTTCTGTATTGCAAAATAGCTCTCGTTATTTGGTATTAAAGTCTCGGGCGCACGAGACCTTGACAAATCTGTAACACCGCCACTGTATGTGATTCGGGCCTAGATACAATGTTCTATGTGAATTTTGCTAAATACAATGTGAAAATATTTTGTAATGTAGAGGCAGAAATGGTTTCTAGCTCTACTCTAATAATAAACTCTCTTTGTTTTTTTTTACAAGTACCCATAAAATACAATTTGAGAATATCAATATATATAAAACTCTTCCGTTACTGACTGACTGACTGACTGACAACGCAGAGCCGAAACTACTGGGCGTAGCGGGCTGAAATTTTGCACGTGGGTTCCTTGGGGAGTGTAGGTGAGCACTAAGAAAGGATTTCCCGAAATTTTCATGGGAACGGGAAAAAACGGGATTTTGTTGTTTTATGAGAAATCTGCGCGGGTAAAACCGCGGGGCAGCCTCTAGTTTTATATAAGTTAGCTTTCCCAGAATTGTTGTCGTAACGAGTAGAGTATACAAGGCAACGTTCATGAATAACAAATCAGTTGCCTTTTTATATAGACAAATATTTAATAACAAATCACAACCAAGTCGAGGCGCGGCGAGGCCCTGTGATAATGATGATGATGATGAATTCTTCCTATAGTCCCTCATCAGGGGCAAAGGGCTCGAAGTAATTTTCTCCATTTTATTTATACGGTCCTGGGCTGCCTCCTCCAGGTCCCGCCATTTGAGACCAGTTGTTGCGATCTCCTTCTCTACCGATCTCCTCCAGGTGATACGAGGGCGACCTGGCTTTCTGCTACCGGAGGCGTGCCATGTCAGAGCCTGTTTGGAGATGTGATCGTCGGTTCTCCTTAACACGTTACCAATTTAATCTAGTCTTAAATTCTATGTCACAGAGTTCAAAACAAGTTTTAATCGAAGATTATTCTTTACCATATGTCATTGCACATATTGATCCTTAAGCTTGAGCAGTACATTTTGAAGACCTATGTCAATATTTTGCATAGCGTAAACCAGTGTATATCCTCCGCCTTTTCTAAGCCTCGTGCCTAAAAAAACATCTGCGCGTCGTCGCATGCTGCACTGCAGGGCATTTTTACACAAATTATTATTTGTACCGTTCAGTGGCGGTCTAGGACGGCGTAACACTTTCGGATTTTCTGTATTGCAAAATAGCTCTTGTTCTTTGATAATACAGTCTTTGACACATGAGACCATAGATAAATATTTTACGCTGTCCTAGACATCCACTGTACATCTACTTACTAACAAACAAGTCTACATCTACATTGAATCACCTAGGTACTAAATCCAAGTATGTTTTGTTTAAGGTGAAAACGTTAGCGTTTCAAAAATCCAATCAACAAGGGATTATACGTAAGATGAAACTAAAAAAAGGTTTTTTTTTAAATTCACAGGAAAAATAAATAACCGTTATAATACTTGGAAGGGCTTACTGGAAATTGGATGGGATAATGAATTATTTACTTCGCCCTTGATAGATAAAAGACGAAAATTATTCTGAAATATATTTTTATATCAAAGTAAAGTATCACCGATATCAGCTGCGTAGGTAGAAACTTACTTAGAAATCTTTACTTAAAGTTTCTTCTTAGAAATTTAATACTTCTTATTTATTGGGGTTATGATGCAATGGTAGTGTAAGTTATGCTATAAATAAATAAATAGTTAAGAAACTTGAGCCCCTGTTGATGTAAATGCACCAGTATAGGAACGAGAAAACAGATCGACACAAAAATAAAAATAGCCTTTTTATAAATCGCGTTCTAATGTGCCGCCGTGGGCCAACGACACAACTTCCTAGATTTGTGCCGCACTTGCGAACTCTCCGCGGTCGGGCAAATGTTTTACGACACTTGTTTTGTTTGCTCCTGCTTGTTTGCGGCCAGTACGATATATCTATGTTTTTTTTTTGTAAAGGATTTTGTATTTGATTTTCGAACGGATGAAAATAAACGCTATTTGGTCCGGTCGGTTTAGTTTAAAATGAAACGGTTTAAAAATAGTTGAACTATTTAGATAAGTTTAGTTAGGAACGAGAATATTCCAAGGCAAAGGAAATACTTGTGACGATAAGGCACTGACCAAAATTGCCATTTCTATGCAAACTTCAAATCGGTGAGACTAAAATGTAATAAAATGTACACTTAAGTTAAGGGTATGTTCAGATTATTTTGTGATTCATGCAATTCAATGTAAGTTAGCATGCACTCACTACTAATCAGTACCGTCCGACTCGAATTATCATTTGTTACTATAACTTAAAATTCGCAAATCGCAAAAAAAAAAAAAACATTTTTTATTTTATTTCTTACGGCTTATTCGTTGTGAAACTTTTAATTTTGAAAGTAAAAATAACGTTCGTGGCAAAAAAATCGAGTAGTTATTCATAGTGACTCATTAAATAGCAAACTAAAATAGGGCTGCATTAAAATAAACTAAAAATATATATTAGTACTGAATCATTCTTTTTCGAGTTTTATTACAAAAAAACCCTTAACTCACAAAGTGCACAGCACGGTGTCGTTATCTATACCAACCATTAAGGGTATTTGCATAAAATGCCACTTTATTGCATTAAGTTTTTAAATAAGGCAATTTTAGCGCTTCCGCTACATAAATTTCGGTACTACTTCAAGCGCAAGATGGCTGTTTATTGGATAGAATCCAAAATTGCTTGCTTTGAAATTTTGTTTTGAATATTTTATGCCAATTTGCATGATTTTTAGTATAGGTACTAAGTTTTTCAAACAGGTTTAAAATGCAATTAAAAATCGTTTCATGATAAAGCCTATGAGCTCTACGGAAGTTGCGTACAGTGGCGGACTAGGACAGCGTTACAGTTTTGTCTATGGTCTCGTGCGCCTAAAACTGTAATACTAAAGAACAAAAGCAAAAGCTATTTTGCAATACGGAAAAACCGGAAGTGTTACGCCGTCGTAGTCTGCTACTGTACCACCACTGAATTTCAGCATTCTACTTGAATAGTTAACTTTAACAGTAAGGCGGTTATCACATTGCCACGCAACACGCAGCGTGGCGCATGAATGCGTATTCTAACGTTGATTGTAAGTACCTCCATTTGTATAGAAACACGCGCAGTTCAACACACAGAAAATGCGTCCACGTGCGCGCGCGTAGGTGCGTCGAAACGCAACATGCAGCGTGGTGCGTGGCAGTGTGATAACCGCCTAAGCTGTTTTGCAATTTAGCTCTTGTTCTTTGGTAATACAGTTTAAAGCGCACAAGACCAAGACAAATCTGTTACGCCATCCTAGACCGCCACTGTACTTAATACATCGTCCTAGACCGCCGCTGTCCATACCCCAAAATAGTGTTTAGTTAACTTGAACTTAATAAGAAGTGCGGAAGGCACTCTTATGAAGGTCTTTTTCAATATTGAGGTGAGTAAAGATAAATATACTTAACTCCGTTCCGTTTAACCTTTAGAGTCAAGGACCATTAAAAGGAAGATACGTAGAGAGAGGCAAGATTGAATAACACACGGAAAAGGTTACACCAGTGGGCTAAAAAGAATACAATAAAATATATTTTATTGGGCATTGCATACAAAGTAAGATACAAAAGCACGTTATTCAATCAGAAAGAAGAGAGACAGAGAGAGTCATTCGAAAAACCACAATCGACACTAAAAGATTAACTATAGTCAAATTCAGCTCATATAATCTTTGTATCAACTCTGTCGTGGCAGAATATTTTATTATTAATAGTTTAATTTTCATCGCATATAATATCATTATACGTCGTGTTATCACGACGCATGTTCAAAATGAAACACAGGGAATTTGAGCATATACATTTTTGAATCTAGTCTTACACAATCAGACAAAAATGAGAAGATTGCACAAGCTAAAGGTACCTTACTGTGCTATAGGCTATAGCTATGCTGCTATCGTTTAATATGATAAGGACAACGAGTTACTCATGTCTCGCTCTCATGTAACAAGATATATCGTTTGATAAGCCTCCTCGCTAAACGATGGAGGGGCGGAAGAGTGACGTTCCAAAAAAGGTAAATAAAGATATAAATTACACGTTGACAAGGAAAAAAAGAGAGCCTTTTCTCTTCCACACCATGGTTTTTGAAATGAGAAATTTGGAAAATAATTCACATTTTGTGTTGTTAGGCTGCGACTGTTTATTGTCTATACCCTTCTACTAAACCACTTGTTTTTAGTGAGTAGCAATGCATGTAACAGTTACGCTCTTAAGAGGCCACACGGTGCGAAACAAGCGCCACTTCCGATACGAATAATTCTAAGAAGAATATGCTAAAAGCTACCAGAGCATTAAAAATTCTAAGATATATTATCTAGGGCGTCTTTGACGTATATTTTTGATTTCGGCCATGGTTTAGAAGATAATAATTATTTATCGAAGTGGAGCTAGTATCAAAAACCACCACAAAACAAAACAATTACCGAAACTATATTTACTAATGGTGCCTACACGTACAAAGCTGGGTAACAAGCGCTTGTTGGCACTGGTTCGAAAAAATGTATAGAAAATACCTGCGCGGACATAGACGCTTGTTCCACCGCGGATGTCCGCACAGGTAACTAAGTTTTAATAACAATCAATCTAAAAATACAAAAAAGTAAACCAGTTGGTTATTTACGTTTAAAAAATGTAAAAAAACTTTCCCATGCTGGCTGAGATAAGGTTTTATTTAAACGTTTTAAACCCTACGTTGAACGTTTCCCATCCCACTAAAGTGTTCCAAATGGATAGGGTTGCCACCGTAGCACACAAAATACATTATATTTATTTAACCGTACTTTCATCTGTAGATAGCTACCTCATCCTCATGATTTTTTTTTTCTCTGAGATGACCCTACACGATTGATCTGCTTACACATAAAAATAATAATAAAGATTATTCAATGGGATAAAATGCAATGATCTAGTTACTTACTTACTTACTTACTTTTGCCCAATCTCCGCTGGGGAGCAAAGGGCCGAAACAAATCGCCGCCACGCCCGACGGTCTTGAGCAATATCGCAGACTTCTTCCCAGGTTCTCTGCGTGTGCTCCAGATCCTCCTTCATAGCGCGCTGCCACGTGTTCTTGGGTCTGCCAATTCGCCTTTTTCCGCCTTCCGGTTTCCAGTTAAGGGCTTCCCTTGGCACATCGTCTGCCGGTCGGCGAGCGACGTGACCCAACCACTTCCACTTGCGCTCCTTGATGGTGTCAGCTACGGGTTTTTGCAGTGTTCGTCGCCAGAGCTCCTCATTGACCTCAATGATCTAGTTACCTACATCTATAATTTTGAAAAATACGAAAAATATGTTTAGCACGAACAAAATTTCATGCTGACCCTGTTTTTCATGAAAAGCTTAAAAGCATTTTAGTTATTTGACATATGTCAATTTAGACTAAATGTCTCTTTTTTACCATACAAGACAAGTAACCAGAGAAGTAGAGCTCCAGTAAAGCTATTTTAAATCTTTTTTTTTATAAAAATTATACGTGTGTTGCCTGGAAGATAGGAAAGGTAGCCCATAGCATGCAATTTCTATTATTAGTACCTTAAACTGTCTAATGAACTTTGTATCATAAGTATCCTATTTGTATGCAATAAAGTGTTTTCTATTCTATTCTACGGTAGACTATAATAGCGCACATTCCTTTCGTTACAAATTGCTAAATTTTGCTAACAATTGCTCTTTTCTTCTTGCTAGTAACCCTGCCTAGAGATCCCCTGTTGAATTATGCAAACGTTCGAACGTCTGTCTGTTTTTGTTATTTTGAAAGCAGAACGTCTAACATTTTGCTTGATTGTTTTAGGTTCCGTACGTTTGATTTACATACTTTTTAGAACAGAGATTGGTTAGATCCTAATGCATTTGGAACAGGGGTTCTTTCGTATAAATTGTTTTTTTTTTTTTTTTATACAGAGAGAGAAATTATTTAGTTCAAATACGAAGTAACTGAAATCGGGAAAGAATTTCAGGCAGCAAGTAAGTATCATAGAACCTACCTAAAAGTGGTAAAATCTAAAAGGGCCTGACTAGCATTCGGCAAGTTATAAGTAATAATAATAATATCGCATCGTACTCGGAGCCTGGAACTAGGAAGAACCTGTATCTAGGGTGCCCGAAACATAAACAGAGACATATATTACACCCAGACCCGAAACAAACATCGATATTCATCATAACAATGTTTGCCCCGCCGGGAATCGAACCCATAGGCGCACACGCTTCTCAGTCCACATCACTGCCAACTGAGCTACGGTGCAGTCGATTATAAGTGATTTTATAACTTGTCTGGAATGTCTGGTATTAGTATTACCTTATCATTAGCTCTAGTGACTTATTGACGTTGACTTATGATTGTAGTTTGTAATTTATTTTTAATGTATAATTTGCCCATTCGGGGCAGGCCAAGGGGCTCAGTCTCAGTACATACAGCCAAGTCTTCGTAGTTTATTTCTGAGTATTCAAGTCTTCTGTAGTTTAATTCTTTGTTTTCTTAGCCTAGGATCCTAACCAAACCCATTGAAATGTAAGGCTGGTCTCACGCTGGTGGTTCTACTTCAGGGGAATAAAAAAATACTGAAATTCTAAATTACTATGAGTATGTGCTGGCTTTTTGTGGCTTCCACCAACTTAATAATGTACCTAATTGCAATGACCGGCAGTTGGATCTGGTTTTAGCTAACTTTCAAGACGGTTATATAACAGTTTCGAAGGCCAAATCGTCACTGACACGCATTGATGAATATCACCCCCCTCTCGATGTGTACGTACATGCAGGATCAGCATCAGTAGCAAGACAGATAAACCAGAAAGTTGCTATTGATAGTAATGAATTTCCAAAGCAGGTAACTCGTTGGAACTTCAGAAAATGCGACTTCTCTTATTTGTACAGCTCTATTTCGGTATTTGACTGGTCAGAGCTCCATGAGATTACTGATCCGGATGAAGCGCTTGATTATTTTTATTCTAACTTAAACAAATTGATCAATGAGTGCACTCCAATAAAGAAACGTGTAGAGTTAGGTCAAACTCGGTCTTCTTACCCTGAATGGTTTAATGCCGATATAATACGTGTCATTAAATCAAAATTATTTTTTCACAAAATTTATAAAAGAACGAAGTCAGCCGAGGACTATAAAAAGTTTTCAGATCTCCGTAGATTAGTAAAAGAAAAAAATTCTGCATCCCACCGAGAGTACGAAAGTCGTATTCAGTCCAACCTTAGCAAAGATCCGAAATCCTTTTGGAATTTCATAAAGTCTAAGCGGAGGCATCAAGACAACATAAAGCTTGTTGATGAAATCGGCTTTTCCGTTACTGATAGTCAAAGCGCTCAAATGTTCGCAGATTTTTTCCACTCAGTGTACAGCGTTACTGCACCACGCCTAAATACCGAAATAGCTAGCGCTCAGATATCTGAAGGGGACCGTGGTAGCGGCGTCCGTATTCACGTGCCGTTTCTTGACCTGCAAGATGTTAGGGATGCGCTGAGATGTTTGCCAGCGAAAACCTCGTACGGACCTGATGGCATCCCGCTCTATATAGTTAAAGACTGTCGCATGGCCTTGTCGTCGCCATTGCAGCACATATACAACCAATGCTTAAAAATGGGAAGATTTCCACATTGTTGGAAAATAACTAGGGTTATTCCTATACCTAAATGCAAACAGGCGACTAAAGCAGACATGGGCCTATCGCGGTTTTGTCTGCTTTCGCTAAGGTTTTTGAGTCAGCCATCCATAAAATAATGCTCAAACAACTTAATCCGCATATTTCAGAGGCGCAACATGGCTTTAGACCAGGTTATAGCACTTCCACAAACCTATTTAACTTCTCTACATATGTTGCTCCTCACATTGACGCGAGAGTACAGGTGGATGTCGCCTATTTTGATTTTAAAAAAGCTTTCGACTCAGTTGATAACGACGTTTTGTTAAATAAACTTGCTGGCATGGGCCTTACGCCCGCAACACTTGATTTTTTTGCGAGCTACTTTAGTGAAAGGAGACAGTATGTTGACAACAAAGGGTTTATTTCTAGACCATACTCTACATTCTCAGGGGTAAACCAAGGAAGTAACCTGGGGCCTCTACATTTCCTGATTATGATTAACGACTTGCCAGACACAGTTAAAAATTCCGCTTGCTTACTCTTTGCCGATGACCTTAAGCTACTACTACCTGTTAGGAATAACGATGACTGTGACCAGCTCCAGAAAGACATAGACAGTGTGGTTGAATGGGGTAATCGCAATAAACTACTGTTCAACATATCGAAATGTGAAGTAATAAGTATTAGTAGAGCACGAAACCCTATTCAATACAACTACCATGCCGGCTCTCAGTCTCTACCAAGAGTAAGCGCAGTTCGCGATCTTGGTGTCCACATCACAAGTGATTTTTCTTTTCGTGAGCATATAATAGAAGTCTGCAAGCAATCTTTTAAAAGATTGGGTTTCATTATGAGAAGGTGTGGGGGATTCAAAAACCAACTCGCAATTAAATCGCTCTTTAATGCACTTGTTAGAAGCAAGCTCGAAAGCAGTGCACTAGTTTGGAGTCCGCATGAAATTAAATATAGCCAGATGCTGGAGCGTATTCAGAATAAGTTCACTCGCTTCCTGTATTTTAAATTGTACGGAGTGTACCCTTTCTTCCCCCTTATGTACCCGACCCTATTTGTATTAGGCATGGTGGGGTACAACAAACTTGAAGTGAGAAGAAACTGGTCACTTGTATATTATATATTGAAAGTTTTCCGGGGATACGAATGTAACTCCTTTATCTTGCAACAGCTCAATATAGTAATCCCTTACTCTTATTTGCGTACGAGGAAGAAAAGACTGTTTGAAATACCGCAGGCTAAAACAAACCTCTTAACCAACTCACCGCTAGTCACTGGTATCAGGATACTCAATGCTCTATCTGAAGAAATAGACCTATTTCACTGCTCCAAGATGGAATTCTCAAGGGTGGCCATGCACTTTCTATGTTATAGGTGGAAGGTGAAATAGTGTATTTATTTATTTAGATATAGGTAAAGAATATGTGTTTATATTGCTTATGTGTAGATGCTTGTTATATACGTTAGTAAAATAATCAACAGATAGTTTTTAAATGTATTAAGTATTAAATCTATTAAGTCTTATATTGTAATATATTTTAAACTGTATAATTGTCGCAAAGGATTTCATCTGTAATGTCAATTATATCTTAAGAAACAAAATAAATAAACAAAAATAAATAAAAAATAATATCTAATAAGTTTTTATTTTATTTTATTTTATTACTAAAGGTAGGCAGTGTTACTAGCACGTGCCAATTTCAGAAAGCCATTTTGTATGTAATTGCTTCAAATAAAATTATGATGGCAACATAACTCTAGGGACGATGGTTCATTTTGATAGGCAATCAAAGAACAAATGACAGGTACGGGATTGGTTCATCTAATGGTACTATTAAGTAGGTCAGACGTGAGAAAAATGATAACAGCCTGATTTTAATGTTGAACAATAAGTTTGTGCCATTTTTTATCCGGTGCCTATCGGTGCGTGGCACACCGAAACGAAAAAGTGGCATGACACCGAAAAGGAATAAACCCAGCGAACCAATAATGGTATAATAGAAATGAGGTACTTACATAATTAAAAAATAATAATTGTTCATGTACAATTAGAGAATCTCTATATAATTTAATAGGCATTCAAGATTTAACAAAAGAAAACAACCTTCCAATTCTTGAAACAAAGCCAACAATGCATTTAATACATTGATTGTTAGGTGTCGTTTTTTTTATAATACCTAGTTTTTAGTGTAGGTAAGTACAGTACTGAAATAATATTTTATCCAGGATCATTTTGTATTTTATCTATAAGTACAACTCGTTAATTGCCAAATTGACAAGTACAGTGGCGGACACGATCGGCGTAACACTTCCGGTTTTTCTGTATTGCAAAATAGCTCTTGTTCTTTGGCAATACAGTCTAAGGCTGAAGTAACCATAGACAAATCTGTTACGGCCTCCTAGTCCGTGACTGTACAAATTCCCTCATGCTTTATTTTGTTGAAATAATAAAAAACATAATGTTGTTGATATTTTATTATTTTTTACAAAACTCTGTTTCCACATAATATTTGTTTTACATTCAATAAAGTATAATTATTAAGATAAGAATGTATAATGTGACTAAAATAACAATGAAATAAAGCACCGACTGTCCCGTCACAATCTTTATAAACATAGATTTAGTCTAGTATTTAATATAATTTTATTATTATTGTTATTTTAATATAAACAATATAAAATAGGTTATCTATATCTATTTATAAATTATTTACATTTAATTTATTTATTTGTCTATTACTTATAGGTTCTGAAAGATGCAAGTTTAAGATTTATTTGTAAGATTGGTGCATTTTAGATATGTAAGTATTTTTAGCTAAGAGTGGAAGTAGTTAAGTATTGAATTGTTTTAACTATACTTAGTTGTTAACGATGATTAAAAATTCTATATACAAAATAATTAATTCTGTTAGTAAATTATAAATAAAGGATTACAATATGATATCTAGTGGAATCTGGCGGAAAATTGTGCATAAGCAACCTCATAACGAAATTTAATTTAATGTTGTCCTCTTTTAGCAACAAACAGTAATACTTAAAACATTCTAAAAAGGATTACAATTAAAAGGTAATTATTTTGGGAATTGAAACAGCTGTCTAGGTTTCTTTTATGTTTTTGTTTAGGGTTTTCAAAATTACGGAATTAAAGCTATCACGGCAAATGTTAAAGAAATTTATTTTACATGTCTTTCCGCGGAATGATTTGTCAATGCTCATGCTCATGTTTCAATTGCAAAATTACTGAAATTTTCACCTAAATTTGATATGTCAAAAAATATTCTGTTTGAAAACGTTTTCAATAGCCCACCCATCTGACTGAGTCTAACTTTGTTATGGTTTAATCTAGCTCTGCTTTGTGTCGCTGGGATCAAATTAAATACACTCATAGTAAAATTGTATTAGTTTTAACAAATAAAAACAATAAACAGTAAAGAAAAGTAAATAAAATAATAATATTGAAGGTTTATTCGGGGCCATTTTAATTAAAAAGTAATCTACTCAACAAATACTTTTGGACGGTGTCCTGATTTACTTTATTTACATGAAATAACTTTTAGCATACAATATTTTAAGTACCGATTTACAAAGAATAAATTACCTTATACAAACACTGTGGGCGACGCGCTCTTAACTCAATTTAAATACAATAAATTTTAGTAAATAATGTGGTAACTTTAATTTTAGTTTTTAAACGTGTCTTATGCCTTTAAACAAATACAGTTTTACAACAAAAAACATAGAAAAAGTCGTCTTAGATTTTCGCAATTTATTACATTCTGGCTGAAAACTCTAAAAGTCTACAAACATTTTTTTTATAAAGTAACTAAAAAAGTAAATTAATATTTTACAAATTGACTATAAGAATGGTGCTCTCAATAAATATCCATGTATTAATTTATAATTATAGTAAATGAAATGAAAAGCCTTAACGTAGTATTTATACCTTTTTACAAAAAACATGATTATATTTGTCTGTGCAAGCATATTTGAATGTAGATATTTTCCTATTAAATATTACCAATATATTTTAACATCATCTTACAGGGGTAGTTCTTATTAAACAAAGTATTACACTGCATGTCAGGAGCCACTTAAAGACCGATGGTGTCTTCACGCCGCTTTGAAGTTCAGCTAGACTTGAACCTGTGAAATAAATCGGTTTTTATCTATAAATCTATACTTATTAATATAAATGCGAAAGTAACTCTGTATATCTGTCTCTCTTGCTATAACAAGAAAACTACTGATCTGATTTGAATGGAATTTGGTATAGGGATAGTCTAGAGCCTGAGAATGGATATAGGCTATAGAAATTCGCACGGGAAAATTGGGAATTTAATGTGTTAAGGTAAAATGCGCTGGCGACGCTGCGCCCACAAGTAAATCATAAATGAATAAATAGGACACAGGCATCGCGCAATTATCGCGTTTAGTAAACTACAATTCCTACCTTAAATCAATTTAAAACATTGTATCCTGCATGATGCGTGGTAGTTCAGAAGCGGCCATGATTCGGCTCCAAGCCGACCAATCAGAAACCAACAGTCCATAGGAATGCAGACCAGCACAAATAGCAGAACACACTCTACGGAGACAGCTGTCTTACCACACGAGGCAAACTGCACCCTCCCGAGTCGTGCTGGCGATCAGACCCAAACGCAAAGCCAACGATATTTATGTCTAAAGATGGAATGTTCTTGACTTACCTTGAAGCACATGAACCCTTGCAGTAGACCGCATCTGTATTGGTGCTTCTAATGAACAAGTGTAGTTTCCAGCATCTTCCATCTTCAGCGACGCCACCTGCCGATTTTTTTTTTATTATGATTCGTGAAAATCTGTTATGATCATCATTATTATAATCATCTCAGCCTAGGGACGTCCACTGTCGGACAAAGGCCTCCTTTACATACATTGGACATAAAACATTTTTGTGGGAGGCATTTGCCGTCACGCTTGGCAGCTTGATGATCGCAATAAGGATCTTAATTTTTTTCAACTTAGGACGCTGCTGCCCGTGCTTCGGGTGTTCCGTACTTGCCTTTAAGAGCAAGTTTACAGCGATGCTAGCACCATTCTCGAAAAAAAAAAACTGTCTTCTAAACTAAAGCAAATATCAAAAATGTAGAACATTATGACACCACTTAATCTTGCTTAGTATGTTTGAGCACAGTAAAGTGGTCCTAAGTATAAAGAACAAAATAAACCACATATTGTGTGTGTGAAGTGGCCACTTTTAGCAACACTTTGTAGCTTTGTTTGGTCTTAAACCTAAAAACTATATAGAAGAGCCCTAAAAATACTAGGCTACATTATCTAATGTCATGCTGTGCCACATTTTATACAGGGTGTTTCCGACAAGGCAGTAATAAATGAAATGGGGGGTTTGGCACAGCATACCTAACAACTTTCCCTAAGCAACATAGGTCGAAATATCAAAACAAAAATCAGCTATCCCGTACATTGACCCCGTCAACTGATCGAACAAATGTATGGAACAGCTGATTTTAATTTTGAGATTTCGACCCATGTTTCTTAGGGTAAGTGGTTTTTTATGGTGAGCTGAATCCCTCCTTTCATTTATTACCGCCTTGTCAGAAACACACAGTAAATTTGCCTTAATTTAGAATATTTACATTTTCGCGAAAGGCGCTAGCATCGCTGTAAACTGGCTCTTAACGACACCCACGCATGGAAATAGTGTTGTTGCAAATTGTTAGGTACACGACACGACCGTCCTATTCGCAATTATACTTAGATATTTTCATAAAAAATCCATGAGCTTACCAGATGAGCTACGAACATGTTAAATAAAAGTTACCCATTCTAACCTTGTTAAAAAACGGGGGATTCCCGCTGAAATTTACTGGACCTTCGTAATATCATAATACCCACTGCGGGAGGTTCGTTCCGGAGTAGTCGTGACATGAATTTCTAAAGCAATTTGCAATTTTCATAGAGGCCAATGAAAATTCTCTCTGACAGGTCCTTTTGAAGATTTTTGTTAGGGTAACGCGCTTTCGTTTGGGATTGCGTCCAGATTGTGCTTTGATAATTATTTGAGAAAGATGATTATATGTAATATGAAGTTCAAAGTTTAAACTCTGTTTTTTAGAATGGCGCATTAGCTACATAAAAATTAAGTATACGGCTGTTTTTTTTTGGGTTCAAACAAACAGATAAAATAGGTATTATGTTGTTAACCTATTAATTCACCTATTTTAAATTTATATAGTATATCTACGAATATACTAAGTGCTTTAACACGCTCAGAGAATATTTAATTTTTAGATACCTACATATGAGAACGCTAAGCTTAAGAACCCAAGTCTAAAAGAACCTCAGGGGCTTGACAACGGTAGTTATTTGGAAGTGGTCTCAAAATTGTCGTTTAGTCATTACGAGCGGAGAGCTGCGACGTGATTTTAATAAAAATCCACCTTTTCATCAAAGTATACCTTGTTCGAATTACTTTGGACTTCTAAGCACGCGTTTTGAAATTCGAATCGGTTTGATGTCGGATATTGTAACGTTTTCAACTGGTTTTTTTTTCATAAAAATAAAATTTTATTTTTAGGTAAATTATACTTATTTAGAAAATTTTACAGATCTTCCTTTGAACTGAAACCTCCTTGGTTAGTAGGTTCCTACATTCCCATCCAACCCATCCCGTGTGCAATGTCCAAAACTTTTTTTTATTTTGCGTTATTTTATGGTAGAATTTCAGTGCAGCGAAAGAAAATGCTTCATAGTATTCTGAGCCAGAGCCCTTTTAGCGTAGCAATTTATGGTGCAATAATCTGTCTTTGTATATTGAACCGTAATTGTATTGTGTCTTTTTGTAAGTGTACCAAAATGTAATATATTGGTAAAAAAAAATTTGTTTTGCGATTGGCGTATTTTATCCGTGTAGAATATAATATCTGAGGCACTAAAGTAAAAGCTAAATATCTGAGTATTATTTTAATGGTAGTCCCAACAAAATATTTCGTTATTTTTCCATCGTTTCTAGGAAATTCTCTTTATTGTGCTAGCAAGAGACTCGTTATTTCATTGTGTTCCTACATACGTTGTGATAATAAAAATTGAGTACAGACTCATATACTTTATCATAAACAGAATGTAATCTATTTCTACTTTAATATATACAGGATGTCCGGGAAAGTTATAACATAATTTTAAGGGTGGATTCAATGATCAATTTCATCGACAAAAACACCTCATATGGGGGATCGCAGCCTGACCCCCGCTCAGTGTAATTTTTTTTAAATATTTTTATGCAAAAGTCGACCCCGCCTACTTTTAAATTCACAGTTAAAGATGTAAGGCTCACAGAACCTTCATTAAGGTCTTGATCGAAACCTTAATGAAGGTTCTGTGAGCCTTAGATCTTTAACTGTGAATTTAAAAGTAGGCGGGGTCGATTTTTGCAAAAAAAATAAAATAAAAACATCATACCAAGTTGGGGAGATGAGGCTGCGATCCCCCATAGGGGGTGTTTTTGTCGATGAAATTTATCATAAAATACACTCTTAAAATTATGTTATAACTTCCCCGGACACACTGTATATCTATATTTTCTATAATACAAAAATGAATCGCAAAATGTGTTAATAAGCGCATAACTCCACAACGCCTGGACCAATTTTACCCATTGTTTTTTTTTTATTTTACGTTGAAGGTTGTTTTTTTGTTGAATTATTTTTGGAAAACAAGTATGTTTTTAAAACAGCCCTTTCCTTTTTCCCATACAAACGTTTCAACTAAAATGTATAGTAAATTTGATCTCTAGTGCTATTAAATAAATTTTATATTAAATTACTTGTGAAAATATTTAAGAAAGTAAATTTTTCAGCATTTCGGGTGAGATGATAAAGATAATGATGATTGGCATTAAACATCAGTTAATTTTGATGTAACTTACGAAGTAACTTGACAAGTTAATTCTAGCTTATGAGCATGTCTAGCCTATTACAATTCAGGGTATTACCCGATTTGCATAAATTCATTAGCACGATGTTAGTTTATTATTATGCGAGCGACGACATCTCGTTTGCATGCCTGCTCTCAGGTAAACTCGTTTTTAATTAGTTTACATAATTCTGTAAAAATTGCTTAACATCATCATTTCAGCCGAAAGATATCTACTGCTGGACATAGGCCTCCCCCACAGAACGCCACAATGACCGATCTTGAGCGACCCCTCATCCATTGGCACACAGCCTTTACCAGGTCGTCTGACCACCTTTTAGGGGGTCTGCCTACTGCCTTGCATAAATTCCCTACTAAGTATTTATTAAAAGGTTTCAGCGTTTCTCGTTTCGCCAAGTTTTAGATAATTAAAGTTAATGAATGAGAATTACTGATCTCTTTAGTGTCCAAAAAATACAAAAAACATAAACTTTGTACACTAATGCTGCTAGACTGCTCTGTGGCTCAGTTGGCAGTGATGTGGACTGAGTAAGCGTGGTTCGATTCCCAGGCGGGGCGAATATTGATATGATGAATATCGATGTTTGTTTCCGGTCTGGGTGTAATGTTCGTCTCTGTGTGTGTACCCTACATACAGGTTCTTCCTAGTTAGGGGCTCTGAGTGTGATGTGTTACTATCGACAAGCGATTTCTTTTTTTTTTAACCTGTTTCTTTATAATATATGTATAAATAAAGTCAATTTATCTTAAAACATATTAAAATCGAAATTGTTTTAGGAAACAAACATTTTAGAGGGTTATTTGTTAGACTCCCAAAACCATTGTTCTCTAGGTAGGTAGGTACCCTATTTTTCTATTGTAATATAAAATGTAAATGTAGTTTTAATCGTCGTAATTATACATAACAAAGCTTTAGATTATAGGGAAAATCACTTCCAATACTTAATACTGTAGGAATCGTAGAGGTTGCTAAAGGACGATATGGGGAATTACTGACTTTCCCTTTTAGGTCAGCAAAAGAAAACAAAACGAAAATAGTTTATCATTTCATCCTAAACAAACAGTGCTCTGAGAAGGTTGTACTTATAGGTTACTGGTTGTATGTATAGGCTTAGTATACCGGGTGTCACATCTAAAAATTATTTTTAGGTTTTTTTTTAAATAAATCTACTAGTAATATGAAGTATTTTTGTACGCTAAATAAATATTTGCAGAAAACCCTTTTCAATGGGAATAAATGATAACAGTGTAAAGAGATACACTGAAAAATACTACGCAAGAATTATCTAGGGTCATAAAAGATCACATTTTTCACATTTGCCTAGATTTAGAATATTATAATTTTCTTCGTGTTTTGCGCTAGTATCGAGTTAATAGGCCACTATACCTTCGTATAAATAAAAGTTAAAAGCTTGCTAGAGTTTAATAGCTTGCTTTTTGCTTTGTCAGGAAATTAAAATTTTCATATAATCAAGAAGTTTCTAAATTAGGAAAGGCCTTCAGACACCCTGTCTGGCAAGATAAAGTTTTCCCTTACTTTGCCCAAACTGAGAGGTTTTTAAGTACCCTGTGCTTGTGCCTTTAGGTTTAACGATTATAACCTACCCTAATGTAGGTACCATTTAGCGTATACCTTTGTAAACTGCTATTAGTTCCTGAAGTAATAATTTACGCTAGTTCTGCAAATTACGCCTAAGAAAAGAAAAGAATAATACCTAACTCATTATAGCTGATGCTTGACTCATTCTTCCTCATCATCGCATCCGAACCTTATCCAGTGTATTCCTGCAAACTTCACTGAGCATTTCTATTAGGTGTCATAATTATTATTATGCTATCAGAACTTAAGACGCTATATGAGTTTTGAAGGTTTTTTAAATCAAGTAATTCTCTTAATCTAAAGATCGTAAAGATCTGGAATTTTAATATAACCTTTTTGAGGATAAAACAAAGTTTTTTATAATTGAGAAACACTAGTGGAATCAAACAACCTCGATACATTATTTCGTCAAAGATAACCTTTCCAAAAAACGGGAATAGCTAGTTCTTCGAAATGACTTACTAGTTTTTGTTAAAACTACCTAGGAATAAACATAATAAACAAAATTAAATTCTGGTAATTCAGATTTGATTTAAAAGTAATAATTAAAAAGATATTCAATATTTACTACTTTTTCCAATAAAATGTAGTAACCGATGTGGGCGACTGACATATGACTGTCCCTTGCCCTCAGTATGCTATATCAAAGAGATAGACTCTGTTCATTCGCTCGTTCCATTTATTTGTCGTATATCGTCTTAATCTCATTGCAAACATATTCATCGACCCCGCGGTATCTCCTCTAAAAACGGTACACGGCAGAAAGCAGCAATAAAATATGTTATGTGTTATGAATGGCCCTTTAGTTGTTAAATATTTACAAAAAAAAAATAGCACACAAATTTGACGACACAAATGAAGTTGCCTACTTATGATTATAAGTCTTGCTTCCGACAGAATTATTAATAGGTATAATTTCACTATTTCGAACAAGCTTCTGACTTCTACAGTACTTACTTAATACTTTTTAAATACTTCCGACAAAGTCATTCAAATGATTCGGTCCATTCGTTTGATGATAAAAAGAATGAAAAGAACAAGCTTATTATAATAATGACAAAAAAATATATTAGCTATTTTCTTAGTTAAAATACCTAGGTAGTAAATTATAAGGTATCATAAACCTTGATATTTTTTGCCATTGAAACCATCAAGTCTAGACGTTGTTTTTGTAGCTACTATTTTATAAGTCTGCGAATTTATGAATAGGGTACCTGTAATAAAAATATTAAAGAATTTATCTTCAAAAAAAAAAAAAACAAGATGAAAGCGCTTGTCTCAGTCAAGTACACCCCTTAAAAAATACTCTAAATGATTTACTAAAAAAAACATTATGTTAACGAGTTTTTTTTTTTTAGATAACAAGTTAATGAAGTAGTTAGGTACCTTAGGGTTTTTAATTACCTACCCTGTGACTTTGGATTTAAGGCGGTAACTCACGGTATGGCGCGAAATTCAAATTTTTTTACGTTTTCTAATTATTTTGGCGAAAGTATTCATTTTAAATAAAGTTTAAAAAAGCGTTTTTATGTTTATGTTTTTATGTAAAAACCTAATTCCCACATTGTGATATATCGTTTTTGAAAGACAGAGTTACCGATTTTGTGTATATTCAAGGAACTTGTTTTTTGGCCTTTTACCCCTTAGACATAAAAGCTGTAGGCTGTCTTCAAAAAACGTTGTATTACAATATGGGAGATGGTTTTTTTGCCAATTCATTTAAACTTTATTATAAATGTATACTTTCGCCAGAATAAATAAAAAACACGAAAAAATTTTAATTTCGCGCCATAGCGAGAATTACCACCTTAACGACAACAACGTGAGGGTACGTTATTGTCGTTAAGGTGTTTTTAGCGTTCTTTACAGTCCGCTGTTATCTCAGTTTTAAACCGTCAAAAAAAAAACAAAAAGGAGGATCTTCTCAATTCGTTGCGTTTATTTTTGTTTAAACTAATACTTTGTAGGTATTTTGTCACGAAGTGTATGTACAGTCACGTGCAAAAGTCCATGCACAGTGTTAAGTCTAAAATAGCTTGCACGCAAATACTACACATATTATCTATTAAAAACATTTACCGCTGGCTCAAATGGGTATTTGAAAGAACAAATATTTCCATACATTACATACAATCGATGTGAGCGTAGCAAATATGACGGTAAATGTGATCAAATGATGCGATTATTTTTGTTAACTCTGTATGGACTGAAATACGTGACTGTACCTAAACACAAAGAGCCGGTTGCGACAGCAAAGTTTCAATCTTACAGCTTACCTCTGCAGTTAGACTAAGAAATACTTATGGCTGTAAAGACTATGGTCTTTTGCCTGCACAGAATGACCCACCTGCAATTGGCTTGTCAAAGTCAGCTGATCTGTGTCAATCAGCACCCCTCCCCGCACCTCGTCCAACGGCACGGAGTTGTTCCCGCGATACCACACGATTGCCGGCGCGTTGGCCCCAACGTGAAGGTGCAGGATGGTGCATTTCAGTGAGAGGGTCTCACCAGTTTCTAAGAACGCTTCTGTGCTCATCCTCATTTCTGGTGCTGTTTAGAAATAAATAAAATTATAATGCTGCCCATTACCGTTTCATTACCGTGTGGTTGCGCCATAAAATACCACCACTCCCTCTCCTCGAATGATTAGATTAGATTAGATTAGATTCATTTATTTCACACTATCATATTCATATTACATACAAAGTTGTATAATAAAATGTCAAAGTATAATGTGATCGTCAAAATATTGTACAAAAATGATATAAAAAATAATAAGTAGTTACTTAATTATTTAAGTACTATGTAAACAATGCCCTTCGTTGAAAAACTTGAAGAGCCATCATATAAAATAGGAGAATTCCTTATTCCAATCGAAATAAAACATAAAATACATAAAAGAACAAGTTACAAAGATCAATGCTAATGGCGGCCTTATCATTAAAATCGCCAAAAAAAAGGCTAAAAATCAAGTTTTGTCCTTAAACACAAAATCCGGTCTGTCTTCCAAAAACGTTGTATTACAAATGTGGGAGATGTTTTTTTTACATACGCAAATCATGAAAACTTTATTGAAAATGAATACTTTCGCCATAATAAATAAAAAACGCGAAAAAAATTGAATTTCGCGCCATACCAAGAGTTACCACCTTAACTAAAACTGCCATACTGCCATCATCAAACCCGCCTGCCAAGCGTGGCGTGGCTTAGGGTGACAAAAACATTTCACAATGTTTATTTTGTGGCAATCTGTGGAGACCTATGTCCAACAGAGAACGTCTCGGTTGTAATGATAAGCAGTAAATATTCTTGAAGTTCTTTTTTCTTTTGTTCCGCTAAACTTTTCAATATAAAACTTAAAATTTTCCTGACAAACAAAAAATTCAACAAAAAAAAATTATTAACTCAAAATTGTAGCAGCCGTTGATTTGATAATTTTGTGTAAAATATTATTCTATAAGAAATATAAAACAAAAAGTGTAAACACCTCGACGTATAGAGTCTCAATTTGAGTCTCAATTTTTGTGCCTTTTATATAACGTTAGGCTGAACGGCTTAGGTACCATTCCTTTCCCTACGGGATAAATAAATAAAGAAGAAAAAATAGAGTATTCCCTTAATAAATAGGGTTATCAACCAACATTTTGTAATTCTGAATTTGTAAATTTATATCACTCAAACTTACATATTTCGGCTAAAGAGGAGCGGTGCCTATTACCTCGCCAATTCCTTTCTTTGAATATTTGATGTGGCAGAAAATTTCTTCAGAATTCGGAGGAGACTCGTATGGAGACAGCTTTAATTTGAATTATTTATTTTTCTACGTGTTCTCCTAAAGTGAAGCATTTTTGTTTTTTTTTTTGTTTCTTTATTTTTATTGGTATTTAAGGTGGGTTAGTGTAGATTCGCCAAGTGCTCATTTCGCCAAGTACTTTTTAACTCCATACATCGAGTGTATTTTCGCCAAGTGATTTATTAATTAATTTTGCATCGTGTATTTTCGCCAAGTCGTTAAAATTATTACAGTTAGTTTCACTAATGCAGTACAAATTTAACACTAGCGTATCTGCCTCTTGCTAAGCATTTGTGAACTATGAGAAAGCTTTTGATTCGATTGAGTCAGCGGTGCCAAGTAAACTATTGGTACCTATATCGAGTGTCGAAGTGCTTGTTAGATAAGTTAGACTACAGGATCAGAGCTCAAAGCCTGCAGCGGGGATTCATAATAGAGGCATAGGTAGGGGGATATCATATCCCTAAAACTGTTCAATGCTGCACTTGAGGATATCTTCAAGAACTGGAAAGATCTAAGCATCAACAAACGGCGAAAGTCTACGAAAATTGTGTGTTGCCAGTATGGGCAAACGCAACAGAGAAATGGTCACTGAAAGGGTAATAGAATTGGTTTTGCTCAGTTTCCCTGCGTAGTCGAATTAGAAGTGATGGCAACCGCAGAAGAATTAAAGTCACCGAAATAACCCAAAGTATTGCGAAATGCAGGCAATGGGCAAGGCAAATAGCTCGGGAGAACAGATGCCCGAAAAGTAATGGAGTGGGTGACAGCGCACAAGAAGACGCCGAGTAGGCAGAACGCCGAGTAGGCAGACCTTCTACTAGTTCATGTAGCCCTGGTACTTTTAAATATAAATTTAAAACTAAAATGCATGAACGAGTAATTTTTAAAGGATATAAGTACCTAAGAAATAAGTGAAACCAACTTTACTTTATAAAATTTTGCAATCAAAATCAACTTGGCGAAAATACACGGCGTTTGACACTTGGCGAAATGAGTACTTGGCGAATCTACACTAACCCTTTAAGGTTAAGTTGAGTTCAACTTTAAATACTTACCTATATTGTTCGAAGGGATGGTTTTATAGATTACAATGATGTATTCCATGTCACTCATAGTAGTAGTAGGATAAAAGATAATTTATGAGAAGATCAAGAGTAAAAAAGTGCAAGGATGACTAGTCGCAATTTTTTATTGATATTTACCAACACATCCAACACATTTAACTTACGATAAACACTAAGTTTAATCCTTCTAAGCAAGGGCGGATGGGTAGACACGTGGCAACAGTAGACCCCTGAGTCCTGGACGCTCGCATCAGACAGTTGGAGCCTCCAGTTATCACCTGCTAAGTCTACTCGATACCTGGGTGAAGAAAAAGTTTTTTGCCTACAATTACGTAACATTAAAGGAATACGGCATACTCTCGGTATGGCGCGAAATTAAAAAATTTTCGCGATTTTATTTATTCTGGCGAAATTATTCATTTTTAATAAAGTTTAAATGAATTCGCGTATGTTAAAAAACATCTCCCGCATTGTCATTCAATGTTTTTGGAAGACAGACCTACTGATTATGTGTCTAAGCCCAAAAATCCAGTTTGTTGAATATACACAAAATCTGTAACTCTGACTTTTAAAAACGATATATCACAATGTGGGAGATGGTTTGTTACATAGGTACGCGAATTCATTTAAACTTTATTTAGCCAGCATAATTGAAAAACGCGTAAAAATTTGAATTTCGCCATACCGAGAGTTACCGCCTCAGCCATAAAGAAATATTATAAAAGAGTAGACGTAAGTAGAAGGTTCCAGGAGTACCTACACCGGATGAAGGTCTCTCAAGACCTGTCGTTGTGTTGATATGTGAGGAAGGGTTATGTCTAGCAGCGGATGTCTTTCGGTATTGATGATGATAAGTTTGAGCGGTGGTTAGTCCAGCGAGCGGGCCAAGATTCGATCCTTAGTGGCGGTACATATAAGTAAGTCTTTTGAGACTTTGAACATTGCCACCATCGCTTCAGCGGGTCCTGTTTCTCTAGCTCCTCGTCAGACGTGTCGGTCAGCCGTCCCAGTGATAAAAGAGCTTAAGACTAGACTGTGGGTTTGTGATCTGCGCAGCTGCTTTCCACCCATAATCAAATTTACACATGACCATTCGTATGTACTAAATTATGTCAATGGTCTCTTTTTGTCGAATACAGTTATAACGCTAGTCGAAAACAATTAAGATTAAAGATTAGGTACTTATAATAATGTTTTCATTAATGTTTGCTAATTACTGGCCAAATTATTTAAATATTATGAGCAAATTGTGTTTTTGTAGCAAATAAGCATGATTTTTATTCCTAAACTCTGTATAAATCATTAAATATTTTCTTCCTGGTAAAGTTTCTATTTAAATAGTTGTTTTAAAATGAATCAAAGTAACATTACCTAGAATCCGCTGTGTGTGTATCTAGGTCCAGAGTAAGCAATTCCAGATTATCATTCTCGGAAACTCGTAGCCAGGATACCTGCAACAAAGTTTAATATTTACTTTTTAACGTTGTGACCAAACTATAACAATAACGCTAACAACCTCACGAGATAGAGACGTTTCAATCCTATTATCTTGTCCAGAGTGATTGACGATCTTCCGATTGTGATTAAGATGAAATAAATAAGAAGTAAAGTTTTACATTACATGACTGCTCCGTGGCTCAGTTGACAGTGATGTGGACTGAGTAAGCGTGTGCACCCGGGTTCGATTCCCGGGCGGGGCGAATATTGATGATTGTTTCCGGTCTGGGTGTGATGTTCGTTTCTGTGTGTGTTTCGGGCACCCTAGATACAGGTTCTTCCTAGTTAGGGGCTCTGAGTGTGATGTGTTATTATTATTATTTGCATTTCATCAAATATCAATTAAAAGGACTCCCTAAAAATATAGTCGGCAACAATACGTAATGTTATCAAAAAGTATTTAATTATTGAAATAACATTTTCATAACAAAGGCATTTGGAAAATGTACTAAACCCATTGTAATAATTCCCTTTGTGGCATGGTAATTTTGCTAATAGCTGATGAATTGCGAATGTTTTTAATTTTTTTCGAACTTCGTTTAGAAACGACCATTTCACCGTAAAATATTCGTACATTTTGTAGATTTTCATTTGATTTCCAGAAACTCAAAGCTAAAATGTGGAGTAAATAAAGTGAAAAAATAAAACATTACAAAGCAAAGGCTATGTATTTAAAATATGCAAATAGAAACAAACAATCAGAGTGGGTAATAAAAGAAACAGTAAGTAGGTTAACATATATCGTTTTGACGCTAAAACTAAAGCGTACAATGCGTAACTAAACTATTTAATAACTTACCATTTTATCTCGAAGGGCTGTCACGCGGCAGTCAAAAAAGACCGTGGCTCCAGTATCCGCATCAAGCGTGGTGTCGTCCACACCTTTGCTGCTTTCAAAAGACGGAGCTTTAAATCTAAGAACAAGAATACAAAAAATATTTAAGAAATACTTGTTTATTTTGAAGCCACCGTCGTCGTTGGCGGGAATAAACTGCAACTGCATTCATTTATTCATTCATTCATGTAATGCAATTTAAAGAAGGAGATCGCAACAACTGGTCTCAAATGGCGGGACCTGGAGGAGGCAGCCCAGGTCCGTATAAAATGGAGAAAATTACTTGAAGCCCTTTGCCCCTGATGAGGGGTTATAGGAAGAAATCATCATCGTTATCAATGCAATGTAAAATCAATATATATAAAACTCTTCCGTTACTGACTGACTGACTGACTGACTGACTGACTGACTGACTGACTGACTGACTGACTGACTGACTGACTGACTGACTGACTGACTGACTGACTGACTGACTGACTGACTGACTGACTGACTGACTGACTGACTGACTGACTGACTGACTGACTGACTGACTGACTGACTGACTGACTGACTGACTGACTGACTGACTGACTGACTGACTGACTGACTGACTGACTGACTGACTGACTGACTGACTGACTGACTGACTGACTGACTGACTGACTGACTGACTGACTGACTGACTGACTGACTGACTGACTGACTGACTGACTGACTGACTGACTGACTGACTGACTGACTGACTGACTGACTGACTGACTGACTGACTGACTGACTGACTGACTGACTGACTGACTGACTGACTGACTGACTGACTGACTGACTGACTGACTGACTGACTGACTGACTGACTGACTGACTGACTGACTGACTGACTGACTGACTGACTGACTGACTGACTGACTGACTGACTGACTGACTGACTGACTGACTGACTGACTGACTGACTGACTGACTGACTGACTGACTGACTGACTGACTGACTGACTGACTGACTGACTGACTGACTGACTGACTGACTGACTGACTGACTGACTGACTGACTGACTGACTGACTGACTGACTGACTGACTGACTGACTGACTGACTGACTGACTGACTGACTGACTGACTGACTGACTGACTGACTGACTGACTGACTGACTGACTGACTGACTGACTGACTGACTGACTGACTGACTGACTGACTGACTGACTGACTGACTGACTGACTGACTGACTGACTGACTGACTGACTGACTGACTGACTGACTGACTGACTGACTGACTGACTGACTGACTGACTGACTGACTGACTGACTGACTGACTGACTGACTGACTGACTGACTGACTGACTGACTGACTGACTGACTGACTGACTGACTGACTGACTGACTGACTGACTGACTGACTGACTGACTGACTGACTGACTGACTGACTGACTGACTGACTGACTGACTGACTGACTGACTGACTGACTGACTGACTGACTGACTGACTGACTGACTGACTGACTGACTGACTGACTGACTGACTGACTGACTGACTGACTGACTGACTGACTGACTGACTGACTGACTGACTGACTGACTGACTGACTGACTGACTGACTGACTGACTGACTGACTGACTGACTGACTGACTGACTGACTGACTGACTGACTGACTGACTGACTGACTGACTGACTGACTGACTGACTGACTGACTGACTGACTGACTGACTGACTGACTGACTGACTGACTGACTGACTGACTGACTGACTGACTGACTGACTGACTGACTGACTGACTGACTGACTGACTGACTGACTGACTGACTGACTGACTGACTGACTGACTGACTGACTGACTGACTGACTGACTGACTGACTGACTGACTGACTGACTGACTGACTGACTGACTGACTGACTGACTGACTGACTGACTGACTGACTGACTGACTGACTGACTGACTGACTGACTGACTGACTGACTGACTGACTGACTGACTGACTGACTGACTGACTGACTGACTGACTGACTGACTGACTGACTGACTGACTGACTGACTGACTGACTGACTGACTGACTGACTGACTGACTGACTGACTGACTGACTGACTGACTGACTGACTGACTGACTGACTGACTGACTGACTGACTGACTGACTGACTGACTGACTGACTGACTGACTGACTGACTGACTGACTGACTGACTGACTGACTGACTGACTGACTGACTGACTGACTGACTGACTGACTGACTGACTGACTGACTGACTGACTGACTGACTGACTGACTGACTGACTGACTGACTGACTACTGGGCGTAGCGGGCTGAAATTTTGCATGTAGGTTCCTTATGGAGTGTAGGTGAGCACTAAGAAGGGATTTCCCGAAATTCCCACGGGAACGAAAAAAAACGGGAATTTTGTGTTTATGAGAAATCTGCGCGGGAAAAACCGCGGGGCAGCCTCTAGTTATTAAATAAAACATTGTTAATCCAATACGAACTCTTAATAATATGGGTACAATAGCAAAACCACTTAATTATTCTAAGCCACAAGTCCTCAACTAATTACTTCCAATAGAAGTTTAGGATTATCCAATTAACTCCAACTAAATGATCAAGTGGAACTCCCAAAAATTTCGTTTACAAGGCACGCACAGAGTTTGGATGACACAGAATAATTTGCTACTATGGCTAGTATAAAAATAACTAACACAAGAAAATCTGGTACACAAGTTTTTATAAATCGATGGAAGGGTATGGGCAGCAGCGTCCTGCGTTGAAAAACTTGAAAAGCCATACACGATCTCCAACCCGCCTGTCAAGCTTGGTGATTATGACAATAAGTCCTTGTAGTTTTATACTGTACAATTAGGCTATATCCAAAAGCTGAAAACTCGACTGAGAGTATTCATATTTTCGAAAGTTTATCATCGATGACGA
Organism: Euspilapteryx auroguttella; assembly: GCA_951802225.1. Lineage (NCBI taxonomy): Eukaryota > Metazoa > Arthropoda > Insecta > Lepidoptera > Gracillariidae > Euspilapteryx > Euspilapteryx auroguttella. The sequence continues at coordinate 2,747,796 of OX637660.1, read as the reverse complement.
TGAAAGTATTGAATAAGCAAAACATAGAAGTTTAGGTGCAACGAAACGGCAAGTTTTGGGCCTGAATTTTCGCTAATCTGCTGCAATTAGAGAATTTAAACTAGTAAGCCATTCTAATATGAGTTTATACACGCAATTTGTATTTTGGTTTGCAAATAATCGAGTAGGACGTGGAACCATTTTGTATTTATTATATTGCAAGTATGTAATTATATGTTGCGGAATTCGTGTTATTTGTCCATAGGTAATTAAATAAGATCGTGATATGTTAGCACTTTATTAACACACATTATTAGCACAGATTGACAAGCCGTATTAATTAAATTAATATAATAAATAACAAAATTAAAACAATCATAAAAAATATAATAAAATCACAAGAAATAGTGCCAATATCATGGCACCAGACATTTATGGTGAACGTTTAGATCTGTAAAGACTTCCTAGATGTCTAAAGACTGCACAAAATTACATTTAAGTAGTCTTTAAATAAAAACTCTATTAAAAAGCACTTACGTATCATGAAAATGCTTGTTACTCGTAGCGTAGGAGTCAAAAATGTAATTGAGCATGGGGGAGTCAGCTTTGCCAAGCCTCATTGGTTTCTTTCTAGGTCTAATCGTTGGTTTGATATAGGTTCTTAATCCAGTAGGCGGAATGAAGGTGGATGTGGTCTTCTCCGGTAAATGGCTACAGCAGGTCACTTCTGTGTTTGGTGGATCTGTGGGCGAAATGATGAACAGGTAATTTTTTATGTTCTGTTGCACTGTCTGTAATTATGTTCTGATAGAAGTTATACTACATTTCTATCCGACTTAAGTTATTTATAATTGCAGAAATTGTGTGGGCGTTGGAAGTAAATTTGATGAGTCGGAATTCGATGAAACTGGATAATACGATAAATTAAAATGCAGCACAATATGATCTATATTATACCGGGTCAGCTAATAAAATCAATATTATACATAGAGCACACGCAGCCAGCGATTGTTCAAGAGTAAAGTAGAGTTTCAAGTTCAGAGTTCTGCGTATTTGAGACCTTTTACCGAGAGTTCCTGTGTTTGAAAGAACGCAGAACTCTGAAATCGAAACTGTGATCCCACCACCAACTGTCTGTCTGTCAGAGAATCAAGCAACCCACCAGTGACGGTGATGTCAGCAGTCGTAAGCGCCGCCATGAAGAGCAGGATGCGCTGCATGCCGCCGCATCATACCCGCTGCGCAGGCTACCTGAAACAATAACAACATCGTTGACTTGAGAAGAATCATTTGACTGAGGTTACATGAGGGAGGGGTCGTTTCAGGGGGTCTGGCAACTACACTTGTTCATTAGGAATGCGGTCTACCGCAAGGGTTCATGATTTTCAAGGAGAGACAAGAACACTTCATCTTTAGAGATACAAATCGTTGGCTTTGTGGATGGTAATGATAGGCAGCCTGGCATGAAAGGGTGCAGTCTTGCTCGTGTGGCATGGCATGACAGCTGTCTCCGTACTGTGTTCTGTTATTCGGACTGGTCTCTGCTCCTGTGGAGTCTTGGTTTTTCATTTTGCTTCCTTGGACCTGGGGGATGATTACTACATGGATCTTTATTTCTGAAGAAAATTTTAAATTAATATCAAAAGTTCAAACGAGTAGTAATTTTTTTAATAGAAAATAAAAGCACATCTTGGGAATAAACAACTGGGGTAATTGTGCCGGGTCATAGAACAGCGTCTGTTCACCGAGGCCTAGCCTACGCATGGTTTTGTTACAAAAAAAAAAAGATTTTTGAAGTAAAAAAAAATGTGTCTACGCTTCCTTTTTGTACCTTTTTTGTTAGAACACCACATAAAAACAAAACACTAACCGAAAATCTAATAGTGACCGCATCAAAGAATTTTTAATTAACAGGAACGAAATGGAAATTCCACAATGGATAAAATGTAACCTTGAATTAGGGTTTCACTGGGATTCGATTCTCGGTTCTTATAGTACTCTTATTTTTAGTGTCTTATTTATGTCCCCACCGCTGGGCATAAAGACCGTTTACTATTTGACCATACCATCTGCCCAGAGATGTTCACCGTTGTCTAATTGTGGACATCATCTCAAGCTCAAAGACATGGACAAAGAATGGATTTGAAATAATTGCCACGCAGGAATCGCCAACACGATATTAGTTTGGCTCTTCAGATTTTGACGCTGCTGCCCGTCTTTTAGATATTCTTTTAGTCGGCCTTTGCATTACCCATGGGAGGTGATAGATGAGATAGTATTTAATTGCAACCAGTTTAAATTGTCATTCGCTCCATATCATTGCCCCACCTTGAAAAGTCGAAAGATAAACTGTAGGCTTATAAGTATTCGTTTTCAATTAGAAAAGAGCTTAACGTTTGTGCGTCCAAAACTAATCTGTTAAGGCTTGGTGGTTCAAAAATTTGTGTTTTTGAGATTTTTTTAAACAATCTGAGACATACAAAATTGATGTCTTCATTCTGAAAAAAATATATGTGTTAGTTAAGGATCTAATCTAGTCATCATACTAAAGGGAAATAGGATCTAATTAATTTTAGTTGATAGAAAAAAATCTCAAAGTTACCCCTTTTTGTTCCGTTTTTTCCATTTTATTTTTAAACCGCTGATTGTTTTTATTTGATTTTTGGAATGAAAATTGCTGACCTTAAATTTTAGACATACTACTATAGTAAGAATTTTTAAGTTTAACGAAAAGACAAAAAACCAGCAAAAACTAAAAAAAAACATCGTTTTCGCGCGGTCCGATGCCATGCCGCGCCGCTCCCTACCCCGTCAGTACCCTTGTGGCCACGGCCGAGGCCGGTTCTGTGTCAAATTTTTGTTTTCGCGCTCTCGTATTTCGTTTTATTTTTATTCAAATGTAAACAAAATTTGACAACAGATGTCAAAACAATGAACCATAACATCTGATTAGGATCTGTATGGAGCTGAAAGAAACCAATTTTGATACCGATATTACATTTATAAAACCGTCGCATTACAAACTTACCTTTTTTATTCCCACAAATAAAACTTAAATCATAGGTTACTTATTATATAGTTATATCATATCTTTGTTAGTTCTGTGGCGCCGATAACACAATATTAATATTACATTAGCACAATATTACGTGGTATACTTACTCAAATTACTTTAAGAAGGCAGTAATTTATGTCTTAATAGAAAATGTTTCCTTTTTATTTAACGCTTTTCGGTTTTTTCGGCTGTTTAATTTTTTGATGAAAAGATTTTATTTTTTGCTTTTCAGTTTAATTTTAAGGAATTCCCCCCCCCCTCACTTCAAGGTTCACCTTCACCTCAAATCACCCTCCAAACGCTGGTCTCACACCCCTGAAGGTGGTCAGACGACCTGGTAAAGGTTGCGGCCTATGTCCAGCAGTGGACGCTATCGTGTGAGATCGGCTGCTTAAAATCAAAACCTAGTAACTCGTTTTAACAAAAATATTCAGGAGAGCCAAAAAACGGGTCGACCACTTTAATTCGTTGCCCCGAAGAAACCAGACGCAATAGCGATTTCGGTGTTTGACCAAAAGTTTGACTATATTGTTGACTATAGTCACACTTAAATCGATCCCACTATTTTTTTTTTTTAATTTACCCAAATATGACAATGAAAACAATTTCAAAACATAGTATTTCACACTTAGTTAATTAACTAAGTGTGAAATACTATGTTTTGAAATACAATCTCTGAGTTAATTCTCTACTTTTTAAAGCAATTTATATTTTTAGTTGTACGTTTCGAATGAAAAATGTTATTTTTTGAAGTGCATTCATTTAAAAGTTATACAAATGATTTATTTGTGGCAGAATTAAGTTTTGTTTACTATTTGGTTACGACTCGTGGTTAATTCAGCCAAATTTGTATACTGTTTTTGTAACTTACTAAATTCCATCAAAATTTGATTGATTTTATAATCGGCGCCAAATTCAAAACATAGTAAGTCAGCTTTCAAATTCATAACCTAGTAAGTCTGTTGAGTTGCTAGGTTTTTTTATTTGTAATCCGACATGCGCTATGTTAAGAATATGTACTTCATGGAAATTTCAATAACTTTTCCAAATTGGGTAGACTTAAATTAAATTTTATTTTTAAAATTACGTAAGAAACTGGGTGTTTTAAGGTTCATATCAAATCTATACCGCCTAGTAAGTCGAAAAATGTCAAAAATGGTTTTTTTGCAAAAACACCAGTTACTAGGTTTTGAATTTGGGCAGCCGAGATGATGATGATGATTATTATTATATTAGTCGGCGAGGCGCTTCTCCAGAAGTCCCCCAGAGTCCTCCAGAAGAAGGCAGGTAGTCGCCACTTACAATGGAACTGGTGGGGCGAGTGTTGAAAATTTTGCGGTTTTTGTAATCCAATCGTCGTAGGTCGCCAATTTAGAGAACTCCTATGTCCGCCCGCCTGCAGTAGAAATAACTCCAGAGGTTGAAGAAGGGATGATATATTTACACATGGTTAGGTACACTATTTACAAGAAAATGAATGCATGTTAATGTGTACAGCGGCTGAGATGTACTGCCTAGCGCACGCAGGGCGTTGCGCGAGGCGTCGTGCGGGGCGTGCTGCGCCCAAATCAAATGTATAGCAATAGTATGAGACCGTTTACGGAGACGCGCATAGGCCTATGTTCGATATCGTATAAGGAAACGCGTCGGCTCCCGCGGCGGCGCCCGCGGCGGCGGCGACCGTGGTGGCGCCTGCGTCGGAACCCACACGACATCCCGCACAACACGCCGCGTCTTCGTAAAGGAGGCCTTAGGGTGTGATTTTAGTTCCAAATAAAAAAAGTTATCAACTCAAACTATATCGTTATTTGTTTTAAATTAAAACAACCAGTGGTGTTTTATTTATATTGAGAAAACACTACAAAAAGGGTTTACTTTGATATTTATTTCTACAGAGTGAAATTCATTACATCTTGTTTCTTTTTAATAACTTGTCTAAACTAAATCCTACATCTATATTTTTCAGAATTAAGAAATCTGTTTTATATTTCTCAGATGGTTTAAAAAAAACTCGTTATTACAAATACCTTACCTAAACGCAAATTCTTGTGCGCTGAAACGAAAATCGGAAAGAAAAATTGTGCGGTAGGTATAAACATCTCGATTTAACTTCGGCTTGTATGAAAAGTAATAAAATTTAAAACTGCCGCGACATTTCGCATTTCGACGCGCGCATGTCACAGCTGCGAGGGTGGGGGACCCTCATACCTAATTAGGTAAGAAGCTTCAAACTACAGGCCGTTAAATAATTTAGTTTTCAATACACAAAGCAATTTAAATTTGTCGCGTTCGTCGTGTTCCATTTGTACCGCTCTGTCAGTTAGGCAAGCGTCCGAGTGACACAGACACGGAGCGATTATTGCTGTTGTCATTCCTTTACGTCCGAACGAATCCGGATGTTTTCCCTGCACTAGCGACGAGGCGAACGTTGTGACAGTTGCAAAGTGATTCAATCAAAAAAAAAAAAACAGCACTTTGAAAATGTATAAATTAAATTTTTTTTGTTCCAACTTGCAATTCACACTTTTTTTGTTGATATTTAAGGTAACGCTCGGTATGGCGCAAAATTCAAAGTTTTTCGCGTTTTTTAATTATTATGGCTAAAGTAAGTATTCATTTTTAACAAAGTTTTAATGAATTCGCGTATGTAAAAAACCATCCCCACAAAATATTTTTATGAAGTAAAAGTATTTCAAAAGGAGGCATCCGGCAATCTTTATTTGTCGGCCATTTTTGTTTGTCCTATTTGAAATAAGTGTTTTTATTGTTTACAAATTGTTCACTAACTTACATCATAATTATTTTTAGGTATCATTTAGTGATACTGCTGTCAACTGTACCCATTAAGTTTATTTATTTATAAAAATCATTTTTTCCATTATGTACCTATTTAATAATTCCAATAACAAATCTTTTTACTGGAATTGAACTAAGTATAATAAATTAGGAGCTGCGGAACCAGCAATCTTGGCATTACTACTGACAGTCAACATGTTTGTGGGGAAGGATTAATCAAGGGAAATGTGGGCAAAATAATTAGAAATGTAACTCCACTCTATCTGAATCAATGTGGTACAGATCAGAAATTGGTAATTAACTTTAAACAAATAAATACTGTTTAATTGTCTGTGGTTAATTTGTCAATGATTTTGAGTGTGACTTCGGACGCGTATGATTCTTTCTTCGGACTTCCGAGTTCGATTCCCAGTGCTAACATTGTTATGATGAATATCAGTATTTGTACCTATACATTTCAGGAACCATCTTACAAAGAGGTTTTATCAGTGTCTACGAAGTATAGGTACATACAGTGACGGTCTAGGAGGGCGTAACATGTTTGTGTATGGTCTCGTGCGCCATGCGTGCGCCCTAGACTATATTACCAAAGAACAAAAGCTATTTTGCAATACAGAAAAACCGGAAGTGTTACGCCGTCCTAGACCGTCACTGTACTTACTTTATAATCTTTATATATTGGGTGTACTTAAAAATAGAGCTTATAAAACAGATGACAGTCAACATGTTTGTTTTCACGATATAAAAAGATAAAAGGTTTTCAAAACAGGAAATAATAAAAAAAATAGTTGCCCGAAATTTAGGCTACAAAATCTCAGTTAGAGGAAGGCAAACCTTTTTTCGGTGAATCAATTTAAAAAGGATTTCAATAGAAACCCCGAGGAAATAAAAAATATTTTTATGCTAAAAACGTATGCAACTGCCAAAAAAATATTTACGGTAGCACTTGGGTAGTGTTGGGAAAGATAATACAAAATATACTTCAATAAAATTAAACCAAAAATTCTGTTTATAAGTATATTTTTTGTAAAAAGAATACTTCGCAAGTCTAAAGCAGCGATCGTTAGAAAATCTTAGGTTCTTTAGATAATAGTGATTTTAATTAAAACTATGTAGTTACTTACTTCACGAACTTTTCCCAAAACAAAACGCTTTAAAGCACTTAAAACGCTCCAAAGACACATAATTATTTGAAAGATCCGTAAATAGATACTAAAAATTCTAAAAAAAACTTACTGTACCTACCACAAAAATGCAAAATAATACATACCTTGTTTCTAAAGCATGGGTAATAAAAGCGTCAGTGGCTCCCATCCCTAGGCCGGGCGCAATTTGGGTAGTGTTAAAAGGGTAGGGAAGGTCCCTGGAGAAATCTAGTTGATACGGATTCACCTTGCGTTTTTGTATTGTACACCCACTGAATTTGTTTATAAAAATATAGTTTTTCATTTGGTTGTGTCCAGTAAAAGATTACTTTAGTAACAAACAGTTGATTTTTGATATTTGCCTTTCTTAAGAAGATTTTTTTTTCGTGAATGGCGCTAGCATCGCTGTAAACTGGCTCTTCTCAAAACGAATACTTACTTCTAGCGTACGGTCACGGACGTTACACTAATAGAAAATTATGAGAAATATAGATAGTTATAAAACTTACTACTTTAGTAAGTTTTATCAAAATCAAATAAAGTAAAAAAAAAAATACATATAGCCAAGTGCGTGTGAAGCCACGCTAAATTTCTGCATTTACAGCGCTAATAACTAACCGTATTATTCATAAAGATAAAGTAGGTTTTTAGTAGCTTTACTGGAGTTCTACTTCTCTGGTTTCTTGTATGGCATACGTGACATCCAGTCTTAATTGACATACTATTATTATAAAAACCTTTGCATTTTTAGGTATTTTCACAATGAAATAAATTTATACCTCGCAAAAATTTCAAAGAAATAGGTACTTAAATCCATATTGGTAAAACGATGTCTCATCATGTTCATCAATGCTTTAATGAACCCTCAATCAATAGTCACTGAAGAAAATTCTTTTCGCAATTTAGTACTCTGTCTGTCTGTGTGATACGCAAGTACACCTCAACTTCTAAACCGATAAGACTAAAGTCGTAGAGTTAGCGAAAAACTATGAAAGGAACATAGGATACATTTTGAATGGAAGGGTGAACATAGGATAAGAACATATCAAGGAAATGGAAAATTTAGATTTTCGGTTTGAACGTAAATAGCGCTAGCGAAGTCGCCGGGCGAACTGTTTTATATAAATTCTAAACCCAAATAAATCATATTAATATTTTAGCTTTTCAATGATACCATTCTATTTCGATATCAAATTACGGTTTTAATTATATTCACAGAACACAAAAACGTTCCGCGATGACGCCACCAAAAACAACATTAAACTAATAGCATTTGATAACCATAGAGTTATGACTTTTCACGTGTAAAGGGACACTTTTTTGTTCATTCTTTCATCATAGCCGGTTAAAAGACCTCTAGTAGATTGCCAACCGGTCTGCATCCAGCGAACCACCTATGGGGGCTTGCTTATACTTTTAGTTTTGCGTTTTAGCGACCATATTCGCCACGCTTACTTGGCAGGCGGGATCTCGATCACACACAGTACATAATATGACTCTACATTGTAGAGTCTACAAGTTTTTCAATGAGGGCGCTGCTGTCTGTACTTTGGGCGTTCCTGATCTAAGAACATAAATAAACTAATCAACGGATTTATGGACAAGGAAAAAAAGTAAAACATATAAAATCAGTTAGATAGATAGATAGATAGATAACATATTTATTTTCTTTTATAATACTAATACACACAACATAAAATACACATAAAAAGACAAATAACAATTTTACATATAAAATGTACAGTTCCAAAAGGTGCGAAAAGTATTACAACTGAAAAAAGGCCCCGACTCAGCATCATGTCACAGTTTCCTGTAACGCTGGTATTCTGCCGGCACCAAAATGGAGTGAGGGCGAGGTAAAACATAAAGAAGAAAATATAATGTAAAGAGATACTAAGATGTGTAAAGAACTACATATATACTTCAACATTAACAATATTAACAATAAGTTATACTAAAGGATGACTGTATCTTTACTATAAATATATATACCGTGTTATTCATAAAGATACAGTAGATTTTAAGTAGCGTTACTGGAGGTCTAATTCTCTGGTTTGTTGTATAGTAAATACGTGACATCCAGTCTAAATTGACATACGTCAAATAACTAAAATGCTCTTTAACTTTTTATGAATAACAGGGTTAGTATTTTTTAGTTAACCATAATATGCTAAATTTGTACATAAGAGAGCAACAAACTACTAATTACAGTATTCCATTCTAATTCCCGTGTCCCTAATTCTCATAACGGACCGCACCCGCGACGTGGCACGTCACGCACTATCACCACACGGGAGAATAAACCTCAATGTGGTCCGCCTTTTTGCAATTAGGCTGTTATTTATCTGTGCTATTTCGCCTATTTATTACATTTTAATTTGGCTGTGTGGTGGCGGCATAGAATTCCACTACCCTATATTTTCCTATGGATGTCGTAAAAGGCGTCGTAAAAGGATTAAAAATTGTCGTAAAAGGATTTTCTTAACCTTAACAATAAAGAAATCGTTATAAAATAATTATGTTACGTTTATCAAATACTAGAGGCTGCCCCGCGGTTTTTCCCGCGTAGATTTCTCATAAACACAAAAATCCCGTTTTTTCCCGTTCCCGTGGGAATTTCGGGAAATCCCTTCTTAGTGCTCACCTACACTCCCTAAGGAACCTACATGCAGAATTTCAGCCCGCTACGCCCAGTAGTTTCGGCTCTGCGTTGTCTGTCAGTCAGTCAGTCAGTCAGTCAGTCAGTCAGTCAGTCAGTCAGTCAGTCAGTCAGTCAGTCAGTCAGTCAGTCAGTCAGTCAGTAACGGAAGAGTTTTATATATATTGATTATAAAAAAAAACACTGTTTTAATTTAAATTTAAAATGATATTTTGTTTAAAGTAGTACCTGTAAGAGGAAGGGTAACTAGCTAATTAAGCTAAAATGTAAATTTTGCATGTCAATAATGTGTGACAAATTTTATTGTGTTGGTTTCCCTAAATATAAGATCCTATGTAGCACAATTTATGCAAATAAATTATCTTTATCTTTTATCTTTATCTTTAAAGGCGTCCAAACCATCGAAACATCCGAAAAATGGGCAGCACGAATTTCATTGAAAAACTTGAAGAGACCATTTTTTTCCTTTTGGTAATATGTGGGAAAGATCGTTCTCCAATAATGGATGTCTTGAGGTTGTATAAATACATTTTTAACCAAATTTAAAAAAAGGATAGGTTATCAGATTGACATCTAAGTATGTATGTATGTATGTCCACGATTATATCGCGTTTGGCTGAACCGATCTTGATACGGTTTTCAGATAAATATTTGATATATTCAGAAGAAGGTTAAGTACCTATTTTAACAGACTTCGAAAAAGAAGAAGTGCTCAGTTGATGTATGTGTCAGTTTATTGAAGGCGAGTTCCATTAACCGACTTCCAAAAACGAGGTTATCAGTTTGACCTGTATGTATGTTTGTCCGTGATTATCTCGCGTTTGGCTGAACCGAACTTGATGTGGTTTTCAGATAAGTATTTCTTACATTCAGGAGAAGGTTAAGTACCTATTTTAACTGACTATGAAAAAGAGGAAGTGCTCAGTTTATGTATGTGTCAGTTCCTTTTTCCTTTTTCGTAAAAAATAAATTATTAATACACTTATTTTAAGATTTAAAGCGCGTGTGCTCAACTCAAATACTTATTTATTTATTCATCGCTAATAAAGCTAATACACTGTTGATTTTAGGCTTAAATACACTTTTGAAGAGAGCGGAGAACCTTGTATGATGTAATAAAAATAATGGTTCGGTCAATATGTTTTTGTAAAACAAACAATATTTAATAAGTATCCCAAGCAGGATGTTGAATCCAGAGAATTTTTTAATTAACTTGACGAAGAGTTTAAAAATTTCTATGGTTTTCTGTTCAAGCATTTCGAAAGTTGTGGAATTGAAACTCTTACTTACTTAGGGAAAGATACTTTCCCCTGTTTTACCATTTTCACCAGATTCTACCAAGTTTTCTGGAGCTCTGAGTGGGTTTACTATGCTTAATATTATTAGTGTGTTCCAGCTGTAACCTTTCAAACGTTCTTCTATTATCCTGTATAGTCTTTTTACAAGGAAAAAATAAATTAACAACCACTTTGTTTCGAGTAGGATCATCGACGATTTTCACATCATCATTCATTGTCAATGACTTCTATCAGATTTTCTTTTGTATTCTGATTTTAAATATTTGATTCATTCTCGATTTTCGTTCAAAATTTGATTTGAATTTTGTGTAACGTGATCCGATCAAGCCTAGTATTTGTGCCTTTGCTTTTATTCTATAAATACTTGTGTCTGTAAAGAGCATCTACTTGTAAGTAAATAATTTTCATTGTCATCAGCCTGAAGAAATCACTGCTGTTCAGGCCTCTTCTTTCGCACGTCGGTCTTCACAGTCGTGTGCCAGTCTGATCACGATCGAAAACGGCTGTTATCAGACCATGGCCATAATATGTGATCTGCTTGCAAATAAATATTTAACAAAATATTATTTTGTTTTTGACAGATTTTTAAGAATTTTATCCCTGTACCCAAATTGGAGATAAAATTCAAAGTATCAAGTCTTTACTTTATTAATCAGTTTAGACAGAGAGACAGACATAGCAACTTGCGATATAGGCTATGTTTATAGAAGCTCTACAAAACACCGCCGAGGAAGACATATAAAGATTAAGGAATTTTTTTAGGTAATTCTAGAAAAGAAAACGTTTTTTTAAAGTACTGTTATCTTAAAGGTAGTTTTTATTTTTTTAATTTGTTTAAACCTCAAATATGACAATGTGGTATCTACCTATATAGTTGTGTGCCGTCTTCGTAACGTTTATAATAGTATAGTAATCGTTTCATTAAAGTTAAGGCAATTTTAGAACTAAATTTAAAGCTCATAAAACATGCGTGATGAGATGAAATTACTTTTCTCTTAAGTTGCTCTTAAGTAGATCCTTGGAAACTGGAAATTACTCTTACGACGTCATCCACTTAAGGCAAGCCATCTAACTTTAGAACCTGAAATGGGCTTGTCGTTAGAACCTTATTTCCAGGCGCCTACTTTGTTTCCTTGTTTGAGATTAAAATATATATAAGTACTTCTACAGGCAGGCTGACGACACAAGCACCCATGCCACCATGCCATCCGCCGTGTACGATTTGACCTTGCGTCGTGTTGATTGAATGCATAGTGCTAAATGAACGCTTGGGTGCTTGTAACGAGCGAAATCTTTTTCATCTCGGATCGTATACAATTCATCGCAAATTATATGAATGATGTTGAGAAAACTTTAGGGGTGATGGACGACGTCAGAACATGCCCGGAAGATTTTTGTTAGAAACAAAACAGCACAGTACTCCGAAAGTCTTTTCGACTACAGTCATATTCCCGAGCGTCAGAAAACGATTGTATTTAAAGTGGTTAAGTGCATTTTCTTCATGCGTAATTTAGTAGAATTATGTTTATTGTTTCGGGCGTTTCCGTGAAAACAACAATTAGCTAAGATTAGCATGCCCATTCATACAGGAGTCTGTAGCTTTATTATAATCTATGCTAATGCTATGGCAGACATAGAGAATAGACGGTTGATCAAGTAAATTTTGCCATGGATAACACAGTTATTAACTTGTGCCTGAGTCGGGCGGGTACTGAACTGTTTTGCATAGTTTACTTTAGATTTGGAAGTAATGAAGTGGGACGGGGCGGTTGGTAGCGGTTTAAAAGCAACCAAAAGTGGCTATGGAAGTTCGTCTGAGAGTTAACTGTTTGGTTAACATGACAGTCAAAAGGTTAAATTTGATAATCACAAGGTTAAATTTGACAGTCAAAAGGTTAAATTTTGCTAACGCTAAAACTTTTGTAATTGTGTCATATTGGTATTTCTAGAGCATATCAAATAAATATTCATCTATCAAATTATGGAACCAGTTTGGTACTTTGAAACTTTCCAGGTACAGTGGCATTCTAAGAGGGCGTAACCAGATTTGTCTATGGTCTCGTGCGCCCCGGACTGTTTTACCAAATAACAAGAGCCATGTTGCAATACAGAAAAACCGGAAGTGTTACGCCGTCCTAGACCACCACTGTACTTTAAAACATGCCTGTGATGTATCTTTCTGGCTCCTTTTTGGTAAATAATGATATTAAATAATGAGTTCTGTAGTTTAATGAATGTAAAATATCTGTATTCGCTAAACTTTATAATAAAATTCTTATTTAAAAATATATAGTACAGCTAAGCTAGTAGTAGCTTACTACAGTTCTATTTAATGTTTGTTATAACTAGATATTCAAGATTTAAGTATGTTAAATTTAAAACTATTTAAAGTTTGTTAAAACTACTTCAATGTTTGATAGTTAAAGCTGATAAAATTTTGTACTAGATTTAGGCTTTTATTTTCCGCAGATAAGCCCAAATGTGGGTTTAGCAAAATTTTGTTTATTTTGTTTAAACAAATTTTGATTTCATTTGATTTTAAGAGTCCGGTATCCTAAACCAAAGTATTGTATTTAATGCCCTAACCAATATTGCTTCTTTTGTTTCACAATGAGAGACGGACAGTAAGTTGAAACCATCTCGAATTTCATTCAATTAAACAACTTATGAAATCTTCCAAAACTTTGTATGGCTTAGAAAGGCGTCTTGGTACATTTCGTTAAACTTTGATTGATTGATTAATGTATAATAAAGACTGATAGCTGGCCTTTTAAAATAGGAAGTTGAAAGGGTACAAATTGGTCTGTAAAGGATGACTTTGTTTTAAAAAAAATAAACTTATACTAGCTGACTGTCCCGGCGAACTTCGTATCGCGTCTTACACTTTTTATGGTAAAAAGAAAGAAATTGTATCATTTACTAACTGCCTCTCAATTTTTTTCATATTTTCTCACCTTTTAAACCTTCCCTAGACAACAACGAACATTTAAAAACCAAAATCAGCCAAATCGGCCTTGCCGTTCTCGAGTTTTAGCGAGACTAACTAACCACGATTCATTTTTAAATATATAGTAGATAGGTAGTAGATAAAAACCTGTGTATCAGTTGTAGCTTCTATAAAATATGTGTTAACTTTTACTTATAATTTTTACATCTTAATAACATCTACCCCTTAAGCAAAACAAATAAAATCTTATTGTTCTGCCTAAATATGTGCGTACTCAACGTACTTTAGGGAAAGTTATAGGCGGAAACAATTAAAACTTAAGAGAACAAGGGTTTTAAGTGCTCTAAGTTGCTATGGAGTCGGGAAGTTAACGAGTTTATATAGATTAAATATAATTGACTCCGAAAGTGCGAAGAACGAGGAAAGCCTCATGTTTCATAATTAATATTTGTAGGAATACCAGTATGGTTCACCTCGACCCCGTCAAACCAAGCCTATGGAGCCCCAAGCGCTAACTAGGAGAACCTGTATTTACGGTGCCCGAAACATAATCAGAGACAAACATTACACCCAAATAAATAGGTTTTGACTTTTGACTTTGTTTTGAAAAGACAGACTAGCTATATCAACGACTCACAGAACCACAAGTTTCATTACAACCTATAAATTACGAATGTATCGTAATTCACAATGGCTCATTAAACATTATATGTACATCATTAATTGTGTCCAACTGCCCGCGAATGATTAACGGAACTTAGTAAGAGATTGACACTGTGTCAGTTTACATAACCCGAGTATAATTAATTTATAGACAAAACTTTCGGCCTCCGCGTAAATTTAATTATATCGATTTTGATGGTTCATCATATGGTATAAAATACAGGGTATAAAACGGGGCTCTATTTTACAGCATCTATCGGCGTCATCGTTCTAAATAAAGATAATAATTAAATATTTGTGAAGACACATTATTTCACACATCATTATCTCATCCTCTCATCTCTCCCACATATCGCCATAGTGACCTTTCTTGTGCCACCCTCATCTATTGAGGCGTCGTCGTTCTGACTAAAGATAATAATAATTTATTTGTGAAGACACATCTCATCTCTCCCACATATCGCCATAGTCACTGGTATGCGTCATACTTTACGGTTTTCAGTGCCAAGTTGACACTCAAGAACTTTTCGGCCCCAGCAACCATTTCTTCTTGTAGCTATGTTCGTTGTTCCCTAAGCTAGGTACCCTTCCCATTTCCAATTATTTAAGTTAAGATTTTTTACTGACAAAGTTTTCATACTTGACAGAGAATCCTCGAAAGCTTGGCTCTGAACATTTAATAAAAGACAAGCATGATTGATGATTCTGCTAACACCCCTGTAACGGCCCTAGATGAAATTGTACTGAAATTCTGTATTTCAGCATTCAGTTTTTTTTTTGTATTATACTTGTGTAGGAGGGGAAAGAGGCCTTTGCCCAGCAGTGGGATAACATAGGCTAGTAATAATATTAATAATAACTTGTGTAGTACTCAGATTTGCCTTGGCTTATGAAGTAAATCAAAAACCAAATCATTATACTTATTTTCAAAATTTAACACTACGAGTCCTTTTACGCGAACATTGGCGCCACTGTAAATAAAAAACATATCTTCTAAAGCATGGCTTTTTATCAAAAAAAGGGCTCCCCAGTGCATTAGATCTTGGTCCCTAGTATTTTTTAAGTATTCTAAATAATATCTTGGATTAGAGTGTTTTATGTATTACATATTCTAAAACACAAAACAGTCTTAGTCTCAGTCAGTTCTTATGTTCTAATTATAATTATTGGAATATTGATTTCAATTTTTATTATTATTATTAACCACATACCTACTTACCTAATTTAATAACAAAATAACCTTTATTGTTTGTTGTGCAAACTAAATTTCAAGCTTAGCACATTTTAGCAGGTAATTGAATTATTTAGTACGGTCGGCAAATAAATTAAACCGCGAAGCAAAGTGAGTTTAAACAATAATGGAGATCGGTAAATTATTATGTTTAGAATATTAAATCTATGAAAACCATTATTAAATTGGTATACATTAAAATGAACGAAGTTATGGCTACACATGCATATTATTTAAAAATATATTAATAAAATAATTAATTTAATATTTACCTCAACAAGGCAACGGCCCAATAGAAATAAACTGAAAAAAAAAACACTCCACAAATTAATGAAAAAAAAAAATGATTGTTAGAAAACTCCACTGAAACTTTTTCACCAATCCAAAAAGTCCTAAAAACTGCACTTCCACAATTCAAAAACGTATTTAATAACTTTACAAATTAGTATTCAAAACACGTAATTCAGGATGGTAACTTCGATAAATTCCGAAATAAGGTGCCTAAACACACATCTTGCCGGCGGGAAAGCTGAGCGGGTACTGACTGAAAAACTGAAGAGAAGGCTGCATCTCACCGCAACAGCCTTACGAAACGCGGCACCTTTGCTGTGTTTGTGATAGCATGATGCGTCTCTAGGCATTGTTTATCAGTGACTGCTGAAAAAGAAGCAATGAAATTCAATGAACCAGTTATAACGGAGTGTGTTTAATTTTTTTAGTTTGGAATAAAAAAAAAATTGAATAACCTCTAGTCGATTTTTTTATTAGACGAAACTTAACTGACAGTTAGCTAAACTTACTTTGGTTTAATCCGATGAATGAACAATGTGAACAGTTAATAATTTTTGAATTAAGAATATTATTTCTTTTAAAATATACCTATTTCATCAAAAACTGACATAACACTAAACGTCAGGTTGTCTTCGTCTAATTAAAAATAAGACTATAGTTTTAACAATACCCGAACAAACTACAATAATGCTATGTTACAGTAAGTTTAAAAGATTAGTTAATGATTGTAGCATTAGAAAATCCTTACAAAAATACAAATTTAAAAACTGTAAGCCTCTCTCAATTTAGAATGGCATTGGATTCACGTTTTAACGCTTTCACACTCTTGCCGAAAACACTTGTTTTACAGAATATATTGCTGGTCCGTAGTTCAGTTGGCAGTGATGTGGACTGTGAAGCGGGTGCACCTGGGTTCGATTCCCAGCAGGGCGAATATTGACATGATAAATATCAATGTTTGTTTCCCGGTCTGGGTGTACTGTTTGTCTCTGTATATGTTTCGGGCACCCTAGATACAGGTTCTACCTAGTTAGGGGCTCTAAGTGTGATGTGTTATGTTATATATAAGTTAATTAAAGAAAGATACAATTATTTAAATAGATTTGCTTTATATAAATATTTAAATTTGGTACTTACATAATATAGCGAGCACATGTTATTACTTTAAGTGGAAACTTAATTGGCTTGTGTAAAACCTACCTAATTTACTAAGCAAATGTTATATATATTTAAGCTGTATGTTTCCCTATTGAAATAAAATAAAATAAAATAAAAAAAATTATATTCGTAACTACTTTTTAACTTTTATTTAAGTACTTCTATGTAGTTAAAATGTTAAAGAGTAATTACATTTCAAAAATTCTTAATAAATCTTAGAACTGAAGATTCTATAGAATACTAAAAGTTCAAGTGTCGTCTGCAAAGTTATTATATCGATATAATAACTATTTGATATCATTTGCCTAAAATTCGATGTAATTTTTTTTAATTGAGAGTGGTCTAATTAATAAACGCTTTAATAAATTTAAACTAAACTTCAATCAGAGCTAGGTATTCTAGGTATATGTCATCATCACAAGATAGAGACAGATAGCAGAACATCGTATAGAAGAAAAGGTCTCTTGATAAAGGGCGCTTTGTCAAAAAGTCCAAGAAAAATAACTACGAATTTTCTCAAGTGGAAGATGAAACCAGATGTCGTAATCTCAAGGTATAACCAAACCAACCTATATTTTTATTCGACAAACTAGGAGCCCTTAGAAATAGAGGTCTTTTATTTTTTTCGCGTAGAAAATATGAAAATGGGAAAGCAGATGAGTCCACCACAAATCCACTCTCATGTTTTAATGTTCATATTATTGTTTTTATCCCATCCGCACGAAAAGTGGTATTTTTCATTACTGTCTCTAGTCGTAAAGTTCCTCATTATTCACATGTGGTTTTTAGCTGGTCAATAATTAATTTTCATACAATCTTTATTGCTCTCTGGGTAATTACTATATTTATTGTATTATTGTTACAAAAATAAATGATTGAAGTGAAGTGGGTTTGATAACAAGCTTGCTGATTAGGTCATCAAAATTAAGTAAGTTCATAGGTTCTGCTTTACTATATGTAAAATTTCTCGTCGGATGGAATAAAAAGCAGTATATACAACTTGGTGGTAAAGCTATTCTGCCTCGGGTGATGTTACAACCCTCGCTTGTTCAAGTTTCAAGTCATTATTTCCTCACCACGCTCGGGAATGAACACTTGAAACTCTCTCTGCGCTCAAGTTTTTACACACCTTTGTTGCATAAACTACTTAATTTTTTTTTCTATTGGTACTTTATTGTTTTTGTTACTTAGTTTTTCTTATTTGCATAACGCCATTGTATTATTACTACTACTACTACTATTGTAGGTACTATTACCGATCCCTTGGCTATAACGATAGCTGCAAAAAATACTTTTATTGGCCAAAAAATGTTTTACACAATAATTTATGATAATTTTTTAGCATACTTCTTCATAAAAACTAAGGAACCAAAGCAGATTTCTCTTTCTGCCTCAGTCTTACACAGCCATTATCAAGGTTCTTTTAGCTTTATATCCTCTTCATCTCAATTTCTGCGATCTCTCTCTCCTTCATCTGTTTCTATTTTTACTTTTATCTTAGTTTCGATCTGCGATCCTTTTCTTTCTGATCCTTCCATTTCCTCTTAATCTCAATTGATGCGATCTTTCTCTACTCGATATCTCTTTCTCATTAACCCTAATCTTCTGCGATAATAGCTTCAGAGAGTCTTTAATCAGTTTGAAGATATAATTTTCAGGTCTCCTCGACAATTTTCATGGGCAGCAATTATAAATACAGATCTCTGGCCGATGTCTGCATCCGGCTTGACGATTGGCAATTGAACGCATAGTCGTGCTGATTCGTGCTTGTGAAGGATTTACTGGCTTAAGCGGACTGATAAGGTCACCAACTAATTTAAAAAGTATTGAATATTTCCTTTTTTATTTATAGTTCAATAATGTTCATTAACTTGAAGTAATAGATTGCTCGTAAAATTTGTGTTATTGAACTGTTTAATTATAAAGCTGAGGCTGAGCCGTGGTTTTCGAAGCGAAACGTTGTATATATTTTTGGAAATTTTCCTATAATTTATTGTTTCGTTTATTATAAAACTGCATTTTTGATGCACTAGACATAACTTCAACCTGTCTTTTTTATTACGTTGTACGATATTTTATAAGTATAGTACATATTAAGGTGTTAAGATGGTTAGAGTACTGAGTACTGAATGCTAGCTTCTGTTATCTAGGTCTTGGATTTTTTGTACCTTTAGGACAACGATTTTAACCGACCTCTATGCTGCCGCGCCGCTGCTGCACTGGCGAAGCGCGGGATAGTATTTCTTGTGCCACCTTGGTGAGCTGGATTACATCGACGTCAGCGAAGGTCAGTCAGCTATTATCATGTCTGATCCGAGCCCCCCCTGCTCACCACATGGCGTCGGGATGTTCGGTCACCGTGGGGTTTTAGTAAGAGCCTGACATAACTTC
Source organism: Euspilapteryx auroguttella (assembly GCA_951802225.1). NCBI lineage: Eukaryota > Metazoa > Arthropoda > Insecta > Lepidoptera > Gracillariidae > Euspilapteryx > Euspilapteryx auroguttella. The sequence continues at coordinate 2,728,183 of OX637660.1, read as the reverse complement.
ATCGTTCCGGTCGGTGTTGAAGTGTCTTTGAGGATATACTCAGATAAAATGCTCTATCGGGTTTCGGAAGTCATTGACTTGTTTCATGGTCTCTCAGATAATTAACAAGGGTTAAAAAACTATCCTTTATTATTCAACACTTTCGCTTTACAGTTAAGGTACCTCTGTAAAGATAAGTGTTTGGAAAAATTGATTAATAAAAAAGGGGATGAACTATCGGTGCATCACTATTCTACTCCTAGTTTGGTTGCAATCAGCAAAATGTTTAGACAGCGTCGCGAGGGCGCTCTATAGCTTGCTCATGTATTCTCCAAGCACGATACTCATAACAAAATCGCAGTCAAGGCAGTTCTAATCTGCTTACATTAAAGCAGCTCGTAAATTCCTCAAGCCGCGGAGCAACAGCTTACCTGACTACCTGACTCAGTGGCAACGAGTAGATAGGCTAATAGACGCAAGATGTCATTAAACGATCCTTTCACTCGCAGAACACCCACCATAGGGCGCCCACTCCTCTACCATAACTAACATATTATGACGACGTCGTTTGGAAAGCATTTCTAAAAACAAAGCGATACAAAAATATGCATTGGACTTTAATTTACCTTGTTGCACCAACTTAATTAAAAACTATATTGCTTTAGAAAATTTGACAGAACACACGTGGGCTGTTTTCTAACCCACGAAATGATAAAAAGTTCTTAACTTAATTAACGATGCTTATTCGCGGCAGATTTTGGTGGCTCACACATATTGCCTCTATACGGTTATGTATTCCATGGTGTTGCCATTGGGATTAAGATGGGTTCTGGCAACCCTGTCTAATTTAGGTGCCATAATCCGGCCTTTAATCAAGCTCAGCTTGTGCAAGTTTAGCTTAATTATTAAAATTTAACGTCTGAATTAGGATTTGGTGCAAGGTTTTACTGTGTAGTTTGATTTTGTTTTTTAACATTTCCGGTACTGAAATATTATTATTTATTATTTTACTAGAGAATGGCCCGCGGTTTTTCCCGCGTAGATTTCTCGTAAACACAAAAATTCCGTTTTTTTCCGATCCCGTGGGAATTTCGGGAAATCCCTTTCTTAGTGCTCACCTACACTCCCCAAGGAACCTACGTGCCAATTTTCAGCTTTCTACGCCCAGTAGTTTCGGCTCTGTGTTGTCTGTCAGTCAGTCAGTCAGTCAGACAGTCAGTCAGTAACAGAAGAGTATATATTTAATACAGATTTTTAATAATTCGCCAAACTGCTCAGACAGACGGCAAAAGTATAAAAACTTTCACTTTTGCATTTAATATTGTATTTTAAAAACGAATTTTCAAACTTTTCATCGCGAATATAAGCAAAAATATAAATGAAAAACTGGGGATTATTAGATATTCATAATTGTCGTAAAAACATCTACCTTAAACCACAAGAATCCCCAAAATTAGATTTAACATACCATACATTCCATCGTAGTTTTCCCTGACTATACACCTTTACAATCTTATTAACTTAATAATAAACAGTATTTTCAATTACCTTCCCACCACTCACTTTTAAACTGTTTATTATGATAAGAACTCAGAATACATTCTGACATTCTGTATTCTGAGAATTATAAGTTTTTTTTCATAATGAATATCCAGCATGCCGCAGGAGAGTGCGATCTGGTGCGTGTGTGTGTCTGCACAGGGTTCCGTAGTTCAGACTGATCTGAACCCTCCTGTGGAATGTTAGTTTATCATTCGCGTGCCTAGAGTCGCGTGAGGGTCGACCCTTAACCACCTCGTTTCTTATATCGTTTCCAATATTTCACTTGACATATTGACATTATTTTAGTTAATACTAGTCAACCCGGCGAACTTCGTACCGCCTGACCTATTAGTACTTTCTCTTGAATGACTCTATCTATTAAAAAAAACGCATCAAAATACATTGCGTAGTTTCAAAGATTAAGGGATACATAGGTAAAGATTTTATTTAATACTATGAATTGATGCTTTGGCTATGATTAAGTGATACCTTATATATCCCACCGTTAATTGTATTTATATTTTAACCTCGAATGTATCAGTAAAATGTATCAGTGAAATATGATAATTTGTATTAACTAGGTCTCACAAACTACATAAGTATTTGTCTAGAACGCTAATGATGTTGGTTAGCTCCAGTATTGCTACGAATATGAGAGGCTGGCATTTCATAGAACGATATTAAATACCTTCGTAATCAACGAGTACTTATTAATAAATAGCGCCTTGTACTTAAACGGCAAGGACTTGATTAGTTGTTATAAAATATGTCAAAAATTAACCCATCCCGCTCAACTAGGTACAGTCACGGACTAGGAGGCCGTAACAGATTTGTCTATGATTTCGTCAGCCCTAGACTGTATTACCAAAGAACAAGAGCTATTATGCAATACAGAAAAACCGGAAGTGTTACGCCGATCGTGTCCGCCACTGTACAAAACTGTACCCAAATTCAATTCAGTACATAAAATTGTCAAAAGGAGAAAAAAAGATCACTGCCACTAGTTCCATTGGGCAGTTTCATTATGGAACTACTGATAATTATTACTATCACTAGTTCCAATCAAAAATGAATCTCAAAATAATGACAGTAGTGTTAATTTTTTTATCTCTAGTTCCCTTGAGTCCCTGCATATTCCCCACGAGCCATAAGGTAAAAGCAATATTCAAATAAATTATAGTTTTCTTTTGCATTATAATTAGTTATTTTACGAAATTGAACTCTTGATAAATAAAATTAAATGTAATATTAAATTTGATATCTATGGAGTTTTTTTAATCAAATACTACTAAAAATTGAGCCTGCATATTTCCCAATGACAAGAAGATAAAAGAAATATTCAAATTAATTAAAGTATAGTTCCATGATGGCATGATCCAAAAATATGATCATAATTCCGCTTTTTATCACAAAGTTTAAAATACCAGTACACATCCTCCAGAACAGTGTACCGCTTAATATTAATGGCGCCGTTTGTTGCAGCTTACAATAATTCCACGTCACGTCGGTTGCCAGGGAAAACTGAAGAATTTATCACTTCCATCGTATATTTTAAGGAAACAAGCCGAAGGCGGAATACTTTGAATTTGACGCCTTACAAAATTACGTAAGAACATAACCGACTCTGTACTGTACGAATATACATTAAACTGTTTCTTAAACCTTATCTTATTATATACTTAAATATTATAAAGACGAAACATTTTGATGGTGTGTGTGGTTGTATTGTTTGTATTGAAGCCTCCGAAAGTACTGAACCGATTTAAAAAATATTTCACTGTTCGAAAGCTACACTATCCCCGATTTGACTTAGGCTATAATATATTATTCTCAAAAATTCAGAACGCAAGGCAGTGCGAAGATCACCGTATCACCGTAGTTAGAAAATATAATTATCTAACAATGTCCGAGAAAGATGTCAGAATTGAATTGATGGCTGAAATATTTTTCGATAAAAAGCTGCATTGAAATAATTTTGGAATGCAAGATACACGGGTGTAGATAGATAGGCACATCCTGCGTAAACATGTGTAGTTGGTGTTGGTGTTTTAGCAGAGTACGTGGTTTCAGTCGAGAAAAGAACATTTTGGTCCGATTTACCATACAGCCCGAGAGCTGATCTGGGCACGCTGGTTTTTCCCTAGCTGTATCCAGGGTTAAGATTTTTTTCAAACATAGTCATAACGTCATACAGTTACAAATGAGACCTGTTTATTATTACGACAATTATTTACATAAAGCGCTAATTAGCAACTAATGCGTCCTATAAAATGCGCCACTCCTGGGACTCTACCCCTGAATAATTAACACCAACGCTTGTGCTGCAGTGATAATCAAATAGCTAGGGATGAGAACGGAAATTATCGGCTTCATTTCGACCACTTGAATTATTTTAATTCGATTACAATTACAGTTGAGCAAAAAATGTATTTAAATGTTGATGTTACAATATAGTCATAGCTGCAGAGCTGGCTATTCGACATCATTACGGTATTAGCTTGAAAAAGTAGCTTTTTTATAAAAGCAAACGCTTTTATAAACGCTTATATTATAAATAGCTCTCTACCTATAATTATATTACGAGTTGATAACGTTACTACTAGTCTCAAACCGCATATCAACGAAAATAGATTCAGGTTACTGCTTGAAATGTATCGAGATTCCTCTCTCAGTATTCTACTCTCAGTCGTTCCGAGTCCCCTAGTTTGATTTGGTAATGTAATGTATTGTTTGTGATGCTATTTCTATCTTGCCAGGATTGAGCGAGGTTCTACGTAAAGTTATTAAAGTGGTCATAGTTATACATATTTTTCAGCTATTTAGTCAGTCCGAATCGTGCTAAATCCGAAAATAATCATTGCCCAACACTACAGTAGTAGTTCGCCCGCACTGTTTACAAAAGAGAAGAGTTGTACTGGGATTTGTTTGTCTGACTGAGTGGATGTTGCTGCTGCTTTGTAATTAACCCGTTTTCTTTTGATTAACATTTTTTATGAATAGACTATTATACTTTCTTTGCAATTGTTACCTTTAATTGGCTCGCTAGCGCCATGGTTCTTTAGTAGCATCTGTAGGTAGTTGAAATGGAGATGAAAATATGCCATGTTCTTGGATCGGTTAGTTTGAGTGAAAACTATACAACTCAGTTCAGTTTTTAAAAGTGTTTTATTAACGTGCAATATATGTAAGGATGTGTATGTATGAATGATGTTCGGGTGAAATCTTGCAACTCAATTTTAGACAGATTTCTTTAACCGATCGATCTGAAATTTTTTATACACGTTCAGGGAGCCTAACAATATATTAAGCTAATGTGACGTCATTAAAAATTAAACATGGTAGAAAAATCAAGATGGCGGTTGAGTGGTTTTAAGTATACTACTACAATATGGGTATCAAATGTAAGGCCTTGCTGAGCATAACTCGAAAAATAATTTTACAAAAAACATGATTTTAAAAAGGTTTTTAACCTTAAACTTATTAGAATGTATGATAGATATGTATTAGAAGGCGCTTTCTGTGACAGATCAAGTAGATAAGCCATAGTTCAATCAAATATCTATGATAGTTTTTGTAAAAAGTTGTAAAAACACGTTTTCAACAATTTTAACATAAGCAAATGCGGTATATTTTACAGGACTAATAGAGACATTGCTGGATTTCATTAAGGCAACCTACGATGCCGGTTTCAATTCCGTCTATATAGATCTGGGTGTAGCCCACTCTCGAGCTAACGAGCTAGGACTGTATTACATGTTAGGAATTATTTATCCTTTGTATGAAATGTGCAACGATTTACTCATCAGACAAGAAATACTATTAGAATACGAATATACTAACGAAATTGCTTTATTGTTACCTATAGGTATAGGTAATGTGCTATAGCACATGCTGAGTCAGTGCCATTTTACGGCAGCAGAAACACACAAACAGTTTTTTTTTTGTTTGTTTTAGTTTTTTTTTACTTTTTAGTTTATTTTACCTTTACTGTGTAAATATGTTTGTATGTATGTCTCATTGTTATATTATGTTATATTTTGTTTGTGTGACACTGGCTGTAAAAAAATGATTTCTTTCTTTCTTTCTCTCTTATTGGACAGCTTCGTGTTTTAGTTGGCATGGCAGTGGTGTCTACACTGGTTATTGATGTAAAAATACTCTCTGTAAAACATAACACTACCTATACGATAAGGTCAGCACTTTTTGTCAACTTTCGTATGTATAATTTTTTTCCTGTTTTTGTGTTTTTTGTACAATCTATCTGTCTATTTATACTTGAAGGGCTTATTATTCGAAGTTAAAGGGTAAGGATGCGACATTAGACAATATCAATAGCCAGCACATAATACTATTAATTTTAAACGTCTGTATGTAGGTCTTATGAAGCTGGTGCCTAGTGTGTGTGTATGTGAATGAGTACCCACCTCCACTTTACGAGGTTTGCGCTTTACTGAATTTTGGGCGTACTCTTTGAAATTTTGCCCAAAGCCTTTACCTCCCTTTCTGTGTTAATTGAAAATGTGTGAAAACTCCGTTTTCCATTGAAAATTAACAGGGTTTTGTTTAGAATTGCCATGAAATTAAGTTCGGCTTTGAAACGTTGCTTATAAAGGATATCATTAAATTATAAATGAAAACAAATTAAGTATATTTTTTGGGTAGAATATTTTTACAGAAATTGTGTTGGTTTAAAACATAATATTTATGAGATAAAATTAAAAGTAGCCTGTTCAAATACGCCAAATATAAAATTATAGAATGTGTTCCTAAATTTTAAAAAGTGGGTAAGTAACGCCTGAAAATAAAACCAATAATAATACTTTTTCTTGATACGAAATAATTTACAATCAAGGAAACATTTTGTTTATGTGATAAACCACATGCAAAAACACTGATAGCTGAATTACATAAAAACAAGTGCTGATAACATGCTGATAAAGGTACTGTTCATAATGTTATTGATTATTTTTAATTGTATTGTTATATTGTAGAGAGATACTTTTATCTCGGCCTTTTAACGATAAATTTATTACAAATAATCTGACGGTGCTTGCTAGTTTCAAAAAGTTTATTTACTTGCTTCACTAAGTACCTATACATAATTTTTTGTCAAACTATTTGATCGCAGCAAATATTTCTGCAAATGCTTTCAATCCGGGTACATTAATTTGATAAAAGTCTTTCTTAGTGCAGCGGTCCCACCAGGCATGTATTTTTGGGTACCTGGAATATTAAAATATCTCATTATTTGACCGGTCTTGTGATAACTTTATATAGTGCACTCCCGCAGTCAAAGGCTTATCCCTACTTCTTCAAACTTTCCGATCCTGTACCACCTCTGGCCAGTTCTAGAAATTGGAATCTATTTTGTCCCGCAATCTCCTCTTTTGTCTTCCCCTTTGGCGTCTGCTACTAGGAACTCAGTCAAATTATTTTATTTTTATTTTTATGTAGCCAAGTCAATGTTCCACTGCTGGGCAAAGGCCTTCCCTATTTCCCCAAGCCTTCCGTACCTGTGCCACCTCCGGCTAGTTCTCCAAATGGGAATCGAGATCGTCCCGCCAAATCCTCCTTCTACTTACTTGTCCTTATTAATGGGTACAATCTCGTTCAAGGAACTGATGTTAGCCACACAGCAGATGTCTGCGATAGTGAAACCGTCGCCAGCAATCCATTCCTTAGTCAGAAACTTCTCTGTAAACTCGTAGTTGGTCTCGATTTTTGTCAGGAAACCTTGGTCGAAAGCTGATCCTCCATGGTAAATTATAGGTTCCTGTAGTGGAAAATATATAAAAACTAGAGGCTGTCCCGCGGTTTCACCAACGCATTTTTCTCATTAACACAAAAAATCCCTTTTTCTCCCGTTCCCGTGAGAATTTCGGGAATTCATTCCTTAGTGCTCCCCTACACTCAGCCATTTTTGACATATTCAGTGTTAAAGGATGTCCTAAGGAATGCTGTTGGTTATGAGCTATAAGCAGCATTATGGCAAAGAAAACACTATATTTCTGTCCTTATGGCGATCTATAGGCCTATTTAAACAGTGCGGACGTCTGTTTGCTGTGCTCATGAAGACATAATGTTTGTGTTAAGTATGGTCGGTGGCCATACCGGTCATGCAGAGCATTGCTTCACACACAGTTTAAGCTTATGTACGTGAACGCGTAACATGGTTGTGTGAGTGAGATACGACATGCTATTTGTACTGTGCGGTAACATGAGTAGTAGGTAGGTTACCGAGAGCGGGTGGCCAGCACTTTTCTACTAATAAGTCTGTGGCACTTTCAGCGGGAGGCAGAGAGTGTCATACTGTACGTAGACCTCTTTTCTTATACTGTGCCATAGAGCTGACAAGACACTGTATGTGCAGATCTTTTCTCAGCTATTGATGATATTAATGACTTTGAAAAATATATCTTACAACAGCACCACGCAGAGATCCGAACAGGTTCCCAGTGTCAAAATGGAGTCTTTGGTCGATAACAGCTCTTTGCTGAGGATCTGTTGGGTAGAGGGGAGGGTCGACGTCTCCGTATTTGCCGATCAAGTAGGTTATTATTGCATGACTGGAAAATAATATTATCGGAATTAGAAAGAACGAGATGATTTTACTCACTGATCTTTAGGTGTATTTAGTGTAAGTTTTTGTTGTGATGTGGAATCAAAAAATATTTCATTAAGATTGATTAATGCCAAAAGTGGCCGTTTTTAGCAACAATCAGTTTCTTTCTGTGGCCTTTAACCTAAAAGCTATATAACAATGCCCTAAAAATACTAGGCTGAATTATCTAGGGGAATACTGTTCCACATTTTTGATATTTGCCTTAGTTTAGAAGTTATTTTTTTTTTCTCGGGTGGCGCTACTTTAGCTGTGCTATGCCTCTTAACAAAAATTGTTACTAATTTGATATATAAGTAGTATACCTGTCCCAAATACAAAAATCGCCATCCTTCAGTGTTGGTATAGTGTGCTGCGGATTCATCTGAAAAATAAATATAATTATTTTAGAAAAAAAATATATACCAATCAATATGCAATCAATGTAGTAATTTTAAATTGTAATCACCTATATTAAGTCTATTGATTGCAATAAAGAGTATTTCCATTCTATTCTATTCTATACCAAAAAAATCCCGAATTCTAGAAAAAATACTTTCATGACGCAAAAATTAACTGTTTAACTGTAGATAAAGTTATATAAGAGGGATATTATGAGCTATAACAATGTTGTCGATTGTGTCAGTATTTTTTTCATAAGTTTTGTAAATACCTTAAGAAACTCCTCAGATCGATTCTCGCCGTTTAGAAGGTTAACGTCAACGTATTCCACGTCTTTGATGCCCAGGGCTTTGATCGCCATCATGACAGCCCGCGCCGGGGGACTGGGCTCCATTTTGTATAAGGTCAAAGTCATCGTGAAAGTTTTTCTGAAAATAATATGGACTCTTTTCTCCAACGTCAAAACGTTATTCAATATTTAAATCAAACTATTATTATTATTATTTGCAGCCTGTAGTGTCAAACTGCTAGGCAAAGGCCTTCCACTTTCTCCACTTTTACCGATCCCGGGCACATTCCCACCAGGTCTTAGCGTGGGCTCCCAGCTCATCGCTCCACCGCTTCCTAGGTTGGCCACGTTGCCTCTTGCCATCCTTTGGGAACGACTCGGTGGTCCGTTTGGCCCAACGATCCGCACGCATGCGGGCTACGTGGCCGGCCCAGTCCTACTTGATCAAACCATACAAAATGTAAAGTTTGTCATGTGGTGTCACCCCATCTTCTTCCATGCGTATCGAAAAGGCAAAATTAATTAAACATTCGAAGGACGGGCAGAAGCGTTCTTCATTGAAAACTTGAAGAGTCATACTACGATCGTAACATTCCGATTAGTTCATTGAACTTATTTTTTAAATAGAAAAGTAAACAAAACATCAAATATTAAAACATAACTAAATTAGGTACTTAAGAAACTAAAGTAATGAAGTGAAATAAAATCATTATGTAATAATATGTTTATTTAGTAAAACGTGATAAAATATTTTTTATCAGCAAACTCACCGATCAACTCACACGTCGTAAACTGTTCACGAAATAACACTGACTGGCTTTGGCTATCAAAACAACGAGTTAATTACATAACACGTTTAGAAGTTCCGACACGCAGCGTAGCTCTAGCGCCACTCGCAGAAATTAAATTCATATATGTAAAAATCGCTCGCCTAGATAATTTTCCAAGGTGTTTAATAGAAAATTATAAATACTAAAGTAACTTATTTTGTATTTCAATGTCAATAAAATCAATTAATAAAAGACAAATGAATAAAATTACTTACCAATTAAAAAAAAATTGCTTAACCATAAGAACAATTATAGAAGATCGGCCACTAGCAAAATAAATGCGTCGATTTTTCCAAACGTTAGAATTTTTTTTAAGTATTCAAATCATTTTAAATCTTTGTAGTGGCATTTTGATCCAGTTTTTGTCTGGCCCGCCATTTGACAGGTCGTACTATTTGCTTTCATTCTGCGATAAGAGAAATATAATTAGATAGTTTATGGCACTTTATTTCAAACTAACTGGCATGCATGAATCTGACCGCCTTGCGTTCAAAATTTTTAAAAATTTTCTATAAGACACCCGGGGAAAGTGAGCTTTCCAACAGTAAAATATTTATTCAAATCGGTTCCGTACTTTCGGAGCCTATTCAATGCAAACAATCAATTCTTTTCACTCTATTTAATACAGAAGTCATGAAATTTTTGTTTAAAAAAAAATAAAAAATCAAGAGGCTTAATTCATAGACTAACAGTATCGGCTCTAAAACTATGTTTTTAGGAATTTGACTTATGTCTGTTATCTGAGGATAGTTTTTTTTTTTAAAGTGGCGCGGACACACACGGCGTAACACTTTTGACTATGGTTTCGTGCGAAAAGAGCTATTTTGCAATACAGAAAAACCGAAAGTGTTACGCCCCGTCCGTGTCCGCCACTGTACCGTTTTTTCCGTTTTTTCAAATTAACTAATTTGAAATCAAATTAGTTAATAATAATAATAATAACAATAATAACACATCACACTCAGAGCCCCTAACTAGGAAGAACCTGTATAGGGCGCCCGAAACACACACAGAAACGAACATCACACCCAGACCGGAAACAAACATCGATATTCATCATATCAATATTCGCCCCGCCCAGGAATCGAACCCGGGTGCTCACGCTTACTCAGTCCACATCACTGCCAACTGAGCCACGGAGCAGTCAAGTCAGTTAGATATTAATTTAAAAAAAGGAAGTAGCTATAAAACTTTGGACGTTGACCTTCAGCTCAAAAGATTAAATTTACACAAATCGAAATATTAATATCAAATACATAGTTATTTTCAGTGCCAAGGTCTTTTTTTTATCTACAGTGTGTTTTTGCCACTTTTAAGGCTTGGTGGTTCAAAAATTTGTGTTTTTGAGATTTTTTTAAACAATCTGAGACATACAAAATTGATGTCTTCATTCTGAAAAAAATATATGTGTTAGTTAAGGATCTAATCTAGTCATCATACTAAAGGGAAACAGGATCTAATTAATTTTAGTTGATAGAAAAAAATCTCAAAGTTACCCCTTTTTGTTCCGTTTTTTCCATTTTATTTTTAAACCGCTGATTGTTTTTATTTGATTTTTGGAATGAAAATTGCTGACCTTAAATTTTAGACATACTACTATAGTAAGAATTTTTAAGTTTAACGAAAAGACAAAAAACCAGCAAAAACTAAAAAAAAACATCGTTTTCGCGCGGTCCGATGCCATGCCGCGCCGCTCCCTACCCCGTCAGTACCCTTGTGGCCACGGCCGAGGCCGGTTCTGTGTCAAATTTTTGTTTTCGCGCTCTCGTATTTCGTTTTATTTTTATTCAAATGTAAACAAGTTTTGACAACAGATGTCAAAACAATGAACCATAACATCTGATTAGGATCTATATGAAGCTGAAAAAAAACAATTTTGATACCGATATTACATTTAAAAAACCGTCGCATTACAAACTTACCTTTTTTATTTTCACAGACAAAACTTAAATCGTAGGGATGATAGAACAATAGCTGCTGACGAAAACTTGGTTGTTTAACTGTAGCAGCGAGCGGTCTCAGATCAGACAGTGATATTATAATATTATATAAACATACATAGACCTAAATATTTTACACAAGTTATTTTGCGTATAGTGCTTGATAGCTCAGACTTGCCTTTGGAAAGTTTAATAGCTCGAATTTCTGCCATCTTGGTTTCAAAATGTTGGTAGGTATGTCATTTTCGTTATCAGCGAACCCGGAAATCTACTTATTAAATAATTTTTCTCGTAAAAAACCTATATACTTACAATGCAATATACGCGCTACCGCATCCAGTGTGCCCGCCAGTTTGAGAATTAAACAATAGATAATAGAGGTACACAACAATTTTATTTAATCCAACAGTACACGCAAAATCATACCTACAATATAATTAAAAACAAAAAACATAGTTTACCTTCAGTTTACATATTTAACTAAAATAAAATAACATGTATGTAATGTAAATGTGCATGGCGTGCCAGAGAAGAGGCCTATGTCCAGCAGTGGGCTCTTACAAGCTGATGATGATGATGATGAATGTATTGTCAAGCCTTTTTTTCTGGCTTACTCCGCACTTTAGGTATAAACCTGCAAGTACGTGCGGCGGCAATACGGAAGCGCAGCGTTCTACTTTGTCTATGCCTAAATACAGAATGTCAAATCAGAAGAAACCCAAGTTTCTTAAAATTAAAAAAATATTTAAAAAAATATATTAAGTACATTTTCAGAAATAATTAAATTGTGTACTTCTTACAATATTAATTTATTTTTTGAAAATAACACCATCTTAATGTGATCCGTTACAATAATTGTAATTATTAGAGGTACAATTGCGGCACTCATGCAAACGAACGTCTAAAAACTTTTTTATCAAAAAATTAAACCGCCGAAAAAAAAACCGAAATGCATAAAATAATAATATAATTACTAAGTTCTTAAAGTTATGTAGGGTATACCAAGTAATTTTAAGTCGGATATCCGATTCGGATATTTTCTTTTTGATCAATAATTGTCTTCGGATTAGTTTTTATTTTATTAGACTTTAGTCTAAAGACCCTCTAAGAAAACCCTTTAAGAAAAAGTCCTTTGAAGTCAGATCTGGTGGTGGCCAGGGAATGACGACTACTCTTAGAGAAATAAATTACGGACGATAGGGAAAGTGGTTTAAGAGATGTATCTATTTCCCGCATTTATAGGTATGTAAACATAGTAAATTGAGCAAAAAGTTATCAACTCAAACTATATAGTAATTTGTATGTAATGTTTTTTGAGTCACAAAATCAAATTAAAACAATCAGTAGTGTATTTCTAATGGAAAAAAACACTACAAAAAGGGTTTACTTTGTTTTATTTCTACAGAGTGAAATTCATTAGATCTTGTTACTTTTTAATAACTTGTCTAAACTAAATCCTACATCTATATTTTTCAGAATTAAGAAATCTGTTTTATATTTCTCAGATGGTTTAAAAAAAAACTCGTTATTACAAATACCTTACCTAAACGCAAATTCTTGTTAGCTGAAACGAAAATCGGAAAGAAAAATTGTGCGGTAGGTATAAACATCTCGATTTAACTTCGGCTTGTATGAAAAGTAATAAAATTTAAAACTGCCGCGACATTTCGCATTTCGACGCGCGCATGTCACAGCTGCGAGGGTGGGGGACCCTCATACCTAATTAGGTAAGAAGCTTCAAACTACAGGTCCTTAAGGAGCGATTATTGTTAAAAACATAATTATATTTAAGTTTACAATTTACGGACTTGCATACTAAATGCAATATTAAAATTAAAATAAAATTTCTAGAGCGCTAGTTTACGGCTATTTAATCCTTTTTCACTTACAAAAACAAGGAAAATCTGGAGTCAACGCAATATTTTTTTTTATAATGTATGAAAACGCATAACTTTAAAGGTAGGTACAGAGAAGTCCTATTTTGATAAATTCTTTAAGTATGTAATCAACTTTTTTTTTTAAATAATATGCGCATGCACTATTTACACTTTTCCCAAACCATTATAACTTTTAGACATCAATTGCCACCTTCAGACACATAATTTCACACCGCTCGTTAGGCTGTGTACAAATTCATTTGTTTGTTTGCAATTCACGTCACTTAGGTTTGCGTCATGTAATTGGCTTTAGTATTAAGGCCCTTCGCACATGAGGCTACTGCTCAAAAATCATGGAACTAATCACACTAATATTATAAAGGCGAAAGTTTGTGAGAGTGTATGTTTGTAACTTCTTCACGTCTAAACAGCTGGAGATATTTCTATAAAATTTGGTATGGAGTTAGCTGATACCCTGGATTTACTGGGCTATTTATTTTCCACTAGCTGACACGGCGAACTTCGTAACGCCACAGAATTTAAGATACAACATAACACTTGGCTCTATAGACTATGTTCCTTTGCTTGCCCAGAATGGGCCAATTTAAAAACAACAACAATAACCACCAACTGTCAAAATACCTATGTAAACAACGGGTAAAAAATGCACCTTGGGCTACATTATTCGAGTTTAAGTAAGGATCCCTTATTATTTTGAAAATCTAATATACCCTATCACTCGGGGGTAGTGTAGCTTCCTACCAGTGAAATAATTTTTCAAATCGGTTCAGTATTTCCGGAGCCTATTCGTTACAAACAAACAAATCTTTCCTCTATAAAATAATAGTATAGATTAGTATAGATAATAAACCGCGGGTAACATCGCGGGGCACACAGCTAGTATAGTAATATTTTACATATAAACCACTAAGAAATTTTACTTTTCATAGTTTTAGTTCCACTACCTAACAAATCTTTTAGTTAAGGTTTGGTCGTTCATTTATTTAAAACTAGAGGCTGCCCCGCGGTATTTCCCGCGCAGATTTTTCATAAACACAAAAATCCCGTTTTTTCCCGTTCCCGTGGGAATTTCGGGAAATCCTTTCTTAGTGCTCACCTACACTCCCTAAAGAACCTACATGCCAAATTTCAGCTTTGTACGCCCAATAGTTTCGGCTCTGCGTTGTCTGTCAGTCAGTCAGTCAGTCAGTCAGTCAGTCACTCAGTCAGTAACAAAAGAGTTTTATATATATTGATTACGAGCTTTCCCGGCTTACTTCGTTACGCCATAGAATATAAGATACTACAAAAGACTTGGCTCTATAGACTATGTTCTTTTGCCTGCCCAGAATGGCCGAATAAAAAACAAACAACAAAAACAAACCACCTGTCCAAATATGTAAACAACGGAAAAAATATTGCACCTTGGGTTATATTATTTGAGTTTAGGTAAGGATCCCTAATTTTTTTGAAAATCTAATATAGCCTATGACACTCGGGGTTAATGGAGCTTCCTACCAGTGAAAGAATTTTTCAAATCGATTCAGTATTTCCAGAGCCTATTCGTTACAAACAAACAAACAAACAAATCTTTCCTCTTTATAATATTGGTATAGATAAAAATTCTGTGTTGGGGGCGACAGGCATGACGAGTTGCTAAAGCATCGCTTAATACCAAATGGGAACGACCAAACCGTTTACCTTGACTAGCGTTTTGTGTTAAGTACAAATTTGTGAGTAACTACTGTGCAAAGGGCCTTATTTTCAAAATAAACGGTTTTTCCTTTTCACTAAGTACCTAGAGCTACACCCACCGTGTGTTAGAGTTACAACAAGGTTGTAATTTTCTTAATGTCTAGGCTTTAATAAGGCCCCTGAAGTAGCTTATTTATTGTTTGTTTGTTTAACTGTAGCTACTTTGTGATTAGGAACAGACCATAGAAATATGTATGTGAATTTAGCCTAAAAATATAATTTTGTTTGCTTTTCTTAGAAATTCTTAATCAAATTATTTTATCCAATACGAGCTTAGCCCGCTCGCTACTATGTCAGCAGCGTTTGTAAAATATTAATTACTTTATTAATTTAATCAATATATATAAAACTCTTCCGTTACTGACTGACTGACTGACTGACCGACCGACCGACCGACCGACCGACCCCGACCGACCGACCGACCGACCGACCGACCGACCGACCGACCGACCGACCGACCGACCGACCGACCGACCGACCGACCGACCGACCGACCGACCGACCGACCGACCGACCGACCGACCGACCGACCGACCGACCGACCGACCGACCGACCGACCGACCGACCGACCGACCGACCGACCGACCGACCGACCGACCGACCGACGGACCGACCGACCGACCGACCGACCGACCGACCGACCGACCGACCGACCGACCGACCGACGGACCGACCGACCGACCGACCGACCGACCGACCGACCGACCGACCGACCGACTGACTGACTGACTGACTGACTGACTGACAGACAACGCAGAGCCGAAACTCCTGGGCGTAGAAAGCTGAAAATTGGCACGTGGGTTCTTTGGGGAGTGTAGGTGAGCACTAAGAAAGGATTTCCCGAAATTCCCACTTGAACGGGAAAAAAACGGGATTTTTGTGTTTACGAGAAATCTGCGCGGGAAAAACCGCGGGGCAGCCTCTAGTAATCAATCAATATATATAAAACTCTTCCGTTACTGACTGACTGACTGACTGACTGACTGACTGACTGACAGACAACGCAGAGCCGAAACTACTGGGTGTAGAAAGCTGAAAATTGGCACGTGGGTTCCTTGGGGGGTGTGTAGATGAGCACTAAGATTTCCCAAAATTCCCACGGGAACGAGAAAAAACGGGATGTTTGTGTTATGAGAAATCTGTGCGGGTAAGATCGCGGGGCAGCCTCTAGTATATATATAAAACTCTTCCGTTACTGACTGACTGACTGACTGACAGACAACGTAGAGCCGAAACTACTGGGCGTAGCGGGCTGAAATTACTATACTAGGTTTTTTGCAAAAAAACTGCTTTATGTCAGGATGATTGAAAAAAAAGTAATGCTTATATCAAATTATCCGTGTTTTCGCAAAATCCCTAGTTTTTTTGCAAAATACCTAATTATCAAATTTTACTACGACATAATTATGTATAATTCAAGCACAGTAAAGTAAAAGTAAAGTAAAAAATGATACAGGATACAAGATATCGCTTATTGAAAGTCAATTAGACTAATCTAATTAATATTGATACCTTATTTCGTAAAGATCCTATACTGATAGAGGCGAGGTAGTTCAGGGTGCCCACAATGGTCGCCTGGAGACGCCCCCAAACGAGCCCTCCTCTGTCAAATGATTCTACTCCCTTTCGCAATGATTTTACAGCGTAGAGAAGAAAGGGGTAACAAACTCTACTTTACAAATTATATCTCTCTTGTTTTTGTTCTTATGTGACATTACAATTTAATTTACAATACAAAGAACATAAATTAATAAGATTTAAAGTACATACATGAAATAATGAAAATATCGTGCAGAGCTAGACTACTTCCATGCGTCTTTGTCGTTTTCATAATCAACAATAGTTATAGATAAGGCGAAGCTCGCCGGGTAGACTAGGTAGGGCGGACGTAGCGTATCTATAAAAAGCTTATCTATCAGACTACACTGTGTCATTATAGTCTGATAAATGATGGGCCCCACGAAAATACATACATGTTGCCTGCTACATTCAATTTTTTTGAAATTAATTGTAAAAAATAATAATAATTGGACAAGTTCAACAAATATCGCATTTGTGCTACTTGACTTGTGTTACTGTTTTTTTTTTCTAGTCAATATGCGAAGTCTGACATAACGATAACGATCTGTGGATGTATTCCTTTTAAAGTTGTAAATAATTGGTTATTCAAAGCCAATTTCAACAAAGCTACGCCATTATGAAAAGTAGGATAGCCTTGAGATAGGCTTTAAAACGAGCGCAACTCTGCTAATTCTTAGCAAATCCAACCAATTTCGGATTTTTAATAATCATCGAGACCGAGTCTAAATTTTCATAAAAGTTATTGAAATTTCCTCACCGAATACAAGGAATTTTCAGAACAATGAAAAAATTACAACAATTTTCTAATAAATATCTTGAAGATCCAAAAAACCCTCAGCTCGGCCCAACATTAAGTGGACTATTCTTTTTAGGACTTTGGAGAGTCGGAAACAAAACTCAGAACATTGCGTCTACCTGCTTAATATGCGTGTTAATACTAATTCACATATGTCAATGGATAAATGTGGTGCAGCTTTTGAATGATCGTGAAGATATACCAGCGATGACCGAGAGCATATTTATAACAATTAATACGATTTTTATCAATCACAAGGCATTTTCATTGATCTGGTATAAAGAAGAATGGAAGCAACTATTTAATGGTATCGCTAATGAAGAAATCTTGGAAAAAGAGAGAAATGATCTTCGGTGTCAGGAAATAGTCAGAAAAAACACATTATACTCGCGAAAATTGTTATTCTTATACTGGCTTGGCTTAATGGTCACTTTTATCGAGTTAATAATAGTACCTGTACTAACGATTTTTTTCCATTCGGAAGCAATTCTAAACGGAACCGAACCATTTCCTCAATGTATGCTCACGTGGTTTCCATTTGATAATACGAAACTACCAGGCTATATACCAGCGGTGATATTTCAAATTTGTACTATTCATTACTATTCTTTGTGTCTAATATTTTTTGATTTGAATGCAACGAACATAATGATCTTTTTCAAAGTACACTTGATGATTTTGAAGGATAAATGCAGCAAGTTGTTTGATGATGGGGAGGAGGAGTTGACAGGAGCTGCAGTGAAAACAAGAATTAAGGAGTGCCATCGGCATCATAATTGTTTGTTGAAGTAAGCCAGAAAGTTCTTATTTTAAATGATAACTCATTATAAAAAAAACTTTCATGTATCCAGATTCCTGATAGAGCAAAACAGAGTGCGATGTTGCTGCCGCGCTTGGTGCGCAGCAACTCGGGGCATTTGCAACATTTACATTTTTAACCGAATTCAAAAAATGAGGTTATCAGTTTGACCTGTATTGTATGTACGTTTGTAGAGGTTGGCTGAACCTATTTTGATGCGGTTTTCACAAATTTATTTGTGACATTCAGGAGAAGGCTTTAGCGCCTATTTTAACCGACTTTGGAAAATAGGAAGTTCTCATTTTATTACGTGTCAGTTATTAAAGGCGGGTCTCTTTTTTTCTCAAAAATGGAATAACTTATTTAAAACAGAAATTATCTCTCGACGAAAGGAGAAATGTTCGCGCGGCAAGCTGACCAAACAGAGCGTTGCATGTGCTCGGTTTGGAAGCTATTTTAGTAGGTACTTTGAACAGACCATATTAACAAAATGAACTTTTCTGTCTATTATGTATTTAATCTGTATACTGCAGCATGACATCTTTTTTTTTCTTTTTTTAGATTGAAAAACCAGTTCAATTCACTGCACTCGCCACTAATGTTTTTTTATGTGACGGTTTCCTCTGTCGTCATATGTTTCACTATATTACAGATTACTTCGGTAAGTTTTAATTATGCAGTTTTTGTTCGTGTACTTAATGTTATGTATGTCTCAACGTAAGTACATGTAAGGCCTCCCCTTTATTTCGAGACGTGTATGAAACACAAAAATGGTCTCGTTGGAGACGACGAATCAAAAAAATTGGAATTCTCGTATCAATTAACCAGAGAAGACGACTTGTGAGGTCTACTTCTCTGTATACTTGTCTTGTACTGGTGATGAGATATCGTCTAAGTTGACATACGTCAACTCCAGTGTCGCTGGTTACTTAAATAGTACATACGAGATATCCAATCTGATTTGACCCGTCGTCGTCGTCGAGTCCAAGTTGCGTTTAAAACGTGCCTCGTAATTTTCGCAGGCTTCTGTACTTACTCAAGTGCTAACATTCACAATCAGTGTATCCTGAAAACTCGCACGAGTTTGAACTCTGACAAGTTGTTCTCGAGTAATTAATTATCCTTTTTTTAACGAAGGGAAATGCCTATCGCATTTCCCGACGCTCGCGGGAGCGTCGGGGGTATGTGCGGCTCGCACCTACTAAAACCCCCCGACGGCCGTCTTGGCGCTTTTGGGAAGAACCCCGGGAACCACACATTATAGCGTCCGAAGTCTTCCCACGCTCAGCTACTATCAGCTTCATGCTCGGGCAGGGCATATTGTTCCCTCCCCGGCTCGCCTTTGGAGCTGCGGCGGCACAGTGCCACAAGCTGTGCCGCCGCCCATCTCAGGGCCGTTTGATGAGTGTGTCGGGCCCCCGCCCTTCACACCCACGACGCCAAAGACCCCTTTTAGTCGCCTCTTACGACAGGCAGGGCATACCGTAGACCGGCTCTAGCCACTCATAATCCGACTAGCTTATTCTTTATTGTCTTGAAGTCAGAACTCGAATGTGTATAAAAATATGGAGCGGAGAACCATTTACAGTTACATTTTCACACTTTTGAGTGCTACTTCGTACTCCAACTCGACTGTGAATGTCAGCCAAGTCACCAAGCGAATTGGTATCGATAACTCGATATACTTAAACTTTACTAGCCGGGTGTTAAAATATGGCTCATTTAATTTAAAAATAAATTATTATACAATTTATACATTGGATTATTATTTTGGTATGGTCCAAAGTCAAAAGTGTACCTATTTAGATTAATGATATAGGATCTTCAGCGAACGTCCTCTAGCGTTGTTTGCGATGGTAAGGTTTCGAATGTGACGCAGGAGCAGCGGGTTCCATTCCCTGTGAGGGCGAACATTGTAAATGCAAGGCCTATCTTAAATTTATATTAATTATTACGGTTGTCTGGAAGAAATCGCTTTGAGCGATAGTGCCACCCGTTGCCTTCTATCTCTGCACTGCAATTCGAAATTTTGCTGCACTTGTGTATTATTTTATATTTTGGCAATACAGCGTTTTTTTTTTAAATTATGTTTCAAACGTGTCTAATAAAATTATTTTAATTACAGACGCCAATACCAGCCTCCAAAAAGCTTTTCCCAGTGATGTTTGCCGCCATTTTAATATTCCAGCTGTTGTGCTACTGCTGGCATAGTACCGAGGTTTATTATGCGGTTAGTCTAAAATTATGAGATAAACTACCTGCGTAGCATGACGCTTGTCGAATCTTTCTGTCACTTTAAATCGCTTTTGACGTTTTGATGCGGAAAAATGTATGGAGATGATCGACAAAAGTGACAGATAGATACGACAAATAAGACAATTTGTCCGTCATGCTACCACCGCAGAAGGTTGAGTATGTCGACTATCAATCTATATATATAAAACTCTTCCGTTACTGACTGACTGACTGACTGACTGACTGACTGACTGACTGACTGACTGACTGACTGACTGACTGACAGACAACGCAGAGCCGAAACTACTGGGCGTAGCGGGCTGAAATTTTGCATGTAGGTTCCTTAGGGAGTGCAGGTGAGCACTAAGAAGGGATTTCCCGAAATTCCCACGGGAACGGGAATAAACGGGAATTTTGTATTTATGAGAAATCTGCGCGGGAAAAACCGCGGGGCAGCCTCTAGTATTATATATAACACAGCTAATATATTACATTATTTTTGGTGCAGAGTTATGATGTGGACAGAGGCCTATACGGCAGCGCGTGGTGGCGAGCTGACGTGCGCACGCGCAAGGACCTGCTCCTCTTGGGAAAGCAGCTGTCTCAGACTTTTATAATGGACGCAGGCCCTTTCACTATTCTGTCTGTTGAGACCTTTATTAAGGTATATTTTAGGCCAAAATTTACCTGCTCTTTTATAAGGTAGTTATGACCTAAAAATAATAAGACGCGGACTCATCATCATTTTTTTTTTTTTTAATATATTATATTATTAACCAACCAGCAAATCGTGTCGTAAAAAAGTCAGCAGCACGTTTCTCTTTCAGCTATTGGTCGTAAGAAGGATCTTTAAAAAGTCGTGTAAATGCTCTGTGCACGTTCTCTCAACGCGATTTGGGCGCACTTCTCTCAGCTTTAGATCCAGTAAATATCGTAAGATTATCGTATGAGTAGCCATTTAGTCGAATAAATATCGAGTAATCGCAACTAGAATGCTACTTAGTACCATAATGGCCATCAGAATGCCATTATTCGACACATCTGCTTTTTCCAAGTCGGTAGAACCGCTTTTATTCGACTTATTTATAGTTATAAAGCAATTTGGTTGCAATCACTCGACTTTTTTATCGTGTGACTGCACCCAAGCAGCACTTATAGACTTTTTATTTAATACGTCTAATTTATGTCAGTTGAAGTGTCAAACCTAATAAATATAAGTATATTTTGCCATCGTATTAACCATTACGTTTTTAAGCCATCAAGCCAAATGATGACAGGTAATTAGTTACCTGTTAAAGTTAGGTCGTAGGGTCTTACTTTCATGTGCGGAATAAAATTTTCCGTCTATATACCTAGCATTGTAGTTAATATTTCAATGGGCCCCAAGATTTCTATGTAAATAATGAATAACAAATAATGTTAATTTAACATTTAAAATAAATTCGCCATCAATAGCAACTCATTTATCATCACAGAGCATTCTCTCAGCTGTTAGTCGAAAGATTGAAATGAGATTTCCATCTTACGACTTCTAGGGACGCCATTACAGATAGTTTAGGGTTCCTTAGTGCAAAATCTATCATCTACTTCTACTACCTACTATCTATCTACCAATATATAAAAATGAATCGTGGTTTGTTAGTCTCGCAAAAACTCTAGAATGGCTGGGCCGATTTAGCTTTTAGTCTTGAAATGTTTCAGAGAAGGTTGAAAAGGTGAGAAAATTTGGAAAAATTGAGGGAAAGTTAATAAAAAACAACAATTACTTATAATTTCCAATACTAAGTTTTCCGTTACTGTTGTATCCATTTTTAATCAAAAGATTGATTGATTTGACGTTGTTTTTAAATTCTTTAATTCTGGGCGGGCAAAATAACAAAGTACATACAGCCAAGTTTTTAGCGGGTAGATAATGTTATAATAATCGTGCTAACTTATATCTAGGGCGATCCGGAGTTTGCCGGGTCAGCTACTTAGTATAAAATAATTATTTTACCATCAATAAATTTAATATACCGTCAACTTCGCTAAATTTTTGCATATTTTAAAACATTTTTAAATTTTGGAAAGATTGACCAATCAGACAAGCGCCGATCTGCGCCTCTGTTTGAGACGGGGCGCGCGGCCGTGTTTAAAAACTGCCTATACCATCAACCTAACTTAAAAAAAAAACCACATTGAATAGTTAAGTTACATTGAATTTGGTTTGCGTAAGTTCATAGAATACAATATTTTAGGTAAAATTAGCTTTTTTTTATGGGTGACAATTTAAAATGGTAGTCTACTTGGATATAGATAAATTCATAAAAAAAAGAGGACTTAAAGAAGCTTAAGGAAGCAAAATGGCCTTGGAAGAAAACACATTTTTTTATAATGCTTAAATGTTACTCATGTCATATTGTAATTAAAAATGGATCAAAACCACGTCATTTTATATTATCTGAGAAGAGAATAAAATTATTACTGCGCACCTCATTTTTCTGGTGTCCGAATTGTTCAGAATATTCAATTTATTATCACTATCCAAGCGACGAATGTTATTATTGCGAGTAGGATCACTTAATACAAAACAAAATTGTAAGTACGTACTTAAGTATCTCTTTATTATAAAAAAATAATAATAATAGTTTAGTTAAATTCTTTGGGTACCTACCAACTAACTTATAAAATTATAAAAACAAACACAATAAGTATAAGATAAACACCCATGACTTAGAAAAACATACTGGCAAATTCAATAAATTGCAAACGGTGGTCTATATGGCCGTTGTTACAGAATACCTAATAGTACCTAATAGTAGTAGTAATTATTATACGCTACGGAACCCTCACGCCTATCAATTAAACGCTCTTGACTCGTGGTTATAGCCAATGAAGATCTTGACTGTTTCAATCGTGTATACATCTTATTTACTTTACGTCGGAATCCTCCACTTCTTTTAATCCTTTTCCATCGATTAAAATCCATTTTGCGAATAAAAAAAGCAAATTACGTTGTTTATTTTGGTATCATGTAACAAAATGGAAGATAGTGCTGTAAAAGATTTCAAAAAGCATTTATACCACTATATCGATGTAAAATGGCTTTCAAATGACCTTTAGAGACCGAAAAGGCTGTAAAAGAATAATTTGAAAGCTTTTACTCAACCTAATTAGTTAAGTCGAATAAAAGCATTCCATAGAGTTATCATACGACATAAAGTGCTGTTAAAGTAACTAAGATGCTGTTTTATCGTATGAACCGCGTTTACTCCACAATTATGCTGTTAAAATTAAATGTCGATAGATTGTGCTATAATAGCTAGTTTGACGACAAATTAGCAATTCAGTTGCTTTTAAAGAGCTGTCTTACGACTTATTGTTGTATAATGGCGATCAAGAGATACATTTATACAACAATCGAGTAAATGCGATATGATTTCATCGTACAAACGTTTACTAGACATGTTTATAGAGCCAAAAAGCGTTGAATGCAAAATAATCCAGATAGCCGCTTTTATACAGCTTTTTAACATTTTAGGATCGTTTATACAAGTGTCTTATGATCTATAGTCGAAAGAGTAAATCTTATACGACCTTCGTTGCTAGTTGGGATATCTTTCCGGATGCTCGGGTTTCATTCTTATAAATTGATCTACATAAAAAAGGTTACATTTTATACTCTGGCTTTTTATTCCGTATATATGTAATTCTGCGTTAGTAATAGTTCTCCAAGGATCACATTTGACTTCTTTGAATGCTCGAATGTGATGTGACGTTTAAAAAAAAAAATTGTTATCAGTATATTTTACGAAAAAAAAAACCAGAGTATAATTATATCGTGCTTAGTGATCGACACCCATCACCCTCTGTTTAATCTCTTTTTCTTCTTCCTCAGCACATATCAGCCCACTGTTGGGCGAATGCCTCTCCAATTATTTTCCATTTCACTCTATCGGCTGTTAATCTCATCCAAGTTTCCCCCGCAACAGGCCACGCATATTGAATTAATATTGGTTTCTAAAATAAAATCTTATAACAAAACGATTTTCTTGATGTGTTAGTATTATTTATGCAATTTTAGGTTATTACTTTTTTTCTTTTCTTTTACAGATAATACGAGCGACTTACAGTTTATACACACTATTGACACAATCTTTAGATAAATAGATAATTTTATTCTTCATGCATATCTTCGCTATTCACAACGCAATTCAAATTTACTATCTATACTTTAGATAATGTAATGTATGTGTTGCTGACCTGTTTGCTGGCCATAGCCATAGGAATTCAAATCACCTTTTCAGTAGCCAGCTCCTTATTATAACACAATAATATTAAGTTTTCACAAATGTTATAAAATTATAAATAAAAAACATACATTTCATTATTTATTAGATCCTCATTCAGTCGAAAGACGTTAACTGCTGGACATAGGCCTCCAACAGATCGCCATACCGACCGACCTTGAGCGACCCTCATCAAGTGCAAAGTAATGACGAAGTTCAAGGTCATTTAATTAAGAGTACTTACCTATTATCGTAATCAAGAAAATTGCATAGGTACTCACATAAAACAGGCTATATGCTATAAAGCTATACGTTTTGAAAGAAAGTATTCACAAAATTACAAAATAGTTAGAAGGCGTTCCGATTTTTCGACTCATTAAATTACATACGCTAGCTAAAAAATCGTTTTATAATATTACAAGACCTTTTTTTTAAACATTAGATGCGCCTATTGCGCGACCGTTTGATCGTTCAGATTAGGTTAGATCATTTATTCACATAATCAATTTCAAGATTACAATAATAAAATTACAAAAATGTCAAAGTATAATGTGATCGTCAGTAAAAGTAATGAATATGAATAAGAAATAAAAATAAAATGTCAAAAAATATATACAAACTACAATCAATGTAAGTATGTGTAAAATACAAATAAAACGTCAAAAAATACTACAACCTACATATTAATTGTAGGTAGGTTCAGACAGATGATTAGTGTAGAGTCGATTATTGTCAAGTGCGCGCATTGCCATATACTGATCACTCCAAAAATTTTCTATGGATCCCTCTGATCGACCAACTAACGCCCAACTAAAAAATCGCTAGTGCGCGCGGGCTCTATGATCATAGGTAATCTATACATCAACGCGTCGCGGATCACCAAACCGACATCATCTAACTAACCTAAGCACTCCCGCAGTAGTTTTGCAATTCTTTGAGTTGAATTCTAGTAGTTCCTAGTGCAGTAGGTACTACTAGAATTAAGTAGTACTAATGTAAGTGTTAAGTTGGTAACTTTTTGTGATAAAAATAAGACCTTAGGAAAACACTTCATTTTTGTTAGTATCCTATATCTCCATCTTAAAGGGTTCTTTATTACCACGCTAAATACAAAAAATGCTACATTAATAGCAATTATGTTATGGTCTACGTAAGCGCTCTAACAGACGATGCCTCCACAGCGCCGCCGCCGCACTGCAACACTGTTCACACACGCCGCCACCGCGCCGCCGCCGCCGCCGCGTAATCAATGCAAGTTTTATCGTTCCACTGAACTATTTGTCTATACCAATATTATAAAGAGG
This sequence comes from Euspilapteryx auroguttella, assembly GCA_951802225.1. NCBI lineage: Eukaryota > Metazoa > Arthropoda > Insecta > Lepidoptera > Gracillariidae > Euspilapteryx > Euspilapteryx auroguttella. Next base: position 2,701,987 of record OX637660.1, on the reverse strand, counting down.
AAAGATTTTTTGTTTGTTTGTAACGAATTGGCTCCGGAAATACTGAACCAAATAAAAAAATTCATTCACTGGTAGGAAGCTACACTATCCCCGAGTGACATAGGCTATATTAGATTTTCAAAAAAATTAGGGATCCTTACTTAAACTCAAATAATGTAACCCAAGGTGCAATATTTTTTCCGTTGTTTACATATTTTGACAGTTGGTTTGTTATTGTTGTTTGTTTTTTTATTCGCCCATTCTGGGCAGGCAAAAGAACATGGTATATAGAGCCAAGTCTTTAGACTTATCTATATTCTATGGCGTAACGAAGTAAGCCGGGATAGCTCGTTAGTAATACATTGCTAGTTTTAAACATTGCACGTGACGGCGGCTGGTGTCGGCGCGGCATGGTAGCGGCGTGTGTGAACAGTGTTTCGGTGCGGCGGCGGCGCGGTGGCAGCGTCGTCTGTTTGAGTGCTAAGTAACTACTGATATAATTTGCTTTTTAATAATTGTACTTCGCAATTATTTTCAGTCCATAGAAATATTCCTTTGTTATAATTGTTTCTGTTTTTATAATATTATAAGTACCTTAAGTTTTTATCAGAATTTGTGTGAATAAAAACTTAAGGTATTATTTAATAATTAAATAGGTACATACAAAGATTTGAGCCGTGCCTGTAATGTCATAGTCTGTAACCTTTACAGTGTAATACTCGTGATAAATAAAGCAACAAATTAATATGATGATTATATACCAGTTGTACCTAGTTTACTTAAGTCTGTGGTCGGAATATTTCACAAATAGGAAATACCTATAAAGTTGAATTTAAATGTATGACGGTACTTAGTTGTGTCTTCATTTATTTGCAAGTTTGTTTACTTGTAGATATTTCAATTCATTACAAAAGTTTGTATGAAATATACATTGTTATAATATAAAAATTTGCAGCACATAAATACTTTCAAAACATTATACAATGTTCGAAGAAGAACACAACAAACATATTCAAACAACTAATTACTTGTAAATCTTGTAATACATAATATCGTTCAGTATCAATGCAAGACTGAAGACGATAGCAAATAAAAATGCAGATGCTACAAAGATTTACCGATAAATATCTTGAGGATCCGAACAACCCTCTACTTGGACCAACGTTGAAGAGCCTTACCTTCGTGGGCATTTGGCGAGTGGGAACCAAAACCCAGAACACTATTTCCACATTCATTCTCATTGCAGCGGTATTAATCCACTTGAGTCAGTGGATTAAATTTATCCAGCTACTGATAGCTCACGATGATATACCAACTTTGACCGAAAGTCTTTATACAATGAGCACGGCAAATATCTCCTATTTGAAAGCAGTCTCATTGATCTGTTTCAAAGAAAACTGGAAGGAACTATTCGATGGTATTGCTTACGAAGAAATCTTGGAGCAGGGGAGAGCTAATTCCAGTTGTCAAGATGTGATCAAGAAGTATACTTTGTATTCCAGGAGAATATACTGGTTATATGCTTTGTTGTCAGTGTTGCTCGTTATATTTGTTGCCTTTGCACCTTTAGTTGTTATATCATTTAGTATGGACTACAGAGAATCCATAATTAATGGGACAGAACCGTATCCTCAGTTTTTGATTGGATGGTATCCGTTTGACAATTCTAAACCGCCAGGTTATATACCTGCTATAATTGTTCAATTTTATGCAATGAACTTCTTTTGCATATGCGTAATGTCGCTTGATTTAAACTCTGCCAACATAATGATCTTCTTCAAAGTTCACTTGATGATTTTGGGTGATAAATGCAGCAAGTTGTTTGATGATGATGAGGGGGAGTTGACGAGGGAGGTGGTGACTGCAAGAGTCAAGGAGTGTCATCGCCACCATCTTCATTTGATGGAGTAAGTAAAAATTTAAGGTAGTTTTAACTATTACAATAGGTTGTTTCTTGGACCTTTTAGGAATTATTTCGAAATATGAATCAATACCGATAATGTTTTTGACTTATAGATGTCGGCTAAAAGCGGATCAAAAACGGTTTTTTGTTAATTTTCGAATAGCGAACTTAATTCGGTTTTGTAGGATTAAAAGCTGATTTTTAATTTAACTAGCAGTATACTCTCTTTTGTCCAGAGCTACTTGTTTATTGAGTGTGTTTGAATGTATTTGTTTGTATTTTGGGAACCCTAGATACTTACAGGTTCTACCTAGTTAGGGGCTCTGAGAGGAGGTATGTTATTTTTTGTGAACCTACGTAACGAATTGTTATATTTTTAGATTAAAAGACACATACAATTCGTTGCTGGATCCGGTCATGTTCTGGTATGTGGTCGTTTGTGCCATCGTCATATGTAGCACCGTATTTCAGATAACTACTGTAAGTTTTTATAATGATTGTTTATTTCCCCAAAATCCATTTTAAGTTCTTTTTTCCAAATTACCTTATCAGAAAATATTTTTTGATATGTTTCGGGCAATCTTGATGATATAGATAGGCTCTTCCTTGGTTGGCTTTTTATTACTTTATACTTATTGATAAAAACAACTTAAATTTTCAGCCGGAATTACCACCATCTAAAAAGCTGTTTCCGGTGTTGTTTGCGGTAATTTTGATTTTGCAGCTGCTTTGCTACTGTTGGCATAGCACTCTTGTTTACGATGAGGTAAAGTCTTAAATTTTTATTGAAAATTAGCAAAAGTCGCTTAGCGGGGCATATTATTATGTTATGAAGCTACGCGTTTCACCGACGTAGTTGGCGGTAACCATGACGTAGCTATAACTATATACAAACGTAGCTGTATGTGCGTAGCAAATCAATAGCGCTGCAGAAGCGTTAATGCAGATACTACGATCAACGACGTAGACGTCTTTTAAAACTTACAGAGGAGATCTGATGTCACAATTTTTTTTTTTTATGAACATCAAATCAGCCGAAAGGTTTCAATTACTGGACATAAATAAAATTGCTAGGTATCAGATTTCCATAACATGGAGCTGCCTAAGCAACGTTCTATCATCTCAGCCGAAAGACGTCCACTGCTGGACATAGGGTTTTGCCACAAATCCCAAACGGACCGCTTTTGAGCCACCCTCGTCAAGAGTGTTTCCCCAACCATCACTAGGTGATCTAACTACCTTTTGGCGATAAGTTTTGCGATTCTTTGGCAGGCTGTACTTTGAGATTTTGCCTGAAGGTATTTTAAATTAATGTTAATGATATATTTTCTTCCAGAGTAATAATGTAGACAGGAGGGTGTATGACAGTGCGTGGTGGCGAGCTGACGTGCGCATGCGCAAAGATCTGATACTCCTGGGGGGACAGCTGACGCAGACATTTGTTATCAACGCGGGACCTTTCGTTGTACTGTCCGTTGAAACCTTTATTGCGGTAATTACTGAATTAAGTACAACAATTGCATTTCTTGTAGATAATGTTATCCATGTTGTCTGTCTATCGAAAACATTTAATTTTAACGATTACCAGACCGTTTTAGTAGTTTTCTGTAACTTTAGTCAATAAAATATTATATCAACTCTTTCACTTCATCCAAAATAATCTCTTTTTTTTTTGTTTCAGATCCTGAAATTCACGTACAGCATATACACGCTGTTGACTCAGACATTAGACAATTGAAATGTTCCACCTACCTTATTTTACATGCTATATGACTGCTTCTAATGCCAGCAGCTTGTAAAACAAAAAACAAAAGCCCAATATTAGTTTGGCAACTTACAGCAATCACTCACATTACAAAGAATAGGATAGAATATAATAGTTTATTTTCCTTCATGTTCTTGTGGAAGGTACAAAATATGGTAAAAAAATAAAACTATGATCAGCACATGAACCCTGCAAGGGCGTTGGAATATCTTAAATAACTAACTTAAGAACGCACTATTTTTTTTTTTCAAATTGTATTGTATCTGTAGTGAGTGACAGTTATTATGCACATTTTAAAACACTATCAATGCTCAGTACCTTTTTAAACTTAAGAATTCGTACCTAGCGCACTGAACATAAAATATTAATATTCTCAAATAAAATAAATAAAAATTAATAGTTTGTTTTTTTTCTTTCTAAACTATTCGTATACCAAAAGACGCGAAGAGGCGCCAAGGTCGCCCGAAAAAGAGATGGAGCGACGAGCTGACAGCTCTAGATAAAAACTGGTGGCAGACCGCGCAAGAACGCGATGAATGGAAAAAGGGGAGAGAGGCCTTTGACCAGCAGTGGGACAGCACAGGCTTATATTAATAATAAATAAACTATTCGTATTTAGAGTCAAAATATTCCCAACCTGCGATCTTCGCTTTTGTTGAGATGGCTAAAATACACGGCATACTTGCATCATCTAAAGAAGGAGTTAATAGTTTGGTAATGTTTAATTTAATTTATGGCATTAAGGTATTGTAAGTGCTTTTTGAGTAGATAGGTTTCTGTTGTGACAAAAAAAGAGTCATCTCAGCTTAATACCAACCCAATACATTCTGCATTGTATTGGCAATTTTTACGCCATGTGAATTTCATCGTTTTTTTATGCTCTATAACTTTTGGGTTATGTTATTGATGAATTCAACGAAACCATTTCGATAAAAAATATTCCTTCAATAAGGACGAAATAAAGCAAAATACATAAAGCAATAAATAAAGTTTATTCAGTTTCTTGGTACAATTTAAGTAGATACAGTTTAAGGGGAGAACAGGTGCGTGTGACGCGATACTAGAGCCACTTCCGATAAATAGTTATATCTTCTAATCCATGGCCGAAATCAAAAATATGCGTCAATGACGCCCAAGATAATCTTGCTTAGAAACTTTAGGGCTCTGATGTCTAGCTTTCAGGTTCAAAATCTAAGGAATGTACAGTGTGTTGCCTAGCTGGCCATTTTTAGTTGCAAAAGCGTACATTTCTCAGATTATTATCTAAAAATTCTAAGCAATATTATCTAGTGGGTCATTGACGCATATTTTTTATTTCGGCCATGGTTTAGAAGACATGATTATTTATCGGAATTGGCGCTGGTAACCGTGTGGTCATCATCATCATCATCATTTCAGCCGTAGGAGGTCCACTGCTTGACATAAGCCTCCCTCAAAGCTCTACATCTGTACCGATCGCAGGTGGCCTGCATCCAGCGTGGACCCGCAGCCTTGCGCAGATCATCCGTCCATCTGGTCGGTGGACGTCCTACGCTGCGCTTGCCGATCCGTGGTCTCCACTCGAGAACTTTTCGGCCCCAGCGGCCATCTGTTCTGCGGGCTATATAACCTGCCGAGCGAGCTTCAACGAGCTTATCCGCTTGGCTATGTCGGTGACCCTGATTTCTCTGCGTATGTCCTGATTTCTGATTCAATCCCGCAGAGAAATCCCGAGCATAGCCCGCTCCATGGCCAACCACGCAACCGTGTGGTCAGTTAACATTAATTCATACATTGAGGAGGTGGGCGGATCTTTACAGACTGCCACAAGGACAAACAAAACGTTATGAGAGGGCTTTGCCATAATCGCTAAGGTTTGTAGGCGGTTGGCGATCGTAGTCTGGCTCTTCAAGATTTTAACGAAGTACGCTGCTACCCGTCGATCGGGTCATTTTACGACCCCCATGGGAGATGGGGTGGTGAAATTCTATGCTGCTAGCACATGGCGAATAAAAAAAAAACGGCAATTTCGTAGTGTTTTCGGCCAACACGGACTTGCCCTGTTATTACTACGTGTCGGTGGCAAAGCGATAAATTTGACTCTTTAATCCGATATCGGGTGGACAGTGGTTCCATTGAAACTCGATATTTTACTGCAAAATGGGCTACATCCGCGATTTACTTCTGTCCTGCCGTGGTGGTGTTTGTTGATATTTAATTGGTTTTAAGAAAATACAAATAAGATTTATTTAAACTTGTACAAGAATAATATATTTCTCTCTAATCAATTCAATTCAATATCTTTATAAAACTAGCGTAGAATCACACTAATATTATAAAGGTAAAAATTTGTGAATGAGTATGTTTGTTACCTCTTCACGTCTGTACGGCTGGAGCGATTTATAAATTTCTATTTGCATTTTCTTAATTATGATTGTTTGTAATCTTATAGGTGTTGATATTACTGGATCGTATAAAAAAATATTTTACCATTAAAATCCTACTTTTATTACACTTAGATACCTGATTTATTAGCTTAGCATTTTCTTTAAAAAAAAAGTAATCTATGCGTTACGAAGCCTGGTCAGTTTGTTGTTGAAATAAATAAGGAATTGAAGTTTTGGAATTATAATAAACTAGTCGACCCAGCGAACTTCGTACCGCATAACCTATTACTATGTTGTGCATGTATTAAACTTATAAACCTCTTCTTGAATCACTCTATCTATTTAAAAAAACCGCATAAAAATCCTATGCAAAGTTTTGAAGATTTAAGGATACATAAGGACAGACGCGGGAAGCGACTTTGTTTTATACTATGTATTGATTTTGATTCAAAAATTAAAAAAAAAGTTTATAAAACAATAATGGAAAGTACTAACCCAGACTTATAGACAAGTAAATGGGCGGCGGACGGTACATAGCTGACGAAATGCCTTTTTTATGTTCATTGTTACGATTTTTTAAACGGAATTTATGACGGCTGAAAACGGTTTTGTAACGATAAGATTACCTAATCCAATTCACATTAATGTTTTATATTTTATTGGTAGTTTTCGAGCTCTTTATAGCAAAAACTTGAGTTAAGTATCATAATCATAAATTCAAACAACAAAGTTCAAAGTATCTTGTCAATTTGAGGTATTTATTAGAGCATTATATTTTCATCTAGGCTACACAAAATGCAAAAAAAAAAATTTAAAAAAAAGTAAAAATGACTAGTTTTCGAACCCTCTGAAATTCCACTGTAAATTTTCATGTAACATCATTTACCCTCAAATTTTGTTTTAAAATTTTACCACACAGTTTTTCAAAAATATCATTTTTATTTTTCTTTACCACTATTGAGTATTCTCGCCTTCTTAACACACAAAAGCAAACATTGTTGTGTATGTAATTACTGTCCGAAACGGTGTTTTCAGACCTGTCAATTAAATTCCAATCGCTAAAAACACGAATCACGCCAGCATTTTTAAATTTAAGTCGTGTTTGTCTTTCACAAATTACTAGTATCTAAAAAAGACGAAAGCAAAAAGCTTGGATAGTTTGAGGAAAAAAATTAACAAATATTTTGTTTCGGAGTAAAGCCGAAAGATCAAATCAAGCAGTCGTCACGAACCACTCTCCGAAATGCTCAAAAGATTTTTAAAGTCCCTTGAATCCCCTAAAAATCCTTTACTGGGGCCGAACATCAAGGGCCTTAAAATTATGGGGTTGTTACAACCCGAGTCTGGATTAAAAAAGCATTTGGCGAATTTTGTTCACTTTCTCGCCATCCTCTTTGTCATCAGTCAATACGTTGAGTTATGGCATATAAGGTCCGACCTGGACAAAGCTTCGCGAAACCTTTCAATTACCATGCTCAGTACTATTTGCGTTATAAAAGCCTGCTCTTTCATATTTTGGGAAAAGGACTGGAAACTCGTTATCAATATCGTCTCCAAGCTTGAACTCCAACAGATAAGCATTAAGGACCACAAGACTGCCTCCATCATGAAGAAATACATAAAGTATTCAAGAACTATAACCTTCCTCTACTGGACCATCGTTGCTGCAACTGTTCTAACAGTAAATTTGGCGCCTCTAACAAGGTATGCAAGTAATGCGGAGTACAGGCAGTTGATACATGAAAACAAGGAGCCGTATCCAGAGATAATCAGTGCGTGGTTTCCATACAAATCTACATAACCTGGATACTGCATTTACGTTTTGGAGAATGTAATCATTACACTCTATGGTGGTGGTATTGCGGCCACTTATGACTCCATGGCAGTGAGTATGATGATCTTCTTTGCTGGACAGCTTAGTCTGTTAGAGATGAACTGTGGGAGAATCTTCAAGGAAGACAATGGACCTTTAAATAATAAGGAGCTGAATGAGAGGATCAGAAATTGTCACGATCACCACGTGTATCTGGTCAAGTAATATACTTCTTTTAATCTGTTTATTTTTCTCAATGTTCTGTTACTTCACAATTTGATTTGTTTCAGATATTCTACCATATTGAACTCGCTCCTTTCTCCAGTTTTGTTCATATATATAATTGTATGCTCTTTGATGATATGTTCGAGTGTTATTATGTTGACCGTGGTAAAGTCATCCTATAATAATTAAATCTAAATGTTATATTGAAAAAAAAAAATATTTTACAAAATGTACTTTTGTAACTTTATTTTTCAGCCAGGCACGACGGGCTTTCAACAAATTTCGATTTTAGAATACGTAACAGCTATGATAGCGCAACTTTTTTTATATTGCTGGCACAGCAATGAAGTTCTTTTTAAGGTAAACTTTTTTTTTATTGTAGTAAAAACATTTGACTGAGTAGTTGTTGGCGGGCGTCACCTGGGAGATTTTTGGATAGGTCTAAACGGCAAAATACTGAAAGAGGGTACATACAAGTGAGGTGGGGAAACGCTAGTACATAGGTACTGGCACGTGCGCTGCGGCATGACAACCTGACTGCACTATGTCTTGCTGAGGGAGGCAGGGAGTGTCAATACTGTATGTAGTACTATTTATTATACTGTGGTGCAGTGCTGCTTCTATGGCTTAGTTCTGTGGACTGTTGGTTTCATATTTGCTTACCTACACAGCCGCACATGGGGGACGACCTTCTCTTCGTACAATTTTAGCTAGACTATCAGTTTTTTTTAATTATAATTTCTAACTCAGAGCACCTAACTTGGAAGAGCCTGTATCTAGGGTGCCCGAATCATATACAGAGACAAACATTACACCCAGACCGGGAACAAACATTGATATTCATCAAAACAATGTTCGCCCCGCCAGGAATCGAACCCGAGTGCACACACTTCTCAGTCCACATCACTGCTAACTGAGCTACGGAGCAGTCAAAAGTTATTCGTAGACTATCATTAAGTAATACCTTGTGTCCTAAATTATTTGTTTTTCATTTAATTATATTTTGGTTATAACAGATAGATTTCATACAAAATTGAGTTTTTTTTTTTTTAACAGAGTCGGGAAGTAGACGATGGTGTTTACGCCAGCGCCTGGTGGACTCAAAACTCCAGGGTGCGTAGGAATATCATACTGCTGGGTGGACAGCTCCGAAAGGAAATAGTCTTCAGGGCTGGCCCTTTCACCGACTTGTCAGTACCTGCTTTCTTTACGGTAGGTCTGAACAGACATAAAACTATTAACTACCTATTAATTTTTATACTAATATAATATCAGTATTTTGTAAAATAAACTTTTAAACCGACTTCGAAAAAGGAGGTTATCAGTTTGACCTGTATGTATGTATGTATGTTTGTCCGCGATTATGTCGTGTTTGGCTGCGCCGATTTTGATGCGGTTTTCAGAAAAATGTTACATTCAGGAGAAGGTTTTAAGAAGTACTAATTTTAACCGAATTCGAAAAAGAGGAAGTACTCAGTTGATGTACTTATGTGTTAGTTTATTAAAGGCGGGTTCCTTTTTTGTAAAAAAGAAATTATTTTCTTTTTCAGATCCTGAAAGCTTCATACAGCTACTTTACTTTACTGAGACAAAGTTCAAATAAAAATTAACTGTTGAATAAATAGTCTCATACAAAATACTTTTGGTACCTACCAATTTATTTCATCCTACAAGATGTTCTAATTTACCACAAAAAAAATCGCCGAAAGTTTTTTCAAAACTCTGATGTATATATGTATAGTTGCATCATCATCTCCGACGAGGGACGCAATGTTGGTCATAATATAGGTCTTTCTAACACACAGATTTCTACAAGTACAAATATTTCGGGGAACGTTTGACATAGTCGCCACCTGGTTTGGCGATCAGTTTCATCACTTTGATATTATAACTAAACTGATGCCAGTATAAGTACATATCATGTAGGATCTTTTATATTTTTTATTTCGCTATCATAAACATAAATCGCCATCTCTAGATATTTGCGAGAATCTATCCTTTGCCGGAAATGCGAAGTCACACAACCAGAAAATAGCAAAATATGAAACATTAGAGCTCAGGAATTAGTTCTGCTTCTTACCGCTAGAGAGTGCTGTAATAATTTTTTGCAAACCCTTTTTTTGACATTCTATTCGACACAAGAGGGCGCTAATATTATTAACCTATAATAAAAATAAATGTCGCGAATGACAGCGCACAGCTCAGGTATTTTCTATAGGTACTTACATTTTTGGAACTAGTTCAAACAAGCGCTCGTTATCAGCTTTTTTTTTTAGGCGGAGAAACTCCTAGCGAGTACCCTCCAGCCCCGGGGGGAGCCGCAGGGTTATGTGGGGTACTTGTTATCAGCTGAATTAAGGTACAGTGGGGGACTAGGAGGACGTAACAGATTTGTCTATGGTTTCGTCAGCCCCAGACTGTATCACTGTTTAAGAACAAGAGCTATTTTGCAATACAGAAAAACCGGAAGTGTTACGCCGACTTTGTACCCACTGTACACTGAGTGAGCCCCTACCACAGAATACCTAACCCTACCTATTCCACTTTAATAGCTCAATAAACTCATACAGGTAAATATAAAAACACCCAAACGAGAAAACTAACTAACGTACTCGTCACACCTAAAAAATATGTTTTACAAATAACCTACCTACTATAATATAGGTATATTATACCTATAATTTTTTTGTAGTCTTAATTATTTAATAAGGAGTAAAAATTTTCTATGTCCGAAACTCACACCTACCTACATTGCAAAAACAATAAAAGATGATAATATTAGTAATAATAAAATTTATTTCACTTCAATAAAAGTATACCTTCTATCTAATTTTTTCTGACCTTTCTTAGCGTGATAGTGTAAATACATTTATTTTTTTAAGTTGAACCCCTGACTCAAACCTGGTACACATTGTGTACCAATGTTCCATACAAAACCACAAAAAGATTAAAAATAATAATTTCATCCTCGCTTGTGCACAACATACCTAAGTACCTACTTAGTTCATTTGCAAAGTTTAGAGTGGGTGCTGCCTGTGGTGCTGCTAAAGTATAGAGGTATTCAAAAACAAGGAACGTAAGTGGGCGGTTTTCAGAAACCTTGTTCTATAGAAAATGACGATGTCCCTCCACGTCCGGCTTGTTTTTCGGCAATCCATAACATGTAGCTTATTTTTTATTATTTAGATCAATTAATAATAAAAAAAACCCTACACATATACATTAAAATCTACAATAAACAGTAAATAACACAAAAAATATGAGCAAAAACAAAAAAAAATATGCGAAATTAAGCGTGTCCTCCCTATATTAGCAAGGTTCAAAGTCAAAAATTTAATTGATGTCTTGCTTTTAAGGCGGATTCGGCAACTTTTTTGGGATCATTTAATGTCCTAAATTTCAAATTTAAACCCTTTTACAAGAGTTTAGAGTACAAAACAATAAAAAATTACAAGTTTTTGTTTTCTTTAAAATACTTTCGAGTGGAATTCCTCAATACGTCACGGGTACTTTTTTCCAAGTTTCAAAGAAAAAACTACCTTATCTAGGATTTATTACGATAGATGTCAATATTTCTACTCCTTGTGCATTTACCGTATTTGATTATTTTCATCAGTTTAATCAAAAATCAGTCCAAAGTGATTGTGTACGTCACGGTGTCAAAATTTCCGTTCAACTACGAACGGGCATTTTGAAGGTAATATAGATTGCTTATTATTAAATTTTGGCAGTAATACGTGTTATTTTATCTAGTTCTGGATGAAGTTACTAGTTTTTTATAATTTTCATCGACCTAGGAGTAATTTTGATTAAATTCACGACGGGTAGCTATACGTCACATCCATTACGTGGCGTGATGTACTAGCGAATGTTAAATGTGATGTAATGGAATTCTAAAGCTTTGAGCACATTGGTAATTTACTTGTTATTACCTTCTTTATGGCTAAAGTGATATTATATTAAAAGAAGGACTAATTTTCTGTAATATAAATAGTTATTTGAAGTTGTAAGAAAGATGATCAACATCACATCATAGTCTTAGCCGGAAGATGTCCACTGCTGAACGTAGGCTAAACGTAGTTTGGCTTTGTTCTCTGTTTGTATGTCATAGTCGTTTAAAAGAGGTATTTTATTTTTATTGTAAATGTTGAAATTTAGTTCACATCCTAATTATGTACCCGCTATGCGTATTGCATCGTAACGATTGAGTTTTTTTTATATTGTGACTCATTATTACCAGAGGGGTAGACAGGGGTCAATAATTATGAATGTCACTTGCGACAATATAAAATACAAGCCCGAGAAACACTTTCTTGCACTTCAGAACCTTTAAAAAAACCGCCTCATAAAATAACTGTAACAAATCAACATTCTCATCATGTTATTTTTAATCAGTTGTTTTTTATTACCATGTGCATAATTCTTTATAATTCCTTTACGTCACGTCATTTTCCATTACCGTGACGTGTCCCACCCGATCTGTGTTATTTTATTGATATAATTTTAAAAGTATTAAGATAAATACTATGTAAGTTATATAAAAAATAAGGGCAATTAACATAACTTTTCAGGAGTTTATATAAATATGTTATAATGTGTCGTATGAAGCATACAGAAGCTAAGTTTTGAGGCGGTGTGTGCCAAAATGTGACGTTATTTTGTATTTAGGTATTTATCTCGGTTACGAGCATAGATGTATAGAACAGATTTTTTTTAGTGAGTCTTATTGTTGTAAAGATTTGATCAATTGAGCCCGTTGTAAATATTATTAAATCGTTTTAATTTCATGAAAACTTAAAACTGTGACGTAATGGAACACAAAATTGAACAAGTACAACTTTGACTTCAATTTACTGGTAAACTAATAAAAATTCAAGCGAACCATTATTATTTTCTGAAAATATAATTCATTAAGATCAATTTAAAAACGCTTCCAGTTATTTTTATATTTTTTTTTACGGTGGAATTCCATTACGTTACGTACAACGTTTCAGAAAACCGCCCAAGTACTTATAGTAATTTCTTATAAACTAACTAGAGGCTACTCCGCGGTTTTTCCCGCGCAGATTTCTCATAAACACAAAAATCCCGTTTTTCCCGTTCCTGTAGGAATTTCGGGAAATCCCTTCTTAGTGCTCACTTACACTCCCCAAGGAACCCACGTGCCAATTTTCAGCTTTCTACGCCCAGTAGTTTCGGCTCTGCGTTGTCTGTCAGTCAGTCAGTCAGTAACGGAAGAGTTATATATATATATATATATTTGATTACAACGTAGATACTTAATATATTAACATTTGAAAGTAAAAGTAAAGTTGAAACCTATATTTAAAACATATCTATAAGATCGAACCTGAACCTCCGAAATCACATTCCAATTAAGAGGCATGGCACAGATAAGAAAAGTAGCGCCACGCAAGAAAAAAAATAAATATCTTCTAAACTAAGGCAAATATCAAATATGTGATACAGTATTCCACTAGATAATGCTGCCTAATATATTTAGGGCACTGTTGCATAGCTTTTAAATTAAAGACCAAAGAAAGCTACTGATTTTTGCCAAAAGTGGCCGTTTTTAGCAACACTTTGTAGCTTTCTTTGCTCTCTAACCTAAAAGCTATACAACAGTGCTCTAAAAATACTAGGCTGCATTATCTAGTGGAATAATGATATCTTTATTGCACAAAAAACATAAAAACAAGAACATTAATAGTACAGTAAGTTGACAAAAGGCGACCTTATCGCTTTAAGCGATTTCTTCCAGGTAACCTGTTTTTTTATACATAAGGAAAAAGAAGACAATTATTTTAATTAAGATAGAAGATAGATAGAAATATGACATTAAAGAGAGGAAACTGATTTTTAAAAACAATAACAGATAATAAGATAAAAATTATGTATAAGTATACACAATAGTATAAAACAAATACAAATATATATATTATATAAATAATAAATATATTTTTACTACACTTATAAAACTATATATAAATACATAAAAATTAAAAATATGTAACACAAATATGAACCTAAATAAAATATGGTACATAAAGAAAATATTATAAATATTATTGTACATCGGCTTTGTATTCGATGTATATTGTTAAACATGCAGCTTCTCCGAGTTGCTTGGCACCTTACGCGCTTTAAATCCTTCCCTATACTAAAAAAAAAAAAAACTACAATATTGATTGTCTATGGTCAAGCTGTCAAACGTCATTCTTTGTGTTCGCGTGGTTACCGGCGCTTTGTTTTTTAGTAAAAAATAGTTTCGATTTAATAAAATAAGTGAAAATAACAGCAAAACTACACGAAAATGTGTACAAAAACATAAGTCAAAGGACAGGAAACTCGAAATATATCGGAACAAGATCCGAAAATTGTGGAATGCAGGGAAATAAAAAACCTGCAACAAGGACGTCAGCTTCGGAAGTTTCTCGAAGCAGGATCTGCAGGATGAGAATTCTTCTGGTATAATTAAAAATTACATTGGTTACGTACCAATGACCTCATATGACACACACAATGTGTCATGTTGGCATGTTTTTTCAAACAAGCCCTTTCTATTGACACGGGTGGTATACGCGATATACCGACGTGTTTTTTGGCGCATGCCTTTACAAACAAGCCCTTTCACATTGACACGGGTGATATACGCGATATATCGACGTGCTCGTTGGCAAAGCAGCCGTTTATTGGTTTGATAAGGGCGAAGCACGCGCACGCGATGCGCAGACATTTTGGCGGCAAAATATTTTTTGTCTTCAAAATATTTTTTGTCTTCTGAACAAGACACAGGCTGTGTACGAGATACATGGATGTGCTCTACAATTTCTTAAGTGTCAAATCACAAAGATTTACTCAGATGGATCACAATCAACATGTGGCACAAATGCCAATAGAGCAAAGGAAGGAGATAACTTATCTTCTCCGTAGCAAGTTAATACTACCAATGTACTACCACACAGGTAGGCATAACATTCAGGTTCAATCAGTGACACTGAGGAAGATACACCTACTTCCCCAACAACCTTAATTTGGCCCAAAGAAATAAGCTAAAACTTAACTTTTGGACGAGTTTTTCCCAGAAAACTAAGTATAAGAAATTGAAAATAAACAAAATCAATTTGTTTTGGGACCCGCCATGCTATGGAAAAATTCTTACAACACTAAAAGTAAGTTAAAACATAGACCAGCTGAAACTTATATCCCCACTGCGATGCAGTCAGGATCTTTTCTGTCTTGCATTCTATTCAAACAAAAGCAAGAATAAATTTTACCATGTCTAATCTAGATAAACCATTCTTTGAATCTAGTCAATGATGTACTGCGGGACAAGTTCCTTATTTTGGCCATGATCTTCAACAGAAGATTGCAACAATGACAATTTAGTCACCACAATGCAAAAATCAATATGCAAAAGCCACCTGCAAACCCTGAATGGGAAAACTTTATCAGGCCATCCCATTACTACCATATTGGTTTGCACTGCTGTATGGGGAAAACCCATGAAACCCCTGGTAGCCAGGAACTACCAATACTAGAACCACCATAGGGTTTCGCAGGCAACAGCCTAACGACCCAGACGCAGCCCTGTCTAAGCGGCATGCTCCTTCTGACAAATAGAGGTAAGCCATGGTGGCAAGCTTATTTCCACTTTTTTCCTAAGCTAAAGGAAAAATCTGTGTTATAATTTGTTTATTTTGGGTTCTGTATGTTAAGGGTATAACTACACCTTTTCATTCAATAGAATCTTAAAATCTGTCTAAGAACTCAGTAATATGTTTAATTTAAAACCATTTAAAATATTTTAACATTGCCCAGAGTACCATCAATACACTCTGAAAATTTATTCAAGAACACAGTATTATGGTTAAATTAAAACCATTGAAAATATTTTAACATTGCTCACAGTACCATCATTAAATAAATTAAGTACTGGATATAGTCAAAAATTTAATCAGATTGTTAAAAGTGTGACAGTCAAGCCAGTCAGTTATATAAAAATCATGTCTAAGTACCAAAACGGTGATCATGGTTTATTTTATTTGAAATATTTCATCAGTTTATAACAGTGTTATATTTACACGTCGAATGTATACTTACCCTCAAACGCATACAAACTATGTACAGTTTATTGCACAGGACATTTAGAGGTTTAAATAATTTAAGATTAAGATTTTTACATTTACATGAGTTCCAGACACATCCTTATGGATGTGTACAGTTTCACTTTAAATAATGAAAGTGGTTTTTAGCTTTCTTACATCAATAAAGCCTTTATTTTGTAAATTTTTAAATCTATTCTATAAATATATGGAAAAAATATAATTTTATGCAAATACATATTATGTACAGACAAATGCAAATGCATGAAGAGTTAACAAAAATTATCACATCTAATTATCACATTTACTCTCATATTTGCTACGCTCACAGCATTAGAATGTAATACATGGAATTTGGGTACAAATGTGTACCAAGTTTTTTGAGCCAGCAAGGGGTATTTGTAACAGTTGTGTGTTTTTTGAGTACTTACAAGCTGTTTAGACCAAACACTTTCTATAAATGTTCATATATTATGTACATTGATATGTACATACATAATACATAGGTACAAACATACTTATCGCTACGCCTGTTTCCATAGGGGTAGGCAGAGAAAATTAATTTCTACTTGCTATGATTCTGACAAACCTTTTCTTTTCGCTTCTTTAGGCTGCAAGTTTTTAATAACTCTTTTCATTATTACAATGATTCAATTAGTCAAACATCTTAAATTCAGTATTCTTATGCCCAGCAAAACCTAAAAATTTTCGCAATTTACTTACTTTTGACACTTCATATGTAACATTAGTAGAAGCTTGTCCAGCTTCTTGCTATGCATGGGTGAATTTTGGAAACTGGAACAAAAATCCTGGAATGTTGATTTACTGTATCTAGTGTTAACTATGTTACCAGCATAATGATGGTCATCACAACTTTGGTTCTCTGTTATGGATTATTTTTTGGTTTTTGCAACACCCTGAAAGAAACCTTTCTTAATTATTATCTTCACCTTTCAGAGACCTGCTTCATTGTCAGATAATATAGAAACAGAGATATGCTCCAGCAATGCCGGCCAATTAAAATATCAGTACCACTACTGTCATTTGTAGAAATTATAATTGAGTCCTCAGCGGTGAGCATTGAGCAAACTCAATACAATAATTAAAATAACAATGATCCATTCTTTGTTTTTTGTTCCATATAAATGGACATTCCTCCTAAGAATGTTAATTCAGGTGCTTCAAATTTTTATAAATTTGATTTTATGTTGAATGGTGGCTCTAAAATAGGGGATGATGATTATATTATGAAGACCTACCACCATTGCCATATTAATGTCATTGTTTATTTATTTATAAATAAATATAAGATATGATTAAAGTATTAATAAATAAACATGAGATATGATTAAAGTATTGAATGTGAATGTGAATGACAGTTAAAAAACATGTTACTAGCTTTAAGTAGCTACTGCTACACAGAACAAATATTGACTTACTAGTCATGTTACTAGCTTTAAGTAGTTACTGCTACACAGAACAAGTATTAACTTACTAGTCATGTTACTAGCTTTAAGTAGCTACTGCTACGCAGAACAAGTATTAACTTACTAGTCATGTTACAAGCTTTAAGTAGCTACTGCTACACAGAACAAGTATTAACTTTTAAAAAGTAAAGTACTAGAACTAAATAAATACAGACTTCAATATACATAAAGTTATACTGATATTGTTAAGACATTGAGTCTTAGATTTTTTGTAAACCAAATTAAATTAATCAAAGCTTTTGAACGTGAAAAAACTTCTGTTCTGTAAAACTTCTGTGATTTTGAGAAAACATTCGTAAAAAACCCATTGTTAATTCTTTCAAAAAACGACACAAATCTGTGACCTCATCAACAATATTATAGGATGCTGGACCAAAAATATTTTGCTATTTTGGGGTAAAAAGGGAGTAAAATCTTTTAAATAAGATGATCTTGTTTGGGTGCGTCTCCTGGCGGCTTCCATCGTTGGCTTCGATGATGGGTCTGATCGAAGGCGTGCCGCGGCAGGGTGCTGTCTGGCTCGTGTAGCATGACGTAGCTACGTACAATGTTTTGCTATGCGGACTGGTCTGTCCTTTTGGGGACTGTTTTTTTGCCTGCGCCTCTTGCGAATAGGATACTATATTAATAAATATAATGATATGAGACTTGAAATAAGAGACACCTTGTATCCTATGTAGAATAATTAAATTTTAAATTTGAAAGTTAAGGTGTTTGCAGGACAAACACAAGCCATCTAGCAACCACCAAGTCTAAAGGTGTGTCATTAGACAGACAGTTGACTAAACCAGTAGGTCTTGAACTATGTAGAGGTTCACATAATACAACTCTATTCATGTGATATCTTTTTGTTTTAGTTAAGAAGCGGTATTAATACGCCCTGTTTTGATTACATTTGATATTACATTTAACTTTATTAAATTTTCTTATATGTACTATTAAATTTTCATGTTCCTTTACTAAGGATATATAAAACAACTTAATTAAGTTTTCAAACAAATCTGTTTGTCCTTTCCTATATTAGAAGGGGTTATCTTCGATAGAAGCCTCACAACTTTTGTTTTAGATATTATTATTGGCTCTGAACATCTGCATGTTTAACAATATACATCGAATACAAAGCCGATGTACAATAGGATGATCAAACGAGCTCACCTGAGTGAAGTTCGATCATTATTGTACGAAGGCTTTGTATGAAGATGTATATTGTCCCGCCCGCCCTTTACAATTTGTAAGTAACCCAAGTTGTGAGTCAGTCATCAAGCTCAATAAGGCTCTAAAGAATGACGTTTGACAGCTTGACCATAGACAATCAATATTGTAGTTTTTTTTTTTTTTAGTATAGGGAAGGATTTAAAGCGCGTAAGGTGCCAAGCAACTCGGAGAAGCTGCATGTTTAACAATATACATCTTCATACAAAGCCTTCGTACAATAATGATCGAACTTCACTCAGGTGAGCTCGTTTGATCATCCTATTATACTGTTTCACATTTTTGATATTTTCCTTAGTTTAGAAGATATAAAAAAAAATCACACAGGTGACGCTACTTAAGCTGAGCTATGGCTTTTAAAACCAACTGATTTACGGAGGTCGTCATCTTCTCACCCGAATCCGAAAGACAAATATAATATTATCGCTAACGCCAAGCTTGGGAGGTGGGTTGGCTGTCGCAGTTTGCTCTTCAACTGCCAGTCCTTCAGGTGTTCACCTTTTCGCCTTCAACGTTATCAATAGGAGGAGATGGGATGGTGGTATTTTATAATGATGATGTGTTAATTTTATTTTAAATGATAGTATTATTTTTTAAA
The DNA here is from genome assembly GCA_951802225.1 of Euspilapteryx auroguttella. Classification (NCBI taxonomy): domain Eukaryota; kingdom Metazoa; phylum Arthropoda; class Insecta; order Lepidoptera; family Gracillariidae; genus Euspilapteryx; species Euspilapteryx auroguttella. The sequence continues at coordinate 2,682,534 of OX637660.1, read as the reverse complement.
TAAACATTTAAATATGATACTTTTCTTTTTTATACATTTTTGTAGTAAAGCAAATCACGCCACTATTAACAACTTGGTTTTGTAATCACTGGGAACCAGGTGGTGACAAATGTTTTTTTTTTTTACCATTTGTGCCCTGTGGGAACGTTTCCAATGGTGATAACTGGGAATAACCGTATTTTATGCCGCCCTACACGGCAAAAAATTGAGAAGGTCTAACTAAAAAAGTTAGTATAGTATACCTATATTGATTTTTAAATAACTTCAAATTGATATTTTTGGAGTTCCCATTTATTTAATTAGGTATTTACCTATTTATCTAAACAGTTTCTGTCATGAACGTATAATAACTGTACGTCGCTTTCATGATCTGTAAAAAAGGTTCTCATATTAATAATAGTTTATCTGATAAAAAAGAAAGTCGCCTGACGATAATGAACAAAATAGTAATAACCTCAATAAAAGTAGTGATAGACAAGACAGTGATAGGTCCAGCGTTGAATTCAAAAGTATGTGAGAGTTGCGCGCCCAGGATCAGCAGGTCCTTGCGCGTGCGCACGTCCGCGCGGTACCACGCGCTGCAGTACACGCCTCTGTCAACACCTAAACTCTGAGTGAAAAACAATATTTATTCAAGACGTTTATATTGTTATGTAGAGGTATAAATAATTGGTGGGCAATCATGATGAATGGGGAGACAGGCAAGGACGTACCTGCTTAAAGCCATTATTTTTGATAGCAGGGGATTCTAATCGCAAATCTAAACAAAGTTCTTCCTTATTTTGCGTTTTCACACTAAATAGTTGGTGCGCGACTAGACTAGAGATTTACTTACCTCGTCATAAACAAGAGTACTGTGCCAACAGTAGAAAAACAGCTGCATTATTAAAATAAGCGCGTACATTGTCGGATATAATTTCTTAGATGTTGGTAAAAGACTCTGTAAAAAATCATCTTGATAAAATACCAAAACATGCAAGCAATATATTATTTTAATTTAAAATATAGAAACGTAGATAGAATATAATTCCCCTTTTTGTTTCGAACAACACCAACCCAGGCAGATACCAGACAAGCATTATATTCAATGCAATACAATTTGTGCAATATCTTATTTAAGGAAGTTTAAGTAATATACTATTCTGTTTTGTAACATCTGTTTATGTACCTTAAGAAAGCACTAATAAATGATGAATCATCATCATCATCAGCCTGTAAGAGCCCACTGCTGGACAAATGATGAATATGAATATCAATTTAATTGGACAACCGTACGCTGTCCAGATTTATTACTTTAAATGCAATTAGAAGTTTGTATTTATTTATTAAAAGACACAAGGAACCACTAATCTATAGTTTAATAAACAAAAAAAAACACATGCATAAATAATGCAAGGTGCTTTAGGTCGTCCATCACGTACATAAATGTACGTATAGCTACCAAATGAAAATCAGATAGAACACAGACCAGTCCGAAATAGAAGATTAAAAAAAAACCTGCAATCAAGCATTTTGCATCACAAAAGCCATCTCCTGCAAACTGCAGTTGATCGCCAATAACTGAATCCAAAATGAAAAGAACCACACATTATCTCTAACACTTAACTCAAGAAGGTCATAAAGCAAAGACCCGATGTTGAGGAGTTAAGAGTCAGAAAATTATGATGGATCGGATACACGTTCCGACGGGAAGATTAAGATTTCCACATTCCTAGAAGAGCCCTAAATTGGCATTCTGCAGGTGGCACTAGGCCAGGCCGACCAAAACATACCTGGATGGAAGCGGTCAGTCGTAGTCCAAGCTCGGCAGATTGGCTGCTCATGAAAGGAACTACCGGATTTGGCCCTAAACCGAAGTGACGTAGATGTCTTTTGACGGCCCCAGGGTCCATGAAGGAGCGATGGGATAAGAGAGAGGAAGAGGTATAATCAAACTTACCGAGGTTACCTGAATGATAGTGCCGCATATTATAACAGCACATAGAAACAAATACAAAAACGTCACTGGCGACATTATAGAGTTGTAACGTTTCTTTATTCTGCAAAATAAAAAAAAATAAAAAAAATCTTTGTTTAACTAAATGTTCAACCTGAATCTGTAATAGATTTGCAGAAATACAGTTTTCAAAATAATAAATTTACATATTTTAAGGTTTTTACTTTACAATTAAACTTACTTCAGTAAATGATTATGAAGCCGATGGCACTCCTTTATCCTTCCAACCACAATGTTTCTATTAAGCTCCTCCGAGTCAACATTATCAAACATCTTTAAACATTTATCCTTTAAAATCATCAAATGAATCTTGAAAAATAACATAATGTTGACAGAATTTATATCCACCATCATAGCGACTATGACGGTATAAATCACCATAATTATTTGTACTATGGCCGCTGGTATATAGCCTGGCGGTTTCGTATGGTCAAACGGATACCAACCGAGCACAAATTGTGGATAAGATTCAGTTCCATTTTGGATTGCTGCTTTAAAATCAGCATTAAATATTACATTGCAGAGTTGGAAAATTACAAGAAAGAAAAAATGTATTGATAAACTAAAACTGAACATATATATGAGTTTCCTTGAATACGAAGTGTACTTTTTTATTAATTTCAAGCTGAGATCGCGAGCTCTTTCCATTTGGTACCTTTGTTCCAAAGCGGTTTCTTTAAATATAAATAGCCAGTCTTCTTTATATCGAATATATGAATACACTTTGTAAAAGGAGGTAGTTGCCGAAAATGCTATGAAAAGACTTTCAGTCAAAACTGGGATATCATCAAGTAACCTCAGACGTTCCACAACATGTACATATTGAGACACATGAATTAGCCCTGCAGTAATCCAAAAACAATTTGATAAATAAGTATGGGCTTTGTTACCAATCCGCAGAACACCTAAGACAAACAAAGATTTTACAGTTAGTCCAAGTAGTGGGTTCTCCAAGTCTTCGAAATGTTTACTAAAATAATTTCGTAGCCTCTGCATCTTCCTCTGTTCTTTTAAAGGCTCTGAAGTTACTTCCTATTTTTTTTTCAAACTATAGCACGCTTAATTTTTTATCTCCACTTTTTACTCAGCTTATTACAAATACAATTCTAAATTTCATAAAGTTTTAGTATGAAGTGCATAGGAGTGTGTTTTAGAGTTATTTATACATGAATATCATTTGTCATATATATTTATGTGGGAGAAAATATTATAGGTAGTTGATTTAATTTCTTAAGAATCTAACTAAAGTATAAATTACTTTTAATCAATATATATAAAACTCTTTCGTTACTGACTGACTGACTGACAGACAACGCAGAGCCGAAACTACTGGGAGTGGAAAGCTGAAAATTGGCACGTGGGTTCCTTGGGGAGTGTAGGTGAGCACTAAGAAGGGATTTCCCGAAATTCCCACGGGAACGGGAAAAAACGGGAGTTTTGTGTTTATAATAAATCTGCGCGGGAAACACCGCGGGGCAGCCTCTAGTTTAAGTATATTTCTGTGGTTTGTACTTTCCTTTAATGCTAAAGAAATATAAGAATTTGTTGAATACCATATAATTAAAATATGTGCTAGTAAATAAAATTGCCTTCCTAATTACCTATCGCCATCAAAGTATAAATTGCTTTATAAATTAAATAGAATTTTGCGGTTTGTACTTTCCACGCTAATAAAAAAAATGTTCGTCTCTGTGTGTGTTTCGGGTACCCTTGATACTTTCCTTATATCCCTATGTGTTATAAAATAAATATAAAACCAAAAACTAATAAAGTTTTGACTATTTATCAAGAAATATTGATATTTGATTGTACTACTTTTACGTAGGTAGTGCTTCCTTAGTTTATGGTACATTACATTATGTACAATTATGACACCCTCTCACTAACTTTAAATTTCCAAATGAATTTCAACATGATAAAATAATATCACCTACGAGACCTAATTAATAATAATAATAAACTTTATTTATCTTCAACAAAATACATAAAGATACATAATAATAATAAAAGAACTAGGTATGACTATAATTTAATCAAAACTGATCATGACTAAGACTTAAAGATAAAAGATAAAGATAATTTATTTGCATAAATTGTGGTACATAGGATCTTATATTTAGGGAAACCAACACAATTTGTCACACATTATTGACATGCAAAATTTACATTTTAGCTTAATTAATGACTAAGACCCTGTGTTGATACCCCATCAATACGTGGAATTATTCCTTAACCTCCTGAATGACGTGCCTACAGCCTGATCCATTTTATAACTCATCACGTCAACGTATCCAAGCCTGTCTCGAAGATTTTAATATGTTGAAATAATAATTGCTTGGCTAGCCGCTAGACGAGACAAAAATATTAGGTACCGATGGACCACTTCCATCGATGGGTAATATTTTTGTTGTTTGTAAATTTATATTGCCTCTAAGAAACGCCATCTCTTTAATTTTGCGAGTTTTTACAATCAGACAATCGCCAGAACATGAAATACTAGCTTAGTAATTTGTTTTGCTACTTACCGCTAGATAGCGCTGTAATAATTAAAATTCAAAAACTTTTTGATCTTCTATTCTACACAAGAGGGCGGTAGGAAAGTACGATCAGATTTTATTAAATCCCCTAAAAACGTTGTCGAAAAACGAATTCACACCATCTACTATCTATGTACTTCTACTATATAATATATAAAATTAATCGTGGTTCGTTAGTCTCGCTAAAACTCAAGAACGGCCGAGTAGATTGAGTTGATGTTGGTCATGAAATGTTTGTCGTAGTCCAGGGAAAAAACAACAATTATAATTTATCATACAAAGTATTCCATTACTGTTGTGTAACCATTTACCGTCAATTAAAAGATTTATTTGACGTTGCTTTTAAATTCTTTCATTCCGGGCGGGAAAAATAACAAAGTCCATACAGCCAAGTTAAAGTGGGTAGGTAGTATAATAATAATCGTGTTAACTTATAATCTAAGGCGATACGGAGTTTGCCGAGGCCGCTTGTTTATTAATAAATATTTTTTATTTAAAAAAAAAATATAAATATTTTTTCATTTCAAAAAAACAAAAAAACCAAAACCAGAACATTCATTACTATTCGCACAACGTGTCACAATGATAGTCAGGTTGGGCAATAAAAAACTAAAAGGATTCGAATGGATTCCCTCGAAGCCTTAGCATTCACTTTTACTTTTATTTGTTCCCTTTTCCCTTTTACCTCGGTCTGTTGCGAAACTGCTGATTACTGCGCCTTGCCTTTTATAGAACCTTCCCTTTTTTACAGCTAGACGTGATCCTTAAATTTTTCTTTATTGATTGTTCAATCTTGGTACGGTAGGCCGCATTTTTAACCGACTTCAAAAAAGGTGGTTATTAGTTTGACCTGTATTTGTATGTATGTTTGTCCGCGATTATCTCGCGTTTGGCTAAACCGATTTTGATGCGGTTTCAGTAATGTATTTGTTATACATTCAGGAGAAGGTTTTAGTTAGGTTGTAGTACATATTTTAACCGACTTCAAAAAAGAGGAAGTTCTCAGATTATGTCTGTGTCAGTTTGTTAAAGGCGGGTATCTTGTTGTTAAAAAAGAAATTATAACCTAGTTCTGTCACGGACTCGTTCCGGGTACAGTGGCGGTCTAGGACGGTGTAACAGATTGTCTATGGTCTCGTTCGGCTAAACTGTATTACCAAACATTAACATCTATTTTGCAATACAGAAATCCCTGAAGTGTTACGCCGTCCTAGACCGCCACTCCGTACCACTTTTGTCTATGGTCTCGTGCACACTAGACTGTAGTATCAGATAACAAGGGCGTTTCTGCAATACAGAAAAACTGGAAGTGTTACGCTGAATGAGTCCGTGAGTATTTATAGTCCTATGATTCTAAAGACCTGTCACTCTGAAAAAGTATAAGTTATGAAAATTAATAGAAAATAACGTAATTTTTTTATATGTGAAAACTGTGTCGATTCCTAATATTTTCGATTCATCATCATCATCAGCCTGTAAGAAGCCCACTGCTGGACGTAGGCCTCTTCTCTCGCTCGCCATGCACCACGGTCCTGCGCCAGTCTGATCCACTGATTTTCTATTCAATTAATAAATTAGGTTTCCTATTAAGAAAAGTAAGCCCAAAATAATGTTGAATAGTTACTTAGTTAACCCTATTTAAATGAAGCGGATCAAACAGTAACCGACAATTTTACACATAATCCCTTTTGACAGCGATCCCTTAGACAAAGTTGGAACCCAACGTTGTTAAAGGCCATGTAATTTGTTGGCAAACTTCAACAAAATTACATGTCAAATAGGATAGAATTATTAGTTTCTAAACTGAATTGGTCCCAACTAGCAATATTTTCTCCATAGAAAACACAAATTTCGTAAAAAAAAACTGTTTCTCCTGATACAATAAAGGTATTGGCTCAGAGAAAACATTGAATGCTCTAAGCTAAGGTATTTGTAACTACAATTTTATTTCAATAAATACTATAAATTTGTTTGTACCCTGAATTTATTAATGTACTTTTGTATCTTACTTTGTATGCAATAAAATGTTTTCTATTCTATTCTATTCTATATTATGGTCGGAGTTTCTCTGCGTGATCGAATCAGAAATAAAGAGATTCACAGAAGAATCGTAGTCTCCTACATAGCCCAATGGGCAGGGCACATAATTTATGAACAGATAGTCGCTGGGGCCGAAAAGTTTTTGTGTTGCGTGGCGACCAGGAACTGGAGGACGCAGAGTAGGCAGACCCCCACAATGTGGTCAAATTACTTGGTGAAGGCTACTCCACTCGTGGTCGCTGTGGCATTCTGTGGGGAAGGCCTATGTCCAGCAGTGACGTCTTTCGGCTGAAATTGTTATGATGACTATATTTTGCTTGATTTAATAAATAAATAGTTGTCGAGACCTATAGCACTTTTATTTTTAGTCTTTAAAATATCTGCAGAATCTACATAGGTATGTATATACGATAAAGAGAAAACCTATTTAGACTAGGTACATAATTTCATAGAATCCTACTCAATTCAAGATTTTTAAACTGATCGCAAGTTAATTATTTGAACGCACTGTTATATCAATGAAATTCGGTTTTAGTATAAAAATTAAAAATACAGAGAAACTAAGAAACTAAAACTTATTTTCAACTGAAACAGTCCTCGTGAAACTAGAGTAAAGGTTGAGCTTGAATTTCGACGAATTTACAAAAAAATAAATATATATATATATAACTAGCGCAAACAGGGTTCATCAATGCCAATAATTTAAAAAAAAATGAAGTCAGGTTTTTTAAGGTATCTGACATAATGGGGGTTAATTCAGAGATTTTTATTAAAGTTTTTATGTTTTTCTTGTCAAGATTGATTACTTTCGTGGATTTACCTAAAAAACATTGTTAGGTACATGCTTTTTTTATCATTTAGAATGGAATGAAGTGTTGTACACACACACACAGCACCAGGCGGTGTCTGCCCTCGCCGGGAATTGAACCCGTATCTCCTATGTTACAGTCAGGTAGCATAAAAGATTTCATTTACTTTGATAGATTAATATTAGTTTTTAGGCCAGTAACACTCACTTATCAAAAAAAAATATAATCGGTAAATTTACTTTGCTATTTGTTTAATTGTCAAATTTTACCAGAATAACACCACAGGGGCAGAACAATATTTCAAGCGCGGTTTTCAGCGAACAGCACTTTTCAACTGAATCTTTTCAGTAGGAAACTCCAGTTTGTTACATTAAATAAAAACGGAAATGTAGGAACCAGCACAAGCATCCAAGTTTTGAAAGTTTTTCTTTAGTATACGAAGAATATGGCTTCTGTTTTGACGATTCTGTTTTTGTGTTGGTAGCGACGTGAGATAATGACAGACGCTTTATTGCAATCAAAAAACGTATAAATTAAAAGCTTATTTTAAGGGTAGATTGGTAATTGTAATAGTCTTTATCACTTAGAGCGATTTCATTCAGGCAACTCATTATTTGGTATTTTGTGTTGGAAATGTCTATCTACAAAAATATTTAGGGAAGAAAGATTTGATTATTTTTTTATCGAACTACTGGTTAGCTTAAAAAGAAATTTGATCATTAGATTTTTAAGGTAATAATATTATTTACTTACAAAAAAAATGAATGAGAAATGAGAGAGATAAATTGTAAAGTAGAGTTTGTTACCCCTTTTTCTCTACGCTGTCAAATCATTGCGAAAGGGAGTAGAATTATTTGACAGGGAAGGGCTCATTTGGGGGAGGGGCTCTCCAGGCGACCATTGTCGTAAGGCAAGGCAAACATTTGTTTGGCTGAGCCAATTGGTGGGCACCCTGAACTACCTCGCCTCTCACAGTATAGGATACTTTACCAAATCAGGTATCAATAGCAATTAGATTAGATGTAGTCTAATTGACTTTCAATAAGTGATATCTTGTATCGTTTATTGAATTAATATTTTTTTACTTTTTTAGCAGTGGAAGTCTTTCAGCTGAAATAATGATGATGAAAATAATACAAATAATTGGTGTATTCAACGCGTTACTAAAAAAAAGTCTGCTTCGAGGCAACAAAGGAACGAAAAATATAAAATCTTACGGAATGTAGGAGTTTTTACGAAAACTAATATCTGCCCGAACAATTTTAAACTTGAGACTTACTCGCGAAGTTTTCCAATATTGCTCAAGATTCTGAATTTAGTTATTGGTAGGTGTTGTAACCTCTAAGGGATATTGTATTTGAAATTAAAGAGGTTGAGCACATGTAAGAAATTTAATGATGGGTTTGTAGCGATCCAAACCTGTAGGATCAAGATCAAGCCACATAGAGATCTTAGGCAAATCTTTACATCATTAAACTGTTGACAAAAAGATGGCGATGTCCGCGAGAAAGCTTTCTGTAATTAAAAAAAAATCTCGAAAACTTTAAGCTTTTTTCAAATAAAAACTTAACCAAAGTGAAGCTTTGAAGCTCATTGTTGGCAGACACAAATGTAGCTTTTGGAACGAAAAGTTTAGTAGTTACACACACGCGCACTCCAATCAAACAGCTCTTAGTTTTTACGACAAGACTGTCAGATTATGTCTTAAGTATAGCATCGCAAAAATATCAAGAAAAACTCATGCTGCCGCCCCTTCACCGCAACCATGCGACAGAGCTGAGAGAGGGCTAATTTTTTTATGAAATTTGCGTTTCGCGGGAAAACTTTTCACTACCTTAATAATAGCAAATCACAATGATTTTGTGCTTCAGCATAAAAAAAAAATCTAGGTTCGTACGTTTTTTTAAAAAAAAACAAATTATTTTAGTGCAAACAGACGTAGAGACATTTCTCTGTCTCCTTCATTTTCAAGGACCTGTCGAAGTTTTTTTAGGTGTGATTTCTAACAGAAAGTGGCTTGTAGGATGATTTATGTAGCACAACATACCTACTACCATACTTAAACCATCATTTAAAAATAAATGATTTTTTTTTGTTACCTAATAGCTGTCCCGGCAAACTTCGTACCGCGCCTTACGGCTCTACCACAAAAAGAGTTAAACCGGGTCTAAATCACTAGACTAGGTTTAAATCACTAGTTCGTTATACAAATTGGCGATTTTAGACCGGTCTAAATTTTTTGTGGTAAGGGGTTAGAGTTTTATATGGAAAAATTAAATTGTTGTTTATACTAACTTCCTCTCCATTTTTCCATATTTTCTCACCTTTTAATGTTAGTTTTATAATGCTGTGCACACATAATTTTTGGCGTTGCATCTGTAATGTCTAATTTTTATATTAATTTTATAACTGTAACTGTTGTAATGTTGTTTTGTGTGCCATTTAAATAAATAAAATAAATAAATAAACCTTTCCTTAAGTACTAAGAACATTTTAATACGAAAATCAGCTAAAACAGCCCGGCCGTTCTCGACTTTTAGCGAGACTATCAAACTACGATTCATTTTTATATATATAGTAGAAGTAGATATATAATAGATAGTAGATAGATAGTAGTTTGTAGTAGACTAAGTACTAGTAACAGTATAATGCTTTTTTATTTATTTATTATTATAAATGCAAAAGGAATTATGTCTAGACAGACATAATTCCTTTTGCATTTTCACACAGACGTGTGTAACACAACCTCGCCCAAACTTCTGCCTATAATAATAAATAATTATAACACATCACACTCAGAGCCCCTAACTAGGTAAAACCTGAATCTAGGGTGCCCGAAACACACACAGAGACAAACATTACACCCAGACCGGAAACAAACATCGATATTCATCATATCAATATTCGCCCCGCTCGGGAATCGAACCCAGGTGCCTCTGACTTCTATATTTTAAATACAGATAACATTATCGATTTTAGTGACATTTCAGTATAAGTTTTAAATTTATTTAGTTTTTCTAAGTGGTTATTGCAAGTACAAACCGCAGATTTTTTAATAAAAAAATTAATATCGATAAGTTAATAGGAAAGAAATATATAATTTTTCCTACCACACCATATTTTTTAATTATATACTTAGTATTCTTTAAAATCTAGCGTATAAAGAAAGAACTCACCACAAATTACATTTGAATTAAAAAGTAATTTATACTTTAATGGCGCTAGGTAGTTTATGAAAGCAATTTAAAATATAAACTCCCACATAAATAAATTAAATGGTTTACATATAAAACAACTCTTAAACACACTCCCGTGCACTTCAGCTTAAACGCGATAAACTTTTGAGTGAAAAGTGAAGCTCAAACATTATGCCTGCTATAGTTTAAAAAAAAAAAAAACACACGCGCAAGCAAGTAGCTTCAGATCCCGGTGTCTAGGAACAGAGAAACATGCAGAGCCTACGAAATTATTTTAATAAACATTACGAAGACTTGGAGAATCCAGTACTTGGATTAACTGTAAAATCTTTGTTCGTCTTGGGTATTCTGCGGATCGGTAACAGAGTCCATACTTATGTATCCAATCTCTTTTGGATAACAGCAGCCCTGATGCATGCGTCTCAATATATACATGTTTTCGAACGTCTGAGGTCATTTGATGATATCCCAGTTCTGACTGAAAGTATTTTTATAGTATTCTCTGCAAGTACCTCCTTCTATAAAGTATATTCATATATGCGATATAAAGAAGACTGGATAATTATATTCAAGGAAACCGCTTTGGAACAAAGGTACCAAATAGAAAAAGCTCATGATCTGAGCTTGAAATTGATAAAAAAGTACAATTCTTATGTTATGAAACTCTTATATATGTACGGAATTAGTTTCTCAACACATTTTTTCTTTCTTGTTATTGTTCAACTTTGCAATGTAATGTTTAATGCTAATTTTAAAGCAGCAATCCAAAATGGAACTGAATCTTATCCGCAATTTGTGCTCGGTTGGTATCCGTTTGACCATACGAAACCGCCAGGCTATATACCAGCGGCCATAGTACAAATAATAATGGTCATTTATACTTGCATGGTCGGTATAATGGTGGATCTGAATACTGTCAGCATTATGTTATTTTTCAAGATTCATTTGATAATTTTAAAAGATAAATGCTTAAAGTTGTTTGATAACGATGACTCGGAAGAGCTTAATAGGAACATCGTGGCTGGAAGAATTAAGGAGTGCCATCGGCTTCATAGTCATTTGATGGAGTAAGTTTAATTGTTAAACTGATTTTAAGATAAAAAATTAATTATTCTATACATAAACCGATTTCAGATTTAGTTATTTAAGGTTTTTTTTTTTTTCAGAATAAAGGACCGTTACAACTCGCTGATGTCGCCAGTCATGTTTGCGTATTTGTTTTTTTGTGCTGTTATTATTTGCGGTACTATCGTTCAGGTAACCTCGGTAAGTTTGGTTCCTCCCATGAGCAGCCATGCTGCCGAACTTACACTAGACAGACCGCTTCCAGCTTTCAGTCTTACATGTCTGTAATTTGCCTGTGTTGGTGGTATCAAAACCAAAACTAGGTAAAGAATAACTTCCCAAAATCGAAATTGAACTAAGTACCTTATTGATTCGGCTAGTCTTGGTATTATGTTAAGACCCATTTACACTGCAATACTAGCGCCATTCTCGAAAAAAAATTATATCTTCTAAACTAAGGCAAATATCAAAAATGTCGCACAGTATGACGTTAGCTAGATAATGTAGCCTAGTATTTTTAGGGCACTGTTGTATAGCTTTTAGGTTAAAGACCAAAGAAAGCAACAACCTGTGTATTATTTTCTTTTAAGTTAGGACTACTTTACTGTTCTCAAAAAATACTAAGTAAGATTATGTAGCGTCATACAGTGCCACATTTTTGAAATTTGCCTTAGTTTAGAAGATATCATTTTCTTTCGAGAATGGCGCTAGCATCGCGGTAAACTGGCTCTTAAGATTATTATTTTTTCAGACTCTTTTACCAGCATCTAAGAAGTTATATCCGACGATGTACGCGCTTATTATGATAATGCAACTGTTTTTCTACTGTTGGCACAGTACCCTTGTTTATGACGAGGTAGGTCCCTAGGTCGCGAAGTTGAACATAACGATCGAAAGATCACCCGTGACTCCCTTGCTAGCAGCCGAGAATAATGAATGATGTTTTTTTCACTCAGAGTTTAGGTGTCGACAGAGGCGTGTACTGCAGCGCGTGGTACCGCGCCGACGTGCGCACGCGCAAGGACCTGCTGATCCTGGGCGCGCAGCTCTCACAGACATTCGAATTCACCGCTGGACCTATCAATGTCCTGTCTGTTACTACTTTTATTGAGGTCGGTAGTTTTGTTATACTAATGATTGCATGTAAGATGTATTTTTTTAAAGTTTTGTATACTACCTATACACATCTAATGATTGAATAGAAAATCAATTTTCTTGACTGATTTTAGGTAAATACACCATAAACACCTAATCCAGTCAAGTCTTTAAGTAGTCAAAGAACCTAGGGTCTATAAACGTTACTAGGTACTCAGAAACTACTATCAAAATTCATATAAAATTTCGTTGTTGCTAAAAGACAGTCAAGGGGCGTCTCATTTTAATTTCACTGCCGTTTGAAAGACATGTCAACCGACTTAGAAAACACAATAATTTACTTATAGTCTATCCCGCTATCCCGCTATGCAGCGACCTTCACCGAGCTGGTTATTGGACGAAAAGGTTGTCTGAAAATTTTCAGTCCAGGATATCTTTTTTTTTTTGTTTTAAATACATTCTTTATTTTTATCGCATCATAAGGATAAAATCTCTGTAACAAAGTTGATTGATTAAATAAAAAGAAAACCATGAAATAAAAAAAAAAAGAGAAATTGGAAAATGCCTGCCTTCAGAAATGACAACCTTACGTTTTCATATTCTTTATGCTTCATACTTTCGTTATTAAGAGCCAGTTTATAGAGATGCTGGCGCCATTCGCGAAAAAAATGTATATCTTTTAAACTAAGGCAAATATCAAAAGTCTGGCACAGTATGACACTAGATAATGTAGCCTAGTATTTTTAGGGCACATTTGTATAGCTTTTAGGTTTAAGAGCAAAAAAGCTACAAAGTGTTGCTAAAAGTGGCCACTTTTGGCAACAATCTGTGAATTATTTTGGTCTTTCTACTTATGACAACTTTACTGTGCTCAAAAATTACTTAGCAAGATTATCTTATGTCATACTGTTACCCATTTTAGATATTTCCCTTAGTTTTAAAGATAATAAAATTTTTCGAGAATGGCGCTAACATCGCTGTAAACTGGCTCTTAACCCAAACAGTGCAATTTTTTTGTGTTGTGTTTATTTAATCATATCCTGGACTGAACATTTTCAGACAACCGCGATATATTTTTTAACATATAAAATTCGATATAAAACACTTTTGGCCATTGAACTATTATTACTAGCGTATGGAAAAGACATTTCCGAACTTGATCTTGCGCAGTTTCAGCGTTTATTCGCTCGCCTACGCTCGAGGTTTTTACCCGCTTTCGCGTCTAAAAACAAAAAATTAGAAAATGCAATGCTGTCTTGCATAATGAAAGGATGCACAAATCACTCCACTGGAGGAAAAAAAGACACGGTGTGACTTATCATCGGTAAGTATCCAAATCATCAATGAAAACTAGTTTTTTACATTATTTTCTAGTGTATTCCACGGTTCCGCCATTTTGTAAGAAAATACAGAGAGTAAATAGTACAGATAGGACACGTAGGTATTTATTGTTGGCTGTGGCTTTCTCTTTTATCTGACTTCGTCTCAGCGTCAGAATCTAACTTAGGGTTTTTATTTTAAGTTATATAAAAGTAATGCTAAATAAAAAACGTAATGCTAAATAAAATTTATGGATTTTCATTTTACTTAAATAAGTAATTTATTTTTGATCAATTTCATTTTTGAACAAATTTTATTTTAATTACAAAATAATTAATTTTCTTTTACTTCTTCAATTTATATTTTTTACTAGAGGCTGCCCCGCGGGTTTTCCCGCGCAGATTTCTCAATAACAATAATCCCGTTTTTTCCTGTTCCCGTGGGAATTTCGGAAGATCCCTTCTTAGTGCTCACCTACACTCCCCTAGGAACCCACGTGCCAATTTTCAGCCTTCTACGCCCAGTAGTTTCGGCTCTGAGTTGTCTGTCAGTCAGTCAGTCAGTAACGGAAGAGTTTTATATATATTGATTATCAAGTCATAATAATGCAATAAATCAAATTAAGTTTCGTAGGTTTAATAGCTTTGTTTGAGCTGTGCACTTCTGCACTATCGTAATCTATGAGACGCGAGAGAAAGAGGGAGGGAGAAAAGGCGGACACGATTTTTGTTAGAGCGTCTCTATACGTAGTAATTACAACTCACTGCTTTTCGCCCATTAACCAGCTCGGTGAGGGTCGTTGTATAGCGGTATCTTCTACTAATATATTAGGTACCTAGAGGATCAACAACGAAAAATAAAAAAACAAAAAAACAACGATAAATAATCTGTCATTCAAATGAGATTTAAATTTAAACTATATCTGTATGACGGCGTTCTTATATTTATTAACTCGTGATTTTTTTTACAGATCCTGAAAGCTACGTATAGTTTTTATACGTTCTTGACAGAAACTGCTGTTTAAGTAAACTTATATTAAAAAAAAGTTGTTAGATTACTCAACTTTATACTTACTTGAAATTTGTGTATTAATAGAATACCTAGTTAAATTTTACCTTTAGATTCCATTGTTTTAGGAAAAATTCGTTGTTTCACTAATTTATAAATCTACCTTTGAAATATTTTGAACGATTAGATCTATTATTGCTATTAATTAAAATAAATGTATTTCTGTATCACGCTAAGGAGAGGTCAAAAATGAAGGTAGTCCCAAAATAAAATAGCATAACACCATGGTTTACGAGGACGACGTTGAGACCATTACTGTTATACCTGATTTGTAATACTCTGGAAGAAGCTTTTTGTCACTTTTATTCGTACGCAATATGCACTTTAGTTTGTAGTTATTTACCTTAATAAGCAGATTTTTCTTTGAGATCGCAGTAGGCTAAGTCTTCTTCAATCTATACTTTTCTAATAAGAAATATTGATTTTATTTTAAAGGGCTTTAAATATACTTAATTTCCAGCTAGCAGTCGACTGAGACCGCAGACTCATTCAGCTATTATTCAGGCATGGAGCAAACTTTTCGTGCCGTAAGAAATACTGAAATAAAGTTGTTCAAGGTTGTTATAATAATTAAAAGATCATTTAGCAGCTTCAGCAACATGACAACTCCGTAATAATAGGTTTCTATAGAATAAAACTGCACTTATTATTTTAACTTTTAACATTTATTCACGGACATTTATTTCTTACTTATTCAAATAATACATATTTAATAATTTTAACAATTAATACTCTAAGATCACAACAACTCAACATTAATTATGGTTACCTACTATTTACATTATTAAGTACGCCTTGACTCGTTTATTAATTTATAGTATTAAGTACATAGAATTAATTACAATGATCTAGTTGAAATAAATTACATTAAAGTCCTTAGAACGATCCTAAAACCAAGTCGTTCACAGTTTAAGTACAGATTATCTAAGTAATTACATTTTGTAGTACGGATTGGATGCTTTAGTGTTAAAATGTAAAATTTAATTGAGTAAAATATATGGAAAGATACCTAAGTAAATGTATAACTATTGAATTCGGTTGTACCAATATTTAAGGATCAAATCCTTTTTCAAATCGCT
The DNA here is from genome assembly GCA_951802225.1 of Euspilapteryx auroguttella. Classification (NCBI taxonomy): domain Eukaryota; kingdom Metazoa; phylum Arthropoda; class Insecta; order Lepidoptera; family Gracillariidae; genus Euspilapteryx; species Euspilapteryx auroguttella. The sequence goes on along the minus strand of OX637660.1, from coordinate 2,666,328 downwards.
TACGACAATCCAAAAAAAAACAACCCTTATTTTTCATGTTTCTATGTTCACAATGCTTAAGTTACTTTACTTCATTAAACTGATGTCTTTTTCCTTGCATATTATGTCACGTTAAGAGATCAATGTAAGTCTATAATATTAAATGCTATTTTACAAGTTTGTTTTTTTTTTTCAACAGAACCAAAATCATCACATCAAATAAAATTAAACTATAGAATCATTTGGTTTATCATCCGTCGACAGTAAAGGCACACTGCAATAGTCTTTCAGACTCTCAGTGCCCATTTTGGGACCATTATCGAAGGATCCAGCCTGCGCAAGTTTTGGTATCCAGTTGTTGTTACCTATCTTACTTTTATGGTTGCCAAGTGAATTCATTTGGCAATCCTTAAGTTTGACTTTGGGCTGACCACTTTGGACTGAATTATGATTTTGTGTATTTACATTTATGTTATTTGTATTGTTTTTGGACTCAAACTCTGTGCCGTTGACTTGCTCCGTCGGGTCCGAGTGTTGTCTTTGCATCCTCAGGTTTTGCAGCAATGGCTGGGCTTCCTTCTCTAGTCTGGTCATGTCTGTGGTTCTCTGGACGAAGATCCCTGAACCTCGTCTGCTCGAGGGTCTGGATCCCCCGTCCTTTCTTTGTCTGAAAGGTGTCAGGTGTGAAAGGGAGCCACCCTGTGATGATTGGTTTTGTATTTTTGTTAGCGCTGGTATTGGCGGTGCGTTCGGGTCGACATCTTCGCCTGTCAACCAGTAGGTGACTAGAGTTCCTTTACCCTGTTGGAGAAATTAAATTATATCAGAGTCTATTAGATCCTATAGAATGTAAGGAGTTTTTGATAACCACACTAATAAGATAGCAATGAAAAAAATTGCATTAAATGGGAAGGTCCCACTTCTCGTAAATTTATCATCATTTTGTCTTGTCTTGTTGTCAATTGTTAAAGTACTATAAACCATTAGCATGTCCCTAAACTAGCAATGTATATTCTGTAAACCCTAAAAAAACAAATTTATGATCTTATCGTTACAGTAAATTTGTGATTTATTTATTCTAAAACTTAAACCTACAACCTACAGTACAACAAGTAATTTTATGGAAGTCACGGCCTAAGAAATTTTCCAGAATCTCCAACACAAATAATTGGGGTTTAATCTTTCTTGAGTTAACTTGATTGTGAGACTATATTATGTTTTTGAATAATTAGAGGGGCAAATAACAATTAACTTTGTAAGTACTTTGAAGTAATTTGTTTCCGAGAATGATATTCGTTTTCAAAGTCTCGTAGCGAGATAAATTGTAATTACGATGTAAGAAGTTTTCTCGTACGTAGAAAAAGGGTTCTAATTGGCTTGAGCTTTTCCTAAAATGTTCTAAGATATTGGAGATATAAAGTTAGACGCCTGTTGATTCTATCTTCGAATCAATTTGAATTTTATGACAAGAAGAAAAATATATTGTTTTTGTTTTATGTTTGTCATATTTTGCAGTGTGATATTATTGTGTTTTGGAATTTTGTAAGATTATTTTGGTTTATTAAAGTTTCTTATTCATTACCTTTTATATACAAGTTTTTGGATTCTTTTACTGTCTGGGGCAAGCGCGGCGCCGTCCGAGATCTAACATATGGCGACCGAGGGCATCAAAGAACTGAAGAAGAGGAGGACGGTAGCCAGACGAGCGTTTACTTTAGCTGAGAAGGAAGTGGATGAATTGTTGAATACGGAAGAGGTCGACACAGTTGAGCTAGAGGCAGCAGTATCTTTTTTGGAGAGCAAAGCAGTGAGTCTGTTCAAGGTAGAGGAAAATTTCAGAGATTTGCTCTTCCAGAATGATGCCGAGGAAGATATGATTGTAGGCGAAATAGAAAGTGCAGGCAAGTACGAGAAAGGGTACGCCAAAATCAGAGCACGCGTGGCTAAATTGGTATGTACAAAAGATAGTTTAGCAGACGCAAACACTGTTAAGACAGTCAAAGAGGACAGACGGTATAAGTTGCCAAAACTAGAGCTGAGAAAGTTTGACGGTCAGGCCATTAACTGGATTATATTCTATGGTCAGTTCAAGAAGATTCACCTAGACCCGGCGATCGACGATTTTGACAAATACCGGTACCTAGTCCAGTCTACAGTAGAAGGTTCTAAAGCGAGACAGTTTGTAGAGAGTTTTCCACCAGCAGCCGAGAATTACAAGCGAGTTTTTGAAGAGCTGAAACAGAGGTTTGCTAGAGATGACATCTTGATTGAGACTTACATAAGAGGACTGTTACAGCTGATTACTCAGGGAAAAGAATCTATGTTACTTGATGAACTTTACAATAAACTGTCAACGTACCTACATGCTTTGCATTTTTTGGGCGTCACTTCTGACAAGTACGCATCCATGCTTTTGCCTATGGTGGAATCAGCGATCCCGTACGAGATTTTGAAGGCGTGGGAGCGAAATCGGGACAAGGCTGAGAAGCCAAATTTGGAAGACCTCGTGAAATTTTTGAAGCTGGAGGTGGAGAGCGATGAACGACTGAGGATGACGAGAGAACACGATCTGCAGGAGCCGGAGCCAACGTCAGCGTGTATCGTTGCTCAGCCTAAGGCATCCACAAGCGATAGAGATCGCAAATATGGGCCAAGGTATGAAAAGGCTAGCAACGCGACGAAATGCTACTTCTGTGAGAAGAATCATCCGAGCGTAGATTGTTATAAAGTTTCAAAGCTATCCATCGATGAGAAGAGAGATCTACTACGCAAGAACAATGCATGTTTCCGTTGTATGAAGCAAGGCCACTCTGCGAGGAAGTGTCGATCCGGCCCGAGATGTCTGATCTGTAAGCAATATCACGTGACGGCGATGTGTCCACGACTGAACGACGAGGAGAAATCGGGCGACGAAGTAAAGAAAGAAGTAGTACTCCACCAACATGACACACAATACACTTTCCTTCAGACAGTAAGAGTTAAGGTAATGAATTGTGATAAAGAAATTGTAACAAGGGCTCTCTTAGATACGGGTGCTCAACGATCGTACATTAAGGAAGAGGTAGCACGAAGGTTAGGTCTGAAGCCATATAAGACTGCAGCAATGAGTCATTTTTTGTTCGGGGGGCTTCAGACCAAAGAGAGCAAGTATAATGTTTATGAAATAGGAATTGAGAGTTTGAATGGTAAGTTTGAGCTGATGATGACAGCTGTAGGACAAAAGGCGATGTGTGGTCCACTTCCTAGATTAGCGGATAAAGGGTTAATTGACAAATTGAGAAAGATGAATATTGAGGTCAATGACATATGTGATGGTAGTGATGACAGTCATGAAGTAGGCCTTCTTTTAGGTGCAGATGTTTTAGGATACTTGATGACTGGTAATCTTGTCCAAATTGAAGACAGCCTGGTAGCTGTGGAAACAAAGTTAGGATGGGCGATACAAGGTAAGTCGTCAGAAAGAGTAGTAGCGACTACGGTTAGTTGTAACGTAGGATTCGCACTAGATGATTTGTGGTCGTTTGAGACGCAAGGAAATAATGATTTGAATGAAGCGAAGTGCGACAGTGATAGAAGTAATGTTTCACAATGTTTTAAGGAGAACGTCACAAGAAATGATGGATGGCACACGGGACGAAATTCGAAACATTCTAAAAAGGATATTGTATACAAAAGACCGGCGAGTAAAAAGTTGCAAGTATCAGGTAAGATAGAATGTTATGATAAACTATTCAACGTGGTTCAAAATAATGAAAGAGGGTTGTACTTAACTCATCACGCGGTTATTAGGGAGGCTAGCGAAACCACATCAGTGAATGATGCATCAGCTAGAACGGGGAATCCTTTGAAAGTCTGGTCTAGAGTTTTTAGAAATACCCAACGGTATAGTTTCTGATGTTATTTATATAGTGTGTTAGATGTGTGTATGTGGAGTCGTTAGGTACTGAGAAGAATGTTAGGTCGTAAGTTTTTGACGTTTGTAGAGTTAGAAACACTGTTATATAATGCGACTGCGATAAATGAAATTCCGTCCAGCGATGTACAGGTTTTTGAGCATTTGGATCGGAGTAGGCTCCACGTTGGTTAAAATTTTTATGCACATTGAGCGTCTTCTTGTTTAACGCGTTTCCCAGGGTAAGATAGCTGAAGTGTAACCTGGAAACGTCATATTAGTAGAGGAAGAGAATAAGAAGCGTCAATTTGGTTTGGCTTTGGGAGGAGGTTCAGGCGTTTTTTTGTAGGAACAGGACCTCTCCATGAAGTTGTACATAATGAGTAGATAGTAAAATGTCCAATTTTTATTTTAATGGCATAGAGTGGTATGTTGCATTTTATAAGTTTGTGTGACGGATTATGTTAAGGGCGTACTCACACAGTACTACTGTTTATGTTAAGGGGCAACAACACTTTTTTTTCGCTTAGGAGTATGTTGATTCTATCTTCGAATCAATTTGAATTTTATGACAAGAAGAAAAATATATTGTTTTTGTTTTATGTTTGTCATATTTTGCAGTGTGATATTATTGTGTTTTGGAATTTTGTAAGATTATTTTGGTTTATTAAAGTTTCTTATTCATTACCTTTTATATACAAGTTTTTGGATTCTTTTACTGTCTGGGGCAAGCGCGGCGCCGTCCGAGATCTAACAACGCCTCAATTTAAACATAAAATACTTAAGCATCTAAATTTACTACTTATATGTAAACATCATAAAATTTATTAAACATATTATTAGTTGGGGTTGCATCGCTTTTTTAAGGGAATCGTCATTTGGTGGTATTTAATATTTGTTTATCTGACAAAAATAGGAAGAATAAACTTTAAAATCCTAGACGCATTATGGACTCTGGTTTCATAACGAATCGTTTGCGAAACTACAAAAAATATATTTAAGAAATAGAATACATGTTATAAATAAAAAAACTCTGTGGAAGTTTTTTTGTTTAATAAACTAAAATCTTACCTTCATAGCGACTTCGCCTCTGCACTCAAGATGGAATGACCCAAAGGTGTCGAGAAGGGCCTTGGTAGTGGGTGATACGTGAATCTTGAGGGCCTCCCCGTTAGACTCCATCCTAGATGCTGTATTCACGGTGTCCCCGAACAAGCAGTATCGAGGCATTTTGAGACCCACTACGCCCGCTACGCAAGGACCTGATTGGAGTAAAGTGAAAAAATAATTGATCTCAATTCCTATTTTTGTCTGATGAAAGCTATTTTAAAATTGTAGTTAAATTGAGTAGGTATATAAAAAAAAATATTCTGTAGTCAATTGGTCACCAAGTTGTAGTTTTGAAATTGTTTTTTTTTTTAAAGTAGCTTATGAGCACGGAGATATTTATTATACCTCTACCTCTAAAAGGTTTAAAGTTTTAGTACATTTTAGCTTTTTATCGTCTCAAAGTAGTTTTCATATTTTTATTATAATCATACTTATCTAAGCTTCTATATAATATTCGCCGTTCCCCGTCGGGAATCAAAGCCAGAAAATCTCCTATAATTTTCCTCCTCGACAAATTTATATCTTTTTGCAGTCGTAACATTATTAACAAAAGGAAAGGCGTCGAAATTTTGTTCTTTAATTAAATTTCAACCCCAAAGAAAACCTAATGAGGGGAAAACAACAAAATATTGTAGCAATTAGACGACCGAGCCTGAAGCAAACTGAAGAGCTGACTAAAACCCGGATCTTAACTGAACAACATGGGATACCTATTTACTTCTTTTTTTACTTTATATTTAAACTAGTTGACCCGGCGAACTTCGTATCGCCTTACCTATTACTACTTTGTGCATGTATTATACTTATAAACCTTCCTCTTGAATCACTCTATCTATTAAAAAAAACCGCATCAAAATCCATTAAGTATTTTTTAAGATTTAAGCATACATAGGGACAGACGCGGAAAGCGACTTCATTTTATACTATGTATTGATGAGAAAGTTTGTAAGGGTGTTTGTTTAAATTTCACGAAAAAAGTATACGAATAAAATTAAACTTTTAGTATAGCATTTAAATATCTACATCAAAAAAGTATAGAAGTGATATTGTATAATACCTACATAATCTAAATAAAACTCAAAGACCCAAACCACTCGACGGATCGGGCTGAAATTTTGCATGCAGGTAGATGATATGCCGTAGGCATCCGCTAAGAAAGGATTTCTCGAAATTTCCTTAGGAACGGGAATTACGGGATTATTAGTTGCTATGAAAAATCGTCATTCTTGAGTGTATTGACGTGAAATTTGGTGTACAGGTTCCTCAGTGAACGAAGAAGTGTTGAAAGAAAGGAATTAACAAAAGTAATTAATGTTTTTAATGAAAAAGTGCGTGCGAAGCTGCGGGTAAAAGCTAGTAATTCATAAAATCGCTGAATCGTTAATTTAATTCGAAAGTAAGAACATAAACGAAGTATCTTGAATAATGTCATTATCATTTAGATATTCTTATAAATTAATACCGAATATTATTCCAGTTTGTATTAACAAATTACGCAAGGTACTAAGCAGTCCTGTGAACTTTGTTGTCATCAGGGCTCAAGTTATATTGGCTTATATTTATCAGATATTGTAAGCAACTTTTTCAGGAAAAACCTTTCGATAAGATGGCGGAATTTTCATATAAAGATGCTACAATCGCGGCACCTTTTTATATTCGTGATAAGAGGATCAAAATCACTGTTCTGTGTCGGGTCGCGGGTATCGTGTAATATAACTTTCACCCTTTGAAAGGTTTAGGTCATCGACCCCGCATCCTCTAATTTGCTTTGTTTACATTGGCGCTACATAATATGTACTGCTTGTAATTTTCCTAACTGCTGGCTGACTCATCTTCATTTATTTACAAGATTTTTATGGTCAATTTTGTGCTAAAGATAATGTTGATCTTTTTTGTTTACTTCGAACAAATTGTTTTTACTAGCTTACCAAACGAACTTATAGCGATGGAAATAAATCTATGATACTGTGAATTTTCACCAAAATCTAATCAGAGTTTTTACCTAAAACTAATACACATCCTCACAAACATCACATTTATTAAATTAGTAGGATTTCCCATTTGCTTCGATGCTATAGATAAAACTTATTTTCCGTTGATAATTCGTCTTAGAATTCAGAAGATAAGATATATTTGACACACTTAATGAAGTTACGCCACCGAGCGTCGCAACTTGGAAACTTAATAAATAATCCGAGCCAAAGTTCAAGCAAACTTCGCGGGCGGCAGAGAAATATTTAATAAAACATATTTAAGTAGGCAAACTTTGAATTTTCGGATGCCTGAGATCCTAGGGCTTAGGAAGACAAATTATTAAACAATTTTTTAAGGCAGTTTCATTTAGACCTAATAAATAATTCAGTTTCGTCCATCATGTTCTGCTAGACTTTTCGTTTGCCTACCTATATATTTATGAATTTGCTATAGTGTAGGTGTTTGTATTAAAATTTAGCTTAAAAATAATTAAGGATTTAAATTAACAGTGTCGTGAAGGTTGCGAGAGTGTACTGAATAAGTTTCATTCAAGCCCTATCTTTGCATCGAACTGTAGGGGGTACATATTCCCATAGGACATGAGCGGAAACCATTCGGCTGAGATGATGATGCTATCATTCAATTTCAAATCAAGAGAAAATCTGAAATTTCAAAGCGAATAAAATCAGCTAAACTTACCAGAATGCACTCCTATTCTCAAGTTGAGCTGGTCTGCCGGTCTATGGCGGATCTTGAACCTGAGCACAGCGTCCCTCAGGGCCAGAGCCATGCGGCAGATCTCCCGAGCGTGTCTGCTGCCATTGCGAACTGGCAAACCTGATACCACCATGTAGGCATCGCCTATCGTTTCTACCTGATTTGGAAGATGAAGAAAATCCTTTAAAATTTGGCGATAACACCCATGCAGCTGATTGTGATAGAACTATGTACCAGGCAGAAGTTTTAGGAGAACGTGGAAAAGATCAGCAAATTAAGATAAGGTTAAGTTCGGTTAATATTATAAGGATAGATTATTGCTTATTTAACAGTGAACTTCTTGTTACTAAGACTATGCTGATAGTTTTAAGTGGTAGAAACAAGATATATCTTGCAGTTAAAGAAATAATAACATAAAACTTATGATATTATATTATTTGAAATAATAAGTAGTACTTAGTACCTTGTATCCTATATTGAATAAATCATTTTTCATTTTTAATACGATGCAATTGATAGGACGAAATGATAAAACTCATAAATGGAATTCTAAACAAATCAAGAGCTCTCACAACTAGTGACCGTTTTAAAGAATTAACCTACAGAAGGTTCCACATTTAATTAAACTTAGACAATAATACTTTTTCGATATCAATTACATTATAAGAGATAATGTTATAAATGCTCTAAAAAATAAGTAGACACAACAAAAAAAAAAAGTTAAAAACTCACCTTATAAACATCGTAGTTCTCCAATATAGAATCGAAAAGCGTATATAAATCGTTGAGCAAATCCACGACTTGCATCGGAGTGGAGGCGGCAGAGAGCGCGGTGAAGCCGACGATGTCCGAGAAGTAAATTGTGACTTGCTCGAAGGTTTCTGCTATCACTGACTGGCCGTTGATCAGCTGGGAAGCTACTGATCTGTTTTTAAAGGCAAATAAAATGTGAAAATTCCTGAAAATTCGGTTAAACCATGGCCCAAATTTAGGTCAAAGTGTTGTCACACGAAATATCGGTGACAACAAGTAGGTACTAGAGATATAAATCTATTGAAGACCTATATAGTTACTTTACATGGCTTTACAGAAGATTGAATAGATAAAATGATAGTACAAAAATGTTTTGAACTTTATGACCGTAAAATTTATTGGGCATTTTCAGATGTCATTAAACTTAAAGATAGGAAATTTATTGTATCAATAGATTTCAACATTGAAGTGAATGAGAATATGCACAATTTTATTCAAAATCACATTTGATATAAGCGACGCGACGCCTTGAGAAGATTAGGTGACATAAATTTCATAGGTTTTGCTTTCGTCATCAGAAAGTTAAATATAGGTATTGATGTTTCTGTTAAGTACACACGTATCTCCACTTACTTGGGCAGCAGCTGATACAAAAGCTCTTCGCATTTCTTCTTCTCCTCTAAGTAGTCTTGTGTTCTCTCACTGACTAGATATTCCAAATTATTAGCGTATTGCTCCATACGCGACAGCAGGTTATCCAAGATGTTACTACTTTCTTGTGTTCTGTTGGTAAAGTATACCAATTAATAAAAAGCGAATATTACACTCAGAGCCCCAAATTAGAAGTAGTAGTCTTAAGAAACTCAAAACAAATAAAAGTATTAAAAAACACCCAGACCGAATCAATTATCGATATTCAATACAATATCAATAATCGACCTCGCCGACAATTTAATTGACATCGACACTGTGGTATAGGATAAACATACAGTGAGAAGAGAATAGATGTCTTGAAGTATTTCCACTCTAAAATGCATTAAATAGAAGAATGGTCCTACGATATATATTAGCAAACAAATAGCGAAAAAGATTGGTTTTCAAGTATCTGAACGATTTTAAAGTCTTACTTGTTCAATCTTCTAACAGCGCCCTTCAAATGTCCAAAGTCCGGTCTTTCAGTTGGTTCTTCAGACCAGCAACGACGCATCAGCTCAGCGGCTTCGTCCACCTCGCTGGAGCGATGGTGCGAAGTGTTTGGCCGAAGACCACCGGCTATTACTGCTTCTACTACCGCTGATATAGAAAAGGAAATAATCGTTTCATTTTTATTGGCTAAAGTAATAAAAATGGCATTAACAGCAGCAGAGATTTGTCCTCTGTAAAGTTGGGTACCCTATACTCATGGCATGTTCATCATCATCACCTCAGCCTCAGTCAGAAGACGTACATGGACCTTTGCTTCCTCAAAAAACCTACCAACTTAGCCCATTATCATTATCATATCTTGAAAAATGCTGATAGATAATTGTATTTAGATATAGACCTCCCCAAACATTGGTTTTTATCAGGCTCATTCATTCATCAGGTTCATGTGTCTATAGACCTAAATTCTTATGACAAGCCATCGAGAAAATGAGATTAGACAAATTGCCCGTTTATACATAATTAAAGGCTGCCCCGCGGTTTCACTCGCGCAGATTTCTCATAAACACCAAAATCCAGTTTTTTTCGTTCCCATGGAAATTTCGGGAAATTCTTTCTTAGTGCTCATCTACATTCCCTAAGGAATCTACATGCAAAATTTCAGCCCTCTACGCCAAGTAGTTTTGGCTCTGCGTTGTCTGTCAGTCAGTCAGTCAGTAACGGAAGAGTTTTATATATATTGATATAAGAATCAATTTTGAGACTAAATCCAAAATATATTACCTTTAGGACCCATCTCAACGCCCGGACCAAGCCAGAAAGTCCCATGCCGGTTCACGATTTCATGCATAATGATACCGAATGAGTAGACATCTCCCTTCTGAGTACCTTCTGGAGGAGGATCTGATGATCTAAGCAGCTCCGGTGCCGTCCAAAATAGACCTAGGAAGAAATATTATATTTAACATCTCACTTATACCACTCCGTATTCTGCTGTATATAGTGTTCTTGTTCGAAGAGTATAGCTTATTTTGAGTAGCTCCTGAAAAGTATTATTTCTACTCATCACAACCTATACGAAACTAATGTGATCTACATAGATCCTTCAATGCTTATGTAGCACAACAAAACTGTAATTTGTCATCATAACAGCCAATGAACGATCACTGCTACTGCTGGACAAAGACCCCACCAAAGCAGGTTGTCTCACCATCATAAAGGAAAGTTTGACTTATGAATCCATATCAGATTTAGCACGGATAAATCTATTTAATCATAATAAAAGTTTTACAATAAGTTCAACATAAAAATATATTGATGAACAATTATAAGTACTTACGAGTCCAATAGCTATGAGCTCTGGTGTCTTTTTCAGCAGTTCTCAGGTCATGAATGCCAAAATCGGTGATCTTGAGTACAAAACGCGAGTCCACAACGCAATTGCTTGACTTGAGAGCACCGTGAGACCTGATGTCGGTGCCGTGAAGGTAGTGCATTCCCTGAGTAAAGAAAAGAGAGATTATCAAACTGTCGTTTGTTCTCTAAATAAAAGTAATCATCATTATTTCAGCCAAAAGACGTCCACTGCCGGACTTGTGTCTCTCCCATAAATTGCCACAGCGACTGGTCTTGCATGACTCTCGTCCAGTGTAACCCCACAGCATTTACCAGGTCGTCTGACCACTTTGTGGGAGTCTGATTACTCTAAGTCTTCCAGTTCGCAATCGCCACTCGAGAACTTTTCGGCATCAGGGACCAGCTATATGTCTCCTGCACATTTTTATTTTGGTATTTAATTCAAGAAGCAATAGTAATTCGCAATACTTTCAGGTTGATTTTTCAATAAAACTAACCCTTTACTCTTAATGAGAGTATGTAGAAAATCGTGTCTGTCAGCAAAAGATTAACTGGACCCTATCAAAGGAGTTACTTTAACAGCGGTAACGAGGGGGATATGATTATATTATCCTCTTGACTGCTAAAAAACTAGCATTCCTTTTTAATGCGTTCTCGTAAAAAAAAAGTCAGCCCAATATTCGTCTCTATTCCTTTAAGACAGAGTTCAACTACGCACTTTAGCATTGGTTTAAAAAGGTACTGCTTCATCTCCACTAAAGCGCTTACATGTCCGGTGCGAAGAATAATTTTTCAGATTTCTAATCGGTGTAATCTTTTAGAAATAGGGCCACACTTAATTTACATAAAAATCATTTGCACAAAATCTTATCAAGTAAAGTAGATTGATTAAAAAAAAATCATATCTCATCTCCACTTTGGTATTGAAACATCCTAAGTTCTCGAAAGTCGCTTCGGAAGAGCTCAGATTTTAAACAAAAGTCGTCGCCCATGTGCATATACTGTGACGTTAGGTGGCTGGAAACGAAGCACTCTCAAAGGATTACGAGAAACTAATGGAAAACGTAGAATCTGATTGAAAACGTGTTGTAATTTCAGTAATTACGTAGGTACCTAGTTAAATACTTTTAAACTTAGGGCACAAAGCAAGTTAAAAGTAATGAACGTAGTTTATGTGTTTTATTTAGCTTAAAACAAAAACTAATTAATAAGCTTAATCTAAATTAATCTACACCTTTTACTTTCTGATGTATTGTAAATTAAAGCAGGACTAAATTTACATTATACTTCAATACTTGCGTTACTTTGTTCAAAGAAAATTACTTCTGAAAATATTATTACAGAACAAAGATAGATTAACTGACGTAGTTATTGAGCACCGTACATAATGAAAGGTTAAATTTAAATGTTAGATATTGTTAATAAAAATAAAGTCAACATTAGATGGCAAACAAAATTAATAAAACGAAACAGAGCACGAACAAGCAGCTGTCGCGAAATGTACCAATTTACTTTAATGATATTGTATTCAACAGTATAGTGGGATTATAAGAAAAGACATCCCGTTCTTATAAATTAAAACAAAAGAACAATACGAGAGCAAAGAAATTGAAATAGCAATATTAGTTGTGCAAGGCAAAGACCAAGCGCAGTAATAAAGTTGCAGATACTTTGCTTTATTGCATAAAAACTGAAGCTAGCAAGAGTCCATCTTTATTTGTAGGTACCCAATTTAACAAATAAAAAAAATTAACTAAACCAAATCTAAGCTTTTATCACCTTTATCAAAAGCTATTTAAGTTTAATCAATAACTACAATTCTCGAATTGCTCATGTATGCTAAAAAGTAGCCTGTTCATTTCAGGATATACCTTACGAAAGTTTCAGTCAATCATTTAAGTAGATTTTGCGTCAAAGAACAACAAGCCATACATCCTATTTCCGTCCAAACTTTCAGGTTTTAAATAATATTAATGGGACAGAACACTAAAGGTTATTTCATTGGGAGTTACGGTACCCTAAAATGGCGGTTCATCCAATCTGTTAAATAAATAATGGACCGAGGGGGTTGCGAATGTTATTCACATGCTAACAGTACCCGAAAATCCCGAAATGGCTTCAAAGTTATGCAAATACATAAATCACAGGATTTTCGCTTTACAAAACCCAATATAATTTTAATGGGAGGGCGTAACGTAAATTTTGAATTTTTGCCAATTTTGGATTTGGTTTTGATTGATTTTACCAATGAGCATATTTTTTTTGTGAGTTAAATTTTTTAATATCTTTTATTTGCTAAAAAAAATACATCGAGGAAATTCAATAACATTCAAGATCCACTAACTATAATAATTATGAAATCAAATTCAAGAAGACAAATAACCCCTTCTCCTACAGCTTTCAATTTTAAACGAAACGACATTTAACCATTATTTAACATAACGTTTATATAAATAGCTATTAAATAGGAAAATAACAGGGAAAATCGTTTTAAAACAGTTTTAATCCAGCTCAGGAACGAAGCAATTAAAATTCAAAAGTGAATTTCTCTGCTAAACGCTTTGCAATTCTAGTAAACCATTATACTGCTACTCGCACCAACCTGGATTGCTTTAACAATTCGGAATAGGATCTTAGTACCGCTCCGGTCAAACTACTCAGATTTAAAATAAGCAAACCAGTGGTGCCAAACTTAACAAAAAAAATAAAGGTAAGTATTTATAAACTTTTTTTATAGCTAAAAATCTTAAGAAAGTTATTATAAAAGTCGTCTCGTGTCTCAAAGTTACCCCATTCTACAGTACTATTATAGATAAAAATGGTACTAGAGTCTTTACACCAGTTTACTTTACACAGATTCTTGCATCTCTCCATATCTCTCCTTAGCGACGCTCGCAGCGCAGCTAACAACAATTTCCGCCTCACTCGTGATCGTCTTAAACAGGTCTCGATAAAAGAAGAAAATGCTTACAAAAGCTATAAAGATCAAGCCTCAACATCAGTACCACACAATTTTCTGTAAAACTTTTAGAAGACAGCTGCCGAACTCTAAATTTAATAAAAAAGTTTTATTTCTGCAAAACTGCTTTTATATGAAGGGTTTCTTGTAAGTAAAAGTTGTTCTGCAGAAACCGCATAGTTTGAGTCTACACTCACTTATCGCGTCTGTTTAAAATTCGTTTTTGCACGTAGACTGAAGTGTTTTTACGCTCATAACTTCAAACGATACAGAGGAGTTCCTAATTACGCTAAAACAAGACTATTCTATTATTATGAAGTTGAATATCTTAATTTACTTTCTATCTCTCTTATTATTAGATGTAGAATGTTAATTTTCATCAAAAGTTGCGCTACTTTAGCGTCGTAAACGAATGAATTTTTGAGTCTGGTGCGAAACAACCTTATAAATAATTAATAAGTTGCAATAAATTGTGAATGATATAAGACCAAAACTGACTTACCCTGACAATGTCGTGCATCAGACTGACTTTGAACATCCAGTCAAGCTTGATAGTGTCGTTTTCCAAAATGTCCTGAAGAGATCCTTTAGGACAGTACTCTGTGAGAAGGCAGCAGTGAGGTGGGTCCACGCATGCTCCATAGAACCTTGAATAGAAATCATCTGTAAAGGTACGACTATAAATAACGTCTAGCTTATACGTAGGTAAACATTATTTTGTACGAGAACTAATAAATAAAAACCGTTGACACCGACGTAAAGGCTTAAGAACAAGACTTTACGCAAATCTTGAGTTTTATACCGCATACAAGAAAACATTATTTTGTAAGAAATAAAATGTACCCATACAAAAGAAAAACAGTACTAATGTAAGGGCCAAAAAACGAGACATCTCGTAAAATTTTAATTAAACCTCAATATTATAATTGTGTAATGAAATAAAATATTGATTAATACAATAGAATACCTTGCCAAGTGATCATGCTCCAAGTCCTTCATCTTCTTCAGTTCTAGAAGCAGTGGCCTGGTGAGGTCTATCCTCTGTTTGTCCACCTTCTTGATGGCAACCCTGCAACCCTTGTAGAATCCGCACGGGGTGTAGATCTGCCTGTCGCCCGCTAGAGAAGTCGCCTCGTCAGAGTATGCTGTCTGCAGGATAGAAACTTTAATTTAGGCTCAAATCCAGACAATCATAATTTTATCGGTTGCGTAATTTTGGACGATCAACGTATTTCGCGAAGCTCAATGAGCAGATTTGTATTAATCTTAATGCAAAAAAAATAACGTGGTTAAGTAGCCTCTTAATATTGTTGCTTTGATCCCAGAACTAACCTGTCGTATCTCAATCATCGTTTAAGTCTTAATCAGGGGCCGACGTGGGTTCGTGTAAATAAATGTACCGTTTATCGTGTTACGTGCAAACTTATTACGTATTTACCTGCTCTTAGCTACCTTGACAGAGTTATCCACTTATTCTACCTCTATTTGTCTGATATTGACAATCCTACCCTACCTGCAAAGCGGAGATCTAAATGAAATAACGTGAATGGATTAGAGACTTCAGTTCGTATTATAGTGGGTCCTTTAAAATTTATATCCAAACAGCTAAAGTGACAAAGAAATCATACATTATAATAAGGCAAAAAAAGACCTATATATTGACTTTAATCTGACCACTGGAAGCCAATACATATCCCAATGAACTCCCAGATTTGTTAAAGCTACGCTATTTAAATTTTGAAGTGTGGCTCTACTGCTACGTACCAGCTCATCTTATTTTTAATCTAACAAGGTTTTAATTTCCGGCTATACTGTACTTTTGTGTATTATTAACCGACGAAAAAACCAAAAGGAGGAGGTTTTCAATTCGTCGCGTATATATATTTTTTAATGTGTTGACCGATTTTAATAATTCTTTTTTTAACCGACAAGGTATACCTTGAAGTTGGTCCTATAGAAATTTGGAAATAAAAATTCCAACCCCCAAGGGTGAAAAAATACCTTATTGTTCACTCACAGATTGTATTGCCGTGTTGTGATTTACATGAAAACTGCTAGGTATAATTATGATTATTTTTTATATGAATGTTAATAATCATAATCTCAGCCGATAGACGTCCACTGCTGGACATAGGCCTCCCTCACAAATCGCCTAACCGACCGGTCGTGATCGAACCTCATCCTGTTTAGTTCCTCAACCTTCACCAGGTTGTGTGGCCACCTTGTGGGGTGCGACCACCTTGTGAAGGGTGATTAGCTGGGGTCAAAAAAATAGCCCAAAAAAACTGAAACCAAAAAATAAAAAGCGTGTGCCGCCGCGCATCGCGCTTTACGTAGATAATGAATTTGCTTATGTGGTGTGGCGCCGACTTAAAATTTCTTGGTATAGGTACCAAAATTACTTTAAGAAGTGAGTAAATTAAGTTCTTAAGGAAGATGTTTCCCTATTATTTAATGCTTTTTAGTTTTTTCGGCGGTTTAATTTTTTGATAAAAAGTTTTTATATCTTTTATATTCCAGTAAAGCAACGTACAAAAATAACTTTATTATTATTATTATACAGGATGTTTCTGACAAGGCAGTAATAAATCAAAGGAGGGATTCTGCTCACCATACCTAACAACTTTCCCACAGCAACATGGGTCGAAATCTCAAAAAAAAAACAGCCGTCCCGTACATTGACCCCGTCAGCTGATCGAACCAATTTATGGAACAGCTGTTTTTTTTTTTGAGATGTTAACCCATGTTGCTTTGGGAAAGTTGTTAGTTATGGTGAGCAGAATCCCTCCTTTGATTAATTACCGCCTTGACAGAAACACCCAGCATACTATGCGTACTTCAGGAACTAAGGTTTAATTAATATAAGTAATGTTTCTAACAATATATAATGAGCTAGGTACTCGTTTTTACCCAATAATCCTTTGCTTCATTGTTGTATTGTAGCTATTACAGCTTGTAATAATGGGAATTGTTTCGTCCAATAACATTATTACCGATTTTGGTAGGTTAGATTACTTTTATTATTACTGGCCAATTTATTTTGTCGGGTCCGCTCCGGAGCGAATCAAATGTTATTTACTTGGGTGAATATTTAGACCTTTAAAAACATGCGTCCGGACGTGAAACTGCGAGATTGAAGAATCTATGAGCCTGAGTTTTTAATATGTTATTATATATCCAAAAAAGGACCTAGACCTAAACAGTTAGTAATAAATTGGATTTAGGAAACGTGGAAAAAAAAAATTTTTTCACCTAAAATCGGCCGTCAGCGGTGCGTCCGGACTCCGACCAGCGCTCAAAATGATGTTATAACGTTTTAACTATAGGAGACTGAACTAAAAACTTTATTTTAATCGATGGTTGATACGTTGTTTAACATTTAAAAAAATATGATAACTTAATATAATAATCTGTTAAAGATATTATTCAACTTATACGAGCGTCCGAAGTTTAGTACTTTTTGAACTACCGCGCAGTTCTTCTTACATAACTCGCTAACCAATGGGTTTTAAGTTTTGTAGTGTCAGTGCCGTGAACCCTTGGTGATGCTGAGTAAGTTACAGTAGTGACACATGTACTGAGATGCTTCGTTTCGACTCAATCACGTTATGTTTGAGCGCAATTACGCTTGGTCACCCTTTCTTATAAATCTGTTCTGTAGCATAGAAAAAAATCAAGCCATTATATCATTGTTTTAATTAGATTATAATAAAATACTATGTGTTTTGCATACTATTGAAGTATTATTTACTTGCTAGACCTTTTATATCCTATAAATAATCCACTTTTTTTTTTAATTGCTAAGATCGCTGTCCATAAGATCGCTGTCATTTCTGAGATCGCTGTCCTAAGGACAGCGATCTTAGAGTCAATGACAGCGATCTTGTAATTTACTTTTCAATTTCACTGTTACTATTTTTTTCTAGAATTCTTCTTTACTATGTAGTGTAGGTATAATGTTTCTGATAAAAGGTTTCATCAGTTCAACCACAGGTGAACTTCTGAAGGCGGGTAGAAAACCGATCCTTAGGGCCAACAGCTACACAGTAGGTAATTGTATAATTCCGTTTAGAGGCATAGCACAAGTAAAGTACCGCCACCCGCGAAAATATTTAATATCTTCAAAACAAAGGCAAATATCGAATTATTCCACTAGATGATGACGCCTTTGTAGGAGGGGAAACTCCTGACGAGTACCCTGCAGCCCCGAGGAGAGCCGCAGGATAATGTGGGGTTCGCATCCACTAAAACACAGCCGGTATGTCCTTGCCAACAGCCGTTGGCAAGGGTGTCACGGGAGATCTTCGATCTTTATGTGTAACTCTGCTACCTCCTCCAGCATCGGCTATTAAGCCTCTTCACGGGGGGCCAAGATGGTAGTCCCCCCAGAGCGTGGATGGCTCTCCCAACGCTGAACGACGAACTGGACACTGCGTTCCGTCATCCTTCCCAGGTTTGTTATATGAGTAGAGCTTGTTAGGGGGGCCACGGCGGAGTGTTGACACCGTGGTGGCAGTTGAAAGACCCTGCTACTTCCTCCTCGACCGCCAGGTGCTACAGCCATTCCACCTTGGCCACAGCACCCAGCGATCGCGCGTGGCGGTGTCCTAACTCTCCTATGGGGCTTGTAAGCGCATCATTGGTACGCCCATTGCTGTCAGCGATGACGACATCAAGCCGACCGCAAAGCGGGGAGGAATGACAGCCCGGCATCTACTCCCCTGCGCGTTCGAATCAGCCGGATAGACCTGTGATCCCAACGGTCGAAGACTTAGTTATCAAGCCAACCGTGAGCAGGACTATTATTCCCAGCATCTAATAACGCAGGGTTTCTAATCAGCCGAGCCATAAATCTCCACATGGACGTGCCATTGGGGGAGCCCCTAAGTCCCGTAATCCACCTCTTCGCCATCTTTCCCTCTTCCTCTTCAATTACTCCCTTCTTCTTTCTCCTCGTTTAGCAGGGCTTTTTAACCCCCCCACGGAGCCGAGAAGTACGCCGTGGTGGGGGTACCAAGCCCCGCTCTCCTTATCGACTCACACTATGCTCTCTGATAAAGCAGAGAGCATGTCGAGCGCCACTCTCGCCATATTATTAGCCACCGAGCGATCACACCAAACGGTAAACTAAAAGTGTCATCGATTAGTGTTGCCCAGGGTGCACCACGTGGAGGTTTATCTGGCCAGAACCCCAGATAATGTCCCCTTAGTATTAAAGGCACTGTTGTATAGCTTTTAGGTTTAATACCAAGGAAATCTACAGATTGTTACCAAAAGTGGCCATTTTTAGCAACACTTTGTAGCTTTCTATGGTTTTTAACCACCATTGCTCTAAAAATGCTAGGCTAAATTATCAAGGGGAATACTGTTTCACTTTTTTGATACTTTCCTCAGTTTAGAAGATAAATTTACTCTTTTCGCTTGCTACTTTAGCTGTGTTATGCCTCTTAAGTATCAGAGATTTGAAAACTCCAGAAGCACGGAAAATAAGAGTAGTAGTATTGTTCTTCCAAAAGGATAGAGAGATAGGAGAGAGAGATAAATTGTAAAGTAGAGTTTGTTACCCCTTTCTTCTCTACCCGATCATTGCGAAAGGGAGTAGAGTATCAGAGATTTGAAAACTCCAGAAGCACGGAAAAGAAGAGTAGTAGTATTGTTCTTCCAAAAGGATAGAGAGATAGGAGAGAGAGATAAATTGTAAAGTAGAGTTTGTTACCCCTTTCTTCTCTACCCGATCATTGCGAAAGGGAGTAGAGTAATCACTTGACAGAGAAGGGCTCGTTTGGGGGCCTCTCCAGGCGACTATTGTCGTAAGGCAAGCCAAACATTTGTTTGCCTGAGCCAATTGGTGGGCACCCTGAACTACCTCGCCTCTCACAGTATAGGATACTTTACCAAATAAGGTATCAATAGTGATTAGATTAGATGTAGTCTAATTGACTTTCAATAAGTGATATCTTGTATCCTATATTGAATAAAGATTTTTTGATTTTGATTTTTTTGAGGATGATAAAACCTTGCTAAAGAATTACAGGCCGGTCTAACTTTTTAGCCATGTTTACAAACTGTTCTTGAGAGTCATTTGGAATCGTATTGTGCGCAAGATTGATGACTTTCAGCCACCCAAACAAGCCGGTTTCCGTAAAGGCTTCAGGACCATAGGACCAGATACATGCTTTACGGCATGTTGATTAGATGTTTAAATATTCCACAGAAATAGTAGGTTCATTCAAAGAACCAAGGATAACGTTACTTTAACATATAATATTACAAAATAAAATCTAAATAAGAAGCGATGGAGTTTTTTTTATGTTTCTTTAATCTTAATCTATAGATGCAAGCTTGTTAAAACTGTGCCAAGAATTCTATTATTATTTCTTGAAATAAAATAATAACTTTTTACAATAAAATATTATGTTCAACATGTTTTTATTTCAGTTATATGAGGTGTTCTAAGATCGCTGGCAGTGAATATAAGATCGCTGTCCTAATTTTTTCAAAAGCGATTTGCAGAGAAACTATTGGGTAAAAAAGAGTCCCTCCATCATGAAAAGTATAACTTTTTGTTCTTGTATACGATAAACTTATTAAAATAATCAAATTCTAAAAAAAAATCATGGACAGCGATCTTAGATGAAGAATATTTTTTGTGAGAAATACCCACTTGCCCTTTCTTATATAAAAGGCTATCACAAAAGTAATCATTGCTCTTATTGACGCAACAAAAGGAACTTTTACGTCCAAACACTCAAAGTCCTTCAAATTTACTTTTCAGTTATTACGCTGCTGTCAATTTATTTTATGACACTAGCTGACACAGCGAACTTCGTTACCCCACAGAATTTAAGATACTACATAACACTTGGCTATAGAGCCATATATATATGTCAAAAGAACAAAGGCTATAGAGCCTTTGTTCTTTTGACAGCCCAGAATGGGCTTAATAAAATAAAAAAACAACAACAACAAACCACCAACCAACTGTCTTGGCTGTATGGACTAAGTTTCTTTGCCTGCCCAGAATGGGCGAATTCAAAAACAACAACAACAACCACCAATTTATTTTATAACTAGAAGCTGGCCCGCGGTTTCACTCGCGCAGATTTCTCATAAACACAAAAATCCAGTTTATTCCCGTTCCCATGGGAATTTCGGGAAATCCTTTCTTAGTGAAGTGCTCACCTACACTTCCTTATGCACCTGCATGCTAAATTTCAGCCCGCTACGCCCAGTAGTTTCGGCTCTGCGTTGTCTGTCAGTCAGTCAGTCAGTCAGTAACGGAAGAGTTTTATATATATTGATTAGATTATTAAAGCGCAAAACGGTGCGATACTAGCGCCACTTTGATAAATCATTAATATCTTCTAAATCATGACCGAATTCCAAAATATACGCCTTTGACTCCCTAGATAATATTGCTTAGAATTTTTAAGGATTTGTCTGTCTGTGAGACATAACTTGGTAGTTTGTGACTGCTTTCGTCCATATATTTTTACGTCTGACCAAATGAACGGCCCCTGTATTATTTATGAACGCTTTTGCAATATTGCTTTTCGTCCTCTTTGCGTTTTTTTTGTATACACATATTAGTAATTTAACTCTAGAGGACGAAAATCAATGTTGCAAATGTGGTCGTAATAGTACCTCAGGCTAATTCCATCTTATACTTAGTATCCTCAAGTTACCTTTGTTTTCTTTATTTCATAGAGCCTAGCTTAGATTAATTAAGAGACTTTCCGCGACATATCTCTTTTACTTTATTTAAGTTCTTTTTTGGCAATTTAGTTAATATAATAACGTTTTTACAACGGATCCGATTTTCTGTTTTTTTTATTTATATGTGTGCTTTTATTTTAGATTTATATTAATTATGTTGTTGTCGTTCATAGGATTCATGTACTATTTTATTTTATATTCTCAGGATTCATTATGTTATATTTTATTATTTATCGTATTTTGTATATTAATTTTAAATATTGTTTTATTCTATTTATATATTTAGCGTAAAGTGCCTTCGCTCTTGGGACTCGTACTCTCATTTATTTATGTTACATTAAGGGTCCTGGCAGAATAACAGCGTCGCGACGTATGTGACGTTGATTAGAAGTACCTACTTAACGCGCATATTTCTGTGACAAAAAGCTGAGCCCGAGCCCTTTCATCGCACAGTGCTTACTGTTTTTCTATAAAAATATATGTATTATATATGTTTTACTTAAGTTTTGCTTATGTAAACTGATTTGTATCTGTGCTGTGTGATGAATAAATTTTTTATCTATCTATCTATCTATCTATCTTAAAAGGTCTGTGTTTTTTGTCGTAAATTCTTTGCGAACGACCCAAGTAGGTGAGTTGATAAAGTGAAGATAATCTTTTTCTCTGAAATTTATATGGAAAACCCTAAATTGTTAAATAGCTTATTATAATAATCAGCCGAATGACGTCCACTGCACATACATAGGACACTTCCATAGATAGACGTACCGACAGGTATTGTGCGACCCTCATCCAGTATACCATCATTTCATATGGGTTGTCTGGAAGAATTCGCTTTTAGCGATAAGTCCGCCCATTGCATGCAAACTTAATGATGTGTACCATTAATTGTATAATGTTCAATAAATAGTATTAAAATACAATAGTATTTTTTGTGTGCAATAACGTGATTTTTAACTTTAACTTTATACGAAATGCCGCAACCTTCGCCAGGTCGTCTTACTACCTTGTATAGGGCCTGTCTAATCTGTATCTTGCGGTGCCTCACGAAAACTATTCGGCCATGTAAGTTTATCGTTGTGATTTATTAGTATTTACTGATTTTTTCCTCAATCTCTTAAAGTAAGTTTGGTCACAGCTAGTTTGGCTCAGTTAGAGTCTGACATAACCTGATCACCGTTTCGGCTGGTGTGGCATCCATAATAATTTCCCCGCGTTAACAAAAAAACATGCCTCAAATACCTAAGCTTGGATAGACACCGAAAAACGCAAAAAATATATTTTTAGGTAAGGTAGATAATAAAGAATCTGCCAAGCGTAACGGACGGCTGGATCGCCTATTAATTAACCTGCGATAGGATAAAAGACTTTCTTTTTTGTGAGGCGCTTCTAAACTGTTACTTTAATGCCCCGTTAATCTAGTCGTACTATTATTGAATTCACTGTAAATAAAGCGTTCATTTTTCTAATTTTATTTTTAACCTATAGTTTTCTGTTATAAATAAACATATTAATAACACCAAGGCACCAACTTTTAAAGCTTCTTAAATTAATGTTTTCTTACGTTCTGTTTTATTCTTTGTTCAACTATAAATATAAAAGTTTTATTTTATGAATAACTAGTCTACCCGGCGAACTTCATACCGCCTAACCAATTACTACGTTGTGCATGTATGATAATACCTATTAACCTTCCTCTTGAGGCACTCTATCTATTAAAAAAACGCATAAAAATACGTTGCATACTTTTAAAGATTTAAGGATATATAGCGACAGACAGACGCGGGAAGCTACTATGTATTGATTAGATTAAAGCAGATTATATCAGCCCGTATGGACTCCGATCGTTGGGCACGGAGGTCCACTGAGTGGGCCCCGTCCCCGAGAGACGCCAAGAGACGACGTGGTCAAGTCGCCCCAGGAAATGATGGAGCAAGGAACTATGGGATCGCACGAAAAAAGTCAAGTCAATTAGGCTATTTAATTTAATCTAATTGTTATTGATACCTTATTTGGTAAAATATATTGCGAGAGACGAGGTAGTTCAGGGTGCTAACGAAGCGGCTCAGGCAAACAAATGTTGGCCTTGACTTACGATCTGATCGCCTGGAGACGCCTCCAAACGAGCCCTCTTCTGTCAAATGATTCTTCTCCCAGGACAGGGAAGTGTGGAGAAATGGGAAAGACGCCTATGCTCAGCAGTGAGACATCTTATATTCTACAAAAATATATAATTTATCAGTGGAGGCACTCACCCCAGTGCTATACCTTCGAGCGATGGAATGCATGCTGCCTCTGAGACGGCCTCCGGGCTGCAGTATGTCGCTCCAGCTGACCCGCCAGGTCATCATTGCTATTTCTGCTTCCAGCTTGTAATGCCTGTCAAGATAATATTTAAAATTAGGAACTATCATTCGTAATCTGTACATAATGCTGAAATCTACGCTGAAAAGAATGAATGAAGCCCCGCTACTCAACTTCACCCTTTTTTGTGGTTTAGTATGGAACCTGCATATGGGACACTGGTACATACAGATCTGTACTAATTTATTCGATATAATTTAAGTTATCCTGCAGGTAAATTTATCAACATCGAAAGAAATGTTAGAATAATATAGATTTCCAAAGCGGCCATTTCGGAAAACAAAATTATCAAGGATAGCAGAAGAAGCAACTTTCATAGTTTAAAAAAAAATACTGTATACAGAAAGACGTTTATAATTTCATATTTGTTTGAGTTCAACTTACCTATAAATGAATACTGATAATATTGCCAGCACAACAACGACTGAACTCAGGACAATACTTAGGATGGCGTAGACTGGTATTGCTGAAACAAATAATGCATTACAATACATAAAACTCCATTATAAATATTGAGTTTTTCATTGGAAAGTTTGCAAAAGTATCCGACGATCCTTTACTCAAGAAAAGCACTAATATCAATCAATATAATAACTTTTAAACCAAGGTAAGTAATCATGAATCAAAGGATAACAAAGTTTTTGCACGTAGCTTACACAGTATGATTACACGGAGTTTAAGGATGCTCTTACGCTGCTCCTCAGAAAATCCTTAGAATAACTCAGGGAATGGAAAAAGGCCAGGGCAGGGCATTGATTTGATTTCAATTGCCGAATACATAGCTCTCTGCTCCGTAGCTCAGTTGGCAGTGATGTGGCCTGAGATGCGTGTGCACCTGGGTTTGATTCCCGGCGGGGCTAACATTGTTATGATGAATATCAATGTTTGTTTCCGGTCTGGGTGAAATGTTCGTCTCTGTATATGTTTCGGGTACCCTAGATACAGGTTCTTCTAGTTAGGGGCTCTGAGTTTGATGCGTTATTATTATATTATTATTGCATACAATACATAGCCTTCATAACACACTACCTACGTTGACACTTAGAATGATACTTTCTAGACGATAGTTGACCTAAAGTATCTTGTTCCTAAGAGAAACACTTACGACGGTCTCAGATAAGGTGATTAGGGTACGGATGTAAACTACTGCCCCTTGAAATTTCATCAGCAGTAAGCTGCCTTATTGCCTATCCTTGGTAGTGAATAGATTGCTTTGCATTTTTTATTAATAGTATCAATCGTACACAAGGGAAAGCAAAAGTTTTTTTTTTTTTTTCATAAAATAATAGATGCATTACAAGCAGTGATCAATTTACTCAATGCAAGTAGTATGGAATCAAACAAACACCGATATTTAAAAGACCTATTCATTGGGCCAATTAAAGTGAGAAAACCAAGAAGGGTGCCGAACCCTGGACTATGATATACTGTACCCAATGTTTAGTTTTAGTTCCTTTGGCTCACGGTTTCTTTTCTATTTATTGTTCAAATAACCGCAATATTTAATTCAAGTTCCCAGGTTTCGGAGAAATATTCTGTTTTGGACAGCTTAAGGCCTAATACGATTATCATTTGGCCTTTTAGTGTTCTTAAAATGCTAATTAAAATGAAAAGGGTCAAATGGAACAAAGTAACTTATTCAGCACATTTTGTGTTTTTCTTACTGTTGATTGCAAAAGTTTTGTTAGTTTTAGATTTTGATTAACGTAGTCATAATCTAAATGAAGAGATGACGTAAATTCTTGTTTAATGCTTTTTTATACCAAGCTAATCATAACTTCAGCTCTTTGACAAGACAGAAGAAATTGCTTTAAATATTAAAACAGCAAAGAATATTAAACTCAAACAAACTAATAATGAGAAGACGAGACTATCTTGCCAAGCAGATGTAAAGTAAATACAATTATTTTAAATTCAAATTAAGTACTTATCTACCTACCTTCGCAAACCTTTAAAACTTTGAATGGATAAGAACCTGTATTTCAGGTTCGATAATCAATAATTTAAAGTATATGTACCTATCATGAAGGTACCTAAGACACTTATCAAATTAACACCACAAAACAATAATATTCCACTAGTCTTGAAAATTTAGGTATATATTCATTGAAAGGATTGGTAACGGCTTATAAACTTACTTGAAAACATGAAACTTTTTGAAAGCACTCAAGCGAAATTAAACACATACGATCTTTCGGCTTGATATAAAACACTGCGTATTATTAGACCCATTTAAAATCATAATTAAAATAATACACATGGATACAGAGCTCCAGTATACTAAGTTGAAATACTTGATATACCTTGTGTATTGTAAATAAGAAAAATTTATAGGTGTTACGAGGTTAACAACCCGAGAAGTCTTGTTGCGTTTTTAAGAATTTGTTAGGAACCTACGTGTTTTTACTGTTTTTCCATCGCATAAAAGTACCAAAAATGTATTACATTACAGGCACTTACGTTGTTTTTACAAAAAAAAGCAACAGCGATGGCTCTTTGCCAGCGCAAACTGATAGATGGAGTTTAGGGGTAAAAACATTATATAAAACTAAACTTATTTACTGCAAGAAAATCCATTTAGAAAGATTAATGGTACCTTTGCTGCATAAAGCTGCAACCGGAAGAAATAAATCGAGGGAAGATATTTAAACGGTTTTAAATTGTTAAGGAACATTTTATTCTAAAGTGGATCAAATTATGGTAAACGCTCCAATCTGTTCCTAAAGGATTTCGTTTGGCTTTTTAGGAACCTTTTAAAGATTGTTAAACGGGATCCTATTACTTATGCCTTCAATTTCGATCCGTCCGTTTATCCGTCCACCTTTTCAACTGTCACAAGGATCTCTAGCAATGAAAATGAAATGGAGTGAAAAGAAGTTTTAGACAAAGTCTAAAAATACTGATTTTGACCAATGTTTAAGTTCGGTATTTGAAGATTCACAAAAATAACTCTATTCTAACGTTATTTGTTAACAAACAGGAACAATAAAACATTAAAATTAAAAGATACTTAATCTTCTTAATCCAACATCTTCAAATTCTAGAATAATCCAATTTACTGGACAGCTGCAGAGCTTCAAAGCATTCAATACAATTCTAGAGACCGAATCTATACAGCATTATTGGACGAGAAACATGATCTCAGCCTGAGTGCTTTAACGATACTATAGGTACACTAGACTAGCTATAGTGCTATTAGATTTCCCGTCTTGTCTTATACGATAAAACTATTCCCAAACTACCACAAAAAGTTTAAGTCAAACACTTATTTTGTCACTTTCTGTTTACCTAAGTAAATGATAGTTTTGCACAAAAAAATGCTTAGTTTTGAGTCAAAATATATTTTAAAAGTTCCCTAATCGGTGGTAAGGTCATCATCATCATAATAACAGCTGAGAGGCAATCAATGGCCTTAGGACATAGGCCTGCCCTTCAGATCGCCAAGAAAAAAAAAATTGGGGAGGGTTGCCATAATCGCCGCTTGGCAGGCGGGTTTGCGATCGCAGTAGGTATAACTCTTGAAGTTTCACATCGCAAGCCCATTGCTGCTCGTTGCTGCCGCTGTTCGGAAGTTGTCTTAGTCGCCTTTTACGAAACCCATGGGAGAAGATGGGGTGGTATTCTATGCCGCAACCACAGAGCTGCGGTAAAGTAACAACTTACAATTGTCAGGACAAAGAGACCCGTCGAATCCACATTCAGGAGTATCCGGCGGAGGAGTAGTCCGACCACCAGCCCAGTGGATGGTGCGACCCTCGATGAACTGGAGTGATTCATTGGCTGCCACGTACGTTGCTACTACCTGGTAAAAGAAAAATAGTGAAAACTCGAGAAAACTCTTTGAAAAACATCGATAGAATTAAAACTTCATATCTCTTTATATAATTAGCAGATAAAAAAATAAACAAAAGAATAGCGTTCATCTCGCGCGTCCAAAATAAACGACGTTCTAAAAAATTTAAATTTTAACCCGAAGTTTTCTTTTCTTTTCTTTTTTTGGTTGCCAGTTTTATGTAAGCATTTGGAATGTTAACAAATGAATGTTTATTTAAAAATAATCAGCATTTATAGCGCGACACAAAAATAAGAAATTAAAAAGTGGCAACACTGTATAGAAATTTGACGGATAACGGGATATTTAAAAATTTTCATACAGTTATCCATACCAATATTATAAAGAGGAAAAATTTGTTTGTTTGTTTGTAACGAATAGGCTCCGGAAATACTGAACCAATTTTAAAAATTCTTTCACTGGTAGGAAGCTACACTATCCCCGAGTGTCATAGGCTATATTAAATTTTCAAAAAAATAAGGGATCCTTACTTAAACTCAAATAATGTAACCCAAGGTGCAATATTTTTTCCGTTGTTTACATCAATATATATAAAACTCTTCCGTTACTGACTGACTGACTGACTGAATGACTGACTGACTGACTGACTGACTGACTGACTGACTGACTGACTGACTGACTGACTGACTGACTGACTGACAGACAACGCAGAGCCGAAACTATTGGGCGTAGAGGGCTGAAAATTGGCATGTGGGTTCCTTGGGGAGTGTAGGTGAGCACTAAGAAGGGATTTCCTGAAATTGCCACGGGAACGGGAAAAAACGGGATTTTTGTGTTTATGAGAATCTGCGCGGGAAAAACCGCGGGGCAGCCTCTAGTATTTTATAAGGTGGTTTGTTGTTGTTGTTTATTTTTTTATTCGTTCATTCTGGGCAGTCTAAAGAACATTATATTTCGTGGTTTCATTTTCGATATAAATCATTTCACTAGGTAGTCCTTTCACCTACAAGGCAACATTCGCACGTTCTTACAAATAACTATTAGTCGATCGATTTAATCGATATCGATTACTCGATTAATTTGAAATTTACCCATGCTCCCATCCCTACCACTCTACGCGCCCATCACTAGCAGCGTCCGCCAAGCCTGTCATTCTTTTTCCGTGCGAGGCAACGAAAGCACGCGTTCGGATCTTGTTCGCAAAAAACTAATTTTTCAAGATACCGAAAAGATCCTACGAATATTTAACAAAAAATTAAGTGAGTTACTTAAACCTTGGATGGATTTCATTATCCTCATACTATAAATCGAGAGACAATGTCTAATGTTACGGTAAGTTCATCTGCTTACCTACCTTCAAAAAAAAAAAAAAAAAATATATATATTTAAACAGAAATTTCGAATTGAAATTCTGCATAAACTTACATTTAAAAAGTGTAAAAGCAATATTTTTGCAAAGCCATAGATTCGAACAAGAACCAGGCTGCCATACTGCCATAGATTCCAATAGGAACGCGGCAAAATTTAAAACTGTACATCAGTTTTTATCATTAAAATAATTTTTTTTGCAAAGCCATAGATTCAAATATGAACCAGGCTACCATACTGCCATAGATTCCAATAGGAACGCGGCAAAATGCAAAAATAATCATAATTTTTTATGTAAGTATAAAAATAAAAAAAGCATAATTTTCTTTTTTCTTCTTATTCCAGTAGGCGAAACGCCTTTACAATTTAAGGAATGTGCCCAGAGCAAATATCATTCGAATATGAGGATATATTTCTAGCCGAAACTATTCCCTACAACCCATGATCAGGTCTAAATGAGACTGAATCACCAAAAATCATGATGGCGACATACCAAGTGCCAATTGCCCCAACACTTTCAATACCAGGTCCAGGTTCAATACCAAACAGGTCCAAGCACCAGCAATAACTTCCTTATTGGAACTAGTAGCGGTTACACCAACCAATTGAACTCGGACCCTGAGGCAAAGTTTAAATTTCCGGAACTGGACCCATAAATTTTATTAACCCTGGGCGAAGCCCTGGATGATGAACTAAAGTTGTGTGATTGAATCTACGATAATCTCTCTCAAATGGCTAGAGAAGTCAAGGAAAAAATCCTTCAGCAATATACTATACCTAGCAACTACATATTGGTTCAAGCTTCAAAGCTAAATACTAAAATACTCTCATCTCAACTTGGACTGACTTTACATCACATCGGGGAGTAGGGCCATGGCCATTCTCCTAACTCAAGATATAAAATAGAGGCAATCAAGATTCTAAGCGAGGGCTCCCGTAGTTCATGCAACCTTTATAGCTCGGAGACACAAGCTCGCATTTAAAAGACCGTACCAGGTCTACCCAGACGTTTTTAAATATCTTTCAGTACAGAAAACGAGATAAAGCACTGTTCGGTGCCAAATTTTAGAGAAAATTAAATTAAGCTTCAAAATTGAATAGCAATGCCTTCAAATCAGGAAGACAGTAGTCTTCCCAGAAATACTGTTGCTTACACAACACAGCCGCCTCTACGAGCTCCACGGGCACAGCTTGGCCGCAGTTTCAGGAAAACTCAGGCCCTCCTCGCTTTGCGAAAAACAAGGGGGGGGGCGTGCCAGGGCCAGAGTACGAAGATACCACTCGTCAAGTTCCAAATTACAACGACCCAATACCGACGCAGTCGCACGTTTAGAGAACGACCCATCAGGCCACGTGCTCAACCACCATTCTGGCAGAATTCAGTACAATATTTTTAAAATGTGTTGGTTGTATTGTATATCACAAACAATAAAGGTATCCTTAATTGGATTTGTAACAAAATAATTAAATCTTTTTCTAATTTTCCACTTGATCAATAATATGTTCCTGTTGTAACATGGTTAGCACAGTAACAACAAGAAATGTCAATCGCAACTAATAATTTGCTAGAAATCGTATCTAAAACCTTTTTGACACCAATTCAAATGGAGGTAAGAGATTTCATTTTAACCTAAAACTGTAATAAATTTGTAAGTAACTAAACTTCATTTCGAAATGGCAGAACAGCATGCAAGCCATTATTACATGGCATCTATTGACCTAAAATGTCTCGTAACTTTTTATTTCTGTCGCTTAAAACTATCGTAAGTACTTACCCACGTTTCCTGTTTAAGGATGTGAACACACAGAATCTTGTTATCCACCTATGATTTCAACCCAATGCCTTATCTTATTGGCTCACGATAGCGCCTAGAACTTTTACTAAGATTAAAGAAGGGGTCGTAGGTCACTTGCGTTCATTTGGTCAAAAATTGGTAAATTTTTGTATGTGACGATATCCTTTACATAGACCGTAGTTACATGGAATATTTAAATAAAGTTAGGTTTACACTCTAATCACTCGAGTGCTTGGGCTTTATAAAAAACTATGAAAATAGTAGCTTAGAGCCACAAAATAATTACAAATTTTCAGGATTTAAGTAAGTAGATGACTTAAATATGACTTTATCACTTACAAGCCATAAACGTAATAAAATAATAGAATTGGTTCTGAAGTGTTCTCAACTACCACCTGTTACAATCAGATAATTTTCACAAATGATTGGCATCCTAATGTCCGCTAGCGCAGCATTTTACAAAAGGCTGGTTGAAACCAAAAATACTTGAAAGGCAAAGGTACAGGTACCTTCTACCTACCTTCTATTCAGAGAATACTATGATAATTATTTTACAGGACCTGAATTGATGAGATAATAATATTAAAAGCTTTTAAAATTTCATTTAAACACAAAAATATGATTCATAAGTTAACACGGACTCGAGTCGTAAAGTCGTAACTCAAACTTACTATAGTAATTATATGTCGTATTATTAGCAATATACTAAGCCTTAGATGCCCCGAAACTTAAACAATTTGTTAATTTTTATTATGGGTAGATAACATATTAGCATTAGCTATCAGCTACATTACGACACGAAGTTGCATACAATTTCCTAATTTCAATTAACTTACCAGATATATTTGGCCTTGGTTCGAGAAGCGAAAAATCTAGCTATTAGCATCCTATATTACACGAAATATAATTTAGAGGCAGATCGAAGATTTAATTTAAAGATGCTTTTCAAACATTCTAGCGCAAAACTTAAGAAATACTTTTCTTTGAAACAAGACCCAGATGCTACAAAGGGGCAGATGCATATTTTTTCTATGCCGATCCTTCATTTTTCGTTTTTCTTAACGGCCTACAAAAAATTACTGAGGACGAAACGACCAGTATTCTAGTATTCCCTTCTAGTACTTCTAGACCTGCCTGTTATCCTCCATTGATTGATATAGTTATTTCGTAATAATCACTTGAGGGCGTGACGAAAACCTATGTTGTCTACTAACAGGGACCGTCACCCTCTCCTACTCACGCTTACCCTGAGTGCCGCAGTATGCTCGAGCAGGCAATGCCAGGTCTCATTATCCCCTCAACAGCATCTCATCAGCATCTTATACTAGCCTCACTTTCTAATATTACTATTCAACAATATCAATATAATGTTATTCAATACTATGATTAAATTAGATTCTTTCGAATGTTCTGTTTTTAGTGTAATTACTTTTCCCTCCGACGTCTTCGCAAAAGACGCATCACAGGATTCACAGGGCATCATCATAAGAGCCACCGCTTTATCTCTGCTTTTAGGCAGAAATATTTCTTCGGATGATGGCATCAGCGCCTTCCTTAAAGATGTTATAAACTAATACCCAATCCACCAAAGTACACAGGTACTTGGTAAGTATCCACAATTGGTTCTCAAAAATCTCTAAAAATGTATACCAAACAAGAATGAACTTATCCTAGACAAAAGTAGCTTTATACTAACATTATCTACAGCCTACAGCACACATGGTTGAAAGTATTTCTCTAAATAACAGATTATTATAAATAAAAATAGCAATGGCATTAGAATCATAAAGTAAATGAAAATTTTATCAAAACAATAGGCGCTAAATGCAATCAAAAGCTATCAACCATTGTTAGTTTTACTTTATCTTACGGTGAATCCGTCTATATATAAGACGGTTACTAACTAAATAAATCAGACCTAAATAAGCCAATCACCTCTTAATAACTGTGAAGCGTAACGTCCTCACAGGAACACAACAGCATAGTCAATAAGCATGTGGATCAGGCAGATCCTTGCGGTGTACGGCACACACAGCAGCACGCGACACGCCGCCGCCGCCACATCGGCTGCTCATGCTACCGGCGTCAATCTTGATCAGATCAAAAGACGGCCGCCTGGACCTCTACCTCTAACAAGTTTGCTAAACTTATCAATGTCCTATGATCATTGATTATCAATTTTTTATCAAATCTCTGACCAAATTAGTTCATTAAAAAATATACAATAAAGTATATAAGTATGTTATAAATAATGTAGCTGAGTACCTACCTACCAAGTACTTACCTAAGTAACTACGCAATGTTAAACTTTGAAGTACTCTATAAACTAACTATAATGATTACTTTTATATGTTAAAATATAGTGTTTTTAACTAATAAGATGAGTAATATTATTTAATAATTGTAGGTACCTATACTAAGAGTTCAAATAAAACTAGCCAAAATTACATCTTTTTAATTAATATTGTTTCATTATCATGAAAAAATATAGACAAAACAATGTCTCTAAACATCTACCTAGTGAAATGATTTATATCGAAAATGAAACCACGAAATATAATATATGATCAAACGAACTTCGCAAGTGAAGTTCGATCAATATTATATGAGTGGTTTCATTTGAAGATATAAATCACCCTCCCTACCCAAATCCCGAGTTTTGTCAATAAACGACGTAATTTATGCCAGAAAACTATCTCTAAAAAGAATGACAGGCTTGGCGGACGCTGCTAGTGATGGGCGCGTAGAGTGGTAGGGATGGGAGCATGGGTAAATTTCAAATTAATCGAGTAATCGATATCGATTAAATCGATCGACTAATAGTTATTTGTAAGAACGTGCGAATGTTGCCTTGTAGGTGAAAGGACTACCTAGTGAAATGATTTATATCTTCAAATGAAACCACTCATATAATATTGATCGAACTTCACTTGAGAAGTTCGTTTGATCATATATAGTCTATAGAGCCAAATCTTTAGTAGTATCTGATATTCTATGGCGTAACGAAGTAAGCCGGGACAGCTCGTCCACTATACTCTGATAAATAACATTTCTTTAACTATAACAATGGTTACCTACTGCGTAAAGCACCTAAGTTTCATTACAGAAACAAGTAAGGTGCCAATACTACTTAAAATAATACTTATTTCAGGTTTTAATCTATGTTGAAGAATGTTTCACGCCCCACTAGCTGACCATTTTATTTTTCCGTGTCAATGGTGCTGAAAATTAAGAATTGTGCTCAAGGTGAAGAGATTTCCTTGATCGAAGTAAAAGTTTTGTTTTATTTCCTTTTCTTTTAACATGCATATAAAAGCGGTATAAAAAAGCAGTATAGGTAAGTATATAACTTAGAATGCGTCTCTATGGATCACAAACATTAAGATTTAATTCGTAGACTTGAATAATTGACTAAGTATTAGCTAATGTTTAAACAAAAAACTTAGGAAATCTCTATGTGAGGTTTAATATCTGTCATCTCTCTCTTCTCTCTTGTCCTTTTTCCTATTAGTTTAAATTATACAAATAAATCAAGTTAAAATTTTTAGATAGTATTATTTCACGCTCAGCTACTTCGTTCTATTACTCTTAAATAAAACGACGCCCAAAAGTTTATAACGTAGCAAAAAAAAAAAAAATTACCAGCCAGAACTCAATTTTAGAGTAAATAATTACTACGAATGAGTTATGAAAATTCTAAACACCCAAATCAAATAAGGCACTCACTTGTTTATTTTTTAACCCCCGAACGAAAATTCCGAGAGGGGTGTTATAATATTAGAATTATCTTAACTGTTCTGCTGCTCTATGGTGTTGATTAAACGGCCATATTATCTGCGTGAAGGCGTGAAGCCAGTTGATGAATAAAGCATAATAGTAGCGGAAACAAAAGCCTCAGTACCTGCTCTGCTGAAGTTCATAATTAGTACTTTGATACACGGAGGCTGAACAAACTGCCTCTACAATAGGCCCCAACTGGGTTTATTGTAGCTGTATATGAATAGAATATCTTGAAATACAGCTTGCCATGGCAATTACCCTCTTAAAACATAAGATTTGGAGAAGATGTAAGAGGAGGCCTTGTCAAGGAACACACTAAACTACCAACAAAAAAAAAACACTACACAATTGAGACTATTTCGAAATAAATACATGCTATTTTATTATTTTCTATAGAGATAGAAAACGCCTACTTAACACTGAAAAATATGTCCAAACACATCGGAAAAATAACATTATTTTTTCCGTTTATTCCTCTATTGGCTTCACGAGTAAATTATTGAACATCTCATACTCCTGTGTTGCTAAGAAACTGTGTGTAGTTAAAGTCAGACAATAAATATATCGAAACGAAGTACTTACTCAGTTGAATGAACTAGCGAACCAAAAGTGAGAGATAAAATCAAAAGGAACAACCGTGGCGTGAGAGAGCATGCTTATCTCCTTCTATTAATCTCTGCGTGTATACGAAATCACAAAGTTTCTCGTTCAATATTTTCTTCTACATCAAATATTTACCAAAATTTTATAATGTAGGTACTCTTGTATATTACTTTGTATGCAATGAAGTATTTTCTATTATCTATTCGTTCCTTCTTACAGTAGCCGAAGAAGCCCAAAAGCTAATTAGTAACTTTACTTTACTCATCCTATACTTTAGGTACTCTATGTAAGTATGCAACTCAAGTAACTGGCTCTGTAGACAATGCTTTGAATAGAAGCATGAAAATTTTATAAGCTCTGTCTGGCTTGTGATAAGCGATTTCATAAAATTTGCAATGTCAACGGTTATTTTTTCTCCAAGCAAAAGCTTTTATTTTACTTGATGTAAACCTATATTTTGTAGGTATGTTTTTTCGGGTGATATTTTAGAATTATATTTCGATTGGGCTAATTTTTATAACTTTGATAGTTTCTTTTTTTTTCTTTTTATTATTTTGCAACTCAATTCTACAGAATTGCAAAAATTATAATAATTAAAAATTATTTGGGGTGATAATTTGCAACACAACACATGAAGGTGTTTTTTTATAATCTTGGGTGATTTAAACATTATTATTTTTTACTTTTATTTAGAAAGCTACTGTACAAGTTGTTGAAATGTTATTCTTTACCCAAGCTTCTCATAACTTAAGGTATAAAATCAAAACATTATGCTCTTATTATGCCTAACTTTACGTGCCGCCTCCAAGGCTTATCTGTGAAGCTTTAATGAAAGACGCGAAACACCTGGAAAACAGATCTTTCGCATTCAAGACGAGTACAATAAAGATCAAAGACAAAAGTTACTAAAGCAAATTACTAAAAATTCAGGAAAAAGCTGGTGTTAAGTTAGGGAATGGACTGTATTAACCCTCCATTTTAGAATGTAATAGCTAAATAATTTTTCAATACATAGGGTAAAACGTCCTATTACCGCGGTAGTCAAAATCACGTCCTATTACGGCTCTATTTTATCTTTTGCAATTTATGATTCGTTGTGACTGTGTATGGTAAAGGTGACTACATAGTGTCCAAGGGAAACTAACACGTAACTTATTAACCAGCACTCGTGCGTTTAAAATCGTTTAAAATTACTTAAATTAATTATTTTGTGTAACGTCAGCGAAGCGAGAAGCTGTTTCATACAAACGCAGACTGACTCGCGGTAGAACATTGAATTTTCAGACTTCATTTTTAGTTCAAACAAACACTTGAAGATTATGTTACTATATTCGAATACTTTTTACATTCAAGTAGTCTTAGTTAATCTTGTTGATTTCTGTTTAAAATCGAATAAAGGAAGTAAATATGAGTAAACAAAAGTCCGCCGTGTTAGGAAGGCTATTTGAGGGTACCGCCTATTACGGAGGGTACCATCGGTAATAGGAAAAACGCAGTGTCAGTAATTTTTAAATTTAGTGGTGTAATAATATAATTTATGAACATTTCATTATTTAAGTGTAATTATCATTAGTTCTTAAGTATAAAACCTATTTTGGAGGTACATGTTTTTTTAACTAGAATCCTTGTTTTTTACGCTTAAAGTTGACAGTAAAATTTAAGTTTGTTAGAATACTGTGAAACCTAACGTATGAGTTTTAATAAAGAAAAATAGTCTAATACAACGATTACTAACGATTTGAGAGTTTTATGGTAAAGTCAGAGTGCTCTTATTTGTAAGTAATAACTTACATTACCGAAATATCTTAACATTATATTTAAGAATTAGGATATAAAAAGTAATTAGATGTTTTAGTACCTACCGTATTAGGCTGTAAGGAATCCTAACACGGTGTATGGAAATTACAGAGCTAATAATTTAACCGTATTATTCATAAAGATACCGTACATTTTAAAAAGCTTTACTGCAGGTCTACTTATTTGGTTTGTTGTATGCTAAATACGTGACATCCTGTCTTAATTGACATACGTCAAATAACTTAAATGCACTTTAACTTTTGATGAATAACAGGGTAAGTAAATAATTAAAAAACTTACACAAGGTAAGGTTTATCGTATTTTCTTATCAATATAATAATTTACTACTAGATTTTACCGCAACTTTGACACACCATACAAAACTGATTATGATTCGTTGGTTGTTTTATTTATTATTGTATTTTGGTTTACTGTTTTGTTGTTGTTTTTTGTGTTCCATTTTATTGCATGTTCTTGTCAACGTTGTTGTAAAAAAAATATCTTTCTTTTTTTTTAACTTTCTTCGCTTAGGTAGAAATCCGTTTTCCATATTTTTGACCGTTTAACTTAACCTTCACTGACTGCACCCCGCTGCTTCGTCAGTTAAATTTTCCTTCAAATATATTTTATTTGTAAGGTTTCATTAAAATCTATTTCGTAGCTTTTACGTGAAAGAGTTACAGACGTCCTTTATTACAAACTTTGTCGTTTATAATATTAGTAGGATTATTAAAACCCTCGTCCGGGCCCTTTTCAAATTCAAGTTGGAGAAAAGCGATTGTTTTATAACGAGGTTAAGGAGGTTATCAATTCGACCTATATGTATGTTTGTATGCATGTTTGTCCGCGATTATTCGATTTTGTCAAAACTGATTTTCACAAAAGTATTTTTTAAATTCAGAAGAAGGGTTTTAGTACCAATTTTTAACCAATTTTAGAAAAGAGGAAGTTCTCAATTTAGCTTTGTATCAGTTTATTAAGGTTTCGGGTACACGTCCCGGGACCTTATTAATATGTATTTTCCATCCGTCCGTCTGTCTGTCTGCCAAAGGTTCTAATTTCCGAAACGGCTCGATTAATTTTAATGAAAAATTTCACGATATTTTATTTGTCGTCCAAAGAATACTAACAAATATTTAAAACTTCAAAAAATTATGTAAATTTAGAGAAAAAATGCAAAAAATGTGCCTAAATCTTCCTTTTTTGAACAAAAGTCAAGCATCTAATGAGATATTGACCTGGTCAACAGACATTAAATAATGATCATTTAATTTTGTAACTTAATGTAGATCAACAACAAATATTAATAATAATGTTAATAAGCTAGCCAAATTCACACAAATTACGCTTTTATGGGTATAACCTGTGCACATAAAACACGATCTCAAAATGGCGGCCGTTGTATGGGCTATCTCGCTTCTCAACTCTTCCTTCATACTAATATACGCGAGATAGCATTCGTTTAGCCGCCATTTTTAAATTGTTTCTTTATCAGCGCGGCTTATAAAAATAAAATCGTCCCCATATTTAATTCAATCCGTTCCGTTGTGCAGAGAGATGGGAGAACGTTACGATGCCGTAGATTGATTGATTGATTGTTGTTTTTTTATTCGCCCGTTCAGGTCAGGCAAAGGAACATAGCCCATACAGCCATATATTCATTATTCGTGTTTCCTAAACTAATTATATTACTGGAAACTTCTTAGCGCGAGGCCGTTTATTAAATAATTGATACACAAAATATTATCAAAATAACCCCTTACAATGAAGAACCTGTATTTATGTACAGTGCCAGTAACAATTACAGCCATTGCATACCATTTTCTGATTGCACGATTCTGAGAGCAAAATATTTCATCGTGCGTGTGTTGTCATCCCATACTCCGTAATAGGCTGTGCTTACCGCCGTAATGGGCTTCAAACTTTTTTTTGCCACCGTAATAGGAATTCCGAATTGTCAGAAAAAATATTTATTTAAAATTAATTATCACTCTAAAATAAATAAAACGACAACTGAAATAGAAAATATAATTATCATTAGTGTCAAAAAAAATTTCAAATATCTGCTAACATATTTAGAAATGCTTAACCTCTTACCCTACTTTAAAATGTCGTCAAAACGCGCCGTAATAGGGCATGTTACCCTAGTATAACATAAATCACTTCCCGCGTCTATCCCTATGAAGTTGGTGAGGTTTTTTTTTAATAAATAGAGCAATTCAAAAGGAAGTTTCATAAGTATTATACATGCACCAAATACTAAGAGGTTAGGCGGTACAAAATTCGCCGGGTCGACTAGTTTTTTAGAAAGCGAATAAATAACAAAATCAATGATAACTCTACAAAGTACAGAGTCTACTAGACAAGTATGTACCTAGTCTGATAAATCATACTAATATTATAAAGGCGAAAGTTCGTGTGTGAGTGTGTTTGTGTGAAAGTTTGTGTGTATGTAGGCTTTATTATAAAAACTAGTCGACCCGGCGAACTTCGTACCGCCTAACCTTTAACTTTCTTGTGATCGTATTATACTTATAAACCTTCCTCTTGAATCACTCTATCCATTAAAGAAAACCGCATCAAAATCCGTTGCATAGTTTTAAAGATATAAGCATACATAGGGACAGACGCGGGAAGCGACTTTGTTTTATACTATGTATTGATGATATTGATGATACATATACTTACTTATAATGTTGTTGTTATTTTTAATAGATTTTCAGTACCTAAATTAAGTGAAAAATAACCCTAGACAGTCACAATGTTAGCGTGTAAGTATAATTTATGAAGTAATTTCGATAGATTTGCGTTGAACCTAAAAGATTATAGGTATTTATCAATATATATAAAACTCTTCCGTTACTGACTGACTGACTGACTGACTGACAGACAACGCAGAGCCGAAACTACTGGGCGTAGCGGGCTGAAATTTTGCATGTAGGTTCCTTAGTAAATGTAGGTGAGCACTAAGAAGGGATTTCCCGAAATTCCCACGGGAACGAAAAAAAGGAATTTTGTGTTTATGAGGAATCTGCGCGGGAAAAACCGCGGGGCAGCCTCTAGTTTATTATACAATAATAAGCCTATTTTCGCTTAGCTTTATCTTATTCTTAGGTTTAGGTTATTTAACTAAATAAGTTGAGCGAGCCAGCCTTAGTTTCAAATCGTATTTCGTAATAAAACAATTTTAATACAATTATCACGAACTGTGGCACAGCATGTGTTTTGCACACATCTAAATGACAAAGTTTGAAATACATGACTAATGTTATTTATTCGTATTTCGTAAGTTGTTTTTAAAATAGGCCGATTCGGAACCATCTGTTACCTATTTAAATTTTTAAGAGAGTTACCGACTGGTATAATAACACGTGGTTTTGGAATTTACGAAAGCAGTGAAATGGGGAAAAGACGGGCACTTCGGATTTTCCCTTAGGGCTATAACAGACGAGCGCGAACACCCTGTGCCGCGCGGCTCTTGGTGTATGGGTCGCGCGGCTGCCGCGCGGCAGGGTCGCTCGTCTGTTATAGCCCTTGGTCGCCTTTTACGACACCCATGGGAGGAGATGGTATGGTGGTACACTATTCCACAACCCACCACAATGTGAATTGTCGGTTCGTTTAGGAGCACCCGGAGTAAACAGCGCGGTATTATTTATTATGCATATTAAGCGACGATTGGTTACACATGAAATATTCAGTTGAATAATGAAAATGTAAATAAGAATCGGTGCAGCGTAAATTTAGTGTCCGCGGTTAAGTTAATACTTAGTAAAATATATTTGAGTTACAGTTTTCAGTTTAGAATTTCAGCGGCAGTGTGAAAATAATAATTTCTTTTTTATAAAAATAGACCGTCTTCAACAAAATCTGTGAACTTCCTTTTTTTTCAAAATCGGTTATAATATGTACTAAATTATTGTAACAAATACATTTCTGCAAACAAACATACATACATATTCAAACTGATAACCTCCTTTTTTTAAGTCGGTTAAAAAACTGTTTTGTTGCCCATATGCTCGATAATTTCAGAGCCAATATACATTTAAAAAAACAATTTTAAACTTAAGATTATGTTATTCATTGTTTGGGTACTTTCTTGCTTGGATTTGTTCAATGTATTTTAACTTTACTAACTGCAAAAAAAAAAAACAGAAAAAAACTGCTTAGAGCAATAATCCGTTTCCCACAGCTGACTTAGCAAATGGCGGTGCAGCGAATGAACTACTGCCATAGATAAATACAATTTTACACTGACTAAAAACTTTTAATTTGTTTTGTTGTTTTGTCTGCTACTACAAAACCAAGCAATAGGTAAAAAAACAAATTAATTGAATTAAACGCGTCACGGCTGATTAGTTTTACATATAGGTATGTAAAGCGAATTTTAATCAGCTTAGAACTGGTTTATGATTACTGGTTTCGTTTCCTTTAAAATGTTGCATTGCATCGATTTCTGGATAACCCTCAGTAAAAACATATACAAACCTGATATATTTAACTGAGTAAGCGTGTGCACCCGGGTTCGATTCCCGGGCGGGGCGAATAATGATATGATGAATATCGATGTTTGTTTCCGGTCTGGGTGTGATGTTCGTCTTTGTGTGTGTTTCGGGCTCCCTAGATACAGGTTCTTCCTAGTTAGGGGCTCTGAGTGTGGTGTGTTATTATTATTATTTAATATAATCGTTATCCGTTTTTCAAACATGGAAATTTATTTTATTTTCAGAGGCTTTTACGTATACCTAGTACCATTTCTTTTCTAAGTGATGTTCAAAGATAAACGCTGCTATTAAGTCTGCCTTTCCGCTCAAAAAAGTAGTAAGTGCAAAAATTAAAGGCACTTCATGAAAAAACAAAATAACAGCCATTTTCTATCGCATTTACTTGTAACACTTCATTCTTAAAAAATAATTTTGCGTTCATTAATAAACACGTTGCAAATGTCTTAATAATATGCAAAATAATTGCTTTATTCTCTTACTAGAGGCTGCCCCGCGGTTTTTCCCGCGCAGATTTCTCATAAACACTAAAATCCCGCTTTTTTTCCGTTCCAATGGGAATTTCGGGAAATCCTTCCTTAGTGCTCACCTACACTTTCTAAGGAACCTACATGCAAAATTTCAGCCCGCTGCGCCCAGTAGTTTCGGCTCTGCGTTGTCTGCCACTCAGTACCGAAAGCGTTTTATAGTTCTCTTATGGATAAGGAGGTGGCGAGCAAATTTTTTAAATAATAATCACGCTTGGCAGTCAACGACCGCGTCTGCCACGATGGTAGCCATGCGTTTTCAAATGCAACCTATCGCAGTGTGGAATGCGTGCAATTACTTTACCGAAATGCTCGCAACCTTTCTATCTATTAGCGCATGTTATACAAATATTGTAGAATTATTATGCAGTAATAAAGCACCTAAACTGTGACAAGCTCTGTGGTAGAGCCGATCTGGCTTAACTCCTCGGCTTCCAAGTTAATTGACGGTCCTATCCGATTATCTGGAACAGCGGTGGATATGCCGAGCCTTAAAGTTAGGTTATATTTTATTAAGAAAGGGTAAAACCTTTTTTTTTATTAAGATTCGTGCTCAACATCCTGGCCCCCTCAATGCAAATGCAGTTTTTTATTTCGATAAAATCTATAATCTATTTGAAAAATACATTTAAATAAATAAAAAAAGAAACCAGCCAGATGCTTTTTTAATAGAGATAAAAATAACCGAAATGAAAAAAGGGAAAGAAATCACAGAAAAGTTTTTATAAGACATTTGTCATTCAGCTCTCTTTAGACAACAACTGATTGTAGATAATGTACAGTGGCGGTCAGCTAGGTCAGCGTAACAGATTTGTCTATGGTTTCGTGCGCCTTAGACTTTAATACCAAAGAACAAGAGCTATTTTACAATAAAGAAAAACCGGAAGTTTTACGCCGTCCTAGCCCGCCACTGTACAAAGAGTAACTTTATAATGTGACTTTTAATATATTTAAGGGGCGGTTTGGTAATCTTTAGCATCTCTATCTACGACAGCAACATAATAATAATTTATTCGTTCACATAATATCTTTATGTATAGATCTAATTAGGTAATCATCTTTTTTTTATTGTTCATTTTATAATCTAATTTAAAAAAAATGTCGTTTAAAACTAGTGTATGGGTACTTTCAGCACGTCTTGCTCTAGCTACGGCGAATACGGCTCCTCACGTAGCTACTAAATTACAAAGTCTTGTGTACTGAAAACGTGAACACGCTTCAGAAACTTTCACGATACATCTTCATTGCCATCGCATTTGCTTTCAACTGAAACACCTAACCCAACCATAGACTTAGCATGCTCTACTGTTAAAGATATACAATTCAGACTTTATCCAAAACAAAATGAGTTAATAGTCAAGTCACGCCAAGTCTTTAGTATAATATTATATTCTATGACAGCTCGTATCAGTTTAAAAAAAATAATAATCTCTCCCTGCTTAAGCTCTTGAGGTCATAGGATGATTTAAATTACCTTGCGCGCACTTTATTTATATTGAGGAAACGCTGAAGTCTATGGAGCTACCTTAAGTGTGTGTTACATAATTACCTTATCAATCTAAATAAATGTATACCGTCATGAATATTATGAGTACAAAAAATACTAAAATTATTTGTTATTCAATAAGCAACATTCATATCAAGGTTAAGCAGTGATTGACTTTCTGTGTGAGAATAACAACTCATTAATAGACGTTAAATCCGTAAGATAAAAATATAAAGTTAAACGACGTTAAATCCGTAAGATAAAAAAAATAATATTGTTTATCAATCTATTTAACACAGGAGTCTTCTTTTAAACATTAGAAACAGCTGTAGTAGAAAACTGTATTCTTCCACAAAACAAAAAGTGTTCTGGGAGTATACATTTATTCTGTCAGTTCAAACAGTTTCGGATAAGATTAGAAATAGCACTTGACTTTGATCTCTTCCCTAAACCATGGCCTGAATTTTGCTCAATAATCATTTTCATTCTTCTGAAAGCATAATTAAAGTAAAATTTGAAAACCTACCATAATTTTGAAAGAGTAAAGTTTTTTGTCATCATTGTTTTGTTTTTCTTGTTCGAAAAATACAGCTTTGAATTTCGGTCGCTAAAGAAAATGTCATTTCTTCTTAAAGCATGTCACTCTTGTGTTTAAATTCTTGTTTTTTTTTATGCTGTTAATGGACTAGTTCTTGACCTTAATCGCACCTAATGGAAAGAGATGAGAGAGAATCTTCAGTCATGCTCGCATCCCACTCAATATTCATTCAAACTTATTCTTAAGGCGGTAAGTCACGGTATGGCGCGAAATTCAAATTTTTTC
This sequence comes from Euspilapteryx auroguttella, assembly GCA_951802225.1. Taxonomy (NCBI): domain Eukaryota; kingdom Metazoa; phylum Arthropoda; class Insecta; order Lepidoptera; family Gracillariidae; genus Euspilapteryx; species Euspilapteryx auroguttella. The sequence continues at coordinate 2,621,890 of OX637660.1, read as the reverse complement.
GCGTTTTTTAATTATTCTGGCGAAAGTATTCATTTTTAATAAAGTTTTAATGAATTCGCGTATGTAAAAAACCATTTCCCACATTGTAATACAACGTTTTTCGAATAGCGAGAATTACCACCTTAAGATAAATTTTCTGAAATAATCAACGTGATTCACAATTTTAATGAATTTTCAATGCTGACTAGCAGCACGACGCGGTAGAGGGTTTTGTTTCTGATTAACTTTGAACCTTATTTTGATGAGTTAAGAATTGTTTATTTCGTGGCCGTAGGATGATTTAGTTAAATACTAGGACAACATGACCGAAAATCCAAAAGTTTCATTTACTTCCGTTAACGTTTTTATCCAAGTAATAAATTGTCATTTTCCCATCATATTAGGGGAAGTTTCCGGAGTTCAATAGAAGAGGCCCGATTCTCAAAACTTTGTGAACTTGTTATTGCAGTTAACCAGTTGTCAATAGTTGAATTGGTTTCTGGCAACTTCACGATTGTATTTTTACGACCGGGGAACCGTTTTATATTTTTGTTTGCTGTTCAGAAATTTGATTACGAAAAACGAGGAATATTATTTATTTTAGATTATTGATTCTAAGTTCGAATTCCTTTTTTTTCTGAATATTTTTTGGTTGCTAGCTTTCTCAGGTTCAATAAAAAAAAAATTGGTGGTGGTACCCTACCTTTTGGAAGTCTATAGAATGTCACAAAAATTCAGCAAAAATGTACACGTTTACATCCATAAGGTTCCATAAGGAAGTTGTGCTTAGATTTTATCTAAACAATCTAAACCAGCAACACCCGTGGCGTCTTATAACGTAATGTCACAGTAAAAGAGTAGCTAGAGGTATATTCAAAAGTATTGTATAAAAAACGCTTTTTGATATTAAAATACCCCCGATCAAATCAGATCCCCTCATCAACATCAACAGAGCTCTCATGGCGATCTTACTTTCTATATAATTACTAATTTGTCGATAAAAAGCAGCAGCTACATTTTTTGCCTTATTTATCCTAACAAGGCAGAAATTTCCAGGAGGTCGCAGTTCTGCTGTAGCCTAATTAATTTGTCTGTAGATGAAAATATCAAATTATTTCTTGCTTTCAGTTAAAGGCTGACTCTATAAAAATTATAAACACGAAGAAATAATGCCATTTTCTTTAAAAGAAAAAACATTCATAATAACTAAAATCAATATATATAAAACTCTTCCATTACGGACTGACTGACAGACAACGCAAAGCTGAAACTACTGGGCGTAGCGGGCTAAAATTTTGCATGTAGGTTCCATAGGGAGTGTAGGTAAGCACTTAGAAAGGATTTTCCGAAATTCCCATGGGAACGGGAAAATATTGGATTTTTATGAGAAAACTGCGCGAGTGTAACCGCGGAGCAGCCTCTAGTAATACATATAATTCTGATTGTCATTATTATACTGCTGGGCTAGGATATATTATATATCTTATACACTTCCCTGCCTCAACGAATTTAAAATTTACTTTAAAAAATTGGAAAGGCGCAATTGTTCTGAAGACTCGTGTCTTAACAATTCTGTTATACTTCAACATCATCTCAGCCGAAATAACTACTGCTGGATATAGACCTCTGACACAGATCGCCACACAGACCGATCTTTTGCGACTCAAAGTCGTCTTACCACCTATGGCCCTTACCAAAAACGCAAAAACCACACGGGAAAGTCTTAGTGGGTGCGAGCCTCACATACCCCCGACGCTCCCATCGTCGCATCGTCGGGAAATGAAAAAAAGGGTCTGCCTACTTTGTGTTCTCTGTTCTACATAATCTTTTAAAATATAGTTGCGTTAAAATCAATAAAATTAATGAACTGACCTCAAACTTGCTCGTTTCCGGATTCATGTCAAGTAAAGAGTAAGAGGCCACTCGATCCCCGTTCGAGTCGATAATCACTTCACCAGTGATGCCTGAAAAGACAAAGTGTCGGCTAGGATAGGTCAAGCGTAAGATGCTTAAGACTAGATAGACCCTACATGATCAGTCTAGCGTCAGACCTTGGCCTTGATTTGTAGATGAATATCAATGTTAACGTATACATAATAATAGTCCACTTTACTTCATCTTCATTATTACCTTTAGCTAGACTGAGCGAGCATGTAGGATCAGCTAGAACTCATTACCAAGTACTTAATTATTTGCATATGAAAATATACAACTGTTTGTTTGTAATAATAAGTTTTAGGAGAAAACAGGCAGAATCTGCTTTAAAAAACAAATTGGTAATGTACTTTAAGAAGGGTTAAATATGAAGTAGCCAGAATCTTAAAGCATGGATGAAAATAAACTCATGTAATGTTTGTAGGGATCATGTAGGATTTTTATCCTCATCCTTCCCTCTGTAAATAAGTTGTTAGATGTCATTATTGTGTAATAAATATGTTTGAAGTAAAAATATTAATCCCTGGGCCTCACCAGTAAAAGACCTATTCCACATGTTCCTCATCACAGCACTTCCGTCCAAAGGCCCTCTGGGGTCTTCAGCCTGGGTCAAAGTATCATTCAAAGCCAACGCGTACAGAAGAACAGCGTCATAGAATGCTGCGACGAAAGTGGACACCGCCTCGTCGTTGTCGAAAGTGTAGTTGTACTTTGTTGCTGCTAGTTCTTTGACCTGAGGATAAGAATTCTTCATTACTACGAATTAACAATAAGTTATTTGAAGACATAGTATTCGGTATAACTTAGGGATCTGGCTGGCAAGTCTTATCATATCATGATCAACTCAAATTTAGTTGAAAAATCGATCATAAACTAACTTCAATAAATTTACCCTGATCATTATTAATTTAGAGTCGGAAGATATATACCAGAAAACTTTTCTTGAGTAATATCATATTAATAATGTTTGTTTTGACATGTAATTCTAACATTATGAAATAAATGAATATGAATATGAATATCAATTAAAATCTCAATAAAACCGCTATAGTTCTATCTGGTCCATAAAGGATTTTTATTTTTAATGTGGGGAAATCTATGATGGCTCTATTACTCTTCAAATTCACAAAGCTTCTAAAAATACTATTAGTAAATAAGTGTTACTATAATGTTACAGATTACTTAGATGATGAAAGCATATAAGTTAAATTTATAAGTTACCTACACTAAATGTTTAAAATGATTCTATATTGCTACATAAAGTGCCTTAAAATTAAAAATTCATTTAAGGTGCAATATTGTTAAATTCTAAAGCTATATATGCCTAAATAATATTAAATTTATTATGTTAAAGTGCAATATAAATACTTAGCAAAATACAATATAATAAATTTCTATAATTAGTTGCCAAATACCTTGTATCTAATCTTAATATCAATATTGTATTCATTCATCCTTTTTTTTTTTCAAATAAGACAAATTTTTAACTTAAATTTCTATTACCTATGTAAAAATTATAGTGTTTCTAAAACACAAAAATTGTAGCGCCCATCAGGGTCCACAAATGTAGCCTAGCAAAATGTTTTAACCCTAGTGGCTAAGATTCGTCTAAGACTAGTGTAAAACTTGTTTATGGTGATTTGTGGAAACAATAAAGTATTGAGTATTAAAAAACGCCCGTGTGATAAAATATTACTTCAAGATAGAAACGTCAAAACTGGCAAGCAGACACCAGCGTCGTTAGAATATTCCTCTCTTAGCACTATCAGAGAAGAGATCAGAATTTCAAATTCCAAGTAAGAAGCTATATAACTGTAGTAAGTAATAAATTAAACTAAATGATCTTGAGATTGCTTTTATCCCTACTTGGCATGCAAAAGAAGCAACGCCATCGTTCATGAGGTCGAAGTCCGACTTCGAGGCGTCAGTTTTTAGGTATAAGGAACCCTTTTGGTGTAAACGTTTTCTCAAATTGGTTCAGATAGGGTAACCATTTTTTTGGATTTTGTTGCAACCAGCAATTCGGATGTAATTTCTCTAAGGTATCGTATCGTAATATTGTAAATGATGTGTCACGGATGTAAAAGCCTATTATTATTATTTTTCTCAATCTCTTGGAGCTCGCTTCTTTGTAAGATTCAAGGGACGCACTTAATCTTAAAAAGCGCTTTGATATTTGTTTATGAATCGACAAATATCTCTGCCTCTAAATCTTTAATGATACCTCAGATTGGAAGATAATTTACCAGTGTTATTGTTACCACAAAAAAATTATGACTTTCTCTGCAGATTTGTCTCAGCGCACTTAAGTATATATGAAGGCAAATTAAATCCTACTTTATAGTCTTCATCATCATCTTTTCAGCCGAAATACGTCCACTGCTGGACATAGGCCTTCCCCATAAATCGCCACAACGACCGGTCTTATGCGACACTTATCCAGTGTAATCCCGCAGCATTTATCAGGTCGTCAGACTACCTTGTTGTTACTTTATAGTTGCTATACCTTCTTCTTACCTGATCAGAAAACTGTCGATACTCTGCGTTTTCAGGTGCAGGACTTGTGACAGTAAGAACAGCGCTATATGCTCGTCTCGCTCTCTCGTTCCTCTCTTCTGTGTCGTCGATCTTCTTCCATGGCTCCTTGGATGAGGCAGCAGCAAGGCTGTTAAGAAGAGAAGACGATTCTAAACAAGACACAAGTTTCTATATAAAAAGATAGGTACTGTTATTTTTAAGGATATTTTAAACTTTTTATTACGATTGTACAGGCTTTCATATTTCAGCGATTCCTGACTTCATTACTATTCTTATAAATCTTCGGCCTCTAGTACAGAAGGAGCTGTTTTCAAAATTACATTTGTGATGATAAAGGCGTAGAGTTTATGACCCTTTGGTACATTTTTGTTCTTATAGTTTTAACAGTTAATGCCCTTGCCCATTAAGAGACCGTAGACCCGAGTTGAGATGTGGATACTACTGTATAGCTTATTCCGGACGGTAGGTCACAGGTGACACAAAGAAGGAGCAGCAGTGGAAAAAAGCCTTAGTTATACAAGAAATAAATAATTAAAATAAATATCACGGGTAATTTACAGAACTGGTTAAACGCTTGATTTGTAAAAAAAAAAAAACAAAATTCGTAAGTAGATAGTATATAAAATGCAAAATATTAAAACGTAATGACGATGATAAAAAATATCTTAGCATTAATCTGTAACTCACAGAAGCATGCCAATAGTAGTAATGCCATCATAAACCAACGCCATTACGAGCCAGACCAACAGTATTTTCTACACAATTAATTTCTTCCACATTTTACCCGATTGCCAATGTTTTTACCGACCGGTATAAGTCTGATATATGTTTCTTTCTTTTACCGGCTGAAGTAGGAACCAATACCTGTCAAGACTTCCTTTTCATCAATTTACCTTTATACGTGATTTGTATTTTTACGCTAGCCAAATGTAAGCCTACTTACACGAGAAAATATTTATCAAGGTCAAAGTTCGATAAGAAGCACGAGAACCCTTTTTGCTTTATGAGGGAGAAGACACCATAAATCCACCCACAATTTGTTTTTACTTATTCCTCACCAATTTTTTTTGACTTTTTTTTTTGTGACTACTCTCGAGTATTTATACGAACGGCTTAACCAACTGCCTGGTTCGTTATGGAGACCTGGTAATAAGGAGTTTTTACGACCGACCTTAATCTTGGTTCTGAGTACAGACTATACGAGCAAGCGGAAATATCAAAACACTCTTGATCTGGAATGTATTTTCAACAACGCGCAGTCGATATATTCAACCGCATGCAGTCAAACTCCTTCACGCAGTCGGCTGCAGTCGAGCAGCATCGACGACGCGCACTTCATATCAACTTCACGCAGTCGCTATGAACCGCATGCGGTGGAGACTCAACTTCGTCGACCGAGCAAATTCAAATTTAAATCATCAACTATCTTATTGTGTACCACTATAATTTAACTGATTGCTGATAATTATGGCTATGCTACAAACGTTTGTAAGAAAGATGTTCGTTCGCGTTCGCTCGTTCACAGTGTGTAACCAAGCCATTTAATGCAATTGGCTGCTGATACCGAAAACACCAGGGCGCCAGACTCAATTAGGATCAATCGGTTTTACTTATCCAATAAAGTACATGTTTGGGACAAATAAAGGCAAACTGAGTAAGTAGTTGGGTAGGCTACTGAGGCTTATATTAATGACCTAGTAGGTGAGCTAGACAAATAAATTAGATTGACCTTTCGCCAAACGAGAAAGAAAATTTATTTTCCTACCTAGGACGTTGCTTAGATTTACCACTTGATTCGCCAAAACCACACAGGATGTTTTTTTGTACCTTTTTGTTTAAAGAAGCTTTAATCTACAGTTTTGATGATGAGCATCAACTTTTTATAGGAATCATAAGATATAAAGACACATTTATTATTTTATTCGAATCGATTTTTGCAATCTGAAGGAAAGAATTTTGTTTTTGGTCGTCTAATAATAATTATATTGCGAATTATTTTCAGACAAATTAATTATTATTATTTGTAAACATAATAAGTGTTAACGTATACTATCTGGCGCATTACCTTTTTCAGAGGTTTTTAAACGTTACAGCCTTTTCTGACTGAGAACAGAAGACAAGATATAGAACGCTTTTCAGAAAATACATAATAGAAAAGAAAAAACTTACTTTGAAAATAGCTCGATGTTGAAAAACACGTACTCTCCGGAAGAGACCATATTCAAGTCATCAGCAGCCAGCATGATCTCACGCACCGTGTTCGGACTGGCACAGACCACGATAACTGCAACAATGAGATGAAACTTTTAGCAAACTTGGAACAGTAACCAAGCAGTTAAGGTAAAAGGCATAGTACCCATCTTTCCCACCGAGACAGGCCAATTCATAGGAGCTCCACACCACAAGCACAAGAGATCTCCGATTTGTTTTAAGTGTTGTGCGATCTGAATTAAACATTACAGCCTCAGAGATAATGTCGCATTTAATTCAATTATATTGCGGTGCGGAGTTGCGGAGTGAAATTTCAGTAGCTGTTCTTTTATATCTATTCTCTGCTTTCAACAATAAGGACTTGTTGCAAGTATGGACTTGCCTTGCGAATAACAGACCATCTCAGTGTCTATTCATAGTCGGGGAGGAAATACCATGCCCTGTCTGACGAAGCAGAGGGGATTGAAAAGGACACCGGATATCGATCATCAAGGATTTCCGGGTTCCTTTCCAAAATCCACCGACCGGCGCGAAAAGCGTCAGACAATCTTCCCCGTTTAAAAAGGCGCATATATCATGCCTAACTGCATTCATTATATAGTCTGTTGACGGTAACAAACGCATGACTTAAGATTTCAGAAATCTGGTCCTTAAATAATTTCAGCAGAAGTTTTCTCGGGGCTAAACCGAGCACAGTGTTGAATCTAACTTTTGTAATATACCTAATTTGTAGAATTTTCTTTTGTTTGTATTGTATACTTAACACACATCGGATTCCTCGCCTAACGTGTCCAGCTTTAGAAATAATAAAACGTAAAATAGTATTTGTAAATCAAAGCCGAGTTAGATAATACTGCTAGTTGCTTTCTTAATAACTGCAGAAGTTAGCGAACGAAAAGTTTCGTTTAAAGCTTTTGAGGAAAGGAGGAGTTTTTATATAATAAATACGATATTTACATAGAAATTACAGTACCTTATAATAAACCGGAGAATTTGAATATTCCAGACTGCTCTAATTTCTTCAGTAGGATTTTGTTTTCAAATTTCTTGATCATCAATTAACATAAAGAATCAAAATTTCTCTGAGAATCGTTACAACAATATTACTTGGAACTGGAATAAAAAAATATATTTTTTGCGTAAAGAATTGATTACGCAGAGCTTTAGTCAGTGAGAAACTGTAATCTATATATATAAAACTCAAAGGTGACTGACTGACTGACTGACTGACTGAGTGACATAGTGATCTATCAACGCACAGCCCAAACTACTGGACGGATTAAGCTGAAATTTGGCATGCAGGTAGATGTTATGGCGTAGGCATCCGCTAAGAAAGGATTTCCCAAAATTCCCTTAGGAACGGGAATTACGGGACTTTTTAGTTCGTATGAAAAATCGACATTATTGAGTGTATCGACGTGAAACTTGGTGTACAGGTTCCTCAGTGAATGAAAGAGTGTTGAAAGAAAGGAATTTACAAAATTCCCACGGGAACGGGAATTACGGGACTTTTTAGTGAAAATGAAAAATCGACTTTCTTGAGCGTATCGACGTGAAATTTGGTGTACAGGTTCCTCAGTAAATGTAGGAATGTTGAAAGAAAGTAATAAACAAAATTCCCACGGGAACTGGAATAACGGGACTTATTTAGTGAGAATGAAAAATCGACATCCTTAAGTGTTTCGACGTGAAATTTGGTGTACAAGTTCCTCAGTGAATGTAGAAATGTGGAAAGAAAGTATTTAACAAAATTCCCACGGGAACTGAAATAACGGGACTTTTTTGTGAGAATAAAAACTCGACTTCCTTGAGTGTATCGACGTGAAATTTGTGTACAGGTTCCTCAGTAGATGAAAGGGTGTTGAAGAAAGGAATTCACTAAATTCCCATGGGAATAGGGTTACAGGACTTTTTTAGTGAGAATGAAAACTCGACTTCCTTGAGTGTATCGACGTGAAATTTGTGTACAGGTTCCTCAGTGAATGAAAGAGTGTTGAAAGAAAGGAATTTACAAAATTCCCACGGGAACGGGAATTACGGGACTTATTTAGTGAGAATGAAAAATCGACATCCTTAAGTGTTTCGACGTGAAATTTGGTGTACAAGTTCCTCAGTCAATGTAGGAATGTGGAAAGAAAGTATTTAACAAAATTCCCACGGGAACTGAAATAACGGGACTTTTTTGTGAGAATGAAAACTCGACTTCCTTGAGTGTATCGACGTGAAATTTGTGTACAGGTTCCTCAGTAGATGAAAGGGTGTTGAAGAAAGGAATTCACTAAATTCCCACGGGAATAGGGTTACAGGACTAATTATTTAGTATGAAAAATCGATTTCCTTGAGTATGCCAACGTGAAATTTGGTCTACAAGTGTAAGGATGTTGGAAGGAAGAAATATACTAAATTCCCACGGGAACGTAAAACGGGACTCTTTAGTTAGTATTAAAACAATGTATATATGTCGTGGCCAAATCGTAAAATTGGCCATTTCATGATCTGACCGGCGATTTCATGAAAAGAGCACATTTCATGAAATGGCTAATATTCCTTTGGCCAGATCGTCGAAACGTCAACGTTTAACGATTTGACCGACCACGTTTGGCCAAATCGTTGTTGTTTAACCTAAAAATTTAAATTCCATTTTTTAAGTTGTAAAGTTCTCAGTACTAGCTAAATATAAATAATCTAGCTCAGAACACAATAACAAGTAAAACAAAAGTTATTTTACTATAATTCGAGTAATGTATGTATGATTTAAATTTAAAAAATAGTTCGGAACTCCATGGTTCTTGAAGTTGCTTTCGTTTATCGATTGGTTTGCATAAAACTCACAAATCAAAACGTAGTTGTTCTGTGCTTAATTTTATCGTCTTTTTCCTTACTTAAATTCCCTTTTTTCAATTTATTATTGTTAACCGTAATGGCGCGTCACATCAAATCACACAACACACGCTACAACAGCGCCACTAGCGAGGATTTTTTTTACTATTCAACGATATGATCGCTAACGTTTAGCCATTTCATGAAATAGTCATACGATCATTTGGCCAAATCGTTGAACGTTGAGATGTTAACGATCTGGCCAACGAATATTGGCCATTTCATGAACAATTCAAACTTCATGAAATGGCCGGCCATATCATGAAATGGCCAATTTTACGAAATGGCCACGACATCTATATTTCTTTATTTCCACGTAAAAATAGGAAAACGGGTTCTTCAGTGGGTGTAATTAGATTCAAAGTTCTAAAAAGAAAAAAATAACCAATTTCACATGGAACGGAACATTTCCAAAAACATAAAGCGCTTAAAAATCTTCACCTTTTTTTTACTCGAGTAGGTACATATATTAGGTATGTAGGTATGTACGTATATCCACATACTTTTACCCAACCAGCTAATAGAAATGTTAGAAGTTTCAGTGTCTGAATGGTGGAGTGTAGAAATGAATTTATGGAGTTGCCACGGGAACTGAAATAAAGATAAATATTTTTAGGTGCGATTAGAAATGATGTCAGTAAAATCCTAAGTCGTAAATCAACCAGTAATTAACGATTTTAATGAAAAAGCGCGTGCGAAGCTGCGGGCAAAAGCTAGTTGGGATATAGAGCATTACAGCGCAACAACCCCAAAATATCTATTAATCATAATCATCATACAAATTAACGTTCGCCGCAGCCATACATCAAACCCGGACCGCAGTCGACTTTGCTGTGCCTATTTCGCCACGGAGACAGTAAAATGGACTTACATATGCCCTTAACGTCTCGCCTGTGTCCCATTAGGGTTAAATGAGAAAATCAATTTCTACTTGCTCAGAACCTGAAAATATCGCTTTTTCTACACTACAAGCATTCATAACATAACCCTTCCTTACACGCGTATCGGTTTCATGAATGTGCCCTTTTTAGAGGACATCAACGAATTGGTCGGTGAACGTATACGGACAAAATTATTCGTGTTTATTGAGTTATGATAATAGAAGCTTATTGATTGATAATAAAGAGGGACTAGTACACGTACTCTTAGCTAATGAGCGTTTGAAAATGCATTGTCACAACGGGGAGGCACGAAATATAGACTTAGTAATGCAGAACACAAACGAAGTGTGGGAATTAGACCCATGGGTCCCTCTACTACCACGTATTCTGTATGCGAATCTAGTACTTTTCAAGTGTCGTTATACTAACGTTTTTCACTCCAAAACTTAAGCGGCGAAACAGTGTGAAACTAGCGCCACTCCAGATAAATAATTAATCTTCTAAACCATGGCCAAATTAAAAAATATGCGCCTTTGACTCCTTAAATCTTGCTTAGACTTAACTTTTCTTTGATTTGAACCAAAAAACTTCACTACAGAGCCTTATACATTCTAAGCAAGATTATCTAGGAGTCAAAGGCGCAAATTTTTGATGTTAACCGTGGTTTAGATGATATCAGTTATTTATCGAAGTGGCACTAGTTTCGCACCTTTTCGCCCCTTGCGGATTATAAGTCTATGGTACGCACGGAGCGGGAAGTAATCTGAGGATTTAAGTTGCTCTGCTGAGAGAATAGCAATGCTCAGAATTTGTACCTTAACGTACTTGAAATGGTATTGAACCAAGACTATATTAAGCTCTAACAATGGCATGACACCTATAAAAATAGGATAGACAGATCTGTCTGTTAGGCTGTATGCATTAATAACAATAACTTTTTACCTAGTTTTTTGTAAGGTGTGTGTAGCCGCTAAGAAGGAAACGAATAAAAAATCATAACTTCTAATATTAGAAAAATCTAAATTCTTACCCTGTTATTCATAAAAAGTTAAAGAGCATTTTAGTTATTTGACATATATCAATTTAGACTGGATGTCACGTATTTACAATACAACAAACCAGATAAGTAGACCTCCAGTAAAGCTACTTAAAATGTACTGTATCTTTATGAATAAGACAGTAACTCTTTATTTTTTTCTCGTAGGCCGTTGAATTTTTTGACGAACTTTAATTGTTTAATTATATATTAAACCTACCAGCTTTATGACATTAAAAACCTAACAAAAGTGGAAAGGTTGACGTGCTGGCAACTATACTGATCACTGTGTAGTGTAATCTAGACGTTGCATCTCAATGTAAACAAGAGGATTGGAATATTTGCATAGATTGGATAGGTCGCAACTGTTTATGCCAATCTGCCCTTAAAACGATCACCTCGTTACTAAGAAATGGTTTGCTGGCTCTGATAAATTGTTGTTTTAGGATGTAGCAGTTTACCATGTAAGATGTGTATACTTACTGGTTACTTTCACATATTTAAAGTTGACTTAATTGTAGTTATTGTTAATTATTTTAAAGCTTAAAAGTTATGTTATAGTTTTCGCTTTTCAGTTTTTTATCGTGTAAAATTTTTGTGATCAAGTTTTTTTTAATGAAACACAACATCATGATTTAAGCGAAGTTAAAATTAAATATTAAATGAAAATAAATCATGGCAACCCCCCCATGAAGCACACAAAGAGGCCAAGACCCCCAGTCCCCGGCAACCCCGTCAAACCTAGCTTTGGTAGTGGCCAGGGATGAGGTTCGCTCAAGATTAGTCGTTGTGGCGTTCTGTGGGGGAGGCCTATGTCCAGCGGTGGACGTCTTTCGGATGAAATTATGATAATACCTACATAGTTATGCTTTATACTCGTACTTATATAATAAAAAGCTTTAACTAGATTTCACAAGTGTTCAATGTTAGTATTAGTTAGTTCCGACAAAAAGCTGCGGTGAATAAGCAAAGTAAATAGGCTTTATGTAATGAATTATATTAAAGGACTAAAATAGGTAAATAGACCAACTATCAAGATAGACGAAGTTTAATACTGTCGAACTGTAGGTAGAGTTAGAGCTCTTTTATCGTCAGTATTTTAGTTTTTTAGGAACCTAACACCGCTTAGGAAAAAACACTACATATTTGCTAAAACTGGTGGATAAAACTGGAATGTTTTTAAAGTTACACTAAAGTTTACACTTCTTGATCATTGGTCTTGTATAAAACGAATAAAAAAAACTAAAAATTTACCATGAACCCTTTATTAGTAAATACATTAGTCAAAACTTCACCTTAAAAAAATACATACTCACTTCTAGTGCTAAGCGACAACTTTTTTAAGAGTTCCTTAATTTTTGCTGTTGTGAAATTTGCTTCATCAAACCATAGGTTTGGCAAGCTTTGTTTCTTTGCCTCCCTCTCTTTCTCCCTAGTCATGACAGAGAAGATAGATGTGAGAAGATGAAAACATTTGCTGTTGCCAAGTCCTCCCTGCACTGCATTGTTGTGGTACAGCATGCCAAGTCTCTTCCAATTAAATATCTGTGGACAATAGAAAGAAAACTTTAATACATTTTTATAAAAAAAAGGCAAATATTCTTTATTCAATTTAGGATACATGACATCACTTATTGAAAGTCAATTAGACTACATATCTAATCTAATTGGTATTAATACCTTATTTGGTAAAGTATCCTACGAGAGGCGAGGTAGTTCAGGGTGCTCACCAATTGACTCAGGCAACAAAATTTGCCTTGCCTTGCGACGACGGTCGCCTGGAGAGGCCCACAAACGAGCCCCTCTCTGTTTAATGATTCTATTCCCTTTCGCAATGATTTTACAGCGTAAAGAAGAAATAACTCTTTTTTTCCTAATTCGAAGTTAGGATCTTACTGAAATCATCATTTCATCCGAAAAACACCCACTATTGGACATGGCCTGTTTCATAGGTCACGTTTGTGTCATGGTTTCGATATTATCACCACGTTAGGCAGGCGAGTTGGCAATCTCAGGAACTCTCCTATATTTTGAAGCTACTGCCCGTTCTTAGGATGCGCCCTAGTCGCCTTTCACTACACTCATTGTAGTGTGGAGATGGGGTGGTGGTATTCTATGTCGCCACCAAAGCCTCCGCATTATGATTGAGTATTCTAAATTAGCAGTGAGAATTTAAAAAAAAGGAAAAATATATTGCAAAACCAACGACACAGGTCAAACAAATAAAAAAAAGGTTTTTATGTCCAAAGATCTATTTTTAACAATGTCATTGCTGTAATTTCATTCGTTCCTAATTTGAAGTTAGAATCATTTGTGTAGCGTCCGCGTAGGCACTTATTATCCTAATTTCTAATTGGTTGGTACACCAAAAAGTATAATTAATAGGATTGACATAATAAAAACGGCCGAATTGCACAATATTACATAACTTTAAAGTTTTTGTTGCAATATTTATGTTAACAGGATATGTTAATCAGTCTCAATGATCCTCGTTAAAATATTTCATAAAAGTATTTTTAATTTGACCTATGACGTGGCTTGGTGTGAATTTTACGCTTTGTGTAGACAGACAGGTCTGCAAACTAAAAATAGTTGTAATAAAATTATTTTGTGACCTCAGACGTCGTCGCGACGAGATCACGAGACACGATGCAGAAAGAGAAAACGACGAAGATTTTTTTTTTATACATTATTTAAATATGAGGAGTCTGTGAAGAATAGATGAAAGATATGAAAAGCTTACTATAACTAAGATTTTCTTGCACCAGTAGAAATCCTAAATAAAAATGCTCCATGCGTTGGGTCGATCACCAGGTCAACAATTTATATATTGAATTCCGCATCGAAATAAATATTTCTGAAGCACAAGTAATTTTAAGCCAATAAATATTAAAGACACAAACCATTTCATAAAAATTAATGTAATTGCTAACTAGAGAATAAAATGATAAACTGCTATCAGTAACTATTACATGCAAATAACATTAACTTCCTACACAGATGTGCATTAAAATTATATTTGATTGAACAATGTAAGCGCTGTGTTGAATCATAATAGCTCTGTGTATTAACAGTATGTTTAACATTTTAGATGTATGCGCAAGGACAAGCAATGCTGATAATATTGCAAGTGTAAAGTCAAGCGCAGACATAACCAAGCGACAGAAACTTATATTTTTCTTGTAAAAAAAAGTAGAATAAAATCTTTTATGGCTTTTCAGTCAATAATATTATTCATCGAAATAATTCTAACTCGCTATATGCGAAAACAGATCAGCAGATCCTATAGTAATAACTGAAAGTTGCATTCAGTAAAAAATACCTATACCTACTACTCTATACTTCTTAATTTTTAACCCGTAGAACACGCGGCTGTGAAAAAAAAGAAAAAAATAAACTGAAAGATAATTAGAAGGTTACGAATTCCAAGCTTCAGAGGGTTAAATCCGTAGATAAAATGTCGTTAGGCCTTTGTTACTTTTACGGGATATTAAAAAAGGTTGCGTTAGGCCTTAAAGGTTTGAGATATTCCCAGCAAATCCCAAAAAATCTTCTGGTATCATGAAATTTATTTGATAACGTTTGATTCGAAGATCCGAGACGATAAAGCTTAAGCAAGACCGTCTATCAAATACGCTACCCTATGCTTAGTTTAATCTAAATCATCCTTTATAAAATGTCAACTAAGATCTGCATCATTATGACACGTGGCGTAGTTTATCAGTAAGGGAAGTAATTAGAATTTAATAAACGGTATTGATTAAAACTCCAATCACAGCTGTCATTCCTAAGATTCCATCGGGTGTTGTTATGTTATATGACATTCTGTCGCATTAGCAAACAGTATTTCTATTGAACTATTCAGCTCAGGGCTATACTCCGAGTTTATCTGCGTGATCGAATCAGAAATGATGGGATCCGCAGAAGAACTAAAGTCACCGACATAACCCAAAGAATTGCGAAACTTAAGTGGCAATGGGCAAGGCACATAGCTCGAAGAACAGATGTTCGATGGGGCCGAAAAGTACTCGTGTGGTAACCACGAACAGAAAGACGCAGAGCAGGCAGACCCCCATAAGGTGGTCGGCTGGGTAAAGGCCGTGAGAATACACTGGATGAGGGTCGCTAAAGACCGGTCCTTGTGGCGTTCTGTGGGGGAGGCATATGTCCAGCAGTGGACGTCTTTCAGCTGTAAGGATGATGATTATTCAGCTCAAAAAAATACAGGTAATAACTCGAGGAATGGCAGGAAACGAATGACAAATTAAACGTTTGATTAAACACTTTCCCAGTTATGCATAAACAGTTAAAGAGCATTTTAGATATTTGTATGTCAATTTAGACTCGATGTCACGTATTTACCATACAACAAACCAGATAAGTGGACCTCCAGTAAAGCTTCCTAAAACCTTCTGTCTCTTTATGAATGACACAGTTTGAATAGGTATTTTTAGTTGCAGTTTATTTGAAGCCTAAGTGTCCTAGGCTTAGGACTCAATTAGCTAAGTCTGTTAAGTAAACTTGAACTAAAACAGCGAGGGAATAGATACTTTCGCTTAGGGCACCATTGTGCGAGAGTGTGTCGTGTTACCTGCCTGCCTGCCGTTCCATTAACAAAATAAAGCTAGATAAGATTTTTGTTTTTGACTCAGTCTGAGTTTAATTAAAAAGAACCGTGTACGTACAGATTGTAGGCTTTTAGTTGAATTAACAGTCAAATAATCGACAGCCCAAAAAAAAGGTTGTAGAGTGCACCAAGAAAAAGATTCACTTCGATTCGTGTTTAAATTTAAAAATAGCTGACATGACTGCAGGAACGCGCTTAAAATATAAGATTTAAAGGACTATAAATAGCAAGATATATTTTAAAAACGCTATTTTTAAAATTAGAATTAATTGACATTGAGTTTGGTTTGAATGTAATGTTAAGGTGACACTACACAGATAAAGTTTTTTAATAATGCAACGAAGGCTATAATATAAGAATACCAATAGAATGCCTTGTTATAAGATAAATAATAATGTTCGGCAAAGCACAGCTTTTTTTTTCTTCCATTTTTTATGAAAAAAAAAAATACTTCCCTTACAAAAGTTTGCAAAGGTAGTTAGAATCGACACTAACGATAAAATCGTAAAAAATTCGTCATAAAATCAAATAAAAATAACAATCACAAAAGTTTACACAAATGTTGTGTTAGCCTAAACTGGGTCATCAAATACTGAACTAAATGTAAATAAAAAGTGAGGGACCAAATAAACCGATGGCCAGCTTTGCTTTGTCCTCGGAATTTCATTAGATTAAACATTCCTATTCTAATTCATCGTGGGACCAGACAAGAATACAAATTACCTATACTACACATTTTATTTTAGTCCCAACGCACAGCACACCGCCAAAATTACGACCTTAAAAAACTTAAAAAACGTATTTTTAGAAACAAGATTCAAGGATCAACTCGAAATAAACCAGAAACTGATGAAAAACTAGTTCTGATTCAAAACTTTAAGGAGAAGCACTCTTAATAAAAAAATATTTAACAAACTTCTTAAGATATAAATAACAAGTAGGTATGGGTGGGCTGCTGCCTCTTTTTTGTAAGTACTTATTCCGATGCTTTCCGTTCTTGTGAAAACTTTCAGGAATTTCTTCTTTAAAATTATAGCAAACTCCTAGACCGTCTGGAGTCTAGTAAAATTCTTTGCTAGTTTTTATGTAAAAATACTGAGCAAAAAAAAAAACTAAATTCAGAAATAGCTCTTTTCTGGATTAATGGAAAGGCTTGAGGACCGTATACCCCAAAGAGAAAACGTTTTTCTACAACTAATTATTTTCCAATCGCTATGAAGTTTTAGTATGTTACTTACACTATAAAAAACTTGGGTTTGTTCTTTTTCTTTTTTCAAAATTCGCTATATATTCAGACATAAAGGCCCCTAAAATACGGAGATTTAGTGCTAAAAAATTGGTCGGATAAAGTTGTTTGTTTTACGAGAACAATGCATATTTAAAAAAGGAAAACGTATAAATCTAAATTATTTAATTCTAAAGCGATGTACGTCAATATCATTGTTATTTGCAAAGATTGGTAGTGAAAAACGTTTTCTCCTGAAACGCAAATTTCACCAAAAAATTAGCTCCCTCTCTGTCGCAAGGTGACGGATAGAGGGCGACATCATGAGTTTTTCGTGATATTTTTGCGTTCCTATAGTGCCCTCTTAATGCCAAAATAAATAATGCACGGGTTAAGCTGTCAATGATACCCGATCATCAATGATTCTCGGAGTCCTTCCCAAAATCGATGTGTTAGACCCACACACCCCCGTCTTTCCTACTAGCAGCAGTTAGTGCCTTAGGCCTTTCCCCGTGTTTTAAAAAAAATGCTCTTCTTTTAAGTGAATGCTAATAAAAATTCAAAATAATACGTCAAGCAATTAAAAATTAAATTAAATGTAAGACCACGAAGTTGCGCTCTTAACAACTATCAGCGTAGCATAGCAACACAGCACATTTTGGTCAAATCAATGCAAAATCAATTATGCGCTCGACAGGATACGTCTGTCACGTTTTGAGTAGGTAATTATTTATTTGAATTAACATTTCAAAATGCCATATGTATAAAAATATATATAAAAAGGTATAGATGGCATTTGGATTTTGGACCCATTTTCATAGTTCTAATTTTTTTAAGCTAAATTACTCCGTAATTTATTAGTAATATCTACTATATACAGGATTATCTCATTGTCATGCAAGGATAATAGGAACTTCATGAAATTCAAATAAAGTCATATGATACAAAGTATACATTTTATATTATTTAAAACATAATTAAAGTAATTTAATTTGCTTTAGTACATGACTTATAAACATGGAGTTTGATAAATATTAATTCACTGACCGGTCGTCCATTTTCAATTCGCGGCGGGGGTTAAAATTGTTGTGATGGATATCGATAGCTTATTATTATGAGTTTTAAGCGTTATCTATACCAATATTATAAAGAGGAAAGATTTTTTGTTTGTTTGTAACTAATAGGCTCCGGAAATACTGAACCGATTTGAAAAATTCTTTCACTGATAGGAAGCTACACTATCCCCGAGTGACATAGGCTATATTAGATTTTTAAAATAATTAGGGATCCTTACTTAAACTCGAATAATATAGCCCAAGGTGCCGTTTTTTCCGTTGTTTACATATTTTGACAGTTGGTGGTTTGTTGTTGCTTTTTGATTAGCCGATTCTGGGCAGTCAAAAGAACATAGTCTATAGAGCCAAGTGTTTAGTGTATCTTAAATTCTGTGGCGTAACGAAGTTCGCCGTTTCAGCTAGTTAATAATATTTATAATAGTCTTTAAAGTACCCGAAAATCGCTCCTTTAATTTATTACAGCCTTGTCGAAAACAACTATGGCTCTACCACAAAAAGAGTTTAACTGGTCTAAATCACTAAACTATTGCAATCACTAATTTTGGTCATCTATAAACAACTATTAAATTAATTGATTATAAGCATCCGTCTAAAAATTATGAATTTATGACAAGGAAATTAACTGCCAAAAGACAATGATAAACAAAATAATATTTAATTTATGACTACCGCAAAAAATACGTAAGTACCTAATGAATCTCCATACTAATCTACAAAAAAATACACAATCCACAGCAAAACAAAAAGCATCCATGAAATTTACCTCAAAGACGTTCCTAATAGTTTTTCCAGTCTGGGTGTAACTGCCCATGATCCTCGTCAGGGTAGGGAAGTGCATTTTCTTGAAGACAAAAGCCTGCGACTGCCCCCCAGCTGTGAACACGGGGATTCCCCAGCGACCAGCGTAGCGGGCCACTGGTGCTATTACGTAGTCATTGCCAGGACCGATGAAGGCATCTGAAAGTGATATGACAGAGTTAAGTCTGCATTCGTCGTAGGGTGGATTTTCAAAAAAAAATGGAGCTAGAGCTAGAACGAGAGCATTCTTACTTAACATTGACAGAACTCCTTCTCTGTTAACAGTAAAATAATTAGAAAGAGTGGGAATAAAATGAGCATTAAATTAACTGTTTTAGAAAGACAAAAGAATATTTTCAAAAACCAAGACACATACAAAAAAGTTTATATGACACTGCGTTAGATGAAAATGGACCCAATGTTCCATAATGATTAATTTCCTGAGTTATTTCTATTACACTGGGAGCAAACAGGACTGTTTAACATGTTAAATAAGGTTCCAGTACTAATTTTTCTTTGCATTTTCTGTACAACAAGAGAGTCCTGACCTGAGAACCATATCCAGGTATATAGTTAATTGAAAAGAATAAAGATCCATAAAGAAAAGTAGAAACTCACCAGCAGCATTATTGACGTAGAACTCGAAGGCAGCCAAAGGACCCTCAATGGATGAGCACTGTGTATCTCGATAGTCCACCAGGATCTTCCAGCCAGGAAGTGGGCCAGCTGGGCTGGTCACAGCGGATATCGCCATCTCCAAGATAGGAAGAACCTTGCCAAGGTAGAACACCTCATCTGGTTCTCCAGGCAGTAATACTCCCAATTTGACTATCTTCTCTGAAAACCTATTCCTCTCTGGTATCAAACTGATGTTCACCTTCCTGATGTAGAAAGGGTTACTGGCTAAATCATGAGGATAACCAAGAGCTCTATCACTGTCGAAGTATGTAGGCAGCCGATTAGGGTAAAGCAGTGACTTTCCATCAGTAGGTTCAGTTATATTGTTATAGGTTCTATAATAATTTGTATGTTTGTTTATAATATCATCAGATCTGTATTTTTCGTCTTTTACTTCTTCGGTCTTAGGGTCTGAAGAATGGCGTTTAATGTTTTTCTTCTTAAGTTCTTTTAAATCATCTCTGTGTTTATGCCACAGTCTGATCAGTTCCTTTTTTGCTTCGTTGTTTTTTTCTTCACCATATTGCTTTATATTAACGTTTACACTAACATCACACATAATTATCACATTTATAATACAAAAGTAGAATACGAGGAATGAAATAACTATCGGTAATTTAGTTTTTACTATTTTAGTCTTGAACGCTTGAGCATCGTTCGTAATTTTTCTTTGCGTGTCCGTTTCTTTATTTTTGTTTTCTTCATTTTGTTTATTGCTGCACTGGCTTGTAATTTTATTGTTTAATTTTACATTTCTTCGGTCAATCGCATCGACGACTCCCACTTTCATTTTACTTTATTTGATTATCTCATTTTATTAGTTCACATATTTTAGATGCACTTGTCTGAAAAATTTGGAGTTTTATTTTTGTGCAGCTACTCGTACGACCGAATTGTATAGGAGTGTGAGAAAGCTTTAAAATCAGTACCTATAAATAGAGTATACACGAAGTTAAAAATGTGTGCTTATTCTTTTGGTGGGTATAGTTGTAACATAATCTGCCATCGTATTTCTTCAAATAAGTTAAATATCAATACACAAGGTATGTATTTGCAGAAAAAAACTAACATATGATGATGATGTCCTCTTGTCCCTCATCACAGGGCTTTCAAAACTATGGTATACAATTTCAGAAAAAATTAGATAAGTACATTCTCCTTGCTTTCCACCTCTACAGATTCTGAACAACCTCTTAAACCATATCAAAGTCCTCGTTCCCTAACTAGGCTAGGCTTGCTCTGCCTCCTTAAGAGCTTCTTAGGGTTCTAGCGTTCTTTGGTCGGGTAATTATCCACTTGGAGAAAGACTGACTTAGAATGTAACTATAGCTTTATTTACATATTACGTTACTTCAATAATTTTTCTATAAAAGTTGTAGGTACTAATTTAATAACAGAAATAATTAAGTTATCCATTATTCATACACTTATGTATGACCGAGAATATTGTTTTAGTGCCAATATTTATGTTAGGTTTAATATTTCCGACACATTTTAAATATTTATAATTTGAATAATCTGTTCCAATTACTCAACTGAAAGATTAAAATATACTAAAGATTTTTTTTCCGGTTGCCAATACTTTATGTTATTTTTATTACTTTCTAGTCTGAATCGTATTAAAATCGTTTAGCCTTTGATAACAAATAAATATCTTAATCTAAAAGTAAAGCTGATGCATGAGGAATGGGTACAGCAGGCAGCTCACCAACCTACCTAAGCCAAAACCTATACTACAAAGTACCGGGAGGCGTAGATTAGGCAGACCCCCACAAGGTGGTCAGACGAAGGCTATGATTGCGGTAGTACACTGGATGAGGATCACAGATAAAACCGGTCATTGTGGCGAAGAGATGATGATGATACTAGATAAAAAAAATGGGTAGGTAAGTAAACATGCTGTAAACTGTATTTTTTACGACAATTACGAAACGGTATGTCTATTTCTGCTATAATGTTTTTAAATAGCATCAGGCAGGTTCAAGTTGAGCTCATAGTTTGACCTTCACTATAATAAACTTTATAATAGTGACGAAACAAAAACAATGTAAGTATGCACGGAATACAAATTACATCCTTATCTAAACGAAGATGTACTAACTAATAAAAATATAAATTTGATAAGTTAATTTGTCTGTATGTTTTGATAATGGGTAAGTAATACTTTTACTTTCAATAATTTTCTCGCTATGTGTAGATTGGACATTCAGAACGCACTTGCATGGCATGAAGATAATTTGTGTGTTGAGATTCTTAACCTTCTACTAGTTCATGTTAGCCTGGTACTTTTTTCTTTAAAACTACCAAACCAATAAGTAGCCAATTACATACCACATGCATCCGACGGTCAAGTGCAAGTCTGGGGGGACAACGAATAAAACGCAAATTCCTCGTGGCCCCCCCAGGGGGGCAACGCAGGAGGACCACGAGTCTGTCGTGACACTATTAAAAAGGGATGATTACTTTTTTATTAGAGCGGCCTTAATTTTTTTGCTGCAAATTTTTTTGATGGTGAGGAAAGCGTCTTAAAAACTTAACAAGAAATACCTAATCTACCTAACTGAAAACGGAAAACCGTGAATATCATCTACAAAAATCGCTTATATAATGTTTTCTTATTACGGATTGTTAGCTGTCTTACCATTCAAAACCGCGTCAGATAAAGCACCTAGGTTCTGTAGAGAAATTCTAGAACTCCCAAAGGAACGAAAAATACGGATTTATTTTTGAAATTTACAGCCGAAGCAGCTACATTCTAGCTAATTTATATAAATAAATAGCTAAAAACTCAAAATAAGCTCAATAAAATCATTTCGCTGTAACGGATGTTCCAATTTTAAATTGTTTCTACACATACCATACATGTGTCGTATTCTGTTGCATGACAAAATCATTACAATAAAATTTAAGTGTTATCGTTCATTGTTAAGTTATATTTAAACTATACAATGCTTAATTAATTATTATTTGTCTGCTTAAAAATAACTACAAAAAACAACTTTATTCTAACCAATTGCTTTATTTGAGCTAATCTAGCTATCTTATTATAAATAGTTAGGTAGGTACTCTTTCTGGTCTATATATTGCGTTACGCAATAACATTTAAAATAATAAAGCGATATTGTTAAAAATGTATAGGTATTAGGTAGGTTAACACCACGAGACAAGAAGACAGACATAGGATTTAAATAAAACGGGAACGAATAATTTATTTTTTACAAAAACGGAACCCGCCTACATCAACTGAGCACTTCCTCTTTTTCTAAGTCGGTTAAAATATGTACTAAAACCTTCTCCTGAATGTAACAATTACTTTTGTGAAAACCGCATCAAAATTGGTTCAGCGAAACTCGAGATAATCGCAGACAAACAAACATACACATACAGGTCAAAATGATAACCTTCTTTTTGAAGTCTGTTAAAAATAGGCATTTGCGGTTTGATGGAAAATTGAGTTGGCGAAGCCGCAAGACTCGCACTATTTGTATAGCTTTAGTATAGGTAATAAAGGTAGTTTAATTTAAATTATTCAAAACACTTGATCACACTCCGCCATTGCCTAATTAATTATGATCTAACCTTCGTGACGGGTTTTCACAGACGCAGATACCTAACCTGTTCTTAAAATTAAAACCTATTAAACCATAAATTCTAGATTTAGAATTTGGTAATCAAAATTATTTAATTAGTCACTTTATTACTTAGTTGGTGGGCCTTCAAACGTATAAATACGCCTTTTTGTAATAAAAATTTAGACTTTAGAAATGTATTGCTCAATCGTTATTTTTTTGCTGTGATGTAAGACACCGAAGTAGGTACTCTGAAGGTCTAGGTCGCCGTAACACTTCCGGTTTTTCTGTATTGCAAAATAGTTCTTGTTCTTTGGTAATACAGTCTGGAGTCTAGGGCGCATAAGACCATATATAAATCAGTAACGCCGTCCTAGACCGCTAATGTTACTAACCGACCGATCAATCTAACCTAAAATTTTATTATAATTGGTGCCTAAACAGGGAAAAGTTTTAATTATTCACTTTGACAGGCAATTAATCGGAATCTGGGAATTTTTTATATCGAGTACTCAGAATCGGAATTGCTTCCGATCCCGATTAATATCATATAATCATTTCACCCGGTAATTAATTCTGATAAGCGAGTAAGATTAATTAACTTTCATGTGAGGGCCGATTCTCTATAATACCATAGTTTATTAAATCAGTACAAAGTACCACGTGGTACACCTAGTGGGTTGCCCGGAAGAAATCGCGTTTAGCGATAAGATCGCCCGTTGCATTCAAATTCAAATGTTTATTTTTTTTACCTGTTATTTTACTTCTTTTGTGTGCAATAAAGTATTTTTTACTTTTTACTTTTATAATTTTGTAAACTTTTGTTCATTTAGAGACTCTTCTTGAGAAAAAATTATTGATAACGACATATTTCTATCTACATGATGCAGAATCGCAGTGAATTACTAGATGAAAAAAAAAAAAAAAGGAGAAAAGGCCTGATTTACATGGAAGCCCTGCGATTTTATTATTTTTCTCTCAAAATAATTGTTTAAGTTTGCTTCACTTTGATAAATATCAAAAGACGAATTGTTATCCTTTGTTTTTTGAAAATCCTGGGATACGCAAAGTCCGGCCGCAATCCTGAGGAAACGAAAAATCCGGAAATCTCAGGACAAATATATGGTAGGTAACCCTAGTCCACATGCACTGCAAAAATTATCTACGCGAATTCACATTAGAACATACCAAAGAAGCTCTTAATTATTATCAGATCCCAGTCAGCCATTGTATTTTTACTAATATTTTCTACAGCATAACGTTCCTTCCTAAGTACAAAAGTGCTTCGTGATCTGATACCCATCTTGTACCTGACACAATCGTGATCGCTTACACACAACGTAAGTATTGAACTATAACATACCAAAAATCTAATATTTACGGTTTAACTTCCGTTTTAAAATATTGTCTCTGTTCCCTCCAAACTCAAACAACCCTTAGAAGACGGAAAACCCTTAGAGCAAACAAAACATGACGACTTGCATGCAACAAAAATGCAGGACAGAAAAATCCTTGAGGTGCTAATAAAATATAATTAAAACAATTTTGATCACATTACTAAAATCGCGCCCTCCATACTTCCTGTCCCCGCGAGCGGCAGAAACAAATTGCTGAAAGACAAATGAACCCGAAACGGCTCCAACCTTCAGCACTGAGGGTCGCATAATGAGGCTGGAGGGGTATGGGGTGAGGGAGGAAGGGAGGGGATTATGAAAATATAATTATGTACTTATATACTTAGTGCCTTGAAGGAAAAAGCACGAGCGACGCAGCGTATCTTCCTAACAAGAGCAGTAAAGTTTACTTTGTTTTATCTTTGCATATGGCTGCGGGTGTTTATGACAAGGAGTCATAAATGAATAATATGATTCAGCTGTTCATACCCCACAAACTACTACACAAAACAACAGTCTACTTAAAGAAGTACAATAAAAAATTTTATTGTGTCGTACAATAGGCTCATCAAATAATTTATAAGGTAAAATTTATTGTTACTATACTATATATACTATAAACGATTATGATCTAATAGTGATTAAAAGGTTGTTACGAAATTCACAAAGTTAAAAGCCAATACTAGCGCCAAACTCGAATAAAATTTATATCTTCTAAACCAATGCCGAAATCAAAAATGTGAGACATCTTATGATGCACGAGATAATCTTGCTAAGAATTTTTAAGGCACTGTTGTGTATTGTGTAGCTTTCGGTTCAAGATCTAAGGCTACATCTAAGGAATATATTGTTTGTTTGTTTTTGTGTCTACCTATTTATAAACCTATGTAATATCACAGAATAGGTAAGTAATGTAAGTATTATAGACATAATAAGTAGGTTTATACACACACAACATTTTTAATTTCAGTCTTTAATTCTTATAGTACCAGGTCTTGTTAGAATTATACAGGGTTTAAATAACTTTCTATACTCCACTTTTCTTTGTAATCCGAATACCAATGTCACTTGAAGCTGTTTACGGCGACCCAGACACACTAGTTATTTTGTATCCATTTACATTCAAATGGTTTAGCAAATAACAACAGTGCAAATTCGTATAAAACAATACTTTACCAGTTATTTATATACCCACGTGACGAGTCACCGCCTTTGTTCTAATTTTAGAACTGATGCTTAGCGAGCATTTGAGCAATGCCGAAACAGAGTTTATTTTAGAAAACCAGTTTGTAAGTTGTACATGTACAACTTAAATCGAGACCAAAATTATTTTGAGCAGTAGCTGTTTTTCGACCGGCAAGATGTAACCAGTCTCATTAATCATGAAATTTTTAGAGTATCATTTATTAATTTTACATATAAACGAGTGTCATATTTAAAAAATCTGGTTCAAACCTTTAATTACTTAAATGTAATGTAAACTCAACATACTTGTAGTTAAACTGGTTGTCGGCCAACACAAATAAAGTAAGGCTTTATTGTTGTTTTTTAAATGACTATGTAATATTTCGGATTTTTGGCAGACAAACGCAGCTTTAGCATTTGAAGTCTCAAAATTAATAAAAAAAGACCTCCTGTACTATTCGACTACGGCAACAATGGGCATTTTTAGAATAATGGGCATCGTATCGCGTACATTGGATTTTACTAGGAAAGCAGCCAGGCTATTCACAAACCCACTCTCTAGACTAGACTCTTACATTGGGCAGCCGTTAAGTTGGTTGCTTAAATTACGAGTGACGACGCTATCCTACGCTGCAGGACCCACGTCATAACATGCTTTCCAAAGCACATAAGTGAAGGTGGCAGCACTCAAAGTCTGGACTATGTATTTAAGCCACCGTGAGAATCGGCACTCGATTGATCCTTTACCTTGTGCCATAGAATTTAATTGCCATACATGCAATTAGAGATTCAATTGTTCCAATTGTTATCCTCTAGCTATCTTTGCTGTGCCTTGCCCGATATGCGCTTAGCTTAAGTTAGGTTGCAGTCAGTCAGACCGCACGGCTTTATCCGCGCGCAGTCGACATACTGAACCGCTTCAAGTTGAAGGTTCGACTGCATGCAGTCGAGTAACAACTTCACGCAGTAGGCGGTTGGCGATAGACAGCGTGTAGTCGATGCATTGACTGCAGCCGACCGTGTGAAGTTGAGTCTCTACCGGATACGGTTCGTATCGACTGCGTGAAGTTGATATAGACTACTCACAGTCGACGCTGCTCGATTGCAGCCGACCGCGTGCATTTGAGTCTCAACTGCATGCGGTTCAGTATTTCGACTGCGCGCGGTTGATGCAATGAGGTCCGTCTGATGGCAACCTTACTCTGTGTTCAAAGATGATCTACGGAAAATCTACGTATAACTCATGTCTATTCTTGAACAATGAATAAGGGAAATCACTAGAAGTGATTGATGTTATGCAAATAAGAATCTTTCCGATAAGTACTTAATCATTTATTTCATCTGTCTTGACAGTCATGTTATGACGCTTCTCTTAAAGATAAATCTCAGTATTAGTATAGTTACACCAGACTATACTATAGAGTATAATCTTATGTAACAAAATAATTATTAAAGTACAGTGGCGGTCTAGGACGGCGTAACACTTTTGTCAATGATTTCGACTGTAATACCAAAGAACAAGAGCTATTTTGCAAAATACAGAAAAACCGGAAGTGTGACGCCGTCAAGAAATTTGCCGTTTTTTTTTTGATATAATATTTTTAAAATTTTAAATCAAAATTTAACCCACTGTTGCCTAAAAAGATTCTGACAACACTTGTACGGTAACAAAAAATCTATTTTTAGTAACTCGGTGACCTCTACATTCAAAGCGCACGCGTTATTTATTTTTAAATGCGTTTTTGTTTGCCTTTGTAGGTATGTAAATTTATTTTAATTTTGTTTTTTTTGGTTAAATATTTTTTGAGTTGTACACGACTACAGTCTTTACGTTTAATATCGAAATAAGTATATTCAACTTAATTAAGATTTTTATCAAAGTTAAGTACGACTTACATTGTATCGTCATAACCTACTTTTAAAAATACATTCCGTTACTTCACACTCAAACAAAGTTCACCTAATAACTAAATAAACCTATTCCTATAGCAATGTCGATAATTGATTAATAATCCGTTTACATATCTACCGTGTTCAATGTTCATGAAAAATATAACGATAATGTCAGACACCACAACGATTTGTGAACTGACTAGAAATTGCATCTGATTTTGACACAATTTTCGTTTGAAATTCAATCGGCACGTCCAAAGCAAACCATCATCTGAAATTTATGATTCTGGTTCAGTTCAATACAGACAGATTTGAAATTAAGTATGTATAGAGTTTATTAATTTATTAAATTTGTTTATAATGATGAAACTTATAAACAAATTTAATAAATTAATAAACATGAACATACTCAATCAATTATTTATTAGCGCATTTAATTAATCATGCATTTTCGTCTTCGATTTATTTTTTCAGCAAACCTGAATTTAAAGAAATCAATATACCTAGGTAGTTTGTTTATAACACGAATATAGTAATATAATACAAAAGAAACACGAACACCTAAAAATAGGTACACAAAACACAAAAAGGTATATAATTATTTGGGTCCGAATGTTTAATTTCTATTTATGACAGTTCCTGTTAATTCAATGTGACCCGTTTTCATCATTATTTCTGGTAAAGTACCTAGAAACAATGAGTACCTACGTACTTATGTAGGTACATTGTTAAATTTGCGGTAAATGTGGTCATCATTTAGATTCTTTTCAATATTATATCCTTAGTATCACCGCAATGGATTGCATGGATAAAATCGATTTAAGCAATAAGGCCAGCTATTGCAATGAATGTTTTATTTACTTAACACGCACCTTACTATGCTATGTTATTGTGTTGGATGCGTTTAGGAAGCCAGCAAACGTGCCTTAGTTACTCTAATTTACCCATTGGTCAAATGCTATAGGCCTAGAATGAAATTTGTGAAAAAAAACTTCTAATCTAACAAAAGAAAAATGGTGGACGCACCTAGATTTGAGGCATTCTTACCTTATTTACTGCCTGGAGCAATACCATTAAAAATGAACCCCCATTTTTTGTAGAAGTAAAATCGAGTTTTATGTTTCTCGAAAATAAAATGTTATCTTGAGCCTCCGTTATGTATTTTATGACTTTTTTATTGCAAAATCCTGAGGCAACTTTTGGAGGTTTATTCCATACATTTTTATGACATTTAATACAATCCCGACCGTAGTCGGCAATAGCGACCAGGATCTGACAATTATTGAAAGCTTTGATGTCCAAAACTAATAAAAATATTTCGTAGCCTTTCTAGAGTCAAATATGCTGTTTCGTTGAGAAAAATAAACGGTATTTAGGCCCAAGGCACATTTGACAAGGCGCGGCGAAGATACCGAGAGGACATAACATTTTTAACTACCTATGTCTAAAATCATATGAGATCAAAATACTTTGTAAGCTAAACGCCGTCTTAACCGTTATACTAGGTATAAATCAAATATCCGTGTTAGTACAAATTTGTTATTTCCACCTCCTCTAACAATTTTGACTAGGTCTAACTTTATTGTTAAAGCCCTAAAAGTTTTTTTTTAAATATATTTTTTGTAAGTACGCTCTCGCTCGTCTTGCGAGAGCTTAAAATCATTTCTAAGCGCTAATTGGTCGCTTTATTTGTATTTAGTTAGGACCAAGAAGATATAAAGGAATTTAATAGGATCCAAGTCAAGGTCGCGCGGAAATATTTCTTTTTACGGTTTTTCTTATTTTCTTGGTCTTGCGACTTTTTGTTAGTTTGTTTCACGACATTTCACGGTTGTGAAACATATTAACTTATGAATAACTTTTTATGAAAAGGGTTGGAATTCAAAATAAGTAAGTTGCGTCCAGTTTCGGAGAAAAACTTTTAATGTAATTCCAAATTAGACTTTGAATATTATTTACTTTCCGTATTAAATTTTGTCAAAGGATTCGTGAACCGCAAAGTGGCTACTGAATTTTAACTATGGTGGCATTTTTTTCAAAGCTTAATCCTGTTAGTGTCCTTATACCACACACACGGTAGGAGATGGGGTGGTTGAATGCTATGCCACACGTGAGTTATGTTCACAACGGGAGTGTATGTTCTCGTTTCTTAAATTGTTTAATGAAGCCTGTAGCTTAAGGACATTGACATATTTTATTTAATTAAATTTATGGAAAGCACGTGTAGCACGGGACGGAGGCATCACACATTTAATTGAAAACAATTTGTAAAACGATTTTTGGAAGCAAATGTTCGATGAATACCTACTTTAATATTACTTATACATATCTACCTACGCTTGTACGACACACAAGACAAAAACTTATTACATTTTGAACAAAACATACCTATGAAAGAATAATCAAAATCTCAATCAATCACTACTGATTCCACAGAAAAGAGAGAGAGAGAGAGCAGTCTTCCTTGTTCTGTGACTGATTAAATACCTTTGTTTTATTATAGTGCACATATCACAACAACACATGTAAGTTATTGAGTTAAGTATATTTAATTATAAACGCGGAATTAGCTAAATATAGATTAAATTAAACTATTTTTCAAGACGAAATAACAATATAAACGGTACAAGGCAAAGTCGGTTTGAGACAAAAACGGCCACTTTTAGTAACAACTGTGTACTCAAGCCTTATTATATTTTAAATTGAACATCTGTTGTGCTTTGTGCTCCTTCAACTTAGAAATTTTGGCGCCAAGTGCCGTCCAAACTGTCCGCCACTGTCGAAAACTCGAAACTTCGCGAAATGTCGATACAACGGACAAGAAATGTTGTTTTTACCCTCTGCTCGAAAAGGAGTACAGGGTTATTTAAAAGTGTAAATCTTATACAACAAACCCAGCCCGTTAGAACTTATTAGAAGTAATTTATCATCATCGTTCGTTCACTGTAATTGGACATGGGCCAGTCCCATAGATCGGTTTTGCCATAAGTGCCACGCTTAGCAGGCAGGCTGGCGATCGCAGTATTGCTTTAAGTCTTTCGGATGATCCCTTAGTAGCCTTTAACGACAGATTAGCTTTAGCAAGATTTGAAAGTACTCAAAAATATTTGATTTGATAAAAAAATACCCACGAAGCCCTGACTTTTAATGCCTTAATAACAACATCAAGTTACATTGAAGTGTTCATCCATTTGCAAAAATCCAGAAAACAGTTGCAAATTGAATGGCTCCAAATAAACTATGTCATAATAATAATAAACTAATAACACTGACTTTACCTTGTTACTTAAAATGAAACCACACATATTACAAAAGCAACAAACATAGTAACCACAGGATTTTGAAATTCTAATTAATATTAAAGTTCAGTAAACTTGCAAAGGACGTTTAAAGGCTCTCATACATAGGCCGCGTTTATTATCGCTCAATAATTAGCTTCATATACGTCATACTTCGATTACGTCATTATTATCGCAGCAGTGTGGTGTGTAACTTCGTAGCAATAGTAATACTTAAACAAAATGTGCTAAAAGCAGATGTCGCAAAAACGCATCCGGTATTTATCGACCGATAATAACTCGCACCTATGTAAGGCTTTAATCATATAGTCAAAGATTCTGAATTAATTTACATTGAGCACACGTGGAAGGCAAATGAGTTCGTAAGAATTCATATAAATTTACATAGGCCTAATTAAGATTTATTACATTCTCGAGACAATTATATTTTGATAAGCTACGTGTAAACTTATTATAATTATCAAGCAAGAGAAGTTTTTGCGAGAAAAAATACCAGGAAGTCAATAGTTTTGCGGTTGGCCCAGTGATGTGGCAGCTAAATTTTGTTTCATTGTAATTTTATTCAACAAAATTTATTAAAAGTAAGTATAAATTTTACAATATACAACTTACTTATACTTGGTTTATTTAGTCTATTTTCTCTATTACATATTATACCTATGTTTAAAACAATAAATTATAATAATGTCAGGTTAACGTTGAATAGATTCTCATGCCTTTTGCTTTTGCTCCGATGAAGTGGCTCTTTCTTTTAAAAACATTTTATATCTCTATATTTCCTGCTTTCATTTAGTTAGATTATTGTTCAGTTTATTACCTAGGACAAACCATCCAGTTAGGTAGGTCCAACTTCGAGAAGGAGGTCAATCGTCGAATCCAGCTCGGATGGGCGGCGTTCGGGAAACTACGCAACGTCTTCTCGTCCAATATTCCTCAGTGCCTGAAGACGAAGGTATTTAACCAATGTGTGCTGCCAGTGATGACATACGGTTCTGAAACGTGGTGCTTCACTATAGGGCTTATGAACAGGCTCCGAGTAGCTCAACGAGCCATGGAGCGGGCTATGCTCGGGATTTCTCTGCGGGATCGAATCAGAAATGAGGACATACGCAGAGAAACCAGGGTCACCGACATAGCCAAACGGATAAGCTCGTTGAAGTGGCAATGGGCAGGTCATATAGCCCGCAGAACAGATGGCCGCTGGGGCCGAAAAGTTCTCGAATGGAGACCACGGATCGGCAAGCGCAGCGTAGGGCGTCCACCGACCAGATGGACGGATGATCTGCGCAAGGCTGCGGGTCCACGCTGGATGCAGGCCACCTGCGATCGGTACAGATGGAGAGCCTTGAGGGAGGCCTATGTCCAGCAGTGGACGTCTTACGGCTGAAATGATGATGATGATGATGATTGTTCAGTAACGAACAAGTATGTTTGCCTTTTCTGCACAGTCATCTTGTCGGTTAAAATCAGAATGCAGATTGGAAATACAGATAAGTACTTAGCTCAGTCCGCAGACCCTGGACAAATACATGTCGTAGTAGTATCTTGATTTATTTCAAAAAATCCGACTTCTACAAATCTTTGGGTAAGCTTTTGTTCGTTATTAATATTCTCTATACGTTTTCGTTTCGGTTCCACCCACACACGTGCCAGTGATTGACAGGCCAAACTTATTTTAGTCGAACGAAAGAAAATTAGGCTCCAGAAATACCGCGGTGTTGGTTGCGAAGCCGGTGTATAAATTATTTGACAACCAAAAATAAATTGTGGTGGTATGAATAACTTCTAATCGATTATAATTTGAAAGGAGGAAAGAGAGAAATGCATTATTCCAACGACGAAATTTTAAAGAATTAACCAGATTTTTGCACATTTAACTCGCGTGATGATTGCCTGCGATCACGAACCTGTCAAGTTTTGTCCTTCTAGCGATTTTTAGGGCAAGGCCATGACCAAAAGTGGACGTCTTGGCTGATATAACGATGTGATGATAAAGATGTGGCAATTTGAATAGGTATGTGAGGATCTTAGCGTCACCAAACTCCTAAAGCAATGCAAATAATCAAGAAAAAAAAAAACAACGAAATTTCAAATGATCACAAAAAAATTCAAATGAGCAAAGGTGGTGCTGTATTTTTTTTTGTTGAGATTATTTCACCTACAATAGTTTTACATAATTACGTAAACAAAACAATCGGACCGCGACGAGACGCTTGCTATTCTGCCATTGACATGTATCACCTACGCCCCGCTGGCTTGTTGAAAACAGATTTAACAGTACAACCTGTCTCGCTCGTTGTTTTGTTAGGATAAACTATAATATTGTTTTATGCACTAGCAAAAGGAAATAACGCACGGAAGGCATGTAAAGCCGATGGTCCCAGCCGCAGTATAGTCGTCGTTATAACTGCGGCGACAAGCTGGCCCCTTGACACGATATGAAATAATCATTAACTCGGCTTAACGTGGGTCCAGCTCGATGCACTGATGCCTTTAGTGGCCTGAGACAATAAGCTGGTGCCTCTGCTTATCTCTTCGGGGAATATAGGCATAAGATTATGTTATGTTTTGAAAAGGAATACGTTGATCTCCTGATTTTCCGAATCGTTACACCGTTTCCGGTCGATCATCCATGATTCCCGGTGTCCTTTCCAAGGTCGCTGAGGTATTTTGAGGCCACCTGGATATTTTAGTGGGTGCAAGCCCCGGTTCCCCGAGCGAGCTCTTCGTAATCAAACACTAAAAAGTAGCAAGATAAAAATGCTTTGAAGATTTCACTCCAAAAAATGATGTGATGCAATGGTATCAAACAAAAAATATCGAAGGGCAACCCGTAACGCAATCCGCACTGATGTAGAAAAATAATGGAGCGTAATGTAATAGTGTAATAATAGATAATGTAATTGTAATTTCAAGACGTCAATGATCTGACGGACGTGCGGAGGTGGGGCTGATCTTGAACTTTGCCAAGGTCATTCCGGTTAAACCAAAGAGCATTAGATTATGACATGCATTTTATACATTCAACTTTTATAGCATTTTTTATTTTGTTTTGAGTAAAATTTCAGTGCTGATTGCTGGCTTCATTTGTTTGTTAACAGCAGTAATAACTTTCACGAAATTACCAATTAAATGTCTGGAATGCGATGAAAATTATAACTTTTAAAGTGTCCAGAAAATAAATGTTTCAATGTATAATGTTGTTTGCTGCAACGGTAATTACTGCTTCATTACTTCAGACATTTCATAACTTTGCAATTGGAATATTATTTTCAGTTGCCCATGCGTTTCTAAGAACAAAATTTTATGTGTCAAAAATATTTTAAAATTTATTGAAAACCTTTATTCCTGACCATAATTTGTGATTCAACTAAACATAAAATTTTAATATAATTATAATCTGTTAATACAAATTATTTGGCGCCCATGGTACAATGCTTTTTGATTGTTTAAAGTAAATTAAAATAAACAAAATGCAATGGTTACTTCCGAAATTAACTATCTCATGATTATTAAGTTTATTTTTAATGTTGCAATAGCGATAAACAATGTAGAGCAACGGTTTAAGGGTCAGAAATAGGATGGAAACATGGCGTTGCCAATTCTACTCTAATTTTTCATCATGCGCGTTTCCGGTTACATTATAATCGTAAAATAATTACATCAATTAATAGCAATAACATGTCAAGGTATGTGTGGTAGGTAATTTAAAAAAAGCTACCTCGCATACTGTGTTGTAAGTAATATAAGATGTAATAGACTGTTGCTTCAGGGCCTGAATACAAATTGCTTGACTACGTATATGAGTTCATATATTTCTAGCGAAAGAATGTGGTTTCCTCTGTTATCACGAAGTTCCTAACTCTACATTTAAAAAAAAAATCTATCATGCAATATTAAAGAAAGTAATACATAAGTTTTCATATAAGTGTAATTTTGTTTTGTAGAGTTTGCATTGTTCGTTCATTATAACTAACTAAGTACCTTACCATTGCCATTATGTAAACGTATTCTTAAGAGTCTTTTTACACAAACGTTGCTTTTTATCAAAAAGGGAACCCTAGTGCCTTACTTTAGAAGATATGATTTTTCTTCTAGAATGGCGCCACTGTTCGTGTAAAGCACTCTTAAGAGTACAAAAATATACTTTTTTTTTTAAAGCTCCAGTTCAGTCTAGAAAGAAGATGATATCTTGATTAAATCCTACGCGATTCTGTTGGCAGTTCGGCAGTAATGTTGACTGTGACACCGAGTGTCTGGGACTGGGATCGATTTCCGGCGGGAGCAAACATTGTTATGATGAATATCGATGTTCTTTCCTGGGTATATTTTTATGTGTTTCGAGAACCCTAGATATAAGATCTTAGTGTCATGCGTTACTATGAAGAGGCATAGCACTGCTAAAGTAGCGCCACCCGTGAAAAAAATTAATATCTTCTAAACTAAGACAAATATAAAAAATGTGAAACAGTATTCCACTATATAATATAGCCTAGTATTTTTAGGGCACTGTTGTATAGCTTTTAGGTTAAAGACCACAGAAAGTTACTGATTGTTGCCAAATGTGGCCGTTTTACCTCTTAAATCCTTTTGTAATTGGGAACGTAGCTATAGTTTTACTGGAGACGGGTACCGAGGGTCCCAAATCACGATAAGAAGGGAGAAAATACCTACCATAAACCTAACTCAAGAAGTTATTTGCTCGGTATGGTGATAAGGTATCCAAGAGAATGATTTAATATTCGGACCCTTTTCTACATTTCTAGTTCGAAAAGTTAACCTACTGATTTCTGCCTACATAATTCAAACCGCTACGCCAAGTAGTTTCAGTTGCGTTGTCTGTCAGTCAGTCAGTTACTGAAGAGTTTTTTATATTTGATAAGAGCCGTGGCAGCGTACGTCAGCTACATACATAACAAGAGATTAAATTCCTGCGAATGGCATAAATTGCAAATTGCTATGCCAAGGAAATGCGCCGGTTTTGATTGCAGAATGAGTAGCAGTTTTGTTTACTAACAAGGTGCTATCAGATCGCACTGTTTGTGTTTAGTTTAGAGATCATTGATGAAAGAACTATTCTCTATAATTTGTTGTTAGGTAGGAATATTAATAGTAATAACGCTATTGTAAATGCTTCCGTCCAGGATAAAAACCAAAATTAAAAAAACATCAACTAAACTAGAACTAGACCTGATCATCTTCAAAAGATCATAATTATCGTTCCCTATATTACTTTCAATATCATTGAAGTAACACGATGCAAAATTAAATATCGGTAAGACATATGGAAAGTAGTTACATCCCCTCATCCACTATTTAAGAGCTGATCATCTTTAAAACGGCTTAACAGGTCATCGATACCTTACAATATACTTTCAAGATCATTGATGTAACACGGTACCAAATTTCGAATTGATCAGACATAAGAAAGTATCTCATCATCCACTAGAAGAAAGCGAATATTCAAACGGCTAAAATATTTTTTATAAAACATGGCTAAGAACAACCACTCGTGCTAATATTATCTATGACATAAATAAAACTTAAAGAAAAACGGTTCATCTGTTGGCGCTGTGATGTCCCAGACAGACACAGGTTAAACTTTTAACAACTCTCTGTTTTTTCGTTGGGGGTCGGGGTTTAAAAAATTAGGCAGGGTTTTCTGAATTGCAACGCTTGGCATGTGGGTTAGCGATCACAGTATGGCCAAGTTCTGAAAGTTTTTTAATAAAAGACCCTTGTGCCCGTCCTTGAGGTGTTCCTTTAGTATTTTAGTATTTTACGTTATCCCTGGGGTGGTGATTAAATGCCGGCACAACACGTCATTTATAATTAAAAAGTAGTATTAGTAAAAAATATAACGTTAGGTATGTAGCAAATAAAAAATAAAGTAGCAAAAACACTTAAGAGCCAGTTTACAGCGTTGCTAGCGCCATTCGCAAAAAAAATTAATATCTTCTAAACTAAGGCAAATATCAAAAATGTGGCACAGTATGACACTAGATAATGTAGCCTAGTATTTTTAGGGAACTTTTGTATAGCTTTTAGGTTAAATACCAAAGAAAGCTACAAAGCGTTGTTAAAAGTAGCCACTTTTAGCAACAATCTGTGTATAATTTTGTCCATTTAATTTACGAATACTTTACTGTGCTCAAAAAATACTTAGCAAGATTATCTAGTGTCATACTGTGCCACATTTTTGATATTTGCCTTAGTTTAGAAGATCCATTTTGTTTTCGAGAATGGCGCTAGCATCGCGGTAAACTGAATGACACTTTTCAATTTCCTGGTGGGCTTACAAAAGGCTATTGTAATTCACTTATTATAATATTACTATTTATTTTATAGACAAAGAACATGTCTCATTAGATAGAATTCATCTGAATAAATAACACGCTAACTTAACAGGCTTCAGCCTAAAAAAAGTAGCCAGCACATCAAACAACTCACTTTGCACTGTAATGTGCTTTACATAAAGTCGGTTTTAGAGCAAACAACTGTAGGTTGCTATGCGGCCAATTTTAAAGCCTGGATACATTAAGAAAATTATATTTTCGTAATGCTAATCTTTGTTAGTCTTGTCTAGAATTCTTAAAGCATAAACTTGGCTAAACGTGGGTCCGGCTCTTGAGCTTAGTGCCTCTGCCTAACCCTTCGGGTAATAAAAGGCGCGAGATTATGATATGTTATGTTTTGAAAAAGAAGGATTCATAGGAGCTTAACAGCGTTTAAGACAGTTTTTATTTTATTTTATTTATAGAATTATTTGATTTTAAAGATTACTTTATTTATTTACTTAAATATTTATTAAATCTTATTATTAGGTGATTTTACTTTTAGTATCTAATTGAAAAAAAAATTATTTAATTTTTTTTTTCTGATCATAAATTTTAATTTTATTACTATAAGTTATAGTTAAAGTCAACTGTAACAAGTAGTTAGGGAATAATCATATACTCAAACATGTATGTTTGTCCACGATACAAGCCCAGCTTAGTGTGGAAAACATTGCAACTGATTGATAACGTAATGATTTAACACAATAACTACTATTTTTTTTTTTTAACAAGATCTGTTTATGTTCACTTAGATTGGTATTGTGGCTCAATTTTTTTTTTTTTTTAAGTTAAATCGACAAAAAACTTTTTATCAAAAAATTAAACCGCCGAAAAAACTGAAAAGCATTAAATAATTGGGAAACATTTTGTATTAGGACCTAATTAACTCACTTCTTAAAGTAATTTTGGCTAACCAAGAAATTTTAAGTCGGTGCCACACAACACAAGCAAATTCCTTAACTACCTAAAGCGCGATGCGCGGCGGCACACGTTTTTTGGTTATTTCTTTGAATTTGAGGTTATTTAGTGATCGTTATTCGTTGATTCTGTGGCACCGACTCAAAATTTCTTGGTTAACCAAAATTACTTTAAGAAGTGAGTAAATTAGGTCCTAATACAAAATGTTTCCCAATTATTTAATGCTTTTCAGTTTTTTCGGCGGTTTAATTTTTTGATAAAAAGTTTTTATTTTTTGCTTTTCAGTTTTTTTTGGGCTAATTTTTTTTGACCCCAGCTAATCACCCTTCACAGGGTGGTCGCACCTTACAAGGTGGCCACACAACCTGGTGAAGGTTGAGAGACTAACAGGATGAGATACAATCTGTGAGTGAACAATAAAGTCATCCCTATTTTTCCACCCTTAGGGTTGGAATTTTATTTCAAAATTTTTATGGGACCAACTTCAAGGTATACCCTGACGAATAAAAAAGGAATTATCAAAATCGGTCCACACAGTAAAAAGTTATGCGTGATCATACATAAAAATATACGCGACGAATTGAGAACCTCCTCCTTTTTGTTTTTTCGTCGGTTAAAAAGGCAGATATTTTCACACAAGTCAATCATTATGTACGAATTATTTTACAGAAACTCAATAAGAACCATCGTGGTACCACTTTTTTAGCAGGTATCGCTCCAGCAAACTTCTCTCTTTTCCCTATACTCGTCGTGTGTATCGTTGCTAAAGGAGCATACTTTGAATGTGTTAACTATTCCCGGTTACTTGATCGATGGGTTCGATTCTAAAGTTAAAATCGAACCCATCGATCGATCGAAGAAAGTGAAAAGTAGTTCTACTCTTTATTTTATTTACGGAATGTTTAAGTTAAAATTTTGTACGTGTATTCCTTAAAGGTAATTTAAAAAGCTTTTTTTTTGACACACTAATTACTTTTTGTTAGCTAATTTACGTTTTATTTAACTATTTGCATATTTTTACAATAAAAAAAATTCATTTTTATATCTTTAAGCCTATTTTTTGTGTAATGTACACTACCCTTTAGGTATATCAATACTATTTTGATCACTTTACATAATTACGTAAACTTCTTTTATCATCTTCTGAAACAATAGGCAAGATATTATATAAAAGCAATTAATAGTTAATTATATTATAAGTCTTACCAAAAAGGTGAAGATGGGTTTTTCAGTACTTATTTCTGTTTTAGCCAGTTTGGTATCATTTGCTAGCTGCTCCACACCTACAGCAGCAACTGCGCAGTTGTCCACTTTCAAGAACTCCACTTCGGTAAGAAAGAGATATAACTTTACGATTTCTTAATCTTTAAAACGAAAATATATATTCAAAGTTAATTCAATATGTTTAGGGTCCCATCGGTGTACTTAGCGCAAGCTCCGGTACACCAATTCAAGTAGTACAGACGTACACGTTAAATACAGATCTTTTAAGAAATGAATACTTTGTCGATTCTTTTACACATCTTCTAAATGAGCGCATCCCCGAGCGCGTCGTCCATGCTAAGGGAGCCGGTGCGATGGGTTACTTTGAAGTCACTCACAATGTCACTGACTTGTGTAAGGCGAAATTCCTTAGTGATATTGGAAAACAAACACCAGTCGTTGCAAGATTTTCGCCAAATATCCCCTCCAGAGGGGGAAGCGACATCGCCGGCGCCGTCAGAGGATTCGCTGTCAAGTTTCAAACCGAAGAAGGAAACTGGGATATGACAGGGATGCACACTCCCATCTTTGCTGTAAGAGATCCAATTAAATTCTTCTCGTTCGTTCACGCTATCAAACCAAATGCTGCTACTGATTTAACTGATCTCAACATGACATGGGACTTCATCACTTTAAATCCTGAGAGCTTCTTTACCTTTATTATGTCGATATCACCTTTTGGTACCCCTGATGGAGTGAAACACATGCCTGGCTTCAGCATCCACACTATGCAACTTGCAAACGCAAACAACGAGACTCACTTTGCCAGATTTTATTTTAAACCTGACTTGGGCGTCAAAAATCTTACTGCAGGCAGTACAACTGATCTAGATTATTTTACAAGAGATTTGTACGATGTTATCGGTAACGGCTCGTTTCCGTCATGGACCGTTTACCTTCAACCATTGACGCTACAAGATGTTTTAGATGCTAGAGATCAAGGAGTCGATGTCTTTGATGTAACAAGAACACTGTCAGAAGAAACATATCCTCTTAGACAAATGGGCAAACTTGTCCTTAACAAGAACCCAGAAAATTACTTTGCCGATGTGGAGCAGGCTGCCTTCTGTCCTGGAAATGTTGTTCCTGGTATTGTTGGGGCCCCGGACACGTTGTACGTTGGCCGTTCCTTGGGCTACAGACTTGCACAGATTCATCGTCTTGGCACTAACTTCAACAAGATTGATATAAACCGCCCTATCAATACAATATACAATTATAACCGAGACAGCAGAGCGCCTACGCTCGACAACGGGGGCGGCGCTCCCAACTACTACCCTAACACCTTCAATGGGCCGCAACCAGAGGCTACTCACCAACCCAGCATCTACAAGTTTGACGAGATTGTTACATCCAATTCTGACCAAATAGCCGATTTTTATCAAAGTTTGAATGAGACTGAGAAAGCGGGAGTTGCAGAAATCATCGTTGAGACATTTAGCGGTGTAACAGATACTTTAATAGCCAAATCATTAGCTCTGTTTGCGTCTATAGATGAAGATCTTTATAATCGTGTTGCTACTTTAATGGGAAATTAAACAAGTTCTTAATTGCAATGTCTCTCTTATACCAATTTTTATTTATTAAATATTCCCTCCGTATTCGTTTAAGTAAACTGCTGCGCTGCTCTTGGCCACGTCTTTTTAATTGTAATCTTTACCATTTTCATCCTCAAAACCGAAATTTGGTTATAAAAAAATTTAAATCCTAATGCCTAAGTAATAAAAAATGCTGTAATTCTTAAAGTACGCAGGTAGGTAGGTATATAGGATAAAGATCACAATATTGGAACTAGACATTATTGCCTTTTATTTTAATTAAGTTTATTGAAGGCGGGTTCCTTTTTGTATTTTTGTTTATCAGAAATTGAATTTTTTGATGATGAGGTTATGCTTCGTTTGAGCAAAATTCTTATTGTAATAGGTAATTATTTTCAAGAACAAGTCTTGAAGTCAAAATAACATAGCAATAACATTTAACTCCCACATTATCAAGTCGGTAATGTGGTTTTGACTATTCAGGATTAAAGTGAGCGGTTGCATTTTGGATAATAAACGATTTCATTGTAATTGGAGAATTAGCTAAGACAGTACATTTCGTTTTAAAATTTATATTTAGTTTTATATTCTTTTACCACCTCGATGGTTTAGTTGGCAGTATGGTAACTTCGGCGGTCCGATTTCAAATCTCGGTGAGTTCGAACATTATTATGTTTGATAATATGGTTGTTTGGGTGTGTGCCTCGACAAATGTATGCAGGGCTTTATTTTCTCAGGTTTTATCTGTCTGTATTATTATATAAAAGGTTTCTATATAAATAAAGCATGTTGCATGCATGGCTCATTATTGAAATAAGAGAGAAATTACTTAAAATATTAAAAATTCAAAAAAAATATTAATTTAAGTTCAGTAGCAATATTCAAGCCAGCACTTCGGGGCAGACATTAGTCTATAGAACAGCATAATAAATAATAATAACAACACATAAACACTCAGACTCAGAGCCCTTAACTAGGAAGAACCTGTATCTATATAGTGCCTGAAACATATACCGAGACTAACATGGTAGTAACACTGTCGACTTTATGCAGAATGCCTCTTCTACGTACTGCTGTGGTACTGCACAGGTAAACTACTCGATATGCACGTTTACTGATAAGCCTGATAAGGTTAAATAAACACTTGGCTCTATTGAATTATTAATAGAAAAGGCTCAACTATGTATAATATTAAACGAATACTTAATTTATAATATTATTCACAATTAAAATTTAAGAAGTAAGTATCAAAATAAATAGTCAAGATCAAGTCGGGCTTCCGCATTAATGGAAACGTTCATTCATGCGTAAACCACTATAAAAAAAACATAAAACGGCTTTCATTGTTTACCACTTTCTTCTAATAATACGAGTTCCATTCACTTATTAAAAAAACTGCAAACTGATAAAAAAAAACTATGTTTACCGCACCAAAAAAACACTGAATTATTAACTAACATTTGTCGACATCAGTGGACCAAAATAATGATGATTATTAAAACTTTTCCATTGAAACAGTAAAGGAAGGCACGGAGTTTGAACAGCTGTTATTTTTTTAATAATACTCAGATACAACAACGGTCGTACTCGTAGCATTCGATTAATCTAATTCAATAACTCATTGGCAGCGAACAAAATACATTTAGGTTAAGTATTTTATATTTTTTAATCACTTTTTTGACACTGGCACTCTAAAAATGTAAGCTGTTTTTTTTTATTTCGAATCAAGAACGACGACCGGTGAAAACTTGCGAGTAAACTTGGATTTCCCGCGCTCGTTTTCCCGCCAAACGTGCGACTGACACTAAAATCGCGTTAAGACTGACGTTGCCATGCCAGTCAGTGCTGCTACTGGCTCCACGTATGCGACGAAACCAAGACGTGACTCCCCGG
Source organism: Euspilapteryx auroguttella (assembly GCA_951802225.1). Classification (NCBI taxonomy): domain Eukaryota; kingdom Metazoa; phylum Arthropoda; class Insecta; order Lepidoptera; family Gracillariidae; genus Euspilapteryx; species Euspilapteryx auroguttella. The sequence goes on along the minus strand of OX637660.1, from coordinate 2,578,736 downwards.
GTTACCGATCCCGTGAAACAATGTTATCGAAACCGGTTTCGAAGATAATTTCCTGCCAAAGTTTCAAAAAAAAATCCTAATGTGCTGTGTATGTACTGGTTTATTTGCATAATTCTATTTTTAGACTCCTCAATAGTTAGTTCTATGTTCTAATGGCGTTTTGAGAAGCGACATTGAATTGACAAAATTACTATTTGTTTTTCGATTGCTTAGCCGAAATTCTTTGTAATTCTAACCAAAAGTATTATAAAAGATGAGCAAGACAATTATTTAATAATGCTTTGCAGTATTAAACATTTTTATTTCAGCGTAATTTTCATGGTTTGGTACTTCTACGTGATGTTACAGTTCCAATTTTTTTTTAGATTTAGATTTTAAACTTAGAGTGAATAAAAAAAACTCATAACCTAATTATACTAGAGATCGAACTTTGCGTTAGATTTGGTTAATAAAGCCTATTGTATCACAAATTTTATTGTTGTGTAAAATCGATATAATAAATCAAGTACTCTAAGCTCATTGTTTTTTTTATTTACCTATGTGTAATATAAGTAAGTAGGTTCGTATATATATTTTTTAAATAAAAATGAAAAAAATTAGAGGGTAATCTCCGGGAAGTAGAATCTCTCCTCGGATTTAGTTGATTATTTTGCTGTTGTAGAGCAGTCCTTCAGGCCGGACGGAGATTGGCTATATTGTTCCTAAAAAAAAGTACATACGAAATTTCAAGTAAGGTCGCAACAGACAGCCAGTAATTTATTAAATTATAGATTCCATCCCAGTAATACTGATATCGAGTGGCCAGGGTTCAAACCCGATTTTTCAATTAAAAATATTCTAAGCTACCTTAAGATACAGCGTGACGTTAAAGTTCGTTCGTTAAAGAAATAAAGAGTTTCGCAGAGGAACTAAACTCACCGACAAGTAAAAATAAAAACGCGAAACATAGCTCGAAGAACAGATTGATGGTCGCTGGGGCCCGAAAAGTTCTCGAGTGGCGACCGTGAATCGGAAGAGTAGGCAGACCCCCCACAAGGTAGTGGACGACATGATGAAAGTTGTGGCGATTTATGCGGAAAGCCTATTTCGGCTGAAACGATGATGAAGAATGATGATAAGAAACGACACGAGATTGTTCATCAATCAACCTTGTGTCAAAGAATTTAGAGTCCAATTTAAATTGTTATAATCTCGGTCACTTCGCCGCGCATCGCCAGCTGCCCTGAGCACCGTTGGCCGGCCCTTATTAAACAGGATTACTAACATAGTTTAATGAGTTTGCTTCGACTCACTGATTCGAGTCATGAGAAAATTAAAATAAGATTTCCTGATAAAATGTAGAATGATAATGCAAATAGGACAAAGTATTTTAACTTCACGTTCGGGAAAAGACGAACCGGACGGCCGCGACAAACATTTTGATGTAAATGTAGATATTTTCTGGTCAGTGGTGTTTTTTGTTTATACTTACTTCGTTTGTAAAAATTTTTATTCATAAAAAAAAATAACTGACAAAGTTAATTGTTACTTATACTACTTATGTTTTCCGAAGTCTTCAAATAAAAATTACCTAGGTAAAAAAGACACTTCGAAAATTAATACAAGATTATCCCAGACCCGGAGCCAAAAATAGCTCCAACGCTTGATCTCGAATCTCGAATATAAGATTTGGAATCAATTTGAATAAATATAGCTTATCAGTATTTTCTTTCGTACGCAAATAAATGTCTGGTGGATGTTACTTAGATAATAATTAATAAAAAACGCACCAGACTAAGATCCCCTAAATAGGTGCAACCCTGTATCTAGGGAGCCCGAAACATAATACAAAATACTCTTTTTTTATATGCTATGAAATGTACGTTCGTCGTCAGACATTTATTGCATGAGTGTGCTACAGGATGTTCATGAAATGTGTCGTAATCAATTCTCGTTCTAATCACAAATCTCCGCACCGCAGTTTTTATTTACAATCAATCCTCGTGGATACCATACTATTCCCATACAAGCCCTGAGAAAACTTCATTCAAAATGTGGAGTATTTAGTTGTAGCGGTTTGGCCCATTCATTGTGAGTAATGAATGAGTTTTTTTACTAAACTTTAAAATGGCGTAGGCTTTAAAATTTCTATCTTCTAACAGATATTCTTTACTCATTTTACAGTTTTGTTAGAATTTTGGAAAAAATTGAGGACAATGCTGGAAGTCGCGGCTGAGATGTTTATTATATGTATTTCTTTAGTTCCATAAACATAGATAAACTCAATTCCCAAAGTGAGTTTTGTGTTGCCGTTCGCGTGTGTCGCAGCGGGAGTATGGAAAGTAAATATTTGCCTTTTCCAAGAATAAACGTTTTTACTGAAACCAAAACTTTTTATGTTGTATGAACCTGTATGATTGGTATGGACATGCATAACGTGTGTTATTATATGAGGCATAGTACAGCTAAAGTAGCGCCACCAGCGAAATAAATTATTATGTTCTAAACTTAGGCAAATATCAAAAATGTGGAACAGTATTCTACTAGATAATGCAGCCTTGTATTTTTAGGGCACAATTTTAGGTTACAGTTCAAAAAAAGCTACAGAAAAAGTGGCCGTTTTTAATAACACTTTGTAGGGCGTCATTAAAGCATAATATTTTTGATTTCGGCCATGGTTTACAAGATATAATTATATATGGGTAGTTGCGCTAGTTTCGCACCCTGTGGCCCCTTAAGAGAACTGTTTGATTTAAAGTCCCTTAGCGAGATAGCAGCAATTTTCAACGATCGCACTTTACATACTCTTTTACTAGAATAAGCTCTCTCCTCAAACTTCAAGGATCCCAATAGCGCCATAACTTATACGACCTGTCGAGAAAGCGTTGCCGAAAGCGTTGCCAAAAGCTTTCCTGACGTAGCGAAACAAATTGTAGAAAAGGATATCTTGCTACGAGCAACGAAGCGTCGAAAATTTACAGGTAAATTACAGTTGTTATTTGCAGAAAGTACTATTTGAGCCAAATTCAATTTACCTACCTGTGCTCTGAGCCGAGCTTTGCTGGCAGAGGGCTGTGAAATTCATAACCTTTTTTTTTTCGCAAACTCGGAGAACCCTTTGGGATGTGCTTCTGTAAGAGAAGCTGCTAAATAGAAATCTATTAACATACTAGAGGCTGTCCCGCATTTTCACCCGCTCAGATTTCTCATGATCCCGTTTTTTCCCATTCGGCAAATTATGCCTTAATACTCCCCTACACACCCCAACGAACCCATGTGCAAAATTTCAACACGCTACGCCCAGTAGTTTTGGCTCTTCGTTGTCTGTCAGTCAGTCATATCTTGTATGCTTTTATGTGAATTGATAATTAGTTTACTATGAGTCTTTTTAGACTATGAATGTTGCAATCAATCCTTGCGTACTTAAACGGAAAGCAAGGCAAAACGGAAGGAATGTTAAGAAGTTGTTCCTTTCTGCATTTCCAGCTCCTCTTAAGAGATGTCGGTTAGCCATTGAATTAATTGTTACTAAAGATCTGCCTATATAGGATTTGGGGTTAGCGTAGATGCTTGCCCACTCCAATCCACGCTACACATGACCAAATATCTTCTTAATTTTACTTAGTATCAAAATCGAAATTGTTTTATTAGAAACAACTAAAAAACAGGTCTTAACTTTACGTAGAACCTGTACCTGACGGACACCTGACGTGTCTTAAAGGAATTGTACAATATCATCAAGATTCGGAAACAAACTAGGTACATTCAATATAACTAACTTCGCCTCTTTGCTGTCCCAGTGCTGGGCAAAGGCACTTAAATCTACAAACCTTCCGATCCTATGTCAACCACACCACTCTTGAGATGGGTCGAGCTTGTACCAGCATGGCCACGCCAGAATGAATTATAGTTCTACTTAAATTTCAACGAGCAAGTTTAGAACACGAGACATAATGATACATCAGGCGCTAACATACGACGGTACCCGAGCCGCCCTCGGCCGCGTCCGGGTCATTTCCTACCCCTCGTCACCCCAATGAGGCACTTCCACTGTCGTTTCAGTGAATTGTTGCAATGTGATGTCGTATGGAAACCATTTGTTTTGGCGGGAAATGTAAGAAATTCATATTCTGAGGTTTTCTCGCCTAATTCGTTGGGCTCTACTCGCTGTTACAGCAGCTGTTACTTGATTTTAAATTAAGAAGTAAAATTATTTTCTCTTTTTTGATTGTTTAGTATTTTGTTTGTCAGAAAAAGTTGACTGTATAAATTTGCATTTGTATAAAATACCGGTTTAGTAGAATTTTTTATTATCCTAAGTTGTTTTAGAGCTACATAAATTATAAAGTCATAAAATCCATTTCTGTACGTATTTGTTGCTCGCACAACATAAAACTCTTGATCTTGATTTACAATAAATTTGAATTGGTAATTATTTACAGAATACGTCTAAGTGTAATTTTAATCGAATAATTCACTTTTTTATAACATCCATGATTGATGAAGAATCACTACTGACAAAATTTGATTAGATTTAAGGAACGGCAAGAATAATATTGTTAGTTTTTTGTTTTATTACTGATCATAACGGCGCGTTATTGTAATACATAGTTGTTTTGGCTACATGCCTAAATTTCTTTGCAGTCGAAAAAAACTTAGGTTTGTTGTTTTTTTTTTTTCAATCAGCATAAAGTTCAATTCGCAGTGAAGTCTGACATTATGAAATGTTTGTTTTAGGTTCAGTGAATGTACTCATTATTTCTTAAACAAGAAATAGTTCAGTATTATTGGATATCGTATGAGCAGGCAGGGTTAATAAAAATAATTTGTTTTTTAGGGAATTTATTTTAGGTACTTTAACGCTTAGGCCTATTAACCTGATAAAGTAAGTAGTTAGAAATTATAACTTTTTTCCTGAGCATTCAAGTGTAGAAGAGAATAAAACTTACCAAAAATAAAAAGGCTAAGCAAGATGTGAAGGAAAGTGGAACGAAGATCAAAAAGGCATTAGCATGTCAAGCTAGACGTGGCTAAAATTCTGTTTTAAACATGTTCAAAAAAGGGGGATGAATATGCTTTTTATATTAGCCAATTCTTTGTAACCGAACATGAAATTTTTCGGTCGTTAAAAACATTATATAGGTTCTTAGCCAGCTAGATGAATATCTAACGCATTTCATAAATATTAACTTTTTTTTGTTAACACATAAACTGGATGAAAAAATGTGATATTCTGTGGCAAAACAAAAAAAAACATGATAAACAACTGCTACAGTTGCATTTCCATTTTTAGCGGTTTTTTTTTCTTCTACACAATCAATTTAATTTTTTGTAGAAAATGTTTTAGGTACTTACCTACAAGTACCGTGCAATAGATATAGATAGTAGAATCTGCATTCAGATGAGTTGAGGACACCGCAAAGGTCGATAATGATACCTTGAAGGTGACCGGGTAATGGTAATAATATTATGAATGTTGAGTAGAATCTGGCTCCCCGTAGCTCCTCTATGCTCCAGTCAAGCCGTCAGCCAGCCTGGCTCTTTTCCAAATAGTAAAAAATATATTCATTTTCCTTACATTTATTCGCCCATTATCTTGTTATTCTATAGCGTGTCAACTATATCGCTGGAGTCCTAGGAATTAAAGAAAAAATTATGAAAAACTACTGTATAGTGGCAATAAACTTGTAGATATATCGTTTTAACCGACTTATAAAAAGGAGGTTATCAGTTTCACCTGTATAATGTACGTTTGAGTATGTTTGTCCGCCATTATCTCGAGTTTGGCTGAAACGATTTTGATGCGCGGTTTTCACAAAAGTATTTGTTACATTCAGCAGAAGTTTTAGTACACATTTTAACCGACTATACAAAAGAGAGAGTTCTCAGTTTTATGTATGTGTCAATTTATTGAAGGCGGTTCTCTTTTTTTAAGATATTACTAGCCCAAAATACCTATCTTAAAATGCGAAATGACTTTGTCCTTTATCTAATGTAATCAAAAAAAAAAAACAAAAATGTGAAATGGACCGGCATGACCTTTCGCTATCCCGTTACCGAAAAAAAGCAAATCCATTAATTGATCTCAATTTAAAACTAGTTATCATAACGCATACGAAATACTTGTTTTATTTTAATAGTAGCAGTCGTTAACATAGAATTTATAATTTCACACTGAATCAACTTTTAAGGTAGTCCCTCTCGGTATGGCGCGAAATTCAAATTTTTTCGCGTTTTTTATTTATTCTGGCGAAAGTATTAATTTTTAATAAAGTTATAATGAATTCGCGTATGTAAAAAGCCTTCTTCAACATTGTAATACAACGTTTTTGGAAGACAGACCTCTACAGATTTTGTGTCTAAGGGGTAAAAGGCCAAAAATCAAGTTCTTTGAATATGCACAAAATCGGTAACTTTGTCTTTCAAAAACGATATATTATCACAATGTGGGAGATAGGTTTTTACGTACGCGAATTCATTTAAACTTTATTAGAGATGAATACTTTCGCCAAAATAATTAAAAAACGTGAAAAAAATTGAATTTCGCGCCATACCGACAGTTACCGCCTTTAGTCCATCTTAATATATTTTGTGCATTTTAATTAAACGGGGCAGTGTCTAGTCTAGAGGGATTAATGTTCTTGTAAAATTTACAATTTAACAACTAAGATTGATGAATTAATGGAAACAGAATTGCTGTTTCATATTTTTGAGGAATAATTTTGTTGCTAAGTCATGTTGAAGTTTGAATTAATTTATCAACTAAAAAAACACATAAACACGTTTATTTATTTAAGCGACGCATTGACGCACTAATACCAAATATGACAGATTACATTTTTTACCAAGATGCAGGTATACAGAACAACAACGTCAAAGTCGGTTAAAATAGGTACTAAAACCTACTCCTGAATCTAACAAATACTTATCTGAAATCCGCATCAAAATTGGTTCATACATACATACAAACAAACATATACACAGGTCAAACTGATAACCTCCTTTTTTTAAGCCGGTTAAAAATCAAAAGCATTTATAACAAGTGAGTGGGCAACTGACAGAAGATGTTATAAACACTTTAATTTTGGAATGTTTCTTACTTATGGTGTGCAAAGACTCCAAAAGGACCTCCAGGGTCTATGTGAGACTTGACGGGTCTAAGATGGCGTGATTAAGAGTTCTCTATGTTTTGCGATTATGGTAGAATCGTTGCTACAAGAGGTTGATATACCGAAAACAGCAGTATTATGAAAAAGGTTTATATGAAAACAATTCATGAAAACTCTTGTGTATATTTGTAAACAGGTTAATAAGTTACATTGACTTTGTAGGCGGCGCACTGAACATTGACAAAGGCCGCTGCCCACCAAAGAGACAACCAAATACCCTTATTAAAAAACCCTTTGATCCTGAAAATTACACCCGGACACATCCAGTTATGAATAATTAACACCTAACATAAGCCCTTGGCAAACCGGGAAGCGATCCCAGGGGTTTTGGTGACAATTTAAGAAGGAAATTTTAAATTATAAAGTACTAGAGGCTGCCCCCCGGTTTCACTCGCGCTGATTTCTCATAAACACTAAAATCCAGTTTTTCCCGTTCCCATGAGAATTTCGGGAAATACTTTCTTAGTGCTCACCTGCACTCCCTAGGGAACCTTCATGCAAAATTTCAGCCCGCTACGCCCAGTAGTTCGGTCGGTCGGTCGGTCGGTCGGTCGGTCGGTCGGTCGGTCGGACGGTCGGTCGGTCGGTCGGTCGACCGACCGACATAAAAGTATTAACTTTGCAACTTTTTAATAGTTGTAAAGAGGTTTTAAATCGAAAGCAAAGGTATGTTTTTTTTACCATCCTTGCTTACTATCTGAGGATAGCAAAAAAAAAACTGAAAATTCTTTGGTACAGTAGCGCAAAACAACAGGGTAACTTTTTTATTGCAAATGCGCCTTTATACAGCTCGAATTAAGGTGAGTGGGTAGATATAGAGTCCCGTATTGATACGATTTGCAAGACTTGGCAAATCTAAGTTTTCGCCTTTTCTTATTTACGGGACCAGCCATAATGTTCGATAGATTAATCTCACTCTAGTTCAAACAAAAAGTGGAAAAGCAATCGTTGCCAGATGAGATAGGCTCAAATAAAACTGGACACCAAGAACTATGACTAATGGGAAAACCGATTCCGTTTCAGATATCCATTTTCATTTTGTTATGTATTCTAATCCATTGTGTTTGTGTACCTAATTCATTTGGTAGTTCAATTAAAATGGAACGCATCTAAGTTTTTGCCTATATCGACTTTTAGTTTTTTTTTTTTCATTCAATAAATCAAATTCGACGCTTTATGAAACGTTTATTTTGATAATTTTGTTTTATTAGAATCCAAGGAAACCTTTGACATAGATAATAATTTGAATTATTTAATCGGCTTTTCCCATTAAGACGATATAAGCGAAATAAATCAAACGACCGAGAATCAAAGGTTGTCCTTTTCCCTCAAACATACTGAGGGAAAAGGACAGTCATATGTCAGTCGCCCACATCGGTTACTACATTTTATTCGAAAAAGTAATAAATATTAAATATCTTTTTAATTATAACTTTTAAATTAAATTTAAATTACCAGAATTTAATTTACTTTATTATCATTATTCCTGTGTAGTTTCAACAAAAACTAGTAAGTAATTTCGAAGAACTAGCTATTCCCGTTTTTTGGAATGGTTATCTTTGACGAAATAATGTATCGAGGTTTTTATTCCACAAGTGTTTTTCAATTATAAAAAAACTTTGTTATATCCTCAAAAACGTTATGTTAAAATTCCAGATCTTTACCTCTTATAGATTATGAGAATTACTTGATTTAAAAAACCTTAAAAACTCATATAGCGTCTTAAATAAGCTTATTATAATTTCAGTGATGTTTATTAATAATGTATAAATTTAATTGAACATTCCAGGCCTCTAATATTTTAAATTAAATATTGTATAACATAAAATTTAATATAGGTAAGTAGGTACTTATCTTAAATTTTCACCTTCATGAGTATTTCTAACTAGTATGAAATCCATCCGTCCAATCCAATATTAAAATATTGTTTAATTTCTTCTTTCTTAGATTCGCATTTTGATATACCAGATTATACTAAAACTTTAGGTAGGTTACGAGGTAGTTACGTAAGTACGTGAGGTAAAATTACAAGCTCTAAAAATATCCTAGGTACAGTCACGGACTAGGAGGCCGTAACAGATTTCTCTATGGTTTCGTCAGCCCTAGACTGTATTACAAAAGAACAAGAGCTATTTTGCAACACAGAAAAACCGGAAGTGTTACGCCGTTCGTTTCCGCCACTGTACAAAATGCTGCAAAAAGATCGAAGCAAAGAACACGTTCCTTTAAAATCCACTCAAATAAAAACAGAATTTTCCATTTCCATTCCTTCTCCTAGTAAAACCGATGCAAAGTGCATTCAGAACTCGTGTCGATCTCAAACCACCCCGTGCGTGCTCGAACCTCTACCGTGCTCATTTGAAAACCAAAACTCCGTTGCTCTATCCACACTCTTGGTAAATACACACGAGAACAGAAGTATAGTATATACTGGTGGTTCTAGCAGAATTACCACCCACACGAATACATAGCACTTTAGAGTCTGTTTTAAGAGCTCTATTACCAAAAAAATTAATTCGTTTATAACATTACTGGTAGCTTTACTTCAAATTCAGTTCCTGAAAGAGACCGCTCGGTATTAGTAGTGCATTCCACAACCAAATAACCCTCGGTAACCACTTACTTGTATACACACATTACGCTATTACACACGAATAGAGTCTGTTTTAAGAGCCCTATTACCAAAAAAATTAATGCTCAAAGATTATGACACAAAACTAGACAATCTTGCTTTGTATTTGTATTTTCATTGCTCTATTTTGCTTTAGGTTCAAGTCAAGAGCTAAGAGGATAACCGTTGCTAAAAGTGGTAATTTTACGCAATAATTAGTACTTTTATAATTTAAGCGTGTTATTCATGAAGATAAGATACAGTAGTATGTTTGAGCTGCTTTACTGGAGAACTACTTCTCTGGTTTGTAGGATGGTAAATACGTGACACCCAGTCTTACTAAAAACTAAAATGGTCTTTAACTTTTTATGATTTTTTATTACCCTGTTAAGTTTTCAAAACTTAGGACTACGTAGCAGTGCAAATGATACTAAGCAAGATGATCTAATGTGAGTATCAGGAAATAAATTTCTCGCCAGCTTTCTATTCTCGTGTTTTTACCAAGAGCGTGTACAGCACACTCCCACTTACTCGCAAACTCATTCCCTACAGTTTGAAGGAGCAAGTCTTCGTATGTTAGTATTGAAGGAAGGAATTCTCGTCCCAATACTGAGATTCCTTCGAATATGAAGTAATCGGACAGAGTGGAGGCGAGGAGGAACCCGCCGCTCACTCCCACTATCTCATTGTATGCGTGCGTCTCGTATAATAGGGCCACTTTGCCCCAATCATATCTGCGAACAAGTTTCACGATTTTTGTTAGGACTTTGGGCGTTCTAGTCAAACTGTACGCTTACCAATAGTTTGTTTTAACTATTCTGCGGTTCTTTCCATTTTTTTTTAATTTCTAGGTAATTTATTTAAAACCGCTAAAAAAACTGTTAAAGTTTAATGTAGTATGTAACTTATGCTACGCTCATACGATCTATAAAATTGTTGTCTATAATTACTCCTATCTATAACTACCTACTCTATTTTGCATAATTATGTGGAACTGTAAATACATTCGGAGTAGGTAGTATCTTTACTTATTGCAGTTTTGTGATAAAATAATTCCTACGTAGATACGCCATACGCCTCAAATTACACCGAGTGCAAATAATTTTTCAGAAAGCCACCAATAATGTATGCAGCGCCATCTTTTGTCGCATAGCAAAAGCGTGGAATAAAACATTACCACCATCTAGCGGGGAGTAGCAAAACTTTTTTCAGGACTTCAGGTTTAATTTTTCAAATTTGCTAAAAGATGGCGGTAGGGAATTATTTTATAGTTCCAGTTGCAATATACGACCAATCGGTACGAGTAGCCAGTTTTATATAAAAAACGATTCGTTTATAGAACAACTGGTAGCTTAACTTCAAATTCAGTTCCTGAAAGAGACCGCTCGGTATTAGTAGTGCATTTACCACAACCAAATAACCCTCGGTAACCACTTACTTGTATACTTGTATCCAAGATAAAACTTTAGATTCTCGGTGTAGTTCAAGCCGCCATCGCTGGTGGTATCCCAGGGTGTGTAGATAATGTCTTCCTTCTTCAGGAAGTTGGCGAAGGTCTTCATCATGAGGTGGCAGGTGGACTTGCCGGCTACTTCCACCTGGGCGTCAGGTTCGTTGATGAGTAGCAGCTGTCTCCAGTCGTAACTAGGAAGTGAAAGAGAGAGGTGCTCAGCAAAGGCCACACTGTGCTTGGTGTAAAGAAAACTCGATGAAAAATAAATACCTACGTAGGTACGACTTTTTCTTATGGATTTACCACTATCAAAAAGTTTTAACATGTCTCTATTTTTTTTTGTTAAGAGCCAGTTTACAGCGATGCTAGCGCCATTCGCGAAAAAAATTAATATCTTCTAAACTAAGGCCAATATCAAAAATGTGACACTGTATGACACTAGATTATGTAGCCTAGTATTTTTTGAGTACAGCAAAGTAGTCCTGTGTAAAAAGAACAAAAAGAAACATAGATTGTTGCCAAAAGTGGCCACTTTTAGCAAAACTTTGTAGCTTTCTTTGGTCTTCTACCTAAAAGCTATACAGAAGTGTCCTAAAAATACTAGGCTACATTATCTAGTGTCATACAGTGCCACATTTTTGATATTTGCCTTAGTTTAGAAGTTTTTTTTTTTTTTCGCGAATGGCGCTAGTATCGCTGTAAACTGGCTCTTAAGTGAAATTGTAGAAACAAGTGGGATTACTTGGTTACTAGACATAGGGAGTTATTTGTTAGTTTAGAATTGGAAATAATGGAGTCCTTAGAAGCAGGTTATTATTATGAGTTTTGTCAACTCGCAAGCTATTAGACTCGCAATGTTTGCGAGTTAGCACCTTACTATAAGATTTTTTACAAAATGACACAAGAAATATTTTACATATTTGTGTATTCATATTTGTGTTTCAGCTGCACAACATCCTCAAGGATTTTTTTTTAATCTTTAATAATATACCTACCTACGTTCTCTGAGGAAAATTGTTAATATTGGTTACGAATCACTTTCATAATTTATTACTTTATTACCCATTTTCTGTAACATCCCGTGTATTTTTATGGCCATTCCCTAAACCGATCTCATTTATTTATAAACGCCGATACCTACATTTTTCGCATTGATAAATGAGGGTCAGACCTGCCCTTAACAGCCAGGAAATTTATTTTTAGAAAAATCGTTTTACCGTAAAAAAAAATATTGTAAAAATTTCTCTTCTTTTCTCCGCCTTCTGGGATTTACACGCGAGTGCATATTTTTATATAGGTAAGGTACTTACCTAAGTATTATGTTTTTATCCTGTAAGATAATAAAAAAAATGTTTTACATTTAAAAAACGAGTAAGTATGAATTTAAAATTCAATATTAATCTGAAACTGAAAATTTTTGAGTAATCAGTACAGTCAAAAAAAAAAAAACATTTCATTATGTAACAAAATAGTAAATATAGTCCAGTTCTCTACCCACCAATGGTTCTTAGATGCGCTCAACACAAAGCCCATCTTTCTCCAATTAAATTTAAAAAAAAAACAACTCTACTCTCTCTCACTCTCCCACCCTATGCCAGTAAAACTTGGTTGTCCCGCGCCGTAGCGTGAAGCCTCCATTGCCCTTGATTAAGGACTATCATACCTTCATTGAATAAAGCCCTCAATCAACCACAACCCAAAGGGACTAGTCACCCGTGAAACAGATAAGATGAGATGAGAACTGAATATCGGCAAACGTTAGGTACTTACTGCGTGAGTCACTGATACAATGAGTAATTGATGAGTAAAATTTAATATGGGTAAATATAAAAAAAATACACTATTGATTTCATCGGCATCATCATTATCATAATATCTCAGCTAAAAGGCGTCCACTGCTGGACATAGGGCACTGCCGCAATTTTCCGCAGGTCGTCTGACTACCTAACTAATCCAATAAATGAATTACCGTAACTTTGCTTGTTGAAGAGCAATTTCAACTGTCATTCACCGGGAGTTCGAGTTATAATAATTTCCTGTATTAATGGATACAAGCCCGCTAAATTGTATATTTTTTTAGGTTTTGTTTGTTTTTCTTTTGGGTAGGCTAGGCTTCATGTAAATACATTAGTGCATAGTGCTTTAGTTAGTTACAGTCAGTCAGTATCGAAACAGTTTAAAATGTTTATGTAACACATTGTAGAAACATTATCGACGTAATTACCGAATGCTTCCAATTTTTTGCGTATTGAGCTCTTCAGAAAATGATCGAGAACATTTTCAGGGAGCACATTGTGATGAGATGAAACAGGTTGGATTGTTTGAATATGACGTATAGGTATAATGCGGTTGACCCCCATTGCCAACCAGCTGAGATGGACACCGGCGGGGTTTTAGTGGGTGCGAACCCCACATAACCATGCAACTCCCCCCGGGGTCGCAGGGTACTCGTTAGGAGTTTCCCCGCCTTAAAAAAAAGGTGCCACCTATCTTATTGGTGTAGTTTTTTATTTATGCTAGAAATTAAAGTAAAATTATTTTGTTTAAAATTGTCGTTACACTATTGATCTATTACTTTATTAAGATAACTGTAATTTAAATAACTTTTTTTTTTAAGCTGTGTTAGATCTTTGTCGTTTGTTTATTCCCTTACATTTTAACCAATTTGCCTACCAACAACAATATTATTCTAAAATTATGCAAGTAGCGGAATGAAAGATGAAAACAAAACAATAATAGTATTTTTTCCTCAATCGGCTAGCTTATTTTATCGGATGAAGCAAAAAAAAGCATTAAATCAGTGAAAGGGAAGTCGTGTTTAGGTGCACGACTGTTGAGGAAAATTCAATTCATATTTACATTCTGAAATATCGTGGATTTGCGATGATTCGGACACAAAAAAGAGTGTACTGTAAAGTGGCAGTTTAGGACGGCTTTAAAGATTTTTCTATGATCTCGTGCGTCTTAGACTGTATTACCAAAGAAAAAGAGCTATTTTGCAATGCAGAAAAACCGAAAGTGTTACGCCGACCTAGACCGCCACTGTACGAGTGACTGACCACTACAAAGAGTGGTTTCACATACGATCTCCGTTTTTCTTGACCATTTTACCGACTACGCATAACAAACATATTCTAAATACATTAAAAAATCAAAAAATAATGTGTATCAGTCACTCATACAATTACCTACGCCATAGATTGAAAAATAACGTAAGATAAAACGGATAAAAAAACAAAAAAGTGAGGTCATGATTGAATTGGCTGTAACTAAACTTGTTATCCTTTAAAACTTAGAACTAAGTATACAAGTGATTCGTTAGCAAAATAATTTACCTTCTGAATATCAAACCAAAAGAAACTCGACAAGTTTTAACAAACATTTCAGACTACTTGAAATTAATGATGAATTCATTCAACTTGTATAACTCTTACTGAACCGGAGATTTGCCTTTAACCTTCTAACTTTGAATCGAAAAATTGCTTCTGAAATAGGTCCATTTCCTTTTAAACTTGAATAAAATTAAACGAGGCCAGAAGAAGGTATATTAAGGTTAAGATAAGTAAATTACCTAAGATTAGGCTACTGTTTCACTCAAATTTAAAGCTACGTCTCGTCTAAAACAAAAAGTTTTTTTTAATTTGTCATGTTTTTTTTTATTTTGTTATCTTTTGCATGTGTATTTTTATAATGGTGTGTCACTGTATGGCAATAAACATTTTCTATCCTAATACATAGTCTATTCGGGATAAAAAGTAAACTTATGTCCATCTTGTAGTTTTAAGCGACCTATACATTTTCAGCTACATTGGTTCAATGATATGCGTGATAGCGTAACACACAGGCAGACAGAGTTACTTTCGCATAATATTTCTCGACGTCAGACGCATAAGGTAGGATGTGTGATTTTGCTACTTTTCAGGAGAGCGTTTAGAAAATTGTTGTTATCATCCGATCAGATATACGAAATCTAGGAAGTAAATAGTCAACCTATTACTTTTATTTCGTAATTCGTTTATTAAGCTACAGTTAGGAATAAAATATTTTATTACTACCATACAAAAAATAGAAAATATGTGCATTTTTTTAAAACAAACCCAAGATACGACCCTATGCTTGTATAATTTTTTTTTTTGACATCCGGTAAGAAGTATCTGAAATACAACTTTATGCCTCTAATAAAATAGCAATGTTTTGTGATACATCTTGACATGCACTCTTATAAATAACTAACAAAAGGTCGTATTTTTATTTAGACGCCGTTAGTTATTAAATAAATAGCTCTGTAACAAATAGGATCATATTTTTAATCAACTAAAAAAGATTTATTTTAAACAAAAATAAACTTTTCAATATCAAAATATCCCTCTCTTAATATTTAAGTATAACAAAACGTTAATCTCAGGGCTAAGTAAGTTTTAAAACAAATAAATAATAAATAAAAAAAATCAATATAGGATACAAGCATCTTGGGAATGATGAACTTATAGGCTAAAGTGCTGATTGAAAGAGTGATTGCCCAAACGGAAGAGAAAATTTGTAATGTGTAGTGCAAGAAGGTTTCAGAAAGAGAATGGGATGTACGGATCAAATCTTCTCGTTGCGAGCCATTGTAGAAAATCATCTCGCAAATAACCAGAAAGTATTCTACGCTCCCGTAAGGTTAGAGAAGGCCTATGACGGTAGTACGGGAAGATTTGTAGGTGACACTTTCTGTGTATGGGATGGACAGCCATCGGGTGCAGGTGCTGAGTGAGACTTCTCTTCGAGAACTCTAGTACATTGTGTCAGGGTGTACGGAGCCTACACAGACTAGCGGCATACGGCGTATCTTAAAGATGACCAGCCAGAAACCTAAAGAGACGCAGATTATACATAGAAAATGACGTTGGATTGGTCATGTATTTAAGAGACCCGACGATCACATCCCTAAACAGACTCTGATATGGCACGCATCAGGTAGCAGAAGGCCAGGTCGCCCTCGCATCACCTGGAGGCTATCGGTTGAGAAAAAAATCGCAAAAACAGGTCTTAAATGGCGGGATCTGGAGCAGGCAGCCCAAAACCGTTATAGATGGAGTAAAATACTTCGAGTCATTTGCCTCTGATGAGGAGGGGTAATGATATCATTACACAGACTGGTTAAACATCTCAACGGGTTTCAGATAGGGCTGTGTTGCATCGCCACTCAACTTGTTCATGGACTATTGTTTATGAGATTTTAAAGAGAGCAAACATGAAATGAGAATGAGAGTTGCTCGTCAAATGGCTTCTGCTGAAGATTAATTTCTGCTTGCTTCATAGACGTATAAGTTGAAAACAGATGAAAACTCTCATGAATGCATTGCTTTGAAAGAAAGGAGTGAAAGTTAAATGTTAGATAAAAATTATCGTTGTTGACGAAGAGATACAATGACTCTAAAAATGCTGCGATTGAGGCCCAGAAAATAGAACAAGTGACTGAGTTTGTCTATTTGGGATGTATCTTTACCAGCAATGGTATGTGTTAGGCGGACATAAAAAATAATAGTTAAACGGGAAAGAAAGTTAACGTCGCCTTGAATTGGTTTGTCGCCAGCCATATCCTGTCTCAAAGGGCGCGCCTGGCTGTGAGCTACAGTATATTGGTGCCTACACTGATGTATGGAAGTGAAACTTTTGTGTGGCAGAAGAGAAATGAAAGTAGAATTAATGCTGTGGAGATGAGGTCTTTGAGGATTATTGTGGGTGTAGTGAACAAGATTGAAAACAGTATTCTTTGGTGGTTTGTTTGTTTTTAAAAGTTCATTTATTTCATTATTTTTACAAAGTTTACAGCCAGTGTAAGTTTTAATATCCTAGGCTACAACAAAACTTTGGTGGTTTGGTCACATAGAAAGGATGGATGATAGAAGTTTTACGAAAGTAATTAACAAAGCAGATGCGAAAGGCACGGTTGGAAAAGGAAGGTTACGGAGAACGTTTACCGACCAAATTGGTGCCGTCCTTAAAAATGGTCGCGTGAATTGTTCACGAAATGAAAAAGTTTTTACCGTAGAAGAAGCAGAACATTTAACCTACTTACTTATGGGATACAGGCGTGATATAATTTATTTGTGCACGTATTCCATTAAATTTATACATTAATGAAAATCTTGTAAATAATACAAATGAATAAATAAAAATAAAATATAGAAAAAAATTATTGTGTCTGTTTGGTCGCCTACCCTTCGAAAAAAGGTACCAACCTTAGTATTTTTGCAGATAAGGATTAGAATTAGATATCAAATTTACCTTACTTAATTAGTAATAATTAATTAACCACCTAAATAAATAACCACCTTTACCCATCTCTTTAAACAATACAAACATGGAGAGAAAAGCGCCTGAGTGGCTGGCGGTTGTGCGGCCTAAAACTTGCCAAACGCCGAAAGACCGATCCGAACTTGACTTACTACCTCCCTAAGCCGTAAGGTGCTACAGTCATAATATTGCTTGTCCATATACTTTTCAAGGTAACTCAAAAAAGTTCATTTTGTTCAAAGCATAAGGTCGTAACTTTTGATAAAGCCACAATCGCTCAATAATTCCTAAGAGGCATAAGGCTGTATGTAGCTTTACAGCTTAAGAAATTATTGTTTTTGAGGATGAAGAAGAGGCATAATGTCTCAAATTTGAATACGAATCTGTTTAGCTATATTTTATTGTAAGCATAATGATGTAACTATTGTTATGACCGGTGTTTCTCGATGATTTTTTTATGGAATAGTGTCAGTTGGGCAGATATGACCTAATACTTGTAGAAATTTATAGAAAAAGACAGATACGACATTATGCTACAGCATTATCTCTCCATCTGAAAGAGATAGAAATATGTTTGTCAGTTGTATGGAAAAAGCTAGACGAGCTTAGAACGTCGGTGTAAAAAAGTGATTTTGGGTGTAAACTCAGATCCGACCTTATGCTTCTGACGTCGAGATTTATGTTCTAGGTCTACGCCGACATAAAGTCACTGGCTGGTTATATAATACTGGCCGGTTAAGAATTATATTTTTTTTATGAAGATTACAGTTAACTTATTCTCAGGTTAACTGTATTCCTATTCCTTATTTCAAAATATAAAATAGATCTTGACTTGTTTTACACACTTTTCTCTACCGGTTGATTTCTTGTTCAAAATCTATACCAATATTATAAAGAGGAAAAATTTGTTTGTTTGTTTGTAACGAATAGGCTCCGGAAATACTGAACCGATTTGAAAAATTCTTTTAGTGGTAGGAAGCTACACTATCCCCGAGTGACAAAGGCTATATTAGATTTTC
This sequence comes from Euspilapteryx auroguttella, assembly GCA_951802225.1. Classification (NCBI taxonomy): domain Eukaryota; kingdom Metazoa; phylum Arthropoda; class Insecta; order Lepidoptera; family Gracillariidae; genus Euspilapteryx; species Euspilapteryx auroguttella. Next base: position 2,560,223 of record OX637660.1, on the reverse strand, counting down.
AAAAAAATTAGGGATCCTTACTTAAACTCAAATAATGTAACCCAAGGTTCAATATTTTTTCCGTTGTTTACATATTTTTTACAGGTGGTTTGTTGTTGTTGTTTGTTTTTTTATTCGCCCATTCTGGGCAGTCAAAAGAACATAGTCTATAGATCCAAGTCTTTAGTAGTTAGTATCGTATATTTCTATGGCGTAACGAAGTAAGCTGGGACAGCTCGTTTATTATAAATTAATTGAAAATAACCTGTAGATAACAATTTATTAGTCATAATAACGCAGCCCACTCAGGGCCCCTAACTTACTAACCTGTATCTGGGGTGCTTAAGAGCCAGATTACAGCGATGCTAGCACCATTCGCGAAAAAAAAAACAAACTTTTAAACTAAGGCAAATATCAAAAATGAGGCACAGTATGACACTAGGTAATGTAGCCTAGTATTTTTAGGGCACTGTTGTATAGTTTTCAGGCTAAAGACCAAAGAAGGCTACAAAGTGTTGCTAAAATTAGCTACTTTTGGCAACATTCAGTGAATTATTTTGTTCTTTTTACTTAGGACTAAATAACTGTGCTCAAAAAATACCAAGCAAGATTATCTAGTGTCATACTGTGCCACATTTTTGATATTTGCCTTAGCTAGAAGTTTTTTTTTTCGAGAATGGCGCTGTAAACTGGCTCTTAAAACACAGACAAACATAAAAAAGCAAACTACGAAACTACTTTTAATATGTGTCCATCTGCATATGGTTCAAAGTGGGTTGCCTGGAAGAAATCGATTTTATCTATAGGACCACACTTTGCATGCAAATTAAATTTGACTGCACCCTAAATTAAAAAATGTAATTTTGTATCTTACTTTGTTTGCAATTCTGTGTATTCTATTCTATTCTACTCACTTTCGCTAAAAATAAATTTAATTTGTTTGTAATTTAATAATGTACTTGTATAAAATAAAGTGTTTTCTTTTCTGTTCTACTGAACTTAATGTGAAAGACATAAGGACGGTTTCACAACAAAAGTGGGTTATTGCAAAATGTTTGCTATTTTTCTAGCAATTTCAGCCATCCACAAAGGATTCGCATTTCTCGAAATCTCTTATTTAAACTTAGAATGCCGTACATTAAAAGTGATTTTAACGATAAATTTAAATACTACGTGTTCAAATAGCTTAGATTACTTAAACAGTGAAAACAAACTTACTAAAAGCTTTCAGGAATTTAGATATTTCATTCTGGCCCTAATCTAGTAAAGCAGATTTATTTAGGTCGTAGTGAATTTTGTGTCACCTGTTAGCTCACTGAGGGCTTATGATCTAAACCCTTTGTGTGATGACTGTGTAAATTCGGGAAGGGTTTTCTTGAAAAGGGAAATAATAAATGAAGATTTTAGAATATGGTGACTTTATTTGATGGGTTCGTTTTATTTACATGATGATTAATATTTTTTTTACTACCCGTCTCGGAGGCTTAATAATATGACTATTCCGTCCGTCCGTCCGTCTGCCTATCTGTTCGTCTGTCAAAAGCATTTTTCTTTGAAACAATTCAATAAATGTAAAGAATGTTTGCACGAAACTTTTCTTGATGTCCAAAGAATACTAACAAATATTAAAAACTTCAAAAATTTACGTAAATTAATAATAAAAATAAAATAATAATAACACATCACACTCAGAGCCCCTAACTAGGAAGAACCTGTATCTAGGGCGCCCGAAACACACACAGAGACGAACATCACACCCAGACCGGAAACAAACATCGATATTCATCATATCAATATTCGCCCCGCCCAGGAATCGAACCCGGGTGCTCACGCTTACTCAGTCCACATCACTGCCAACTGAGCTATGGAGCAGTCGAATCGAAATTAGAGTCGAAATTTAGAGATAAATGGAAACAAAAAATTGTTTTTTTTTTTAACCAATTTTGTAGAGTATCTACTGAGAAACCGACCGGGTGAACAGGCACCAAATAATTAGCAATCGCAATTTCACATAATGTAGAATAACAGCAAATACTGAAAACTATGCTATAGCACCCTAGATACAGGTTCTTCCTATTTAGGGTCTCTGAGTGTGCTTCGTTTATATTATTATGAGCAAATCAACGATACTCATACAAAAATATAGAACAGGTTTATTACAGTGCTGCTTCTTATCAAAGGAAACCACGCAAGATGTAATTTTCTCGCTTGACATTGAACATGTAATGTTTCATCTTATGATTTTCTGGTTACTTTCTCATTGCCTAACCCTATTTTTATAAATAAGATCCATTTCTGTCCTACTGCTGGGCAAAGGGCTTTCTTTCCATTAAACCAATAGTGCAACTTTATAACTCTTTTTTTAATCTCTTTTGTCTTATTGAATTTTAATGTATTCCCGGCTCTCGCTGTATAGGTCGGCGTAACACTACCGGTTTTTCTGTATTAATGCAAAATAGCTCTAATACTTAAGTAATACAGTCCATAAACCACGAGACCATAGACAAGTGTGACGTCATCCTAGTCCGCCACTGTACCAGAAATATTGTTAAAAGGGTTATGGGTATTTCTCACAAAAAATATTCTTCATCTAAGATCGCTGTCCATGACTTTTTTTTAGAATTTGATTATTTTAATAAGTATATCGTATACAAGAACAAAAAGTTATAGTTTTCATGATGGAGGGACTCTTTTTTACCCAATAGTTTCTCTGCAAATCGGTTTTGAAAAAATTAGGACAGCGATCTTATATTCACTGCCAGCGATCTTAGAACACCTCATATAACTGAAATAAAACATGTTGAACATAATATTTTATTGTAAAAAGTTATTTAGACTTTATTTTGTAATATTATATGTTAAAGTATCGTTATCCTTGGTTCTTTGGATGAACTTACTATTTCTGTGGAATATTCAAACATCTAATCAACATGCCGTAAAGCATGTATCTGGTCTATGGTCCTGAAGCCTTTACGGAAACCGGCTTGTTTGGGTGGCTGAAAGTCATCAATCTTGCGCACAATAAAATTCCAAATTCAAGACCAGTTTGTAAACATGGCTAAAAAGTAAGATCGGCCTGTAATTCTTCAGCAAGGTTTTATCATCATTTAGGAAGAACAATACTACTACTCTTCTTTTCCGTGCTTCTGGAGTTTTCAAATCTCTGATACTTAAGACGCATAACACAGCTAAAGTAGCAAGCGAAAAGAGTAAATTTATCTTCTAAACTGAGGAAAGTATCAAAAAAGTGAAACAGTATTCCCCTAGATAATTTAGCCTAGCATTTTTAGAGCAATGGTGGTTAAAAACCATAGAAAGCTACAAAGTGTTGCTAAAAATGGCCACTTTGGGCAACAATCTGTAGATTTCCTTGGTATTAAACCTAAAAGCTATACAACAGTGCCTTTAAAATACTAGGCTACATTATATGGGGTTCTGGCCAGATAAACCTACACGTGGTGCACCCTGGGCAACACTAATCGATGACACTTTTCGTTTACCGTTTGGTGTGATCGCTCGGTGGCTAATAATATGGCGAGAGTGGCGCTCCACATGCTCTCTGCTTTATCAGAGAGCAAAGAGTGAGTCGATAAAGAGAGCGGGGCTTGGTACCCCCACCACGGCGTACTCCTCGGCTCCGTGGGGGGGTTAAAAAGCCCTGCTAAACGAGGAGAAAGAAGAAGGGAGTAATTGAAGAGGAAGAGGGAAAGATGGCGAAGAGGTGGATTACGGGACTTAGGGGCTCCCCCAATGGCACGTCCATGTGGAGATTTATATTAGATGCTGGAAATAATAGTCCTGCTCACGGTTGGCTTGATGACTAAGTCGCCGACCGTTGGGATCACAGGTCTATCCGGCTGATTCGAACGCGCAGGGGAGTAGATGCCAGGCTGTCATTCCTCTCCGCTTTGCGGTCGGCTTGATGTCGCCATCGCTGACAGCAATGGGCGTACCAATGAGGCGCTTACAAGCCCCATAGGAGAGGGTGCCAGTGTTAGGACACTGCCACGCGCGATCGCTGGGTTCTGTGGCCAAGGTGGAATGGCTGTAGCACCTGGCGGTCGAGGAGGAAGTAGCAGGGTCTTTCAACTGCCACCACGGTGTCAACACTCCGCCGTGGCCCCCCAGTAACAAGCTCTGCTCATATAACAAACCTGGGAAGGATGACGGAACGCAGTGTCCAGTTCCGTCGTTCAGCGTTGGGAGAGCCATCCATGCTCTGGGGGGACTACCATCTTACGGGCCCCCCGTGAAGAGGCTTAATAGCCGATGCTGGAGGAGGTAGCAGAGTTACACATAAAGATCAAAGATCTGCCGTGACCCCCTTGCCAACAGCCGAGGAGGACACCGGCTGTGTTTTAGTGGATGCGAACCCCATATTATCCTGCGGCTCTCTCCGGGGCTGAAGGGTACTCGTCAGGAGTTTCCCCACCTACAAGGGCTTCATCATCTAGTGGAATATTCGATATTTGCCTTTGTTTTGAAGATATTAAATATTTTCGCGGGTGGCGGTACTTTACCTGTGCTATGCCTCTAAACGGAATTATACAACTACCTACTGTAGCTGTTGGCCCTAAGGATCGGTTTTCTACCCGCCTTCAGAAGTTCACCTGTGGTTGAACTGATGATACCCTTTATCAGAAACATTATACCTACACTACATAGTAAAGAAGAATTCTAGAAAAAAATAGTAACAGTGAAATTGAAAAGTAAATTACAAGATCGCTGTCATTGACTCTAAGATCGCTGTCCTTAGGACAGCGATCTCAGAAATGACAGCGATCTTAGCAATTAAAAAAAAAAGTGGATTATTTATAGGAAATAAAAGGTCTAGCAAGTAAATAATACTACAATAGTATGCAAAACACATAGTATTTCATTATAATTTTATTAAAACAATGATATAATGGTTTGATTTTTTTCTATGCTACAGAACAGATTTTTAAGAAAGGGTGACCAAGCGTAACTGCGCTCAAACATAACGTGATTGAGTCGAAACGAAGCATCTCAGTACATGTGTCACTACTGTGACTTACTCAGCATCACTAAGGGTTCACGGCACTGACACTACAAAACTTAAAACCCATTGGTTAGCGAGTTATGTAAGAAGAACTGCGCGGTAGTTCAAAAAGTACTAAACTTCGGACGCTCGTATAAGTTGAATAATATCTTTAAAAGATTATTAAATTAAGTTATCATATTTTTTTAAATGTTAAACAACGTATCAACCATCGATTAAAATAAAGTTTTTAGTTCAGTCTCCTATAGTTAAAAAGTTATAACATCATTTTGAGCGCTGGTCGGAGTCCGGACGCACCGCTGACGGCCGATTTTAGGCGAAAAAAATTTTTTTTTCCACGTTTCCTAAATCCAATTTATTACTAACTGTTTAGGTCTAGGTCCTTTTTTGGATATATAATAACATATTAAAAACTCAGGCTCATAGATTCTTCAATCTCGCAGTTTCACGTCCGGACGCATGTTTTTGAAGGTCTAAATATTCACCCTTATACTCAACCAAATTGTGCGTAGTCTCAGTTTGTTTAATTTTAGGTTTATAGAAGAGTTTTGTTAGCGTCAGCTGGAAAATGATTTATTATGTAAAGTCAATATAAGTTACTATTTTGCCGTTAAAGCCTATTTGGGTAAAAAACATTAGCATGTTCGGACATTATAACTAAAAATTTTGTATGACGATATTTCAGTATTCTAATTTATTTACATATTTAAGACTCTATATTTTTATATTTTAGTAAAAACCATTTAAATAAGTAAGAATTTAGTATTAAAAAAAAATTATATATGCCTTAAAACTATTTCCTGTGGTCTGTTCAGATTGACAGTTGATGGCTATATACCCGTTAAAAAAATATAATTAATAACAATATCGTTACTATAAATACTGTTACTTACTTGTTCATATTTCTATATTTCTTCATCAATTTGATAATTACAAGCAATAAGTATTTATTAATAATACTAATCATAAACAATCGGTTATACGTCCTAACGACTTTTCTGTGGACCATAAAAACGACTATAAACATCCAGAATACTAAAAAAGTTGGATAATTTGAGAATCATGCACTAGCAACACCGATCAGCTGTCCTAAACCATTCCGTTTTCACCGGAGCGCGTCGAAATGTTTCTTGAATGCAGCTGATAATATTTGTTTTTAGAAATTTGTCAAAGATCGATGCAACTTTCCTGTTCTATGGATTAACTGGTAAGTTTCAGTATTATTATTGCAATGACTTAAGTTCAGTGAACCTTTCTGGGAGTAGTATTGCAAATACAGTTTTTTTTTCTTTCTACCCTAAAAATTATAACCGTTATCGATGTTTTAAAACTGAATTGTATTTTCTGTGGACATCTTTTCTGTGGACTAGACGTCCACAGAAGAGACATTTGACCACGGAAAAGTCGTTATTATGAGATTTTAATATTTTTCAGTTATTTTCAGCGTCATTAAGCCACTGGAAACCTTAAGTCTCGTTTAGGTACCTACATTTTAGCAAAGAAGAGAAAAAGAAACGCCGTAGAGTATAAAAACAGATTATTATGAGGAGAGTATTTCTATGGAGGAGATCAAGAGCTGACTGAGGAAAAGATGACTGAGACTTAGAAAAAAGACGCAGAAAGCATAAAGAAATACTAAGAAGGAATATATCGGATGAAACCATAAAAAATAAGATTATTCTGATTGCTATTACAGCAGAGATGTTAATAAATTTTAATATATTTCAGATGCGATTCATACTTGGGTATAAGTTACCTTTTCAAGGGACCTTTCAGGTTCAGATATTTTACATGCTTTTAGGTTAAAATATCTGAACCTGTTATGTATGATATGTTCAGCCCATCTTTATCCCGTAGGATCATCAGGCGTAGCAGGATTCTCCAGGGGGAGAACCCTGCTACGCCTGATGCTCAAGCCTACCCTACCTATCATATATCTAGATTCATATGAAATAAGAGCCTTAGGATCTCGTGAAATTTGATTATTAGGTAGACCTATCTTGTCAGTCCATAGATATTCCATAAGCTAATAGATGAAACAATGTAATGCCGTTAACGTGCCTACATATATTTTTAAATGATACTTGTATATAGGTACTGAAACAACGTGACTTAACATTTAATAATTCATTACCGCATCTTCAAGCTAATAATCACTAAGGATAGATACCGCTTCAACGGCGTCAGGTGGTGTCAGAACACTATTTTTGCAATTATCTGTAAAACACACACCATCGTCTGCGTCGTCGGTTTCCGCAACCACTACCACTAACGCCGAAAACCGTCTACTTTGAAGATCTTTACTCTGATGCCTCTTTAATTTTTCTAAAGCTAAACTAATAAAAAATCAATCTTTCTTTGATGATTCTGATGAAAATATTTTTTCAGTAAGTAATTGTACAACGTTAAGTGTCCACAGAAAAATATCTTCTGTAGACCATATATATTTTTGTTATATTAAGTGGTTTTAAGGATTTAAGGAATTTATTTTGTGTCAAATTTCATCATTGATTGTTTTTAGTTACTTAAATAAAAGTAGAGAACGAAATATTAAAACTGTAACTTGATTCTTTCTTTCCTGTGGAATTTGGTCACTTCTGTGGACCAAAAAAAAAGTAAATGGTTAATTAATCACAGCCCATGCGTGAATGATCTCGCTCACTATTTTATTTATGTTACTTATGTCATTAGCAATCAATAAAGTCTAATTTTGAAATTATAGCAGCAATTTTTTTTTATTTTTTTTCAGAGTCCGCTTTTGTTTTTTACCCATTTGCAAATTGAATAGAGGTGAAATATTCAATTAAAGTTGTTGTGTTGCAAGTATTTCAGTTATTTTTATTGAGCTAGTGTTCTACCGCTACTCTGAACGAAAATAAATTCCACTTTGCCGTTGCATTCATTTTACGTGAATTCAAAAGTCTTCAGTGCTGAGCAGAGAGCTTCCCTCTAATTATATTTACCTTATTTCCTTTTTTTGAGTGCAATAAAGTGTAAATTGATATAAATTTGGCAGCCGGTTATAACCTTTTTCCTCTTATTTTTACATTTAAAAATAAATAAATTACGTAATGAATGCTTTACCAAACCATGATAGGTGTTATTACCCGAACATTCATTAGACTGCGCTTTTTTATTGTTTCAATAGCAAACTTAAAACTAGCCACCGAAATACTTTATTTATTTCAACTTCCAATTTTCATTTGTTTATTTTATTATAATTTCTACGCAGGCTGCGAAATAACTGTGATATGATAGTGTTGACGTAAGAACAAACAATAAAACTTCTGCTGTTCCAAAAATATCCACATTTCGTAAACAACGTCTAACCTGTTAAAATAATTTAGTTACATAAAAAAATTGTAAGGACTGTAATGTAGCACATTTCTTGAAAATTACTAGTTGTACAATCTGACTTTTATTTAGCACCGCGTCGATTAAGATATCTATTTTTAAGTAATTTTACAGCAAAGACGGTTCAATTATAACTTGTTGCAAAAATTGATACGGCAAATTAATATCATGTACGAAACCGTATCTAAACAGCTTTATCTCAGCTTTCAATCTTATCAACAGAGTCAATATTTGGTTACCAAAGTATGTTACTAACAACTCGATACTATTTCGTTAGTAAAAATGCCAGCGCACACGGGACTGCTCCGAGTGGTTGCAGTTAGCTCATCACGGCAATCAATTAAAAAGTTGTTTACTGCATAAAACCGGCATTTGAAATTGCTTTTATTTATTCAGACTCTCTTAACAGGAACTCTCGTCCTAGACCGCCACTGACCAGGACGGCGTAACACTTCCGGTTTTTCTGTATTGCAAAATGGCTCTTGTTCTATGGTATTACAGTCTATTACGCATGAGACCAAAGACAAATCAGTCACGCCGTCCTAGACCGCCACTGTATGTGTGAAGTAAAATTTCTCATTGTTGATTGAGAATTAAGGATTATAGTTTTAATGAAGAAAATAATAATTTCTTTTTTTTTAGGTTGATGTATGTGTCAGTTTATTGAAGGTGGATTCTTTAATAAACTAGCACATATATTTGCCAAGAACTTCTTATTTTTTGAAGTCGGTTAAAATAGGTAGTGGCGGACACGATCGGCGTAACACTTCCGGTTATTCTGTATTGCAAAACAGCTCTTGTTCTTTGGTAATACAGTCTAGGGCTGACGAAACAATAGACAAATCTGTTACGGCCTCCTAGTCCGTGACTGTACTAAAACCTTCTCCCGAATGTAAAAATTACTTTAATGAAAACCGCATCAAAAACAGTTTTAGACAAACTCAATATAATCGCGGACAAACATACATACATACAGGTCAAACTAATAACCTCCTTTTTTGAAGTTGGTTAATAGGTGTCTGGTTTCTAATTGTTTTTTTTAGTACACATTTACCACTTTCTATTCTAGTGTTAACATCTAAGTAGCTGTCGTGTGCGCTGGTAATCCACATTACTATGCGTTATGTAAGCTTATCTCAACAATACACTTTGTACTTTGTTTTGTTATACAACATTGGAAGCTTTTAGTGGAGCTTATTTAATAAAGCCCATTGAAAAAGCGATAAGCTTCTAAGTCAATAGAACTTTTTTTGATATTATTCTATAGGTACTGTATTTAGCTTTAATTTAGTTTATTTTTGAAGTAAATTACTCAGTATTAGATTTTCTTTATATTTTTTTGTTCTCGACAAAAATTTGGATTCTGAAATATATCCGCACGATGCTTTTAAACCGACGAAAAAACAAAAAGGAGGAGGTTCTCAATTCGTCGCGTATATATATATTTTTTTTTTTATGTATGATTACGCATAACTTTTTACTGTGTGGACCGATTTTGATAATTCTTTTTTTAATCGACAGGTTATACCTTGAAGTTGGTCCCATAAAAATTTGGAAATAAAAATCCCACCCTAAGGGTGGGAAAATAGGGGTGACTTTTTGGTCGGCGGGTCGATTTATCAACTCACAGGTTGCATTTCCGTGTTACATTATAACTTTTGATACCTACTTACAATATCTTTGGAAATGAAATAAAATCAGCCGAAAGACGTCCACTGCTGGACATAGGCCTCCCTCACAAATCGCCTCACCGATCGGTCGTGATCGAACCTCATCCTGTTAGTCCCTCAACCTTCACCAGGTTGGGTGGCCACCTTGTGGGGTGACCACCCTGTGAAGGGTGATTATAAACTGAAAAGCAAAAAATAAAAACTTTTTATAAAAAAATTAAACCGCCGAAAAAACTGAAAAGCATTAAATAATAGGGAAACATTTTCTATTAGGCCTTAATTTACTCACATCTTAAAGTAATTTTGGATTACCAAGAAATTTTGAGTCGGTGCCACAGAATCAACGAATAAAGATCACTAAATTACCTGAAATTCAAAGAAATAACCGAAAAACGTATGCCGCTGCGCATCGCGCTTTACATAGATAATGAATTTGCTTGTGTGGTGTGGCGCAGACTTAAAATTTCTTGGTAATCCAAAATTACTTTAAGATGTGAGTAAATTAAGGCCTGATAGAAAATGTTTCCCTATTATTTAATGCTTTTCAGTTTTTTCGGCGGTTTAATTTTTTTATAAAAAGTTTTTATTACTACTTCACTAGCTACTGCTGCTATACATACAATATACAAGGTGTTTCTGACAAGGCGGTAATAAATCAAAGGAGGGATTCTGCTCACCATACCTCACAACTTTCCCAAAGCAACATGGTTTGAAATCAAAACAAAAATCAGCCGTCACGTACATTGACCCCGTCAGCTGATCAAACCAATGTATGGAACAGCTGTTAATTTTTGTGAGATTTCGACCCATGTTGCTTTGGGAAAGTAAGTAAGTTATGGTGAGCAGAAGCCCTCCTTTGATTTATTACCGCCTTGTCAGAAACACCCAATATAACGACGTTTCATTCTTGAGATTACACGTTCATCATACCAACAATTCACTCTGAAAAACCTGCTACTTAAAGACCCACAGTACTATCAAAGCTAATCGGTAGGTAATGGAGTATAGTGTATTTGTATAGATACATCGTAAGTATGTCCAGTTAGAAAGTAACTCATAGAGCAGTGCCTTGAGTTCTGGTTTGCAAGCGAGTTAACGCACGCGTTCAGTATTTTTTTATGTATACACTTTTTATAGTTTTGTTACTCTCGCCAGAGGCGCTGGATTAAAAAACTCAATGCGTAACGTAACCGTGTCCAAACTCACACTAGGTCTACTTGTGTTTCATTGGTAAGATTTTTCATTTCAGAAAGCTAACAGTGCTATTAATAAAGATACAGTAGATTTTAGGTAGCTTTACTAGAGGTCTACTTCTTTGGTTTGTTGTATGGTAAATACGTGATATCCAGTCGAAATTGACATACGTCAAATAACTAAAGTGCTCTTTAACTTTTTATGAATAACAGGGTTAGTATTTTGTGTAAAAGCATAGCAAAACCTGTGATTGAGAGCAAACGATCAGGTATTAAAACCAAAATACTCACTGCCGCATAACATTGATGATGAAGTAAGCCATGTCCTGGAAGCCGAGCAGGCCGGTCCTGACCAGCATGTAGAACTCGTGCTGGCAGCTCAGCTTGGGCTGGACGAAGTCGAAGGTGAACGCGCCGGTGGTGATCATCGGGGTGCCGGTGTTGCCCAGGAACTTGGCTATGCGGGCCACTGATGCTGCGAGGTAAAAAAGAGGTTTTATTTTCTTAAAAAATTAAAGAGAGATAATTTTTGGACTACTTTTTGTGGTAATAGTAGTATATTGACTCTGACTTCAGAGGTCGCTTTTATGAATATCGATGTTGGTTTCAGGCGTTTGGGTGTGTTTTATGTCAAATGTAATTAGAGAGGACTGTATACCCCGAACGCTTCCATACAAAAAGATAAAACGTTTTTCCACTAATGATTATTTTCCAATCGCCATGAAGTTTTATTATGTTAGTATCACTATAAAGAAACTAGGTTTGTACGTTTTTCTTTTTTCAAAATTAGCTATAGATTCAGACTTTTAGGCCCTGAAATACAGAGATTTTGTGATAAAAAATTGGTCGGATTAAGCTATTTTTTTAATCAAACACCTAGATATCTTTAAAAATAACAACGGAATATATAGATCATGGCTAGAACATGACAACCTAAATGACGCAAAATGCTCAACAGATGTGGCTCCCGTGTGCGCAAACACTCGCAGTTGCAAAGAAGACAGAGATATTGTTTTTCGTGAAACTCGTTTTCTTCATAAAAGCCACTTTGCATACAACAGATGTGTCACATAGTCACATATCTCCGATATTACTTCACAGGCTTCTTCGGCAAAATTTTTCACATTTTTCTTATGCGTTTACTAGAGGCTGCCCGCGGTTTCACTCGCGTAGATTTGTCATAAACACAAAAATCCCGTTTATTCCCGTTCCCGTAGGAATTTCGGTACATCCCTTCTTAGTGCTCACCTACACTCTCCAAGGAACCTACATGCCAAATTTCAGCTTTCTACGCCCAGTAGTTTTGGCTCTGCGTTGTCTGTCAGTCAGTCAGTCAGTAACGGAAGAGTTTTATATATATTGACTAGAGGCTGCCCCGCGGTTTTTCCCGCGCAGATTTCTCATAAACACAATATTCCCGTTTTTCCCGTTCCCGTGGGAATTTCGGAAAATCCCTTCTTAGTGCTCACCTACACTCTCCAAGGAACCCACCTGCAAATTTTCAGCTTTCTACGCCCAGTCGTTAAGACTCTGCGTTGTCTGTCAGTCAGTCAGTCAGTCAGTCAGTCAGTCAGTCAGTCAGTAACGGAAGAGTTTTATATATATTGATTATAAAGGCGAAAGTTTGATTGTTATTTTGTGTTGTAAATGTCTTTGAATCTTTTAGTTTGAATAACAATACGTTTTTTTATTCTATTCTGACACCTCAACTACCTTCCCAATTTTCATTTTATTGTAAGCATAAAGTGCTTTTGCTGTACTTTTCATTATTTGCGAGGCTGAAAAAGTACCTAGACTACATTATTAATGGACTGGACCAGTACGTTTGGACGGGACTTTGACAAATGAAGTATATGCTCAACAAAAAAATTTCAATAAACCAAAAAAACAATTATGTATTATAACTAGTCGACCCGGCAAACTTTAATCGGATAGGCTCCAAAACTCCTGGAAATAAAATAAAAAATATAATTTCACCATTAGAATCTTACATTAACCCTGAATAAATAAAGGCTATAGAATATTTTCGTAACTTCGTCATAGCGAATAGGCGTTCAATCTTTAAAAATATGCAACAGATTTTGATGCGTTTTTTTTTAATAGATAGAGTGATTCAAGAGGAAGGTTTACATGCACAAGATAGTAATATGTTAGGCGGTGCGAAGTTCGCCGGGTCAACTAGTTTATTATATTTTGTAAACTTATCCTGAGGGCGGTACTTAGGTTCGCCTTTTCAGCTTATATCATATGTTAATGTTCACGGAATTTAGCAAGAACCCACTTCCGCTGTTGCCGAGCAAATATTTGCGAGCAAGAAAGTGTAATACTCAGAATTAATAGCCTTAAATTAATCAGCCTAATTAATACCTAACACGACGAACGTTCGTTGCTGGGCCGACCCATGGCCGACCCTCAAATTTGTAGAACCCGTTTTTGTAAATGAAAAACTTTATAAATAATGCCTATTTATTTAGCTAGACTACTTTTTTAAGTAAGTATATAACAGTACAACACATCAACCTACCAAACATATCATTTCACATAACACTCCTTCATAACAACAACAATAAATGAAGATTTCGCATTATAAGAATAACCGGTTATTACAATCAAACAACTTTACATAAATAACATTTTGCAATATGCGGCCTTATCGACTTTTCTGGCAAACCATGGTGTGTAGTTAAAGCATTTCATAAACATCATAATTATCAAAAACTAGCTATCCCGGCGGACTTCGTATCGCGCCTTAAAATTTTATATGGAAAAAATTATTTTTCCATAACTTTCTCACCTTTTAAACCTTCCCTTGACCTACGAACATTCTTGGCCCAGCCGTTCTCGAGATTTAGAGAGACTAACGAACCACGATTATTTTTTATATATATTACATAGATAAATACGTTTCATCGCTCTTTTAAAACAAGTGCTTTTATTTTCGATTTCAAATGAAATGTAATGAAAGGAGAAAAATAAATTTTAAATGTTCACATTTCGTCTGATAGTCAGTCGTAGCTGACTGCGTCCAATTTACAACACAATTATCGGAATCCGACGAAGCGAGAATTATCCGAAAATCGGATAATTCTTAATTCCTAGTATTTATTTAATGAATGTGCTGACATGGCGAATCAGTACATACAGCTTTACAATTTAAGTATACATAAATTATTAATTAAATTCTAAATTTAGAAAATAATCTAGAGCTAAAAAAAAATGTTCATCAGGGATTATTTAGGATTCTCATTGTGAATGAATTTTTCAAACTGGTCTCGTAGTTTCGGAGTAATTGTTAATTAAATTTCCAATTAAAATAAGATTTCCACCGGCAAGCCTTACGTGAAAACTTGTAGCCTTTACTATTGTATTTTATTTGCCACGTTTCGTTCTATAAACACGCGATGAATTACTATTTAAAAATGAACTGTCTGACTGAAGTGTCTAATGAAATTCTGCCTGCCTATAACTACAGTGCTACAAGAATCATAATATGTCGCGTGAGTGGCATTGATAGGAGGGCGCCACTGTGGCCTTGGGGCGTACAATCCGTAGCAGAGGTGCAAAATGTGATATGGTTCCGATTTTCGCCACGCGCCACATTTATAGCACTGTACGCGACGACGCGCATAGTAACACTGCACAAACACCAGCGACGTAGAACTCCCGCGTAGTTGACACCCGCGTAGTCTCTCCGCGTAGTCTCTCCGCGTAGTAACACCCGCGTAGACACTTGCGCTGCCCATACGCCACTTACTTGTCCATTGAAAAACGCGTGATTATAATCAAATAAAATATAATTTATTTATTCTTAAGTACACAAACAGCTATGCAGACATTGCACAATAGACAGTAGAATAATATTCTTACACTACTTATTATACTAACATTGTTAAATTATTAATCTAGTCCCATAGCCAAAATATGTGCACATAATTATCGGTATAAAGTTGTTTGTAAAACAAAACTTAAGGGACAGTGGGCAGTGCGCATAGCACAAAGAATAGATGGTCGCTGGGTAAAAGTTGACACTTTAGGCAAAAAACAGTGTAATTCTAATCTTTAATCTGAAAGCTACAGTTAATTTTTTTTTTTTTAATTGCCTATGATTAGTTTTAGAAGATATGAATTTGTTTGGAGTTTGACGCTAGTGTAGCACTCTTAACGAGAGAATGTAATCGCGTAGGTATGCAACTTCGTAAAAGATAACGTCTACGAGTGCTCCGTAGACTATAAGTAGCTTTATCTTTTGATTATTTTATTAGGTATCTAAAAATAAAATTTAATTAGGTAACTGGATTTTTATCGCATGAGTAGGCAAAAGTGATTATATTTGATACATAAACGTGATTAAACAAATTTTCTACACAATGCTATGCGCGATACTACCGATACAGATAATAAATAAAGACAACATTAGATGGCAAACAAAGTTAATAAAACGAAACAGAGCAATCATTTTAGAAAAAAAATCCATAAATACGAGTTGTGCTTAAACATAAAAAATAAAACGACATGTTTATTTCAAGCATTCCGTACCTACACTTTTTTATTAATCCAGGATTCTAGAAAAAACATTATCATCATTTCAGCTGAAAGACATCCCCTGTTGGACAGAGGCCTTCCCACATGTGGCCACAAAGACCAGTCTTTTGCTACTCTCAGCCAGCGCAATCCCGCACTCTTAACCAGATCCTCTGACAACCTTGTAGTGGGTCTGTCTACTCTGTGTTTTCGGTGCGCGGTCGCACTTAAGAACTTTTTGCCCATATGTTCTGAAAGCTGTGTGCCGTAAGTTTTGCAATTTCTTACAGCGAAATTCGTTAATTAGTTTTTAAGAGAAACAAAACAGAAAACTCATCTACACGTATTTAAAAAATAATATTAAAATTAGTAGGATTGTTAACGCCACTGCGCCTGCGAACATCTTGGTCCGTTGTTGTTATAAAAATAAATAAATGTCAAAACGTGTGAGCTTTACGAGCAATAACTGCGTTTATGGCTTTTTACGTGAGTTTGTGGAACTGTTTCATGATCCCGTAGCCCGAGCTGCCCGAGGGTCTAATAACGTGCATGAATAAATAAACTCGCGTCTCTATTCTTTTTTCTCTTCTCATTTCTTATTTTTAATATAGTCCGCTCTGGACAGGGTAGTGTGGAAAAGGTGGATAGTTATAAAGTCTGGTCAAGAGGTCCGGGTTCCCGGTGAAATTGTTTGATGGATAAATTGATCTCTATTTCCTGAGTCTCAGTGAATTTTTATGATTTTGGTCCGTGTTTCGTGATACAATTTCTACAATGAATGTAATGAGTTATAAGTATTATTATTTATTTACTCTCAATCTCATGGCTGGTTTACACGGTGCGAGATAGCAATTACGAGTAGCTGTCCACTCGCCAGGCGAGTTGATCTGGGATCAAAATGGGATCTTGCATTTTGAAGGCGCTTTAAAGGCCTAGTTTTTTGCAGATGGTCGTATACTAAAAATCTATATTATCGGTTTAATTTCCAAGGAACGTTCCTAGTGTTCGCAACAGCTAGCGCACAGTCAACAGCAGCCAAGAAAGCCGTAAGGACATCTTTAAATAGTGTGTTTCTTTACTATTTACTTTGATTTACCGACTATAGCAAATATTTATCTAGTATAAATCATGCCTTAATGCAACTTTTGATCTCCTGTCGTATACGAAACCAGCAAACATCGACATTATTGAGACGATATAGTGACGTATCGCGCGCGGATCTGGATTTTAGTGACCTCATAGTTTCTAGGTCCTTACGGCTCTACCACAAAAACAGTTAAACCAGGTCTAAATCTCTAGACTAGGTTTAAATCACGAATTCGTCATACAAATTGGCGATTTAGACCGGTCTAACTTTTTTGTGGTGAGGGGGTCTGTGTCTCATGGGACGGCTTACCGACACGACTAAGCACGATCTAGCTAGACATCCAGCATCCAGGACAAAAGGCTTAAAGAAACAACTAGAGACAACTACTTTATTGTTCTTAAAGATGTGAAACAAAAAAGCATTGGTTTTACTTTGAAATCTCTTTAAAAAAATAAAGTGTATTCTTTTCAATTCTATTCTAAAAAAAAATTGGCAATATGTACAGTGGCGGTCTAGGAGGCCGTAACAGATTTGCCTATGCTCTAGTGCGACCTAGACTCTATTATCAAAGAACAAGAGCTATTTTCGAATACAGAAAAATAGAAAGTGTTACGCCGACCTAGACAACCACTGTACGTAATAGTATTGTAGAGAAGTATATGACGGTATCCTTAACAAAGCCTTGAGCTTCTAAAAACTTAATAAAACTCCGTCTGTCTGTCTTTCAAAAGTTTCAAACATTTCGATAGATGGAATTTGAGCGCCTGTCGTCAAATAAAAGTGATTTTCTTTGTTTTGGATACTTTTATTTTGAACTTTCTCGAGATTTTCGTTGTATTCTAACTTGTGTCAGTGAACAGGACTTTTTTCTTTCATAAAAAATATACGTATCTGTATAATAAACATTTTAACAAATGGTTGCGAATATAAAAACAAGGAATTTTAATCAAAAGATCAGCTAATCGAACTGCCAAAAGACATTCAAGCACTATGCACTACACTACAAACATATATTGAGGAAAAAACGTCTTCAAAAATGAAATACTTATCAATCAATATCATCAATACATAGTATAAAACAAAGTCGCTTCCCGCGTCTGTCCCTATGTATGCTTATATCTTTAAAACTATGCAACGGATTTTGATGCGGTTTTTTTAGATAGATAGAGAAATTGAAGAGGAAGGTTTATAAGTATAATACAAGAGCAACATAGCAATAGGTTAGGTGCTACGAAGTTCGCCGGGTCGACTATATAGTATAAAATGAAGTCGCTTTCCGCGTCTGTCCCTACGTATGCTTAAATCTTCAAAATTATGCAACGGATTTTGATGGGGTCTTTTTTAATAGATCGAGTGATTCAAGAGGAAGGTTTATAAGTATAATACATGCACAGGAAAGTATAGTTTAGGCGGTACGAAGTTCGCCGGGTCGACTAGTATACTATAAAAAAAAAATTAGGGACATTAGTATTTGTTGAACTTAGATATTCAAAGAAAATATTTTTGTGGAGAAAAACATTTTTTATCTTCTCTGATTATTTTATTAGTTATTTTTGTTCATTTTCCGATCAGGTCCCACACGGGATCACATCATGTCGGGGACTTTAATTGGCTTTTCTTATCTCTTGCTACTCGCTGTTGTTTTGATTTAGTGTTGTCCATTAATGCAATTTAGTGTTTCTTTATCGACATAATAAAAAATATGTGTAATTGTATGGTTCTAAGAAACTAAAACATCAGTCTATGTATAAAATTGACATTACGGATTAAAGTCAAAGTAAATTAATTTTATACAATAATAATAATAATTAACTGATTACACTCAGAGCCCTTTATTAGTTAGAGCATATATCTATAGTGCCCGAAATGTTCACAAAGACATACAAATGCACACCGAGATCGGAGCGTAAACATCGATACTAAACTTAACAATATTTGCCCCCGCCTGAAATCGAACACCTCCCGAAACTCAACCCCCCTACTGATAGTCAAAAAAGCTAAAATACCCTAAAAAACAAAAAACAAGTAAAATTAATTTAAATACCCACAACAAATTTTTTTAATCATTATGTTATTTTCCTATTAAGGTTTTTAACATAATTAGTCTGCCTAACCTATAACTATTTGTACATGTATTATGTTTATAAACCTTCCTTTTGAATCACTTTATCTATTAAAAAAACACATCACTATCCTTAGTTTTTAAGCATACATAGCAAAAGCTTCATTTTATTTTAAACTAGCTTTTGCCCGCAGCTTCGCACGCGCATTTTCATAATTTACGGAAATAACTGGTGGATGACTTATTCAGGAATTTAGGAAAATAATTTTTGATTGCACCCATACACCCTAAACATAACATATTTTTAAAATAAAAATTTCAAGCGGTTTGTCCTTATATCAGTTAAAATTAGTAAGTACACATATTTCAGTTTACGTGGAAACTCCAAAAAAACATTTTTACACTGAACCGTTCATAAGAAACCTATATTTTCATAGTTCCTAATATTGATAGTAGCGTGTTGCACTACTTTTAATTGGTTGGAGTATTAACTACGTAAATAAGGATAGTGTAGAGGATAATGTTCTGTTCCCATGTGAATTTTGGTAATCTTTTTTCTACTTCACCTTCTAGCTCTAGGAGTTTAATACCTTCAAAACTTTCTGTTTTACCGCTCCCGTAGAATTTTTTGAAAATCCATTGTTATAGCTTACTTACAAACACTGAAGAACACGTTTTCCTATTTTCACGATGAAATAAAATAAATACGTTTTCATGTATCAACCAATCGAACTCCCAATAAGGCTTCGCTCCATATTTATCTGAAAGACCTTAAGCCTAGACTTTTGAATGACATTGAAAAACCAAGTCTGAGCTGCGTAGGTAAGGATGGGGAAAATGCACATGTTCATGAGTTTTCGATTCAGACATAAGAGTAAAGGTCGCCTTTATGAGTCCCTTCACAATAGCTCCGCAAGGCGTTTTTAAAGCGTCTTTCGACTTCTTTATTCTGTCACGCCTGTAAGGAGAGTATTTGGGCAAAAGTTGGTATTATGCAATTCTCTCACGATCCACATCCACTACTTGCTACAAAATGTTGGTCATGACAAAACTCAAATTAGATGTAGCTCAAAAGGCGGTTGAATTAAAAGACTTCGGACTCTATAATGCGTAGTGCCCGGGGTTCTTCCCAAAAGCGCCAAGACGGCCGCCGGGGACAAAGATCTTTGCACTTTTTTTGTAGCGCGGGGAGCGAAGGCGGTATTCGGGGCTCACAGCCACCAAAACCCGCCGATGGCCGTCGTGGCAATTTGGAAAGAATTGTGATGATCGACATCCAGTGTGTCCTGTCCCTCCCAAGCCTATCTGTTCCTCTCGGGGAGGGCATGTCATTCCTTCGCCGGCTCCCCTCTAAGCTCAGTGCCACAGGCTGTGTCTGTTTGCTATAAACAGTTTGTCACTACTTTGGTCTTGGATATGTCGCTTATGTCAACTACGATCTATGGGCAATATGGAGTGCATACATATATACCGCATGGCACATTGGGAACTCGCATGGTGCTGTGATTGATGGATAAAGTCTGAAACAGCGAACTGCGCGCCAGAACTCATACAGTGAATGTATAGTTGAAAAAGCGGCTAAAAAAAATAGGACTGGGCCAGCCATGTCGCCTGTATAAACTGCGATCTTAGGGCTAAGAACACCACTGAGTGGGTCTTGAAAAACTTTCAGAGATGACGTGGTTGCTTCGGGAAACGATTGGTGGAGCGACGAACTGGTAGCGCTTAACAGAGCCTGGTGGGAATCTGCTTAGGACAGTGAAGTGTGGAAAAGGAGGAATGAGGCCTTTGCTCTGCCGTGGAAAAGTTAAAGCTTAGGTATAATAATAAGGCTAAGGAGAACTCCTGTCGCATTTGCAAACAAAGACCATCATTGGCCATGTGTCGCATATCGGGAAATTTTCAATCTGTTATATCTTCGAAAATATTCGTTTGAATCTCATGCTGTAAACGACTATTTGATCTTTATTAAATCCACAATGTATTAAAGGTATTAAATTGGATAAGGATTAATGCCGTATTGCTTTAAATTGCATCGAAAATATACCATTATTATTTTTGTAAAAAAATTAGGATAAAAATGTTTATTTTGGGTTATATCTAAGAGATAGACATATACCATCGCGGACTTTTTTGTAGAGTTTTTTGAGATCTACAATACTGTGGTACTTTATTTTTATCTATCTCCTAGGGTTCAGCCAGCGTTTGCAATGTAAGCTCAAAAAAATCATTTACGACATCACTTTAGAAACCTCTTAAATTATCCGTGTTACTCTTTTATATTATGCAATTATTATACATATAAACCTTCCTCTCGAATAGATCTATCGATTAAAAAAAACTGCATCAACTTACGTTGCGTTGTTAAAAATATTTAAGCATACATAGGGACAGACGCGGGAAGCGACTTTGTTTTATACTATGTATTGATATTGATGATGATGTATTGCTGCTTATTATTATTATTTATTCAGTGAAGTATTTTACCAATGTCAAGTTCACAAATTAGGTTAAAATTGGCAACGTTGTACGGTTATTATAAGTTTATTGGATTATTGTTCTAAAACCCGCTAACAAAACACGTGGTTTCGGAACCAACGTTAAAACAATAATCCCATTGCTGCTTACCTAAAGCATAATCACAAGCAGGCCCAAAGAAGACATGCGAGCAGTCATAGGTGTAAGCATCGATGGCTGATATAATAGCATATGCTGCATCACAGTCGGTGACGTCATACGTGGTCCACTCGAACTCCAGCCATGATGGGAAGGCGTTCCTGACAGCTGGGTCTTTGAGGGCTAGGTCGAATACTGGTTGGACCTGGTAAATAGAAAATTCATGAGTTTTGATAAAGACAGTACTGAACGAAAACAAAGTATCAGGAGTTGACCTTAAATTCAGACCTTACGAAAAATTACTTTTTTTTATAAGTATTATATAATGAGTAAATTATTTGTTTTAATTAAATTTGCAATTTGAAGCTTATAAGTTAAATATAGTTATTGTATATTAGGGTCTTTTGTATTTTTTATTTGAAAAGTTTTTCATTTATTATCAAGTCCGACACTAGATGCTGAGACACCTGTAACAGAAACATCTCTTGTTGATGTTAATTTTTTAGGCACCACCTTTTCTTTCTTTTCTACAAAAACTGGATGCTAGTCCTTATAATATACGTACCGAGGACAGAGACGCCTGGTAAGTAGTATTCTTTGGCAGCAAAAGAGCTGCTCTCACTTTACATTTACCGTAACTATCACATATCGATTCACATTCTCTCTGCCTAGGCTCATCACCACGACAATTTTGCCCATACACAGCACTGATACTTAGAACTAGAACGCACAATTTCATACACCAACGCATTTTATCGATTACACTTAACTTTATTTTGTCACATCACTAGGTGTTCAGACTTTACTTTAATAATACTGATTTTAATTCTGTTCAGACTAGGCTGGATTATCATGTTTGATGACTAGAACCGCCAACTGGAATCTGAAACAAAAATACTAAATTTTAATATTTCATTCAAAACTTTTGCTTTCAAATTTATGAATAAATAATCTAAGCACAACCTAACTAGGGCATGAATACCGGAATCTCGGAATCTCGTAATATCGGAATCTCGGAAGAAATATCCGATATTTTCAATTCCGATATTGAGGTAGCCAATATCGGAATCTCGTAGCAAGATATTTATTGTATTTGAGTTCTAAAATAAATGTTTAAAGCGTTCCACAAGTCTCCAATATAAAAAGTAACTGTAAATTTGTTAATTCTAAGCTTTTTTAATCAGACACAATATTTCAAATCAATTCATTTAGGTATTTGGAACATAATTTGTACTGGTACAGTGGCGGACACGGTCAGCGTAACACTTCCGGTTTTTCTTTATTGCAAAATAGCTCTTGTTCTTTGGTAATACAGTCTTGGGCTGACGAAACCATAGACAAATCAGTTACGGCCTCCTAGTCCGCCACTGTACAATGTAGAAAAGGAGAAACCAAAATCTTAAATAAATAGTTAAATAAATAGTAAGTACATAATAATAAATCAAAAAAGTATTTTTTTTTAAATTACAAAAACATTTTATTATATTTTTTTTTATTTTCATTGTATTCCTAGGAAGATATCATATCAGCTTGATAAATCTTGAAGTTTTTATTAAATCCAATTCGGTATTCGAATTTTATACAGTTACAATTGAAATATTAGCTTCTTGAGTAATTTTTATTGAGTTTTTACAATTCCGATATTGATATCGGAATTCTGGTATTGAAATAAAATGTCCGATATCAGTATCGGAATTGAAAACCTTCCGATATTACATGCCCTAAACCTAACTTAGACCGCTAAACCTGAATTGCTTGTTTTAATTATCTGAATCATCAAATGTAATAATATTTTTATGTTATCCAATACTAATAACCCCTTGTCTGTGACGTGTTGTTTTAATTCATTATCGTTTCTAAACACCATGCCCATTGTATGCCGGCGGCTTCACGGCTTCGCGCGGAAAAAATGCCTAATCTTTTGGCATATAATAATGAATAGTCGGATCAACCATTGCTATTTTTAGCTATGTTCAAAAATGCATGTTTTATGTTTCTTTTCTTCCGTGGTGTATTTCTGCTATATGTGAATCTGAATCTAAATCCTTTGTCCAGCAGTGGACTACTTTCGCCTTTATTAGTAATGATTATAAAAATAATTCTCTTTTATCTTTACTTGGAACAGAATCTCAAAATAAAAAGGGTAACACCATGAGAACACCTTCGTTAATATTTTTAACCACAAATCAAATATTTACAGATTAAAAAATATTGAAAGACTATAATAATTTTTGATTTCTCTATTGCAGTACAATAGAATGAATTGATATTTATTATAAATCCTAATTCAGTCTTACTTAGAATACAAAACTACTTAACTAATTCAGTCTTACTTAGAATATGCTTGGATCTTCCAATGGGATAGTAGTTGGGAACTAGCTCTCGACTTGTAGCTCTCAAGGTATTGTTGTCATATCGTAGTTCTGAACTTGCGACCTACTGACAAAGGTTGTAATTTTCAAGTGCCTATTGCTACAGTACTTCGAAACTTTTGGAAAACCAAACCACAATAGCTTTGCAATATTAGCTTTGAACCCTGAATATTGAATAACTGACGTAATGATAGCTGAAAACATAATTTGTCTCAATCAACTCAGGACCACAGATAAAAACTCACGGCTGTATGTAGTTTTATTATTTAAATTGTTAATTTTTGGTTATTTACCAGAGTAGGGCATACGATATCAGTCGATTTTTGTTACTATGCAAAACATATACAAACTTATGTGTGTGTGTGTAATATAACTACACTCTTAATGATGTAGTGTAGGTCTAACATAGGTAGATTACAAGATCCTCCAGGATAGGTTCTTACAATTTTTTAACTACAAAAAGTAAAAACCAGTACCTATCTTTCATTTCGTTTTCGCATTAAACAAATAATTTTTACTTATATTAACGAAATCCATCGGAATCAAAGAAAACAAGATTCCATCAGCAGTCCGAACTTCAAACGAACGACGATAACAGAGATGAATTAAACAGATCTCTTATTACCTAGGCATTACAGAATGTTTACAATCTACTTTTAGCACAGAAAAATTTAAGAAATTATACTTTTAAAATGCGGTTCTTATCCGTAAGTAAGTTGTCAAACAAAATTAAAATAATGTTGGATCAAGAAGAAACTAAATACGTTTCAGTAACTTGAGTAAGCATATAGGTATCTCAATTAAATATTCTTATTTATCAATCAATATATAAAACTCTTTCGTTACTGACTGACTGACAGACAACGCAGAGCCGAAACTACTGAGCGAGCGGGCTGAAATTTAGCATGTAGGTTCATTAGGAAGTGTAGGTGAGCACTAAGAAAGGATTTCCCGAAATTCCCATGGGAACGGGAATAAACTGGATTTTTGTGTTTATGAGAAATCTGCGCGAGTGAAACCGCGGGGCAGCTTCTAGTCAATATATAAAACTCTTTCGTTACTGACTGACTGACAGACAACGCAGAGCCGAAACTACTGAGCGTAGCGGGCTGAAATTTTGCACGTAGGTTTCTTGGTGAGTGTAGGGGAGCACTAAGGAACAATTTCCTAAAATTTCCATTTTAGGAAATTGATTTATGATTTCATGAAAATTATTTTAGTGTTTATGAGAAATCGGCGCGGGTGAAACCGCGGGGCAGCCTCTAGTACGATATAAAGTATTTAAAACACCTTCTCTAAACAATAATGACTATAAAAATTTAGTTACAAATAAATACGAATAAAAATATGCTTCCCACGTTACGTTTTTAATGAGAGCTGCATTTCCTCGCCATGTCGTTGGCAAGCACGCCGCCTCGTTAACTCGTTCACTACCTGTGCACACTATGATATTTTCTTTAATACTTCCCATATTATTCATAAAACTACAGTAGGTTTTATGTAGCGTAACTCGAGGCCTACTCCTCTGGTTTGTTGTATGTATGGTAAAAACGTGACATCCAGTCTAAATTGACATACGTCAAATAACTAAAGTGCTCTATAACTTTTTATGAATGGTTAATATATTTTATATTAGAGGTAGGTAACCTCTATCATACCACTTAATTAAATACAATTTTCTTAATCTCAGCAGTAATACGTATACAGCTAACCACATGCCTTTCCCACATATTTACCACAATTTCCTACCAAATTTAAAAAGTGGTCGAATTGTACCTACCTAAAAACTTCGTCATACTTACCTTTTAAAAAATGTACAAGACTTTATAACGAGTAAGAGAGAACTTTTAAAATGTGCGCTTATTGGAAAAAAAAGGAAATTTGAAAAAATATCGCATTTTTAGTAGGAAACTAACTTCCTTTCTAACTAGGTTGCTGTGATAAAAAAAATTGTTGAATGCAGGTCTTGGTTCACTGGATCCTTAAAATAAAATATTTTGTAGTTACTCTGCACTTTTGAGCAAATAGAAGTTTTTTGTTATACAAAGTGTTTTTGACAAGTCGGCTATATACGTTAGGAGCGAACTGCTCACAATATCCCACAAGAACGTAGGTCCAAATAAAAAAAAACTCTTCTATTCATGGGTGTGATCAGCTGATTGGGTTTATTTTGGATTTGTTTGTTTTTTCTTATGACCCAGTGTGGTTTGATGGCTATTGAATAATCTAAACGTGGTACCACTAATAAAATTTACATCTATCATAAATAGCTGCACAACCTGTGCCACACAAATATATTTTTTTCTATCTAAATTGCCTTTCACGAAATGAAATGACTACTTGAATTTTTTTTTTAATTTCTCCATGGCTATACCGACTATTCAATTTCGTAAGTGTCACATGTTTTTCTGTTCATTTATACTTAATTTAAATGTAGTTGCAATAAATCTGAAGCTATACCTTCGTATAAGGCTGGCGCCTTGAGGCACCCAATTCTCAAGAGGAGGGTTTTAGCTGAGTGCTCGTAAACGTCCCGAATAAAGAGGGCGCAGTAAACCTTGTGTGAAATCAGATCATTCCCATTAGCATTTGTTTGACACGTTTCTCGTTTGTTTCTAAGAGGAAATCCAATCAATGGTGAATCAAATTAAGACTTGTTTGCTAAGCCTGTCGCCGTATTTTTTTATTGCAGATACAGTTTTGAAATTTTGAACACATTTTAGGTACAAATAGGCAGTTTAATAAGTTACTATAGTATGGACTATAGCTTTTATTAGTTATAAACCTTCCTCTTGAATAACTCTATCCTTTAAAAAAAACATCTCATCATAATCCGTTGCATAGTTTTAAAGATATAAGCATACATAGGGACAGACGCGGGTAACGTCTTTGTTTTATACTATTTATTTCATTTATTTCGCTTTATGCGATAAGGTCGCCTTTTGTCACCTCACTTATATATATTGTTTCTTGTTTTGTGTTTATTTGAACAATAAAGAGATCATTCATTCATTCATTCATTCATTTGGCTGAACCGATTTTGATGCGGTTTTCAGTAATGTATTTGTTACATTCAGGAGAAGGTTTTAGTACCTATTTTAACCGACTTCGAAAAACAGGAAGGTCTCAGATTATGTTTATTCAGTTCGTTGAAGGCGAGTCTCTTTTTGTAAAAAAAGAAATTATTATTTGAAATTGAAGTTTCACAATATCTTGAAGTACCAACTTGTGTAATCAATACATACTATAAAATAAAGCTTTCCGCGTCTGCCCCTATGTATGCTTCATTCATCATCATTCATCATTTCAGCCGTAGGACGTCCACTGCTGGACATAGGCCTCCCTCAAGGCTCTCCATCTGTACCGATCGCAGGTGGCCTGCATCCAGCGTGGACCCGCAGCCTTGCGCAGATCATCCGTCCATCTGGTCGGTGGACGTCCTACGCTGCGCTTGCCGATCCGTGGTCTCCACTCGAGAACTTTTCGGCCCCAGCGGCCATCTGTTCTGCGGGCTATATGACCTGCCCATTGCCACTTCAACGAGCTTATCCGCTTGGCTATGTCGGTGACCCTGGTTTCTCTGCGTATGTCCTCATTTCTGATTCGATCCCGCAGAGAAATCCCGAGCATAGCCCGCTCCATGGCTCGTTGAGCTACTCGGAGCCTGTTCATAAGCCCTATAGTGAAGCACCACGTTTCAGAACCGTATGTCATCACTGGCAGCACACATTGGTTAAATACCTTCGTCTTCAGGCACTGAGGAATATTGGACGAGAAGACGTTGCGTAGTTTCCCGAACGCCGCCCATCCGAGCTGGATTCGGCGATTGACCTCCTTCTCGAAGTTGGACCTACCTAACTGGATGGTTTGTCCTAGGTATACGTACTCGTCGACAACTTCGAGAACCGAGTTCCCAACCATAACTGGGGTAGGCAGAACATGGACATTAGACATGACCTTCGTCTTGTCCATGTTCATTTTAAGGCCCACCTGTTGGGAGACTCGGTTGAGGCCTTCGAGCATCGTGCTGAGTTCCTCCATCGACCTTGCCATGACTACGATGTCGTCAGCAAACCGAAGGTGAGTGATGTATTCGCCGTTAATATTGATGCCCTGCCCTTTCCATTCTAGAAGTTTGAAGGCGTCTTCTAAAGTGGCGGTGAACAGTTTCGGAGATATAACATCTCCCTGTCTCACGCCTCTGTTCAAGGGAATAGCCTTCGAATTCTGTTCCTGTACTCGGACAGACATGGTGGCGTTGCTATACAAACACTTCAGCACTTCGATGTACCGATAGTCAATCCGGCATCGTTGGAGGAGGGACTCTAGCACCGCCCATGTTTCGACCGAATCAAAGGCCTTCTCATAGTCCACAAACGCTAGACATAGCGGCAAGTTATACTCTTCGGTCTTCTGTATAACTTGCCGCAGCGTATGTATGTGGTCTATGGTACTAAAGCCTTTTCGGAAGCCGGCTTGTTCGGGAGGCTGGAAGTCATCAAACCTTCGTTCGAGACGATTGGCGATGATCCTGGAAAACAGCTTATAAACATGGCTCAAAAGCGAGATGGGCCTATAATTCTTCAAAAGGGTTTTATCGCCCTTCTTGAAGAAAAGCACCACCTCACTTCTGTTCCATGCTTCAGGCGTGGTCCCTTCGAGTAGGACAGAATTAAAGAGCCTCTGAAGGACTTTGAGTACCGGTGTTCCACCCGCTTTTAGAAGCTCTGACGTGATTCCATCCTCACCCGGTGCCTTGTTGTTTTTAAGCAGTTTCAGGGCCATCCTTATCTCGTACAGGCTGATGTCCGGGATATCTTCGGTATAGTGTCGGGTTAGTTTGGCTCTAGGGTCGTTAGCCGCACTAGTAACAGGCTTAGTGACCGAATCGTATAGCTGTCCGTAGAACTTCTCGATTTCCCTCAAAATTTCCGCTTTCGTCGACGCTATACTGCCGTCATCCCTCTTCAGCTTGGTCATTTGGCTTTGCCCAACAGACATATCTCTTGCGAACACTTTGGAGCCTTTATTTCGCTCTATCGTATCCTTAATACGCGCAGTATTAAAGACACGGATATCGTGTCGCAAGGCCTTCGAGATCTGCCTATTGAGCCGCCTATATGACGCAGCATCATCGGGAGACTGCAGTCTAAGCAAGCGTCGTTCAGCCATAAGTTTGAGGGTGTCTTCAGAGAGTTTCTGAGTTCTAGCGGTACGGCGAGTCCTAAAGAATTTAGATCCGACCGTATGGACAGTTTTTACGAACCTGTTATTGATCTCGTCCACTGATGCGTCGTCTAGACAATCAAAGCGATTAGAGAGCTCGAGTTGAAAGCTCTCGGGGTTTTCGATCTGAGCGAGGGTAGGCCGGAGCGTAGACTTCATCAGGCGGTACCGTTCAAGTTTAACGTTCACATTCAATGTGCCTCTTACTATTCGGTGATCACTGCCGGTTTTTACCCTATGAATCACGGAGACATCATTGAATATCCGTTTCTTGTCGGTCAAGATGAAGTCTATCTCGTTCCTAGAACCACCAGGGCTCATCCAGGTCCATTTCCTATGAGGTGGCTTCTGGAAGAAAGAATTCATCATGAAGAGTCCTTCTTTCTCCATGAAATCGGCCAGCCTCTGACCTCTAGGGTTCCGTTGCCCATTGCCGCGGGCGCCGGCGTTAGAATTGCCGCGGGCGTATGTATGCTTAAATCTTTCAAACTACGCAACGGATTTTGATGCGGTTTTTTAATATATAGAGTGATTCAAGAGGAAGTTTTATAAGTATAAAACATGCACAAAATAGTAAAAAGTTAGGCAGTAAGAAGTTCACCGGGTGTCGACCTGTATAATATATGTGAATAACTACAATTTTTATTAAAAAATGTGCTTTGAAGTGCATTATTATTATTTTTGTGCCTACATATTTGTTGGAATTCCAATAACTCTGTTGTTCCATTGAAATTGTTTGAAGAGTACTTGACAAGGAGTGAACAAAAGTAGGTTAGTACTAACAGCAAACAAACGTTTATTTCAAGCACCATTTCACATTTAAGTTATTTTTAGATCCAAGAAACCTTTGAAACCAGATTTTGTGTGAAAAAAATAAAAATGTATATCACACTAATATTATAAAGGCGATATTTTGTGAGTGTGTATGTTTGTTACTTGTTAAACGGCTGGAGCGATTGATTTCAATAAAATTTGGTATGGAGTTGGCTGACATCCTGGATTAACACATGGGCTACTTTTTGCTTTATTTTTTACTTTTTTACTTTACTTGCTACTTTTTACTGCGGTAATGCGGGCCAGAGCTAGTAAGACGTTATCAAAGATATAGTCTACTGTGGTTTTTTATCGCTAATGCTATGATAGTTTGCTGAAAGCATGCAATGGTTTTGGAGTCGATGGGACCAACCCAAATTTGTTTTTAAAACATGTTTTAGGTTACAATGATTCTAGAAATAAACGCTTATCAAATAAGGAGTTTTTAGTACCAAGTTTTAAATAAAAAAGTACTAAATTTTATAAATCATATCAAGAATAATATTATTTGCTGTGGTTGTAATATATACAGAGTATTATATTTATATATATGGTATGACGTCAGTTCCTCTGTGGGTTTAAACTTTTAAACAAAGATAAAGAAAAAAACTTATTGACTTTTCTAATTCTAATTCTCCATTGTATAAGAGTTGCGAACCTGACTTGAAAACGTTTCAGATTAAATAAGAACATAATGTCTCTATGCATGACAATATGTATAAACATAAACGTAAACTTTCTTACAAAACAAAAATTACAAATAAAAGAAAACCAATTCGTTTCTTGTCACATGCAAACCTACGTGTTCTGTTCTGGTATAAAACATTTTGTCACTCGAGCGCTATCACAATTTATTATGATGATTGACAGTGTACTTATTTTAGATACGATATAATAAAATATCTAAGATAAAAAAGTGTATTTCTGGCTCTGCTTCCTGATAAGGGGCAAGGTCCAGCGTCATAGCACTTGAAATATCTCCGTTCTATCATAAAAAAATAAGATGACTTATTAGCCTGCTAATAAGAGAAAAATAAACGCTTCAAGGGAAAAATCCTTTCCATTGCAAACTCCCGAACCTAATCAGAGATCTGCAGATTGCAGCGTGCTGTCCCCTTTCCCTTGACTTGACTGCTCCGTGGCTCAGTTGGCAGTAATGTGGACTGAGTAAGTGTGTGCCCGGGTGGGTTCGATTCCCGGGCGGGGCGAATGGTGTTGTAATATGGTGAATATCGATGTTTGTTTCCGGTCTGGGTGTGATGTTCGTCTTTGTGTATGTTTCAGGCACCCTAGATACAGGTTCTTCTTAGTTAGGGGCTCTGAGTGTGATGTGTTATTATTATTATTACTACCCGGTACCAATTTCCTCTAATTCGATAATAACTTTTATTCTTATTGTAGTAAAACATAAATTTGAAGTATAGATACAATACCTACTACATACATGTACCTACTACATACAGCCAGGGTACTTCGTTCTGGGATTAAAAATCTATTCTCAATAAAATTTCAATTTTCTTTCTAATTATAAGTGAGTGAAACCAAAAAAAAATCAGACCAGTCATTAGTTAAGCAATGGTGTTAGCATCACAGTTTCTTAAATAAACAATTTTAAACATTTATAACCGACATTTCCTTTAGTTCAGTTAACGTTATACGGTGAAATTGTTTGTGATCTAAAAATAGTTGGGGCTAGCGTATAATTCCCGCAATCACAGTCGTGTTAAAACTTATTTATTACCACCATTTCTTCTCCATCCGTGAATATAGTTAAAGTC
Organism: Euspilapteryx auroguttella; assembly: GCA_951802225.1. NCBI lineage: Eukaryota > Metazoa > Arthropoda > Insecta > Lepidoptera > Gracillariidae > Euspilapteryx > Euspilapteryx auroguttella. The sequence continues at coordinate 2,528,532 of OX637660.1, read as the reverse complement.
AAATAAAATATCACCCTTCCTCTGTCCTACGTTGAAAACTTGAAGAGCTGCGGCAATAGCATTAATGACAATTGGTCGAATTTGTCGTATCTATCTGTCACTTTTGTCGATCATCTCCATACATTTTCCAGCATTGAAATGTCAAAAGCGATTAAAAGTGACAGAAAGATTCGACAAATGGTCCGTCATGCTGCGGGGGCAGTTGTGATTCTCTCCCCCTCAAATATGTTTTAGTCCTTGTGGCCATTTGTGGGGCAGGCCTATGTCCAAGATTGGATGTCATTGAAAACTGCTGCTAAACGTTCATAATTTTTTTTTTTTTTTTTTATCCATACTAATATTATAAATGCCAAAGTAACTGTTTTTATATCATTCTGCTTGTTTGTCTCGCTTTAACGACTAAACTACTAAACCAATTTAAATGAAATTTGGTATACGTATAGTCTATACTAGAGTCTTTGTAAGGACATAGGCTACTATTTGTCCCGAACTACTTGCGGTTGTTTGGAGAGAAAATGTGCTGGCGAAGCCCCGGAACGCCTACTAGTAAGTATATACAGAGCTCAGCATACGCTCATCATTGTGCCTAAAATAAATATTTACTAATAAAAGGAAATTACTTATCGCTTCACTTAAAGATCTTTCATTATCTGAGTCTGTTTCCGATAAACAAACAACAGGAAAACATGAAATAAAACAAAAAATATTCCATAGATAGAACTCCCGCTTTGATTTCCGGCGGGGGCGAACATTGTTATGTATGATGGATATCGATATAATTTTCCTGAATCTGGGTGTTATTTTTTGCATTAAATGTGTTTGGGGCCTAGATACTACCTAGCTAGCGGCTCTTTTGTTACTTTTTTTTACTAATACCTTGTTTTATAGGAAACCATGTTATTTTTTAATGTAGTTAAAGCTAATTTCTAGATTTGCATACACTTTAATCACATGCTATGTTTGACCGTAGATTTCAGTAATAGTTTTTCTAATATTACAAACAGTAAACAAAAATCTGATTGTTGTCAAGATGAACGAAAATCTGATTGTTTAGTACCAAATGGGGCCTTGGAAGCTGTGCATATGTCGCAGGCAATTTGTATGATTCTGCATTATTGCTATACATAATCTATAACACTTTCTGTCACGGTGGAAGAGGGTGTTTCCTAACACAGGTATTTTATACTTAACAGAAGACCCCATGTCATATTCTTAAGTTAAGAAAGCATAATAAAGATATTATTATTATTCTATTATATTATAAATGCGTCGTCTGTTTAAGCTAAAATTTGGCTTAACCACCCACATTTGTAAATTACACCGTGTCTGTTTACTGTGGCGCTAATATGACGTGTCCACACCTAGCTTACTAAAACAACAAGGTGATCAACTCAGTAAACAATCAACAAAACTGCAAATGTTTGTATTACCGTAATAAATCAAACTACGAAGCCTCCCCAAACATGACTCTAGTAATAATAATAATAACGTAATCTCACTCAAAGCCTCTAACTAGGTAGAACCTTTATTTATTGTGACCGAAACACATACAAAGACAAACAAATACACCCAGACTCAGGAAACTAAAACAGCTGTATTCGTCATAAAATGCATAAAAATGCCTAAATGTCTCTGCCGGGAATCGATGCTGGGTCTCCGAAGTCAGACACAATCACTGTAAACTGAAGCGCGGGGTGGCTCTGTTATGTTTGCTTCATCAATACATGGTAGAAAATAAAGTCGCTTTCCGCGTTTGTCCCTATGTATGCTTAAATCTTTAAAACTACGCAAAGGATTTTGATGCGGGTATTTTAAATATAGAGTGATTCAAGAGGAAGGTTTATTTTATTAAGTACTAGTCGAACCGGCGAACTTCGTACCGCCTAACCTATAACAATTTTGTGCATGTACATATTATACTTATAAAACTCCCTCTTGAATCACTCTATCTATTAAAAAAACCGCATCAATCGCTTTCCGCGTCTGTCCCTATGTATGCCTAAATCTTTAAAACAACGCAAAGGATTTTGATGCGTGTTTTTAAAATTATATAGAGTGCTTCAAGAGGAAGGTTTATTTTTTAAGTATAATACATGCACAAAATACTAATAGGTTAGGCGGAACGACGTTCGCCGGGTCGACTAGTATATAAATAAATCACACTATGCAATGTTTGTATGTATAGCAAGCAAGACATATTGTCTTGTTTGTGCTCAGGCTATTTGGGCTCAGGTTGTGCTTAGTGAAAGTCGTATACGCATAGTGCCATGCACGTATAACAAGTCAATATTATCGAATAATAGGTATGTGTTTTAAATAAAGGTTCTATTTTTGATTGAGTTCTATTTTCAATACATTCAATTCGCTCAATGGCTCAATTATTAAATTAAACTGATGTGAAGTTACATAGTAACCGTATTATTCATAAAGATAAAATACATTATAAGTAGCTTTATAAGAGGTCTACTTCTCTGTTTTGTTGTATGGTAAATACGTGACATCCAGTCTAAACTAAAATACGTCAAATAACTAATAACTCAAATTTAAAAATTTAAAAAGCCCCGACCCAGTCAGACCCCTCATCAACTTAACTAAAACTAGAGCTAATCATCTTAAAAATATCATGGTTACCTTAACATATACTTTCAATATCATTAGTAACACTGTACCAAATTTTTAATTGATAGGACAATTGGAAGGTGGTTAGATCCTCTCATCCATTATTCAAGAGCTGATCATCTTAAAACGGCAGATCAGGTCATGGTTACCTTAAAATATACTTTCTATAACATAGATGTAACATGGTACCAAATTTCAAATTAATCGGAAATAAGGAAGCTAGTTAGATCCTCTCATCCATTATTCAAGAGCTGATCATCTTCAAACCGCTGATCAGATCTTCATCAGACATGGCTAAGAACACTCGGCCTGAAATTATTTATGATACAAAAAAACTAAACGAAAATCGGCTAAGCCGATTGGGCTTTACGATGCCACAGATACACAGACAGACAGACAGATACACACGTTAAAATTATAACACCCCTCTCTGAATTTTTCGTTCGGGGGTTAAAAATGCTCTTTAACTTTTTATGAATAACAGGGTTAGTTAGTATTCCGAACAGTCGGTTTACCGCAAAGGTGGATAAAACGTCTTAAAAACTTCATTTTTTATTACAATTATTATTTACTGAAGAAAATAACTCGGTTTTATAACCTACCTGAAGGAAGCGGAGCCGCAAAAGTTTTCCGTAGTTGCGGTTATAATGAAATTAAATACGAACGGTTTAAATGTAATATTACCTAGCTAGTATTACATTGCTTTCCTTCTTACTTACCTATGTTACCTGGTTTATACGCCCATTACATATTGGTACATAATAATTATTACGTATTCTATACTAACTCTATATACTATTATTGTATAGCCTATATAACTATATTTAGGTAGTGGCCTATTTTAACTTTTGTTTATTTAAGATATTTCTTTATATGTAAATGTGACAAAACATAACAATATAACAGAATAAGTAGAGTTATCCGGATAAACATAATTTGGTTGTTTTTTGTTGTTAATCGCAGAATTTTTTGGAAATGAGCTGGTTTATCTTTCTGCTGCTATTTCGATGTTTTGATCCGCTTTAGAAACAATAAACAAGTAAATAGTAAAACTTGTAACCTTATAGGAATGTTTTCATCAGGTACTCAGGTCGGGAACTATAAAGCAATTGTTCTCTCGACATTTGTAACTGTCCAACTCTCCAGGTGCCGTCTGCGAGTTATGTCTTCTACGTGCTAAAGATACTTCATGTTTTGCTACATTTTATTCTTTTTAAAGTCCGTCTGCTCAGAAAATGAGATCATGTCTTTTGGGATGTCAGTGATGGGAGATAATCATAAGGGCTTACACGGTGCGAAACTTAATATCTTCAAGACCATGGCCGAAATCATATTAATAATTGATTATTTATAGAAGTGGCGCTAGTATCGCACCGTTTCGCCCCTTAACGTTGTAATGTTTATTGTAACGTTGTCGCTGTAGGAATAATCATTTAAATTCTCTTCATGTGGATGTTGTAAAAGGCGACTCAAGGAATTTCCGAGGAGCAGCGTCCTTCGTTAAAAATTTAAACAGCAATCACCAACCCGCCTGCCAAGAAGTCCTTCTACAATGTTTGGTTCTAAATTCTTATGGCAATCCTTGGGGGTGACCCCCTATGTCCAGCAGTACGTCTGTCGGTTGTTATGATGATGTTGAAACGTAGAACTAGTTGGCTTTGCAAGCTGTTAAAACCTCTTTTGTCATACCGCACCAACAGTTCGATGAAATATTTAAAATTGATGAAATTTAACTCTGTCGACTTAGAGAAAATAATTATAAAATTTAAAACCCTGCTTCAAGAAACCTTGACTTTTGTGATATTTTAAAATGTTTAGTCACAAACAATAGTTGGCGGTGATAAACAATGTAATAGAATTAGTAGAATTAATTATGATCATTATTTACATGATAAAAGAGAGCATGTGAGTTAACACGTAGATCTACACAACCTAGGCCCTCATATAGAGGTAGTTATAACTTTTTTGACCGACGAAAAAAAAAGGAGGAGGTACTCAATTCGACACGTATATATATATATATATATATATATTTTTAAATGTATGATCACGCATAACTTTTTACAGAGTAGTCCAATTTTGATAATTCTTTTTTTAATCGACAGGGCATACCTTGAAGTTGGTCCCATAAAAATTTGGAAATAAAATTCCCACCCTAAGGGTGGGAAATTAGGGGTGACTTTTTGGTTGGCGGGTCGATTTATCAACTCACAGGTTGCATTTCCGTGTAACACTATAGATTTTGATACCTACTTACAATATCTTTTGAAATGAAATAAAATCAGCCGAAAGACGTCCACTGCTGGACATAGGCCTCCCCCACAAATCGCACTACCAACCGGTCTTGACGTCCCTGTAAACCATGTCGTCTGATCACCTTATGCGGTGTGACCACTGAACACCTTGTGGGAGAAGAAAATAATAAAACTCTAAAAGCACTGAAAAGCATAAAATAAAACTTTTTATCAAAAAATAAAACCGCCGAAAAAAAAACTGAAAAGCATAAAATAATAATCGAATTACTAAGTTCTTAAAGTAATGTAGGGTATACCAAGTAATTTTGAGTCGGCGCCACAGATTCCTCGTACAAAGATCACTAAATTAGGTACCTTAAATTTAAAGAAATAACCATAATTCGTGAAAAATTCGCAAAATCAATCTTTACGTAATTAAGGAATATGCTTGTGTGGCGCGCCGACTTAAAATTACTTGGTATACCCTACATTACTTTAAGAACTTAGTAATTCGATTATTATTTTATGTTTTTCAGTTTTTTTTTCGGCGGTTTTATTTTTTGATAAAAAGTTTTATTTTGTTCATCTATAATATTAGCATTCTAGGTATACCGGTTTAGTTATTTAGTTTGTGACATAATTTATATAATAGACTTCCTATTTAGTGAACAAACACACGCCTTGTAGGAGCATCAGAAATAAAGCCTTATCTGCCTAAAATATTAGTTTAATGACACACTAGAGGCTGCCCCGCGGTTTTTCCCGCGTAGATTTCTCATAAAAACAAAATTCCCGTTTTTTTCCGTTCCCGTGGGAATTTCGGGAAATCCCTTCTTAGTGCTCACCTACACTCCCTAAGGAACCTACATGCAAAATTTCAGCCTGCTACGTCCAGTAGTTTCGGCTCTGCGTTGTCTGTCAGTCAGTCAGTCAGTCAGTCAGTAACGGAAGAGTTTTATATATATTATAATTTTCAACACAAACGTAAAATCTTATGTTACTTTATAAATCAATCCAAATTTTTATACAAGACAATTAGGACGAAATAAGGGTTCTAAAAAGTATCTCAGTTTTTGTGATCCAGTTAAATTTAAAAGCAAAATATAATTGTTGTATGACAGGAAAAAAAAACTTATAATATCTAGGTAATTTCAGCTTGTTATTATTAGGTATAAATTATAAACTTAGTATTATAATGAGAAATCTAACTGATTCCTACTTAAAAATCTTCTTTATAATATTTCAAATGTTTTTGTCAAGATTTTAAAGAAAGTGCCTCCTACCAAAATAATTTTCTCACCTTTAAGTCCTAGCATGAGGAAGAAGCATATTAAATGAACCGTTAATCACATTCACTTGTTTTCTGAATCAAAATCTTTGATCACATTTCCCGCGCTATCGTGTTTTTGTATTTTCGACAAGTTTTTCCGAAACACAACCGCACATAGCTGCGACCCGCGAAATACTAGCTGGTCCGCTTATCAGAAATATCAGAGCACCTTACCGTGGATGGATAAGTCTGTTTTTTTTTTCAGGAAAAGCCTCGTTCATATCGATCATAATTCTAAATACAAAAGATTAAAATGAAAATATATGCACATAGGTATTATATATTATTATATTATTTTAGGTTATAACCGCGGCGACAAGCTGGCCCCTTGTCACGTTGGTAATAAAGCATAAACTCGGCTAAACGTGGGTCCGGCTCTTGAGCTGATACCTCCGCCTAACCCTTCGGGGAATTAAAGGCGTGAGATTATGTATGTATGTATGTAGGTATTATTTTATAGGCAATTATCCCGAAAGCGCTAGAAAAGCGGTGCAGCCCCATCATAGTTATGCGATGCAAATGTTGATTAATTTTACAGCTCTTAGGATGCATAGAAACATTTAGTTCTAAGTAACACTATTAGTATTAAACCTAGACCTAGGACTCCCAGATTGCCGCAATAAACGGTTATTTTTCGACAAATATTTGGGGGGGCGGTTTGCCGTTTAAGTCGATTGAGTCTCTATGATAACATGGAATTATTAAGCTAAAATTTAATTACAGACACTAAGTCTTTTTTATTTATATATCGAGGAATGAATTATGCAATCTGTTTTCACAACATTCCCTAAACTTATGAAGACAAAATATTCCATTACTGGTTGTTAGTGTAATTGAATAATAAAGAAACCTAATATTTAATGGATCGTTTCAGAAAACAGATAACAAAGTCGAGGTATTTACTTACGTTGTTGTTCTGGAACATAAAATAAGACTTTTACTTTGAAAATAAGACAATAAGGCGTTTGTTATAAAATTCTGAACTTAGGCTTCTTTGTCATAAAGTGGTACAGTGGCGGACTAGGTCGCCGTAACACTTCCGGTTTTTCTGTATTGCAAAATAGCTCTTCTTCTTTGGCAATACAGTCTAGGGCTGACGAAACCATAGACAAATCTGTTACGGCCTCCTAGTCCGCCTCCTCCCACTCTGTTTCTACAAAATTATAGAACTTTTGACGAAATATTATAGTATAATAGTAATCGGAATATTTTTTTTTTTCTTAGATATAAGACAATTTATGCCCACTAGAGGAACTTGCTAAACTCTATCTAACTTCAACATAGCTAAACTACTCAATAAACTATGATTTAAAGAAGCTAGTACCTAGTGAAAGAGAAGATCAAATTTAGTGCTGCTTTCAAAACCAGATTAGCGAAGCGGAAACATGAAACAAAGCTGTGCTTTGCTTGCATGGACTGCAGAAGAAACACGAGCTCTATTAACTGAAAATGCTTTCAACAATGCGCTAAGACTTTATGAGGTTCAGCGAACAAACTATTCGTTGAACAAAATTCAAAACTTTAGAAACTTAGATCGCTATGCGTATGAGTCAAGTCTCGGCTCAGCTGACCGCGTAACTAGGCTGTTGTAGCATACAGGCCTTGCCCTACACTCCTCTACTCCTAAAATAAAAGATGGAAAAAAAAGAGATGGCTCTCTATCTCACACTCAACGCAAAAGAAAACGCTTTAAAAATATAATAACATTTATAAATATTCGTGATTTTTATCTCTAGCGTGCACTTACCTTAATTTAGCTCGTAAATAGCCCTTTTTATCGATAAAACCTAAAGATAAGATACGTCTTTTCACTCAATTATTGTATTAAATAATTTAATATTTATTTCTGTATAAGTACTCAAGCGGCTTCATAACTCGTTATCAGTTCGAGTGCTATGAAAATTAAATCCCCTATCTATTTATTGTGCTGTGATTTTCGTTTCTAATAATGAAAAGTGATAAAACAAAACTATAATTATCTTTATGGCGTCATAATATTACTATATTTATATTATATATTATTATTAGCTTGAAGTACACCGTGTTATTAAGTATATTTACGCAGTACCTACATTTAAAGAGCAGTTTTTTTAAAGCATAGTTAAAAAAATAAAAAATGATAAGTAAATGAAAATTTTGTTTCATCAGAAAAATAATTTAATAAGTAATAATAATAAAATATTTAAACAACAATGGCAGCAATAGTGTAAATTTAGTTAAAGTACATTTTAAATTAGTAAAAAATTATTAAAAATACTTTATACAGTGTATTTATAAACTATATTTATATTTTAAATACAATTGAAGGTTTAAAAATAATATAAGGAAAACTTTTTATTTTCTTTGTCATTAACGCGTTAGTATTGTACAGATACTAAAAGCTAAAGCTTAAGTCGAGTTAGCAATTCTGCCAAATCCTGGATCCGCCGTTTATAGCATCAATAAAACCAGTCTTTTTAATTATTCTTTTAGACTTCATCGGAATAGTTATCAAGTCTTGCGTTGAAACCAGTTACTAAGTACCAGCTTAACTCGTACCTCCCTTTGACAGCTTCCTTTATTAGAGTCCATTCACGACAAAGCTATTCACTGCGCTCTGATTCGTCCATACAACAACTAAAATACCAAACTAGAGAAAACGCTTTTACGACAATTCAGTACTATTAGTTATTCTGTGACTCAACTCCTAAACTCGCAGACTTGTTGCCGGATTCGGGATTCCCCCGATTACACATTTAATCTGTAGATTACGTACATGATACAAACAATCCAGAGTACCTGCCAGATAAGTTTGCGCGCGATCAAAACATGAACTAATTATCATCCCGCCATTTTTTTTGTAAGTCTAAGTATTTATACAATGGCACCCCCGAGTTTCTGGCGCGGTCTCTAGTCGTTTCTGAAGCCGTCAGCAGAAGCCAGGATTAGTATGCTCTATGACGCATCGTTTGCAATACTTCTTCACGGCTCTGTACCCTCGGAGCGTGACGGGGGTGTCCTGGATGTTCAGCTGGGTCAGTCCTCTACAGTAGTAGGCCACGGCTTCCAGGCCGTCGTCACCGATCAGCTCGCAGCCCCGCAGTGCTAGCTTCTTTAGATTTGGACAGCATCTGGCGAGGATCTGCAATGGATAAATTGAGTTATCAGCTGTCTTTCCTGGTCACGTTGCATCTTCCTCTGACGCATGCCTTACTGCTTAAGCAACCAGAGCGATGGCGCTAATAATACTAATTCTACAACAGCGCATGCCGCTAACGCACGTTGATCCGTCACTGGTGGGTTACTTCTGCTACGACACTGTTTACCGTTTAACATGACCCGAGAGGTTAATCCCCAGTTTAATCTATTGGAACAATTATCTATTAAAGCGAAAATTAACGCTGAGCTCATAACGGTGATTTCACACTAAGTATTTTAAATGAGAGAGCCTGAATACCTCAACGCGAATATGCAACAAAATGATGTAGGTAGGTACCCATAGTGCTTTTTCACACTTGAATAATACATAAATAACTTGGTGATTCCTTTAAACCGAAATCAGTGGAGCATTGATCCCTAAAAAGGAAGACTTTGTAAGTCTGCAATTTGTGTGATGAATTAGTTATTTGGACCAGCTTTTACTCCTTTCAATAATAATAACGCATCAAACTCAGAGCCCCTAACTAGGAAGATCCCGTATCTAGGGTTCCCGAGACATATACAGAGACAAACATTACACCCAGACCGGAAACAAACATTGATATTCATCATAACAATGTTCGCCCCGCCGGGAATCTAACCCAGGTGCGCACGCTTCTCAGTCCACATTAATGTCAACTGAGCTACGGAGCAGTCATTTTGTAGTAGAGCCGTGAGTGTCAAAACTACATTATATATTTTCACATTACGACTTTGGAACTCGCATTTCGACGGTCTTCCTAGCATTGATCTTAAGCTTCCTGAACGAGTCCGGCTTCATGTCGTGTCGTTCGTCTCAAAAAGTGGTCCACTATGAAAAGGCTTTATAGGAAGGTACCTAGGAGAATCAATCTTGCCGGGCGCCTCGAGGGAAATTATGGTCCTCATTCATTGCAGCGCGGAACACAATCCTGCTTCATCAGGTTGTTATTCTGTTTACTGTACGTGACACTGTTGCTAAGTTTACTAGGTTCGGATCCTCGTGGGAAGTTATTATGCTTATTTTTTATTGTGCCAATCAATAAAAAGCCTTAAAGCTCCTCTCTCTATACTCACGTTAATATTTCTTGCAATTAAAATTTTTGGTTTTTTGCCTCGGAATTACTCGTATCACCCTGAGCAGACATATTAAAATAAATGCTATCTTAGAACTAGCCTTAAACTGATAACTTTTCGGAGTGACCATACACACATAAAGGCTTTGCCAAACAGAACGCGCAATAGCGCTAGCCTGACGCCACGCTATGGCGTCGAATTGTAATATATTTGCTACGACGGTATTACGCTGTCAAAGAGTGCCCGGCGTCAGAGCGCCTTCTGTTTGAAAAAGCCTAACAGATGAACTTCGGGGGTAAAAAAGCATCAAATATATACCTGCAGACCAGCCTCAGAAACATCAGTGGCTCCAAGGTCCAAGGCCCGCAGCCTGGAGCAGCCCCTGGCCACGGCTTCCACCCCGTCGTCACCCAGCGCTCCACAGCCTCGAGCGTTCAGGTACCTGATCTTGTAGCAGCGGCGCGCCAATGTTCTTATACCTGAATCTGATACCTGGAGGTGGATTTTGTTGGTAAATCATTTAAGTATATTGGTTTTGGAAGACCTTACTTTACCCAAACCCTAAGTAATTCTTAAGTAGGTTTAAAGAAGTGCCGTCGAAGTGCCACTTTTGATTTAAATTCATTTATACAACTTGTATAAACTGTTATTGTGTTGTTTATTTTAAATTAAATCGGGAGCACTATTTTGAACATTAAACTTTAGAATTATTTACTTTATAATAATCTACACTACATACATGCGAAGATAAAATATCTAAGCACTCTGGGAGGAAATAAGAACTTTACTTAAAAATCCTTTGCAGTTCAGAATATTCTTAAAACATACTTTCATAGTCATTTAACTTTAACATTATGTATTCTGTGCTTTAAAATATAAGTAGTTAAGAGTTGTTCAAATTTAAACAAAACAATTCAAACTGCTTTATATTTCAAGCAAAACATTTCATAAAAGCCTTTAGAAACTCTCAAATGATATCATACCTGTGTACACTTAGCCACAGAAAGGTATCTCAGCGCTGGTCCTAGTTTGGCGAGCTCGTATAAACCGAAGTCCGTAACGCCGGTACAGTCGGACACACTCAGCTCTTTCAGCGGACAATAGGACGGGATCCACCGGACCCCGGCATCTGGAGAGAAAAATGATTTTTTAAAAAGATTTTTACTATTACGTAGAACGTTTTTTTTTTTAGTTATTATTTGTTTTTTTTTAGATTTAGATTTTTGGTTTAGAATAAAGATGTAATTTTTTCTAAATATAATGTTTCAAAGAACCTATATTATCCCATATTAGATTCAGTTATTAGATAGTAAAGTTATAATAGTTGGTAACTAGAAATTGATTTTAATTAATAGTATTTATTATCTTGAATTTGTAATAATTTTATTGAAATTTTATTATTTTTTAACAAAAAAATGAGTGGTAATACAAGGTCCACCTGCCCACATTGCCCACAATCTTCCCGCAGCTTCGTAGTGCCCAGGGGTCTGAACATACACATAAGTCGCGTGCACAAGCAGGCGCTTTCGCAACCTGCAGTTGGTAGTTGCAGTTCTACAGACTCTCAGGCACCTGTTTCTATCGCCTCTAGAGCCACTCCCAGCTTGGATACAGTAGCGTATCTAAAAAGAAAGGTTCGAGTTTTGCGCCACATACCGAAGGGTGCTCGTAGTATGGCTGCTGGGGAGCTCTCTAGTATTATTGAGCGGTGCATAAAAAGCAACAGCATCGATGATTGGCATACTTTTCTAACATTTTCTTTTTCGGCTTTAAAGGTGCCCGACAAGGAAGATTTGCGGTCGTTAACTTCAAAAGTCAAAGACAATGTTTCTTCTTTGGCCACACTATCGACTTCAATTCACAACGATAAGGATCATTCTCGTCAGTGCTCGGTAAAGAAGTTGATAGAGAGTAAGGTTTATGATGGAGATTTGAGGGGTGCTGTTAGGATTTTGATGTCTGACTCGTCTCTTGCCCCAAACAATGATGCGACACTGGAGGCTTTGCGTTCGAAGCATCCGCCACCTTCCAGACAGGCCGTGCTGCCCGCGGAGCCGGACTCGAGCTGCCATTGCTTGTCAGTGACAGTTGGGGACGTAGAAGCTGCTTTAAGTAGTTTTTATAATGGCTCCGCTGGTGGTCTTGATGGCATAAGACCTGAACATTTGAAAGAGTTGACCTCACTTTCTGCTGGAGATAATGGACGCCGCTTATTGGAATCCCTCACTAAACTTTGCAACTTTTTACTGAAAGGCTTACTAAATCGAGAGGTTTGTCCAATCCTTTATGGGGCCTCTCTTTGTGCCTTGTCGAAAAAGGACGGTGGTATTAGACCAGTAGCAGTAGGCAGTGTCTTGAGTCGGTTAGTGGCGAAGCTCGGTTGTCGCAGCGTTAAATCAGAGTTATCAGAATATCTACGCCCACACCAGCTGGGCTTTGGTACAGCGCGGGGCTGTGAAGCTGCTATTCAAGCAACTCGTACTTTTGCTTACGCTCAAGAGTGCTCTGCTGATGTCATCTTGAAACTAGATGTCAAAAATGCCTTCAATAGCGTAGAGAGGGATACTATTTTAACCGAAGCCAAAGAGCGTATTCCAGGTTTGTATCCCTTTTTGCACCAGTGCTATTCAACACCCAGCAAACTTTATTATGACTCTACATATTTGTCTTCGGAGACAGGGGCACAGCAGGGGGATCCTTTAGGCCCGCTTATCTTTAGCCTGGCGATACAAAAAATTATTGTAGGCCTCAGAAGCAAACTGAATGTTTGGTATTTGGACGACGGAACTTTAGGTGGTGATTTGGCCTCCATCTCGAGTGACATTCAGCAGTTGGTTGCCGCTTTTAAGGAAATTGGTTTAGAGCTGAATAATGACAAGTGCGAGTTATTCGTGTGTGACGAACAGTCTGATTCTTCTGTTCCGTTGAGACACATGCAACAGCAGATCCCAGGGTTGAAGTTGGTGAACCGGCACAATTTTACTTTGTTAGGATCTTCAATATTCCCAGATTCGGTTCCCCTTGTAATTGATCTAAAAAGGCGTTCACTTTTGCGGGCTCATGAAAATTTGAAAAAACTTTCTGCTCACACGGCTCTGACATTACTCCGTCAATGTTTTTCAATGCCAAAGTTAACTTATTTTTTAAGAACCTGTCCAGTTTGGCGATTCGGAGATGAGGTTCTAGCACTTGATAACATGCTCAAGAATATATTACAGGATATTCTGAATGTGACCCTTGACGAGAACCAGTGGACACAAGCTGCTCTGCCGGTGCGTCATGGTGGTCTGGGTATTCGTCGGGTGCAGGACGTACAGCTCTCCGCTTTCTTGGCTTCGTCTCATGGGGTGCTAGGGTTGGTCGCTCAAATTTTATCGATAAATGGCGATCAATTACGGCTCCCTTTTGTAGATGAGGCCTTATTGAAGTGGCTAGCTGTCTGTGCCGGTCAAAGTGCTCCAGATCCCGAATACCAACATTGCCAGCGTAGTTGGGATGACGTTTTTGCCAAGTGCATCCTCGACTCTTTGCTTGCAAAGAGTTCAGGTGTGGACTTGGCGAGGTTGAAAGCGTCTTCCAGACCAGAATCTGGTGCTTGGTTGCATGCACTTCCTTCTCCACAGCTGGGTACGCTCTTAGACGACGACTCTCTCAGGGTGGCGGCTGCTCTGCGTTTAGGATGTGCAGTTTGTGAAGAGCATCGCTGTTTCTGCGGGGCAGTCGTCGACCCGAGGGGTTATCATGGACTGAGCTGCCAGAGGTGCGTTGGCAGATTCCCCCGCCATCATGCGCTGAACGACATTATTCGCAGGGCATTAGTATCAGCCAATGTTCCCTGCGTACTGGAACCTCCCGGGCTAAGTCGTACAGACGGAAAACGCCCGGATGGCTTGACGCTGGTGCCTTGGGAAAAGGGTCGTTGCTTGTTGTGGGATGCGACATGCGTTAGCACCTTCGCTGCTACGCATCTCCCATCCACAACAAGGACAGCTGCTTCCGCCGCGGAGAGTGCTGCCAGAGCCAAACACGTCAAATATGCGGCACTAGAAGATGCCTACTTATTTGTACCTGTGGCCTTCGAAACGTCGGGAGTGTGGGGTTCAGAGGCGGCTAGCTTTATAAATAAGCTGGGTCGTCGCCTCGTGGACCGTGGACACGACCGGCGTTCCGGTTCGTTCTTGGTGCAGCGGCTCTCCGTGGCTATCCAGCGCGGGAATGCTGCCAGCATCCTGGGCGCTTTCGAACAGGGCTGTTTGGGCGGTGGACTTTTTAATTAGTTTTTGTTTTTCAAATTTTATTTTTTAGTTTTAATGTGTATTCTTTTAGCCTTAAGTTTTCTTAGTCGGTTGTAAATATTATATCTTTATATCATTTCTTAAATATATTTAATGAATCTAATATATAACAATATTAATAGTTAATTAAAAGCATTGGTTTTTTTTCTAGATAATATACAAGTCTGCGACGTCATGTTTTTTTTTTCTGAAGTGAAGAGCCCGAAAAATCGGTTTCCAAAGGGTTCTTTCGATTCAAGTAATTATAGGTGAATAAATAAAATATTTTTATCAAAGCTTTAGAGGTTCATATTTACCCGTACAAGTGAGGTTTTTCCGCTTTTCTTATTTTCTTTAGCAAACGTTACGTTCTCTGTGTTTATATTGCGATATTTCTGCTTATTTGAATCTGGAATTTTGTTGATCTTAAGTATTTTTTTAAAATAACTCTTTACGGTAAGTAGGTATTATTTCTACTACTTGCTATTTTAATTTCTCAATAATTGTTGAATTTTTTTCGTTTTTAACTCCAAGGTAGCGAGCGTTTTTCTTTCTATGTGCCCCACGCGCTTTATGATTTTTTAAGTATAAACTTTTTACTACTGCTACTCCCCGCCAGAGGCGCTGGAACGGTTTCCATACTAAAATGAGAAAGCGTAACGTAACCGTGGTCAAACTAATACTAGGCCTCTGTTCACAGAAAACATGTTTCCAACCCTTGAGATCCTATTACTGTTTCTTAAGATATCGAACTCTCAATAATTCTGACAGTCAATACATTTTTATTAGGGTCTAGAGTAGGTAATCTCATAAATATTTTAGTGTACCTACACACGTGTTACGATTTTTGGTAATATCGCGTTATTTCCAGCTATACGATTCTTCAATCTTGTTACCTTTCAAATTATGTCTTTTATTTGAGTAGTCTAGTATCAATAATCTAGGCACTTATAAGTCAAAATCCCAAGTAGTGAAGTATATCCTTTTTTCTTGTAAGCCATTTCTTAATAACGGTTTCTTATAAAAGACAATGACTAATAGTAGTATCGACGGAAATGTAATCAATTAGATACTAAAGTTTTGCATAAAGCAAAAAAAAAACCACTGCGATCACATACTCGCCTGCCAAGCATTGCTTTTATCGAAAAACACCCACACAATGTTTGCCCTCGTGGCAATCTTTGTCTAAGTCCCATGTCTAGAACTGAAAGTTTTTACAATTATGTTAAAAACTTCCCAATAAGTCTATCTGAGGCCTCACCAGTGACTAGCATACACCGCCTCAGGTACAAATACTGCAATGATGAGCAGGTGTGCAGGAGTGCGCACAAGCCCGCGTCAGTGAGGGCCCCGCAGTCAGTCAGGTCTATGTACTCCACTGGAGGTCTCCTTGTCGCCAGCTTCGACTCCAGCCAGGACCACTCCGGCCAGTCCACGTTCGGACAGCCTGGAAAACGGAATGATATTTAAGTTACCAACGCGTCTCATAAGGATATAAGAGGGAAATACAATAATAAATGATTCAGTAATTGTATCAAAATAATAAAGGTGAAAGTAAGTCTGTTTGTACCTATATGTTATGCTTTAACTGTGCTGATCCGATTGTGATAAAAATTGGAAACTTACAACCACTAGACATCCATATCATAATTTTTATTGAGATATAACATTTTACAAAATTTCGAAATCTGAAGAGAAAATGCAAAGGTGCCCCAGTAAACAATAATTAAGTAAGTACATCAAATAGAAATCACAAACACAAATGAAATAGAAGCATTTGATAAATCATGAAAGGAAAATGGGAAAATTATCGAACATGAAAGCAAAGCAAATATTTTAAAGAAAATAGAGGAAGAAGACTTTTTTTAAATGTATAACTTTTTAAGACAAGTTTTAGCTTACCAGTAAGATCAATGTGCCTCAACTCGACTAGATCAGTAAGTATCGGAGCCAGGGCTCTGGAGTCTATGGTCGACGAGCCCGTGACTGCCAAGTGCGTGATGTTCCTAAACGTCGCTGTCATGAGGTGTGTACTTGGTGGGGTCACCTGGGGAATGAAATCAGACGTAGCATGAGAATCATCACCATCATCATCATCTTAGCCGACTTTTGGACAAAACGAGGCCCTATGATACAGATTACCAGAAGGACAAACATTTTGTTGGATTTTGCCATAATCGCCATGCTTGGCAGGCGGGCTGGCGATCGCAGTATGGCTCCTCTAGTTTTTTCAAAGATGAACGCTGCTGAAAGTTCTTCGGCTGTTTTCTTAGCCGCCTTTTACGATACCCACGGCAGGAGATGGGGTGGTTGTATTCTATGCCCCATGGTGGTCTAGCTTAAATATATGTACCTATGTACCTTCGAACAATAATGTACTATTAAGGTATTCTCACTGTTTAATTGTTTATTAAGATCTGATTCCTAAAATATGATCTCAGTCCCATAAGTCCAATTAGATCAGAGATATAAATAATAATAATAACACATCACACTCAGAGCCCCTAAATAGGAAGTACCTGTATCTAGGGTGCCCGAAACACACACAGAGACGAACATTACACCCAGACCGGAAACAATCATCGTTAAGCATCATATCAATATTCGCCCCGCCCAGGAATGGAACCCGGGTGCTCACGCTTACTCAGTCCTCATCACTGCCAACTGAGCCACGGAGCAGTCGAAGAGATACCAACTTACCTATCTTAAAATTATAAAAAACAAAACATTATGTTTCTAAGCAATAAAAAACTACAAACCAAGCAATTCTTAGTCCTCCACTCTCTAACGGCCCTGGCACAGGGTCCAGCTCTGGCCCCGGCACAGCGTACGGCGATCTCCAGAGGTCCAGCTGATCGCACCCGTCTCCAGACGTCTGGACGAGCTGTGATCCTGGTCACCAGTCGGGCCCAGCGCCGGCAGACGCGCGACATTCTGCATAGATCTGACACCTGGAAATTGTGAATATTCATAAGTTATTTAATCAGTATGAAAGTTGCCTACTGATTTCATTTGTTTTAATGGTGAGCATGGGTGGGATAAAGACCCTATAATGGAGGCTATTCAGCTAATTAAGGACTGCTTCCGAGGTTCCATTGGCAATGATGTCTACTGCGACGGGTACGGGTTCAGCCTTTTTAGGAGTTCTTCGTGAGATACGTTGTTTTTATTATAATTTGTTTCATAGTCTTTAGTGTCACGGGATGTAATAAAACTTGTAGATCCCCTGTAGAGAGTTTTTCTATTGTCATTTAATTGATCTATCTATAGGTTGTAGGCCTATTATGAGTTTAACCACAGTTACAAAGCATTACAGTGCCTCTGTCGGGCAGTATAAAATCTATAAAATCCAAGCAAATTTATAAAATCCTCATGCATAAAAAACTGCGTAACGCCTACGCGTAGGTACCTACGTAACTCTGCAGGTTACGGATAAGTACTCCGCACGAGAGCGTTATTCCTTGTGAAAACCTCAAAATCTATAACCATAAATATAGAACGTAAATGTATGTATGTGTGTACCTCAAGATAAGACAATATCTTCAGCCAAACAGCGTCACTGAGGGAGTTGTCCTTCCGTCTCCTGGGAGGTCCACAGTCAGCCAGGGTGTGGTACCCCTGGTCAAGACTGAGCTCGCTCAGGTCCGCTGCTAGGGAGAGGGTGGGCTCTGGGGGTGGCGGGGCTCTGCGGCGAGCCCCCCCGCAGTAACCAGGGCCGGAACAGCTCGACATGACTGACCCTGGAAGTCAAAGGTTTCAAAGCTTAGTTAGATTCAAGGGCAAGGTTTCAATAAAGTCAAGGTATTGTTAAATTGTGCTTTTACTCTTGTATTGTAAGTCTTTTTGCAAATTTATCTTGTCTTTACATATTGAACGACTGATTCAATCTGGCTGCATGCAACATATCTACACAGTCGGGTCATCATCATCATCATCATTTCAGCCGTAGGACGTCCACTGCTGGACATAGGCCTCCCTCAAGGCTCTCCATCTGTACCGATCGCAGGTGGCCTGCATCCAGCGTGGACCCGCAGCCTTGCGCAGATCATCCGTCCATCTGGTCGGTGGACGTCCTACGCTGCGCTTGCCGATCCGTGGTCTCCACTCGAGAACTTTTCGGCCCCAGCGGCCATCTGTTCTGCGGGCTATATGACCTGCCCATTGCCACTTCAACGAGCTTATCCGCTTGGCTTTGTCGGTGACCCTGGTTTCTCTGCGTATGTCCTCATTTCTGATTCGATCCCGCAGAGAAATCCCGAGCATAGCCCGCTCCATGGCTCGTTGAGCTACCCGGAGCCTGTTCATAAGCCCTAAAGTGAAGCACCACATTTCAGAACCGTATGTCATCACTGGCAGCACACATTGGTTAAATACCTTCGTCTTCAGGCACTGAGGAATATTGGACGAGAAGACGTTGCGTAGTTTCCCGAACGCCGCCCATCCGAGCTGGATTCGGCGATTGACCTCCTTCTCGAAGTTGGACCTACCTAACTGGATGGTTTGTCCTAGGTATACGTACTCGTCGACAACTTCGAGAACCGAGTTCTCAACCATAACTGGGGTAGGCAGAACATGGACATTAGACATGACCTTCGTCTTATCCATGTTCATTTTAAGGCCCACCTGTTGGGAGGCCTTCGAGCATCGTGCTGAGTTCCTCCATCGACCTTGCCATGACTACGATGTCGTCGGCAAACCGAAGGTGAGTGATGTATTCGCCGTTAATATTGATGCCCTGCCCTTTCCATTCTAGAAGTTTGAAGGCGTCTTCTAAAGTGGCGGTGAACAGTTTCGGAGATATAACATCTCCCTGTCTCACGCCTCTGTTCAAGGGAATAGCCTTCGAATTCTGTTCCTGTACTCGGACAGACATGGTGGCGTTGCTATACAAACACTTCAGCACTTCGATGTACCGATAGTCAATCCGGCATTGTTGGAGAGACTCTAGCACCGCCCATGTTTCGACCGAATCAAAGGCCTTCTCATAGTCCACAAACGCTAGACATAGCGGCAAGTTATACTCTTCGGTCTTCTGTATAACTTGCCGCAGCGTATGTATGTGGTCTATGGTACTAAAGCCTTTTCGGAAGCCGGCTTGTTCGGGAGGCTGGAAGTCATCAAACCTTCGTTCGAGACGATTGGCGATGATCCTGGAAAACAGCTTATAAACATGGCTCAAAAGCGAGATGGGCCTATAATTCTTCAAAAGGGTTTTATCGCCCTTCTTAAAGAAAAGCACCACCTCACTTCTGTTCCATGCTTCAGGCGTGGTCCCTTCGAGTAGGACAGAATTAAAGAGCCTCTGAAGGACTTTGAGTACCGGTGTTCCACCCGCTTTCAGAAGCTCTGACGTGATTCCATCCTCACCCGGTGCCTTGTTGTTTTTAAGCAGTTTCAGGGCCATCCTTATCTCGTACAGGCTGATGTCCGGGATATCTTCGGTATAGTGTCGGGTTAGTTTGGCTCTAGGGTCGTTGGCCGCACTAGTAACAGGCTTAGTGACCGAATCGTATAGCTGTCCGTAGAACTTCTCGATTTCCCTCAAAATTTCCGCTTTCGTCGACGGTATACTGCCATCATCCCTCTTGAGCTTAGTCATTTGGCTTTGCCCAACAGACATATCTCTTGCGAACACTTTGGAGCCTTTATTTCGCTCTATCGTATCCTTAATACGCGCAGTATTAAAGACACGGATATCGTGTCGCAAGGCCTTCGAAATCTGTCTATTGAGCCGCCTATATGACGCAGCATCATCGGGAGACTGCAGTCTAAGCAAGCGTCGTTCAGCCATAAGTTTGAGGGTGTCTTCAGAGAGTTTCTGAGTTCTAGCGGTACGGCGAGTCCTAAAGAATTTAGATCCGACCGTATGGACAGTTTTTACGAACCTGTTATTGATCTCGTCCACTGATGCGTCGTCTAGACAATCAAAGCGATTAGAGAGCTCGAGTTGAAAGCTCTCGGGGTTTTCGATCTGAGCGAGGGTAGGACGGAGAGTAGACACAGTCGGGTACAAATAAATAATTTCAGTAAAATTTTGTTCTAGAAAAGTGTTTAACAATTTTATTTTGTGGTGTCACCTACATATGAATTTTATTGCTATTCGTGCAAAATATAAACGATGAATTAAGAAAAAAACCGAAGGCGTCCTTATTTTGTTCTAAAAGTGATTGTCTACGACTTTAAATATTGTAGGTGTACATGGTGTAAAATAACCATTTTTTTTTTGTGGTGTTAGATTAGAATTTTATAACGCTTCAAGAAATTTTATCAAAGAATTAAAAAAAATACGAATGCCTCCTAAAAATAAGCAATAAAAAGGTTCAGTCCAAAGTAAATGTTAGCTTTAATTATGTTCAACCACTTGCCGTCAGTTCGTTAGAAATCACGGCGAGACCCACTGAAGGATTTATTTCACAAGCAGACGTGTCGGTCGGTGAGGTGAGTTACAGCTTAGTTTACTTTACCCTCAAAGAATTGAGACAGTTTGAGGAGTTAAGGCATTAGCGATTGTAGCTTTGTTCTTCGCCTACTGAATTTTAAAGATATTCCGTTTGAAGATGTGGTTTTCGAAATCCGAGAATATAACTTCTTAAAGCTGCCTTAAGGCGGTAACTCTCGGTATGGCGCGATTTTTTTTTGTGTTTTTTAATTATTCTGGCGAAAGTATTCATTTTTAATTATGTTGTAATGAAAACGCGAAAAAATTTGAATACCGAGAGTTACCACCTTAAGATACCTATGCTGTACTAATAGTAGCAACAACATAGCGAAATATATATGAAATAAAAACATATTTCTCCATTTACCATTTTTTATCACTACATTTATTATTATTATTTTTACTTTTTTATTAAATTTAACCAAACGAATAAAAGCACTTAAAATTAACTAGTTATTGGAAAAAGTAATACACAAACTTCCAACCAACCAAACATCTGTTCACAAATATTTTTAATACATTTTACAAATTTTGTAAATTGCGAAAGTTCGGCAAAAAAACTTTCCTAATGTACAATGTTTGCATAATAATCATTATCAAATCGTCACCGTTACCCCTTCAGGGCCCGACTAACTTAGCCTACACGATATCATGTAAAAAATAGAATGAATTAATTATACAGGGTGTTAACTGTATTAGTAATTTAATGAGCTTCTTTTTATCATCTACATTTATGTTGTCGTGATGGTACTTTGGAAATAAATAATGGAGGCATGCATGTAATGCCATGGCATGTTTACATTTTTAACATAACTTAACTTTATGTTTCGTTTTATATTATGTTTATGTATATCTTTATCAATCAATACATAGGATAACTAAAATTACGTTTCCCGCGTCTGCTTAAATATTTAAACTTATGCAACGGATTTTGATGCGTTTTTTTTTATAGATTGATTCAAGAGGAATGTTTATAAGTATAATACATGCACAAGATAGTTAGGTTAGGTGGTACGAAGTTCGCCGGGTCGACTAGTTTTGCATATATTTAAACTTATATTTATAAATATTACTGAAAAGGATGCTTACACCCGGTATATGATTATGAAGTAGAATGTATAATATCCGCCCAGCCATTTGCGTGTGTCGAGAAAGCCTCAGGAACTTCGTGCCTTTGCCTTTACGGAGTTGTCTAATATTATGTTACTCCCATAATATAATACTTAGACTCAGAAGCCATATTAGTAATTATAGTATGTATAAAACACATTTCTCAGTATTCCCTGACTAGGATAAACCTGTCCGTGTCGGTATATGGATGCTCGATCCAATAATAATAACGATATTAATCATGAAACGTTAGGAATGTAAGCTTTGTGCCCTTACATCATCTAGATGGTCTCTGGCGCTAAATGGTTTTCGAGTGGCGTGCGCGCACCGGAAGACGCAGAGTAGGCAGACACCCTACAATAGGTGCAGGTGTGCGATTGCAGGTGTGCTCTGATGTGAGGTTCGCAAAAGAGCGGTAATCATGGCGATTTGTTGGAGATTTTAATGTCCAGCAGTGTCCGTATTTTAATGATAATAGCCACCACACTTTCACTTTTTGCGTACCTACTGCATTTTGACAAAATTAAAATGCAAGAAAAATAAGTACCCTGAAGGCGTACGTAAGTGTACATGCCTTAGAAACTATGTCAAGCTCAAAGCTGATATAAAGCTCTAACAGTTTCCTTTCACTATCTGACAACAGCTCCCTCATGGCTGCAGCGAATGCGTTAGTTAAATCATGCGGCGCCAGTGCCGCGGCGTCGCTGCGCCGGCGCCGGTCCCCGCGCAACAATAGATCACAAATCACCTTCGACGAAACGCCTACGGAGGGAACTGTTGCGTTTACTTTGTACTGCGCAATTTGTATTGATATTTTAGGAGTTTCGATTGAAATTTACTGCAGCGTTTTTATTGCAAACTGCACACAATCTGGTTTGGTCTAAAAAAAAGCAAATACCACGTAATAACCTTAATGAAAAACTAACTAAACTAAGAGGATTCAAAGAATCATGCATTTAAAAGCTCAAAAATCGGTCAACACGTTAAGAGCCAGTTTACCGCGATGCTAGCGCCATTCTCGAAAAAAAATTATATCTTCTAAACTAAGGCAAATATCAAAAATGTGCCACAGTATGACACTAGATAATCTTGCTTCGTATTTTTTGAGCACAGTAAAGTTGTCCTAACTTAAAAGAACAAAATTATAAACAGATTGTTGCTAAAAGTGGCTACTTTTTGCAACACGTTGTAGCTTTCTTTGGTCTTTAACCTAAAAGCAACAGTGCCCTAAAAATACTAGGCTACATTATCTAGTGTCATACTGTGCCGCATTTATGATATTTGCCTTAGTTTAGAAGATATTAATTCTTTTCGCGAATGACGCTAGCATCGCTGTAAACCGGCTCTTAACTCTTCCACCTCCACCCCGATTTCAAAAAACACAACGCGCCACGCCACCATACAAAGATTTCGTTCGCCGCGCAAGGCCGACAGTGCGGCGTCCCCTGGCGCTGCGCGAGCTGTAAAAATCACCTAAAAAGCTACTGATTTTGGCAGTAAAAATGGACGTGTTTACGCAGAAAATTTCTTATTCAACTACCAAATGCTATACTTTAGTTTATTTATTGACTGACTAAAGTAAAAGTTTTTAAATGAATCTGCCAATTTATTTTTTATTTTAAGAACTTAAAAAGGCTTGGTGTATTTTATCAGAAAAAGAGGTTTCGAATATAATATCTAAATGTTTTGCAACTTAAAGATCTCGCAATTTGTTAAAGTGTCTAGTCAGGTAGTCAGGACCGATATCATGATTAGGATTAGTCCTTAATATTTCACAACATTTTGTCTCCGAAGACATTAAAATAAAATATTCCACCAGGTTCTGGAATAAACAATGATTATTGTGGTAAGATTATGTCGATATTTGTCAACGCTGAATGGTGAAAACCAGAAATTTTTCGAAGCATAATTAAGGCAGAGTCCGACTCTGTAGGCGAGAGAACGACAACCATCAGCGATTTTCTCGCTCAAGACACGAACAATACATAAACATTCTGTGTAAAGGAAAGTAATGCATGTATTAATAGTTGCTCTCTGACTGTTCACACTGCCGCCGGCGACGACTAGCTTTTAAAAAAAGGGTTCGTTCAGCGATGCTCGCTCGCACTGACCGCAGCGACGACGGGCCAGTGGCACGAGAAATCACTCGTTGCCCGGTGACAAAACTATGCAAACTACACAATCGCCTTCCACTGATCGTCAACTAGTTTATAGTTTCTAGTTCTACTCGTTTCTCGTTCATCATCGGTGGTCGAACCACTGCCTAAAGAGGTAATGAAGGTTTGATGGTGGCCGCGTGAACGATACAGATACAAGGAGAATGGCGCGGGCATCGAGATCTAGACTTGTGGACGGTTTGGAGAAATGTTATGCTATTGCCTTTCACAATGAAAATAAGAATGAGAACATTTTGACATGATATAAGTATACATTGCGGGTTTATAGCTGAATCTCTTGTGTAGGTAGACAAAATGATTCACCTATATACCCGCAATGTATACATATCTTATGTCAAAATTGACATGATTCACATTCTAATTTTCATTTTGAACGGCAATAGATCCCCTGGCTTTTATGTCATAGCAAAGTGCAATTTGTCGAAATACTTTGGAAGTAAGAAACAGGTTCAAAGCATTAATGTTTTTTAAGTCATCATCATCATCATTTCAGCCGTAAGACGTCCACTGCTGGACATAGGCCTCCCTCAAGGCTCTCCATCTGTACCGATCGCAGGTGGCCTGCATCCAGCGTGGACCCGCAGCCTTGCGCAGATCATCCGTCCATCTGGTCGGTGGACGTCCTACGCTGCGCTTGCCGATCCGTGGTCTCCACTCGAGAACTTTTCGGCCCCAGCGGCCATCTGTTCTGCGGGCTATATGACCTGCCCATTGTTTTTTAAGTAAAAACAATAAAAACTCTCCAGTTAACAAAGTAAAGAAAAAATCTGTCGGTGATTTTAAAGATGTCGATGTGGTATCGAGTCCAACACGCTCAGTAAAAATGTTTACATTTGATCTGATATGTGGATGCTCATGACTCCACTCTGGCGTTTCGAGGTCAACATCTTTATAATTCTTTAGCATTTTCATTCAAAATATTATTTTGCTGTTCGTTATTTAATGATTCTTCTATAAAATTTCATCTTCATTATATTCATTCACAGTATGATGAATCATTCCAGATTCAGGTTCCGATAAATGACGAGTTGCAACCACTAAGCCCGCCAATTCATTTTCAGTAAACTCTTCGTCCAAATAATTATACATTACTCATCGTACAAATGTTTATATCAAAATCCAATTTACATACCAAATTTAAGAAGTATGTAAAAGTATTTATAGGATTTTCTGAATTAATATCTAGTGATTCAATTAGCATATTATATGGACTGAACACATAGTCTAGATTTAATATGGCAAACAGTTGTAAACAGGAAACGTTATCCTGATTAACAAAAAATTGAATTATGGCGTTTACACTCTTAAAATGATGTCCATTTAAGTACTAGGTACTAGTTTTTTATGTACTAGAAAGTGTTTACAGTTTATTGCGATAACATCTCTGGTGATTACATGTTCTGAAAAGGGATTAAAAGAACTTAATTTGTCTGTTATAATAGCCACATTAATCATCGAATGAGGGTTCAGAGTACCAGTTTCAATTCCCATATCAATCGTAGTGCCAGTGTTCATTGTCAGATCAGTCTTAGGAGGGTTCGTAGTGCTAGTATCCATAGCCAGGTCATTTGATTTTAATCGGAGTATCGGGATTTAAAACCAGGTCACTAATTTCACAGAAATACAAACAAGAGAAGAGATACGCCGCAGTACCTAACGATTAGACCGAGGCTAACCTGCCGTTACATTTACTACCTAAACCAATTTTTTTTTTAATAAGTAGGTATGCTTTCAGTTACGTGTACACTTTTTCTAAGAAGGATTAATCTGCAAAAACCAAAAAAAAAATGTTAACACATTTCTTTATTTTTGAAAACAATAGGCAATAAACCGACGCTGTGCACTTTTATGATCGAAAGACAAAAGAATAGCAAGCGGCGACCACTCAAAAAATATCCTAATCTAATATTAAAAACAATGAAACGCACAGCTGCAAAGATTATGTATGGTGTGATTTTCGGAATATTTTTGAAATGTTTCTTCATAATTAACCGACACAGTTAATAAAATTAAACAAAAAATGTTTCGTTTGAACATAAAAGCACCGATAAATTACCGCCTTATCTTTATTTCATTGAATACAAAATAGGTGATATGACGCTTGTTCAAATCTACGGTCACCTTTATAATTACAAAAAGTCGAAACAGTTTACTACTTCAATCCTAAAAGCGGCGTTAACTGCTTGCTTACAAGTCACATTTTCCCCTGCACTTGAACAAAACAGCACGCGCGAACCGAAAAATACACTTCCTCGAGCGCCATTGGGCGCAACGTATGTGCCCTGTTCCAAAATATACTAAATCACGACATAAAAATTTCAAAAAATTACAATGTATAACTCTATTAAATTTATTAAATGCTGCATTTATATAAAAAAAATTGAGTAAATAGAATTAACTTTATCTCAAGTTGAACTTCAATGGCTATTTCTATATAATAAATGTATGAAAAAAGTATAAAGCATGAATTAGATCCTTTTAATCAAATCCTTGAGTATCTTTTTTCAGTAAAAATAATATTGTTATATCCAATTTAGTATGGTTTTTATTGAAAATATTGCGAGCGCCAGCCGGCGTCCTCGGCGCCTGGGGATATGTTTTTAACGGACGCATACGTTGCGCCCGTGGCGCTGAATGGGTTAAGGGGCGAACGGGTGCGATACTAGCGCAACTTCGATAAATATAATTAATATCTTCTAAACCAGGGCCGAAAACAAAAATAATGCGGCTTTGACGCCCTAGATAATCTTGCTTAGAATTTTTAAGGCTCTGTTGTGTAGGTTTTAGGATAACGATCTTAGAAATAATTATTTTGCTGCTTGAAATTGGTACTTCAATTTTCATAAAAGAATTAATTATTTATCGAAGTGCTGATCAAATGTTAGGCCAAATTCTGTCTAAATTAAAAAAAAAATAGCAACTTTGCCTTTTTGCCATTAAACTGCATTGATTATAGTTATCCTTAAGTGCCTTCTCTGTGTACATAAACATTTTACTTAGCTAAGACTTAGCTAAGTAAGCTGCTAAGTCTTTAACAAACTATAATACCTTACCAATAAGGTTCTAAATTGCACGCATAATCTTTATCTCTTCATCAGTTGTGTCAGGTGTGTCAAAAGATACATTATAGTCGAAGGATAACGTGGGTTTGATAAAGTGGTTCCATTTGACTGAACTAAAGCCGATAGGAGTAGAATAGGAAATCAGGACTAAGAGAGGTAAATGTGTTTGATACATACAATTTCCTAAAGATAAGTTAACGATGAGATCTTTTATTCACTCGACTAACGTTTACCTAGGTACGCAGGATACTAAACCAATACTTGACGCAGGATACATAATGAGTTAAGTGCAAGAAAAGAAGTTCAGCTTAAATGGCCGACTTTACGTTAAAATTAATCTTAAACAGTATAAATCACAGAACAAGGAAGATGCTCTCGTATAAATGTTATAATTTTAAAGGTTACATCTTTACTTAGGAGATGGACTCTCAGTAGCTGATGATGCTGAAGCATCTATACCTCAACAGATATTTGAGATTAAAAAAAAACAAAATCTATACAAATACTGATACAAAAAGTAAATATATTTAGTTAGTAAAGATGTAGCCTCTGAAATAATGTAGAATTTATTTATTAAGTGAAGTCGGCAAACTCAAAACAAAATCGACTTTGGCTTTTGCTCGAGCATTGATGTTTTATACGGGCTCGTCAAGGCTTCGCTAGTTGCGTGGGTGTGTCGACGTTCACATTTGATATTGCACGAAACCGAAACTAAATAACTTGCGTTATTTGTGTAATATGTTTATAGACTTTCAAATATATTTAGAAATCTAATTTTTGTATAAAGGAAGAGCAAGAGTAGCAGGGTAATAAATCTCGATGTTTGTTACAGAAGGCCCTTTTCTTAAGATGCCTAGGTTTATCTTATTTATTAATCTTCATTTGCTTATGCTGACACTTCATTATATTCAGTTATATTGAGGGACAGTTCGTTCTTTCTAAAATATTGTTAACCAATAATCACCGAAATAGCACAACAAACTGCAATACTTATGTAGAATGGGCAGGACACCTAAATCGAAGAACAGATGGTCGCAGGAGCTGGAAAGATTTCAAGTTGCGACCACGCACCGGAAGACGCAGAGTAGGCACACTCACAAGGTGGTCAGATGGCCTGGTGAAAGATGCGGACTACCTCTAATTGAGGGTAGCAGTAGACGGTAATTATAGATATGTAGAGAAGGCCTTTGTCCAGCAGAGGACGTTTTTTGGTAGAGATAATGTTGAATGATTGGTAGGTAATAGTAAGTATATAATAGAGCCACAGATGATGTATACTCAAAATACTCTATCTACTAGCTCTCATAATTGTGGTAAAAATGTCGAAAAGTTAGAATCTCTCTATCAATAGGTTTAACAGATGCCATCTTTTCACGCCACTCGCTTCGCTTGGTGAAAGTGTGACATGACATATTTTATTGGGTTATACGTGGTTATATCACACTTTTTGATAGCACTGTTGAGGAATTTTAAATGCTTTAGATATAATTTTTGAGGTGAAACGGTTAAAACATTCGCGTGCAGTGAGAATATTTATACAAATTGTAGGTACAATTGTAGGTAGTTCTCTCAGGGCTTTTGTTGCAAAAACAGTAAAACCTGGGCTTGACCGTTAGACTAGGTTTAAAAAAAGAAATTATATAACTTGGATTCCTGAACAAAACCTTAATTTTAAGATTTAGGCTAGCCTTACCACAAACAGGGCGTCGGTGTTTTACTTTTAATTTCATTTAACGCGACTTTTCCTTTAGAATCTATAACAAAATAAAAAATATTAAAAAACCCCCGACCGAATTAGATCATCTAAACTAGACCCTTATCAACTAAACTAGAACTAGAGCTGATCATCTTCAAAAGGTCATGGTTACCTTACCATATACTTTTAATATCATTGAAGTAACATACGGTACCACATTTAAAATGGATAGGACATATGGGCGGTAGTTAGATCGCCTCATCCACTATATAAGAGCTGTTTGGGCTCTACGATGCCACAGACAGATACACAGACATACACATATACCTAAACACAGACAGATACACACGTTAAAATTATAATACCCCTCTGATTTTTTCGTCGGGGGTTGAAAAAACGTTTGAAATGTTTAACTGATTGTTAGGTACCTACAATTTAACTCTAATATCAGATGTTTACATCCAATAACTCATGCAGCCTCGTGGATCTCGTGATCGATTAATGTACCAGATCACGCTACCGTCGTCCGTATTGCTTTAAAAAAATCGTCTTTATGTAGTGTGCGTTAAGGTGGTAGTTTGGCCAGGTTAGTTTGCTGTGTTCTGTACCTTCATAACGAACCGTGGGAAGATGCAAGGGAAGTAGGCAGCCTTGTCTCATCATTTTATTACAAACGTTATCGGAAGCGGCTTTCGCGTAAATGTCGTTCGTTGTGTAGAAACTTGCCGGGAAACACATTCTAGCATTCTAGCTACACTTTCCGAGAGTATCAGGTTATGAACATGCGAATCTCGTAGTTATTGGTACTTATTCTATGGTTTACAAAAGGTACTTTCCTTAATAATATTCTACGTTAATTCGGTACATCGCGGGAACATTGTATTCTAGGAGATCATACATAGCGATAGACATAAACCTAAAGTACCATACTTTTTCAATGCTTTGCCCGAGTACTTGTACATACTTACGTAGTATGAAAAGATTATAAAACATTATGGTATTAATAACGTAAATGTGTTCTTACATAAAAAAAAGTATAAATAATCTGATACTAACTAACATTTTTACTTTTTTTTTTACTTTACTGTGTCCTTTTGTTTATTGTGTATATTTTTCATTACCATGATTTTCTTTCCTACGAACAGTTTCTAATCAATTAGTAGATTTTCCAAGCCTTTAACCTTCTGCAAGGTTTATTTTTATTATTGCAAGCACGTCTCAACTCTGAACTAAACACTGCATCGTGTTGGTTTTTTGCATTTATTAGTTGCTTGTATGCACGTGATTGCAGAGCTAAATGGCTGATTGAGGAATGAAGTGCGATGGGAAAGGCGGTTTCAAATTATCGGTTTTCCTTACAATGTCTGTTTTTATGAGCACTAGCGTTCAGGCGCATTCTTGGAAGGTTCAACTACATACTACTTAGTTTCAACATAGACTAAGTTTCACGATTTAACATTGAAAAACGCAATATCTTGTTAGATTTGAATTATGTTAGTCATTACCGTCTATTCAAATAATCAATTTACCTAAGTCAAGTACCTATTTCTACAGCTATCTCTCTAAAGTAGAGACCGAACGATAGTTCAGTTCCGGTTTCGGCCGAAACTGAGGCCAGGGCCGAAGGTTCATTTTCGGATTCGGCTGAAAATCATGTTTTGATCGGTCTCTAACTCAAAGCCTTATTAAATTGAAGATCTTAAAATCTACCATAAGGATGAAATAAGGTTGGTCTATTGAAACGAACCTGGCTTTGACATTTTGTCATGAAATGAGAACAAAAAATAATAAAACTTAGATTGAACCGAATGCGATTTCTAATCATATAAATATATAATTCTGCAATTTCTGAAAAAGCTTAAGATAAAGCGGTGCCAGAAACTTATTAGAAAGTGTTTACTAATTACAGCGTGGAGACAGAGTGTTTTACGATCACCTGTCCTTTGCGGCTCATATTTATCGATATTCCAACACTTTTCTAGTAATTGCCAATACGCAGCTTAATGATAAGGAAAGCCTAAGGCGTATAGCCATTTTCTAAATAAGCCTACACTTATGGAATCTTGAGAACTTACAGATATTGCTAGGATTATGCAGTCACGTTGTACTTACTTATCACTTTCCATAAACTTAAAACTTATCTTCTACCGAAATAAACTCCAAACAGTATTTTTTTTATCATTATAATGCCACACACAAATGGCATACATAATCTCACGCTTTTTATTTCCCAAAGGGTTAAGCAGAGGCACCAGCTCAAGAGCCGGACCCACGTTAAATGGCACACAAATGGCAATACTTGTTAATATTCAAGAATAATGAAAGTTTTCATTAAAAGTGTTTAATTCAATGAAGGTCACAATGCATCTTCTATTGAAACTCTAGTGAACTACAAAGCCCTTTTATTTAAAAATCATAATAGGTATTCTATATTGCATGTGGCGAACTATATTCAGTGGTTCTTAGTGATAAACTCTTTATTTTAGAGAATTTTGAAAAATTATTTTGCTGGATAACAATTTATTTACAATTAGATCTTTTTCAGATGGTGGTTGAAATTGTCGAGATACCATATTAAACAAGTAGTTTTATCCATAAACTGGCACATCTAGTTCTTTGACGGTAGGTCTAGTTCTAGTACCTACCTATAATCAAGTAACTCGTAAAGTGCCAGTGAAAGTATGGGCTGTCAGTTTTCCTTAGTCTAATCATCGTTCTAATTAAGTAGGCAACGTCGAATGAGACAAGAAGACTAGGCTTGTCTGCTTTATTACCAACTATCAAGTTTCATTAAAATAATGTTCCATCGGTTTTTGCGTAAAAAGGTAGATTAGATATTGAATGCTTAGATATTGAATGCTTAAACTCTGATAGAGTATAAGTTTTCCTTATGTTTACCACCTGGCTCACATTGTACCTATACATCTTGTTATTGTGGATGTAGAGCTCTTGTATTTTTAAAGATTTTGTATTTATTTGTTTAACTTTAACTAAAGTTTCTTTACCGAAACATTTATAAGAATGAACAATACTGAACGTGGCTGTACTAAATAACTAATAGCTAATAGTAAAAAATATCCAACAAATTCAGATGAACTTATTTACATGAACGAAGTTGGGTTTGGGGCACAGCTGGCTAGTACTCAAATAACCACGCAGAGAGATTTTTACTTATTTATGTAAATCAATATACATAAAATTCTTCCGTTACTGACTGACTGACAGACAACGCAGAGCCGAAACTACTGGGGGTAGCGGGCTAAAATTTTGCATGTAGGTTCCTTAGGGAGTGTAGGTGAGCACTAAGAAAGGAATTCCCGAAATTCCCACGGGAACGGGAAAAAACTGGATTTTTGTGTTTATGAGAAATCTGCGCGAGTGAAACCGCGGGGCAGCTTCTAGTCTTTGTATATTAGTTTACATTAATAATTTTATGATAAAACAAATGTTTATTGAAGATACCTACCATAAATACAAAATACAAGCATTCACAGGCATAAAAGAAAGAATGATTAAGAAAGAAAGAAGTTCCTAAATGAATTCTTAAATTAAAATCGCAAATGACAAATAAAACAGTTTCACCGCTAGTCAGTAACTCGTTACCAATAGATCGGTGAACTGATACGATCACTCCCTGCCACATACTCGCTCGGTTGACACAAAAATACCTTTGTAAACAGGAACTTACTTAGCAGGTCGCCTTTTTCCTAACTGATTTCACGTAGAAAGTCACTTTGCACATTATTAAACACTCTTGTAACTTTTTAAAGCTCTCAATACGACCACTGTACACAAAACTAACACTCAAACAAATTCAAATCCAGAATAGTATCCTTTGGTTCTCGAAGCTCACGTTTGAAACAGCTAAATGTCGGTTCAGAACTGCAAAGCGCTGTTTTCTCAGCGCCTGCGCAGGTTCGGTATGCGGCTTTGCTAGTGTGCGTGTGTTTGGACGCCTTCGCACGCACACTGAAGTCAGGAAGGCTGCACGGTTTTTGTATGTCCACGGGGCAAGTAACCTCAAGTGAACAGGGCTAGCTCCGGTTATTTTGTCTGTTTGACGAGTGGTATTCGATCTAAACTTATGTACCTTTTCATTAAAACATAGAACATGTTACCTATTAGGTATATAGAATGTCTAAGTTTTTGATTACTAATGTAGAGTTGTTGCGGATGACGAACTCAAAATCGTAATATTTTTTTTTCTTTTGTTAACTAAAACTGTCTACCTTTAAATTAAATAAAAAAATTATGATACATAGTTACTTCAATTTGATTATGAGTCAACTAATGATAAAAGAGCTTATTTATAAAAGTTACAACATTTTACAACCGAGTCGAACTTTTTCTGAAAGCTGCTGGTCGATGTCCCGCTAGGCTCTAGCGCGATGCTCTATCTCTTTCAGGCTTCACTTTAACAGTTGATCAGAGAGAGAAGAAGCTATCCATAAAGCCTTCCGCTAAACTACTTGCAAGTTGAAGTAGTGAACTGAGAAATTATAATCGCTAGCCTCTTGTGTATGACTTTACCCGTTTGATTTAGTTGAGCTAGTTAATGAAATAGCTAAACATGGAAAATGTATATTTTTATTTCATTTAGAACATTTTATTGACTCACTAATGTTTCTTGACCTATATACACATTTTATTTAGAGTTCATCTTGCAAATTTATAGTTTAGGTTCACATTAAAAACTAGATTCGAAACTTCGACAGTAAAATTGTTATAAATTCTGTGAATGTTTATGGCGTACGTTCTTCACACACAACCGTTTTAGAATTTTTGCTTATCAAGTCGAATGTATTTTAAGTTAAAACAAATATCGTCTTATAAGACGACATTTTATGCAAAAAATAAATCTCATATCAAATACTTTCAGGGTAAGGACAAAAGTATTAATGCGGGAAGGAAATTTTCATAGGCAAACTTATTGCACAACGCGCGGTATAAACGATATAGCGAGGTATGGTATGACATGATCGTGCTAAGCTGGCATAATTATATTTTTACTTTGATTAACTCGTACCTTTATATGCTGCCGTGTGAATGAAATTTCGGAGCCCTGGCAGCTTATTAATATTTCTTGTGAAATATTTTGCGATTTCCCATCTCTCCTGTGTTCTTTAATCAGCTTTAACGAAGAATCCACGTTTCAAATTAAATATATTAGCCAAAAAAGCTTCCTCATAGCACAGTATGGTGCTAAAATAAATCGAATTGTTACATAATTCCCTCCCGGCCCTCGTCGCGTCTTGGTCTGCCATTGCTAAGCCGAATAAGGGAGAACGGAGAGTTACGTGATCTCCACAGAATTAGACTTGTGCCTTGTGCGGTTTGACCTAGTTATTTACCTGGCTAAATTGTCTGTTTTGTGTTGTGGTTCGACTTAAAAAACTTTAGTTTTAAGTTTTTTTTTAGCTTGATCAGATGATGAAACAGTCTGAAATGATTTTGGAACTTTGATGGCATGGTTTCAGAAAACCAGATAGACAGATATAATACGTCACAACGTGGGGCTGAATAGGTCTTGAGTGGCAACCGTGCACCGAAAGAGTAGGCTAATCCTTCAAATAGTAGCCAGAAGACCTGATGAACGTCTGACCACCAGAACTACTAGATGAGGGTCGCTCAAGACCGGTCGGTAAGAAGTTTTGTGGGGGAAGCCTATGAACAGCAGTGGACTTCTTCGGCTGAGATGATGATGATGATGATGACGTCACAATTTTTAATGGCTTTATTTGCTGTGTCGATAAGTATAGAGTTTTTAAAGTAATCAAAGTTTGACCAAACTGTCCTTGTAAGTACTCAAGTTAAAATAAGTAGACTATTACCAAATTACATTTATTAAAAAGTTTCGCTACTCAACCGCTCGTTTACTTGAAGCACTTTTAAATACTAATACAGGTATGTGACATTCCTGGCTACCTGTCTCTTTCTTACAGTAGCCGTTTTTACTAGAGTAAGCGAGACAACTAGATTAAAGGAAGTGCCTTCTTATCGTTCATTCCAGGAATAACTATGGCATAGATTGTGACTGGAATGCAGAAAGGCCAGTCTGATAAAATTTAATTTGTATAGAGTCAGAAATAAGTGTAGCCGAATATTTATGTATATATAATTAAAAATATACCTAAATGCTTCCTAATTGTCATTAATAAGTTGTATTTAACCAACCTTACACGCATATCTCTATGGCAATTAACAAAATAAAAGTCTTGTAAATTATACCAGGAACTAAATGTACAAGATCGAAGAATCAGTATTATGATCATCAGCCTATAAGAGCCAACTGCTGCTTAAATACCACTTCTCTCACACGCCATGCACCACGGTCCTGTACCAGTCTGATCCACAAGACCGAAGAAATAAAAAAAAACTTTTTTGTTAACAAAATGTCAACTCTGTACCCTTCTCGCCTGTGACCGCGGACGTGACGTTGCGCGGGCCGCGGGCCGCAGCGGTCCCGAACATTAACCTAATTAAAACATTCCCCGGACCATTTACAATTGCTGCGACGAGATCTGATTCTTGATTGAGAAGTCGCTAAATAAGTGTAGGGAATGCTGTTTAAAAAATTATTATTTAGGTTAGTTTTGTAAGGCAGAAACTACATAATTTTATTTATTTAAATCAACTTTATTATTTTACCTAGTTGTAATTAATAATAATAACACATCACACTCGGTCTCTGACCCTAACCTAACCTAACCTTTTTTTTTTTTTTAGGCGGGGAAACTCCTAACGAGTACCCTGCGGCTCCACCCAAAGCTGCTTATGTGGGGTTCGCACCCACTAAAACCCCGCCGGTGTCCTTCTCGGCTGATAGCAGGAGGGTCGCGGGTAAGCCTGTGGAATTCTCCGCGACCCCCCCAGCATTGGCTGTGTAGCCTCTTCACGGGGGGACAGGTGAAGGTAGTCCCCGCTGAGCGCGGATGGCTCTTCCTACGCTCGACGGCTGAAACGGGACACCGCGTTCCGCCGTCCTTCTCGGGGCCGTTATATGACTACACGAGGCCCCCGCCTCGTGCACCCAACGACCCCGGGGTCCCCTCTTAGTCGCCTCTTACAACAGGCAGGGGATACCTCAGTCCTATTCTTCGGCCTGGTACTGCAGGGCGTAGAGACCCTAACCTAACCTAACCTAACTGGAAAGAACCTGTATCTAGGGTGCCCGAAACACACACAGAGACGAACATTACTCCCAGACAGGAAACAAACATTGATATTCATCTTATCATATTCGCCCCGCCCGGGAATCGAGCGAGGTGCTCACGCTTACTCAGTCCACATCACTGCCAACTGAGCCACGGAGCAGTCAAATAAACTACTACCTATCATTTGCATAATTAATTAAAAACTATATGTTAATGACGACTAGACTCAACATTGAACTACGATTAATAGCATAATGAAAACAAAGTTCTGCGCGCGTTGAAGTCTTTCATATAGAGCGTATTCTTTGTAGCGGTGCAGTCAAGTGGCACACCTCGGACACACACACTGTACAAATAAACAGTGGCGAACACGGTCGGCGTAACACTTCCGGTTTTTCTGCATTGCAAAATAGCTCTTATTCCTTGGTAATACAGTCTAGGGCTGTCGAAACCATAGTTATGGCCTCCTAGTCCGCCACTGTACTGAGCGGTAACATGAGAGGTAACCGAGGAGTGTTCATACTGTATGTGTACGTAGTGCTATTTATTATACTGTGGCAGTGGTAAAAAAACGAAACAATATTTTTTTCTATTTATTTTAACAATTTCCTTATTGTTTTATTTATGTTTTAATATAAGTACCTAATGGACGTGTTAATCCTTAAATTAAAAAAATTAGTCGTTAAAAAATTACAGAATTAAACGCAATCCCAACTGGACACTTTGACTTTTGAAAGCTTTAAAAGCCCGTATTAGCATATGACATTAATTTGACGGAGGACCTAAACCAACAATGCTCAGCTGCAGGTTTCAACTTAGTTGTGTCAATATTGAAACTGGTTTTGAACTCTTTAAGTATCGTTCTTGTACGAACAATGTGACTTAGGAACTGTATTTTTAACCGACTTCAAAAAAGGAGGTTATGAGTTTGACCTGTATGTATGTATGTATGTTTGTCCGCGATTATCTCGCGTTTGGCTTAACTGATTTTGATGCGGTTTTCAGTAATGTATTTGTTACATTCAGGAGAAGGTTTTAGTACCGACCTCGAAAAAGAGGAAGTTCTCAGATTATTTCTGTATCAGTTCGTTGAAGGCGGGTCTCTTTTTTCAAAAAATAAATAATTTGTCCTAAGGTTTAATAATTTATATCTTACTAGTCGATCCCAGAGAACTTCGTACCGCCTTACCTAGTAATATTTTGTACATGTATGATACTTATAAACCTTCCTCTTGAATCACTCTATATATTAAAAAAAACGCATCAAAATACGTTGCATAGTTTTAAAGATATGAGCTTACAAAGGGAAAGCGACTTTGTTTTTTACTACATATACTAGTCGACCCGGCGAACTTCGTATCGGGCCTTACAATATTACATGGTTTTTTTTTGTGTTTATAACTTCCCCTTCATTTTAATATTTTAAAACCAAAATCAGATTAATCAGCCCCGCCGTTCTCAAGTTTTAGCGAGACTAACGAACCACGATTTATTTTTACATATTTAGTGCTTAGTGTTAAGTTTGTTATCCTTAACTAGTGGGAGGAGCATCTACCTCACCCTAAGCCACATGATTATCCTACATTAGGAAGTAGAAATACAGTCCCAGATTTGTATAAAAAGCCTTCTTTTAGAAATAAAAAACTTTTTTTATTTTTTATTTGTTTATAAAAAAAAAAAGAAAAAAAAAGATAGATTGATAATTGTTCCTCAGACGGAGGAGACCACAAAAAGAGAATGCTACCTACACGTACATCGTTATTCAACAAAATATTAACATTTTGGTTTGGAATTCGAACCGAGGATCTTTATCTATTGTAAAGATCGTAGCGAGCATACCTCTCTTTCTGAAGAAATCCGTCATGCTCGCGTCTGAATAGGATAAGCCTACCCTCACCTGCACTGCAAATAACTCTGTCTCTTAATTCATTTATAACTAGTCGACCCGGCGAACTTCATACCGCCTACAAGTGCATGTAATATACTGGGTGTTTCTGAAAAGGCGGTAATAAATCAAAGTAGGTTTCTGTTAGGGATTCTGCTCACCATAACTAACAACTTTCCCAAAGAAACATGGGTCAAAATCTCAAAAAAAAGTAACAGCTGTTTCATACATTGGTTCGATCAGCTGATGGGGTCAATGTACGGGACGGCTGATTTTTGTTTTGAGATTTCGACCCATGTTGCTTTGGGAAAGTGGTTAGGTATGGTGAGCAGAATCCCTCCTTTGATTTATTACCGCCTTGTCAGAAACACCCTGCATAAGCCACGCAGATAAAGAAACGATTTGAAAATGGTGGCCGAACGCATGCTATCTCGCGTATAATGGAAGAGTTAAGAAGAGAGACATCCCATACAACGGCCGCCTTTTTGAGATCGTTTCTTCATGTGCGCAGGTTATATAAACCTTACTCCTAAAATCACTATATATATATTTAAAAAACGCATCACAATCCGTTGCGTAGTTCTTAAGATCTAAGCATACATACAAACAGACAGCGGAAAGCGGCTTTGTTTTATAATATGTTTAGATGACTAACTGATGGTATCGCTTCTTGCTTGCGCCGGTCTTGATCTTGACCCTTGCACTTTGAAATTGTAAAAGATACAAAAAATAATTTTGAAGGTTTTGAAAATAGTTAAGTAACAGAATCGTAGCCTTTACATAGTTTACTAAAAACACACACTTACTCATATAGAAAACAAACACCGATAACCATACAGTTTTTCTCCTGTGGGTGACCAAACCTGGGACTCTATCTTCATTACTTATAACCTAAGTTGATTTTTGACTGCTCCGTGGCTCAGTTGGCAGTGATGAGGACTGAGTAAACGTGTGCACCCGGGTTCGATTCCCGGGCGGGGCGAATATTGAAATGATGAATATCGATGTTTGTTTCCGGTTTGAGTGTTAAGTTCGTCTCTGTGTGTGTTTCGGGCACCCGAGATACAGGTTCTTCCTAGTTAGGGGCTCTGAGTGTGATGTGTTATTTATTGTGTTATTTATTTATAAATGCTTGTATTCTAACCCTCTTATTCATAAAAAGTTAAAGAGCATTTTAGTTATTTGACTTATATCAATTAAGACTGGATGTCACGTATTTACCATACAACAAACCAGAGAAGTAGACCTCCAGTAACGCTACTTAAAATCTACTTTATCTTTATGAATAAGACGGTAAGTATATTTACGCAAGTCAGGGTAAGCGAAACCTCAAAATTTGAGCCGATCGTTTTCTACGAATTCAATTTGTAATTCTACAATTGTAATAGAATCTGGTATCTGGTCAGTATTGCGTAACTGAAAATAGACAGCGATATAGTTCTAAGTAACCACAAGCCTTTTTTGATTAGCATTTCTGTTCAATTGAAGATTTTTTTTTTCCTTTTGCCATTTTTGTTATTGAAGAAATCTGTGATAGAGACCTACTTACATCTGTTAGTTGAGATGTTAAATACCAACTTATCAATCCATGTTGCTTAGTTTTTGGCATGGTAGCTGAATCTCTATTTAATTTATTACCGAACCTATCCGTATTTTGTGCATGTATTACACGTATAAACGTTCCTCTTAAACCACTCTATGTATTTAAAAAAAACAGCATCAAAATCCGTTACATAGTTTTAAAGATTTAAGCATACATAGGGACAGACGCGGGAATCGACTTTATGTTATGTATTGATATTAATGATGATGTATTAATAAGTCATAAGATACAACCTAGACTCGAAGTTAAACAAAACTAACTAGTGACCTAAAATGCTGTATTTGAACTACTGTTCTAAAATTGGAAATGCCTAAATGACAAAAAACCTTTAGATATCGCTACATACAAAATATTCTTATGTAAGGGTTAGTAAGTTTTGTGACGCTATGTTGCTAATTCTTACAAAACCATGCACAGGTATGTAATTAAAAGCACATAATCCTTCTTACTCGCAAATAAACCATACATAAAGCGTAAGTCATACATTTTAGTTTTAATTTCATTTGGTGCTGAATAATAAACCTGAAATACTTACGTTCATAACGTTATATGCGTTCATATAACATTTTCTTTACAAAATAAAGTCAAAGTAAGCAACATTCTTCTAAAAATAAGACAAATTAGTTCTACGAACATTTTATTTTAATTAGGCAGCCTTGTTGCTGTAATTATACTGATCTGAACAATTAGTGCTACAAATTAGTGAGTCCCTTGTCGCAACGTGTGTGGCTCCAGCTCAATGCTGCCTTTAGAGCAAGCTACTGGAGAGGAGAGTCGTCAAGGATTGGCTAGAATTAATAAATCAATAAAGGGTTTTATTGCACGAATACTATATTCCCAGTTAAGTTTAGGTCTTGTGTATTTGTTACATTCAGGAGAAGGTTTTAGTACCTATTTTAACTGACTTCAGAAAAGAGGAAGTTCTCAGTTTATGGATGTGTAAATTTGTTGACGGCAATTTAATAAGAAACAATTATTTTTGTTAATATTATTATGCAGTATCGCCTACCTACTCT
This sequence comes from Euspilapteryx auroguttella, assembly GCA_951802225.1. Classification (NCBI taxonomy): domain Eukaryota; kingdom Metazoa; phylum Arthropoda; class Insecta; order Lepidoptera; family Gracillariidae; genus Euspilapteryx; species Euspilapteryx auroguttella. Next base: position 2,487,700 of record OX637660.1, on the reverse strand, counting down.
AAAATCATTTTAGTCTGTATCCATCTGCATGAGGTTCTAAGTGGGTTGTCTGGAAGAAATCTTATCGATATGGCCGACCATTGCATCCAAATTAAAAAAAAATCACCCTGAATTAAATAATTTACTATTATGTCTTACTTTGTATTCAATAAAGTGTATTCTATTCTCATATGAACCTTGCTTACTCTTCACACCTTTTTTTTTTTTTAGGCGGGGAAACACCTAACGAGTACCCTGCGACCCCGGGGGGAGTCGCAGGGTTATGTGGGGTTCGCACCCACTAAAACCCCGCCGGTGTCCATCTCGGCTGTTGGCAAGGGGGTCACGGGTGATCTTTCGATCGTTATGTTCAACTCCGCGACCCCCTCCAGCATTGGCTGTTTAGCCTCTTCACGGGTTACTCTACACACCTAGTATAAAGATAGCATATCTAAAAGAATGCCCACATTGTCTCCTGCAAACATCCGACTGCTAGACGGTGGGAAAGTTACTCCAGACGTAAGAGTGTGGTTTGGAAATTTCCGCAAATTGTAAAATAACTCTACTGTTAAGTCACAATATTCTGTGTTGCTATTATTTTTATTTATTTAAGTATTCAATTACTTACACTATCATTACAGAACATGATAATAAGTGCGTAAGTAGCTATGTACACTGCATTGGTGTTAAATCTAGCTACGTTAGGGTGCATTCACGTACAAAGCTAGTAACAAGCGCTTGTTGGCGCTGCGCTGGTTCGAAAAATGTAAAGAAACTACCTGCGCGGACATAGACGCTTGTTCTAGCGCGAATGTCAGAGCAGGTATTTTCTATTCATTTTTCGAACCAGCGCCAACAAGCGCTTTTTATCAGCTTTGTACGTGAATACGCCCAGGACTCTTCTTCAGCGATTTTAGCTCAACTAACGCTGGATCATACATTACAAAATCATGTAAGTAGTTACTAAAAATAAGCTAAAATACAAAGTATAATCCCTCATCCTGCCAAAGCGGTCTGGAATGTAAGCGTTACATACAGCATATCATTTAACTTCAAAACTCGCGACACACAAAGTATGACGAATGCACTGAGGCCCGCCGTGATTGATGGTCCTGTCTTTTTAAATTTAAATCCGAAAATATTTAAGACTGATTAAGCTCCTAACTGTAAGGTATTCGAATAATGCTTCGTTTCATGTCGAACTGATATGATCTTCTGAATGCTATGGATCGAGATAGGATGTTTTTAAATATCAATATCAATACATAGTATAAAACAAAGTAACTTCCCGCGTCTGTCCCTATGTATGCTTAAATCTTTAAAACTACGGAACTGATTTTGATGAGGTTTTTTTAATAGATAGTGATTCCAGAGGAAGGTTAATAAGAGCAATACATGCACAATATAGTAATAGGTTAGGCGATACGAAGTTCTTCAGGTCGAAGTTAGACATAAAACAGGAGGACGCAATAACGTAATTTAATTATTAGCTCTACTTCCTACACAAATGCATCATACTTAGATAGAGCTCTTATCTAGGTAGGTAGGAAGCTGTGTCTAAAGATCTCGAAACAAATATGTAGGTGCCGTTTAAATAAAATACCTACAAACAACGACATAAATGAGTGCTTTATTCTAATGTACAGTGGTGGTCTAGGATGGCGTAACAGATTTGTCTATGGTCTCGTGCGGCCTAGACTGTATTACCAAAAAACAAGAGCTATTTTGCAATACAGAAAAACCGGAAGTTTTACGCCGTCCTAGACCGCCACTGTACTACAATAAAAAATAAAGGCTAAGTTGGTATCAAATTGGATGTTTTTTTTTAAATCCGAATAACACTAGAAATGTAGAGCACTGATAAGAACTCAAAGCCTTGACTAAGCCCAAATAATATAACATGCTCAAGTATATAGCCATATACACACAGTCTATAGGGTTCAACACAATCAATTAGGCAGCTGGTCGTGATACGAAAACTCAATTTATATCCTTCGGCTTTATACCTTTGAGGTCTTTGAGGTGATGCAAATCCCCTCGAGGTCTGACAGAGTGACCCCAATTTCTGTCAATCATTCAGGTGGCTTTTACAAATGGTAAGGGAAGGAACATTACTTATTTAGCATGGAAATTCATTTGAGACAAAGACATAATATTAATGACACACTAGCAGTCATGATTTATAAACATGCGACAAACAGTATGAACATAACATAATCTTACGCCTTTTATTCCCCGAAGGATTAGGCAGAGGCACCAGCTCAAGAGCCGGACGCACATTTAGCAGAGTTTATGCTTTATAAGCAACGTGACAAGGGGCCAGCTTGTCGCCGCGGTTATAACGACCACTACTGCGGCCGGGGCCAACGGCTTAACGTGCCTTCCGAAGCACGGAATCATCTTACTTTTCGAACAATTAGGTGATTAACACTATGAACCAGTTCATTCATAACAACAGTACAACACATGTCCTATAAAAATGCTCTAGACGTGAAGGCTCTGACTCAGCATATGCTGCCAGCAACGAACTTTAATGCTATGTAACGCTAGTTACCCTACCAGAACCACGGTTGACAGGTGCTACATTGGTAAGTATTTTAAAAATAATTAGGCAAAAATTAAACGAAATGTTGGGGTAATTATAAGGCTTATTTAGTTCAGGATTAGGATATGCAAATCTGATACCTAAGTGCCTACTTAAGTATATCAATTTCAATAAAAACCTACAAACAACAGCAAAAAATAAACCTCAACAACTTGTTTTATTTTGTTATCAAGTCCGCCGCCTGTGCCGCCGTGGTGATGCACACAGGAATGTGAAACTTGAGGAATGGAGGCATAATTCGGTTTTATATACCACAAATGGCTTTCGGAGATTCTTTGCTAAATGTCCGACGACATTTTTACTTGTTTGCGATATTTAACTGTCGTACTTTGTTGCAATTCGTGGAAATTTATTATTAGCTTTGAGTTTGCTACAGTGGCAGACACAGTCGGCGTAACACTTTCAGTTTTTCTGTATTGCAAAATAGCTCTTGTTCTTTGGTAATACAATCTAGGGCTGACGAAACCATAGACAAATCTGTCTGCTGCCTCCTAGTCCGCCACTGTACGTATAGCAAACCTACCTAAAATTAGTCTATTAGGTACATAGGACATTGTGTCATCATGTCTTTGCTCATTCATTTCCATTTTTCCATTAAATGAAGTATTACTTTACAACATCTAGCTAGACAGTCTTACTTCCATGAGCTAGACGTACAAATTAAAACCAAAAAATAAAAAACATGATACTACCTACTGTAAAACACAGGGAAGATAAGAAATCTGTGAAGGGCATTCTTCTCACTCAATACAGTAAGTAGGTACAGCGTTTCCCCACCTCACTGGTAAGTACAGGTGTTTCTTCCAAGTGTAGTTGTGTTTTGTTTTATTTATACAGCAACGTGACAATATGACATCTCAATAAATGAATGCAAAAAAATATCAGAACGTCAAGGCACCCCGCAACGAGGGAACGTGTTTGTAGAATAATTTATATTCTTTAAGTTATCTAGTAATAGTTCTTCTGTCCTGATACAGGTATTTTTATGTACTTTCCTACCTTATATCTTTGGAAATAGAACGAAATATTTTATGTTATTAATTGATCTAGGATTGTAGATACAGTGGTTGTCTAGGACGGTGTAACACTTCCGGTTTTTCTGTAATGAAAAATAGCTCTTTTTCTTTGGAATTAAAGTCTCGGGCGCACGGGACCATAGACTAATCTGTTACGCCGTCCTAGACCGCCACTATACCTACAATCCTAGATTCTAGATTGTATACTATACCTACAAGTACTTACTTACCTAGGTACCATTAACATTGTTTGTAAGGTTTATAAGCTTCTTAAACAGAACATTTTAAGTAGCTTCTTAAAATTACAACACTTGATGCTTATTTTTCAGACTACCGTTTTCGTGTAAGTAGGTAAAACAGAGTTCGATAAACAGAAGATTGATAAATATATTTTCGTTTAAAGCACTTTATAAAAAAAAACTCAGGGTCATATTTATAGTTGCATCAAAATGTATAGATAGTAACTATCCCGGCCGTCTTATTCTATAGCAAAGCAACCTAATAAATCGTTATATTATTATAAAATAGGCGTGTTTTATTAAAATTGGCCAAACCGTTCTAAATTACCAAGTTTTCGCAGCTGAAACAACGGGGTGCCACACGTATATTAATTAGGACCCTATTCTGACTTAATTTGACTAAATCAAGCTGTTTAAATCAAGAGAAAACTTGTAAGCTGTCGCACACACGGTCACTAAAATTTTCATACTTTGTAGGTAAACATTTAAATCAAAGCTTCGACATATTATCGTATCCTACGAGAATCAGTGCCATAGTGAGCAATGCAATAAATTCACGATAAACAAGCGCAGCCAGCTATTGAAATAAACATGTTAACTTTTATTGTGTTTCTGTTTCGCTTGCGCACAATTACTTAAGATTTTCAACGCCCCCCGCTGCTGTAACTTTTTTATATGAAGCGTATTATAGTTTGATTTTATAATTTATTTTGGCGAAACCCCTTTCAATAGGCTCTTGGGGTGATCTGTGGTGAAGGCCTATGTCCAGCAGTGGTATTTCGGCTGATATGATGATTTTCACGCCCCCCCCGCTGTTGTATTTTTTTTAATAATTTTACGAGTTCAATTTTACTTTAGTACTTTTTACATCCTTGTGGAGATCTATGGGGAAGGCCTATGTCCATATTGTCCATGGGCGATCTATGGGGAAGGCCTATTTGGCCAACAGTGTACTTCGGGCGATCTGTGCGATTTTATATTGATTGGGCCATACAAGGTCCTAAATTAATACAAAAAAGTAAACTTTTATAGTATAACAATTTATTCATCACACACATTCTTTACATTAGGTACAGTTGCAGCCACACACTCAGTAACCTTTAGTAGGTATACAACGATATTCTTAAAACTAAATCTTTTGGCAAAAAAAAACCAATCATTCTACTGCAACATTAACTTTGTTTTCTATGCCACTAACTTAATTTTAAATTTACAAAGAAAAATTCTAAGCTTTCTGATCTAGCGAGTTGACGTTAACGCACGCGTTACGCAATTTTTTAATGTACTTTTAATAGTTTTGTTACTCCCCGCCAGAGGCGCCGGAACGGTTTCCATACAAAAATGCGAACGCTCGACGCGTAACGTAGGTAACCGTGGGCAAACTCATGCTAGGCCTACCGAGCCACATTTTCTAAATTCTTATCTAAAGCGGGAACCACCTCTGAGCCCCATCAAGTCGTATCACCTCCCCATTAATCATGGGGTTCTCTACGACACTAGTAACCAGATGAGCGAACTCTTCAGGCTTGCCAAGCCTCGTGGGGAAGGGACCCATCCTCTTCAGGAATTCCACCATCTTCTCTGGCAGGTATCTCATGTAGGGCGTTTCGAACAAACCTGGTTGGTAAAAAAAAGAATTATTATTATTTAGAAACAGTATCCAACTTAATATTGATTTCTACAAAACAATCCATACTTTTTCCATGCAAAAGTAACTTTGTCTATTTCTGTGTTACGCAATCACGCTTAAACTACTAACCGATATGGCTCAAAATTGAAAGGTAGCTTAAAATCACTGCCACACGTGGACACTTTGATAAATTCAGTACAACAACTGGTTCCAAAACAAGACAGACCCCCCACAAGGTGGTCTGGTCAGACCTGGTGAAAGCTGAGGGAGTACAGTGCATGAGGGTCGCTCAAGACCGGTCGTTATGGCGATTATTGGAGGAGCCCTATGTCCAGCAGAACTTCTTTCGGCTGAAATGATGATGATGATGAAGTCCAAATCAAACAGGGTGCATTCACATTCAAAGCTGGTAACAAGCGCTTGTTGGCGCTGGTTCGAAAAATGTTTAGAAAATACCTGCGCGGACATAGACGCTTGTTCCAACGCGAATGTCCGCGCAGGTATTTTCTATACATTTTTCAAACCAGCGCCAACAAGCGCTTGTTATTGTTACCAGCCTCGTACGTGAATGCACCCATTAGGCAGGAACCAGGAAGGCAAAAACTGCCCTAATAAAAATAAATTAGATAATTTAGAATACAACGAACCTGGTGCTATAGTGACAACTCGGATCCCTCTAGACGCCAGATCTCTAGCTAGAGGCAGCGTCATGCCAATAATAGCAGCGGTGGAAGCAGCATACGCCGCTTGGCCTATATCACCCTCGTACGCTACTGTAGCCGCTGTGTTCACTATGACACCTCTCTGTCCATCAGCATCTGGCTTATTCTTGCCTATCAGGCCAGATGCTAGACGGATTACGTTGAATGTCCCTATTGTGTTTACCTGTAGATTTGATTATTGATTAATTATTTAATTTATAAACAAAATTATGGTTTTAAGACTACAAGTTATTATTTTAATTTCATGGACTTGACTCCACTTCAGTGGAGTATTTTGCCAATGTCAAGTTCACAAATTAGTAAAAAAGGTGGGCTTAAAGCCCGGCAAAAGACTACAAGTTAAGAAGAGTGTATGTAAGTTCACATTCAACTGCTTATTTAAATTAAAACACAATTTCATTGTTAAACTGTAAGAAAAGTAATGGGAACGGGCAAAAAAAATTACATAAAGAGCACCATCCACTTAAGGCATATTATATTTTGAAATTTCAATCATTTTATTATGTTAATCTTATAGCTTGTCAATTAATTAATATTGCAAACTAGTTGACCCAGCAAACTTCGTACCGCCTGACCTATTACTATTTTATGCATGTATTATACTTATAAACCTTCCTCTAGAATCACCTTATCAATTAAAAAAACTGCATCAACATCTGTTTTGTAGTTTTAAAGATTTAAGCATACATAGGGATGCAGAAAGCGCTTTATTTTATATGACTATGTATTGATATTGATAAGAAATGTAGGTGTACTTACATTAACGACATCTGTAAATATGTCCAGATCGCTACACCGGTCCTTGTGAAAGTTGTAAACTTGGCTTGTCCGTGATATGCCGGCACAGTTGATTAGAACATCTAATCTACTGTACTTCTCTTTTGCTATACTTAAAGCTTTTTTGACGTCTTCTTCTGAGGTAATCTGTAAGGTAATTTTTCAGATAATAATGTTATTTTAACTACTGTACTGGTTATTGCTTGACTACTTAAATTTTTTGGAGATCAGAAACATTTCGAGTTTTGTTTTACATTATGGATTCCAAAGCACATGCTACCACATTTATTATTATAGAAGGTAGGTAAACAAATACCATGTACCAAAACTTACTGAACCTGAAGAAACTATCACATTTTCACCTAAACTTTTTGCAACTTCTTGTGCCCTTGTATTTTGTACGTCGAGGATAACCACTCTACCGCCATTTTTGACCAGCCTCTCCACGGTAGCTTTACCCAAGCCCGATGCTCCTCCAGTTACTAAACTTACCAAACCCTGAAAGTTTTTAAAAGTTAGGTTATCATAGGTTATGTTTACATTATTTTAAGCCAATATGAATATAAGTTTTTTTATACTGACTTTTAACATGGTAATTCTGAGTGTAAATCGTGATATTCTGATAGACCAGTAAAAACAAGAGGCGAGAAAAGGCTAGTAAAAACGATAAATTTTGATTTGATTTGTTTTTCAAAATTAAAAACACGGCCACAGACTTATTAGTAGACCGCTTCCGCTTTCACAAGCAGAGAGAAGGTAAATCACTAGTCACTACGTTTCACAGATTACATTGTTTATGAGGAGGGGGGGTTTAACACTCTACTCTCAGGATCAGAGAAAGGAAACCGTTTTTTGCAGTGCGGCATAAAATATTTACATTTAAATGCAAAACACTTTCATGTAGTATTCAAAGAGAGAGCATCTTCCTTGTTCTGTGGTATTCAAGTAAATAATTATAGTCAGCTGGGGGTAAATGGGCTATCAACGCGGCTTGGGCTTGATTGGTCAAGCGCACACGGCGTAAATCAACCCGTGTGTAAACTCCCCATTAACCATAGTATTGATTTTTTACTTTGTCGTTTACGTTCAGAAATAAATTAGAGCTATGAGCTATGCAAGAAAAATTACAAAAGTTACACTATTCTTTGATTTTTCTGGACGATATATTATACTATTAAATAGCGAGCTCTATCGTTTTTGAAGTAACAGTATAGATATCTCTTTCTTTCACATTATAACTTTAATTATGTATCTTTTTTTCTCAAAATTTTGTGCGAAAATTTCGTAGTATTTGATTAGCCTGAATTTTATTTATTTAGAAACAAGTCGCGAAGCCGCGTTGTTGCTGAGATCCGAAATCCTAATTTACTTTTTACATTATAAAATTCCTAAGTATTCAGACTGTATTCTTGAAAAAGATAAGAGAAGTAAAATGGCCACAGTAGAGCCACCGATTTTCATACTACCCAAGAAGCGAAACGGGAAAAAGCAAAACCCAATAGCTAGCCATGTAGACCACATTATCACAGTTCAAGTAAGTTTCCATTTTTTCTTTCAGATAATGACAAGAATTCATATTTATTTTCTTTCCTGAAATTATTCTATCTTTATGCTAATACATTGTGTGATGCTGAACTACCTTCTGAAAATTCTTCTTATGTGAATCTAATGTGACAAAACGAATTCTAGGGTACTGATAATGAGCTGCCTGTAAAATACAAGAATGGCTTATCTTCACCGGTCTCGGAGCATGTGGTCAATGGGATCATTCACTCAACAATGGAGGGGTTAAAGTCAAACATGAAAATCAACCTACCAATAATCACTGATGTCAATGATGAGGAGATGAATGAAGCAAATGAAGAACTAAAGGCTCCAGTACAGAAAAACGGATATCAGCCTTTGGCATCAATTAATAACAGTCGTGAGATAATTGACCTATCTCCTATTTACGAGAACTCCTCAGATGCTTGTTCCAGTCATGATGACATGAGAGAAATCAACGAATTCCATAAAAGCAGTAAACTCCTCAATTCAGACAATAATGAGAGCTCGTCAGCAACGCCTATCAGCATGTCACAGACCCAATCAGAAAACAGTTTTGAAATGGGAACCTTGTCAGACAGCCTTAAGAATAGTGCGAAACGCAAGAAACGCGTTAACATCTCTACTGAAATAATTGACAATGAAAACACTGATACTGAAATCACTGCTTTGAGGGTTGCTTCAGATGGCTCAATATCACCCGAATGCTCACTCACAGACAACTCCAGAGACGGCTACTTAACTATGACAGGAACTATAAAGAGAGGCAAAAAGAAAGGACAAAATGTTGATGTGAAACTAAACATTTCAAGAGAGGAACTGGAGATCATTGAAGCTGCTATAGTGGCTGAGGAATATGACAAAATGGACATATCAAAATGCTCTCTTCGCAATGGACCACACATTTTCTTGTTCAGCCTGATCTGCATGCCATTTGTCATTGTTACATCTGCAATTTACTCTTTCTATGTCGGAACAATGACTTGGTACAACATATTTACACTTGTGACAGAAGAACTGACTTGCACAAAAAAGGTATTATTGTCACCTTTAGTGATATTATTGTATCCATTTTTGATAGTGATATTTACAACTTGTCTTGGCATATATGCAGGTATAATACAGTTGACTTTTAGTATTACCAATTGGTGGAAGGAGGTTTGTGACTTTGAGAAAGGTTTTTATGGCTGGCTTTGTAACATGTTACATGTAAGCGAGTGCAGTCCATATGAGGTTGTAGTCTTGATGGATGTGAGAGGCTGATGAACTGGTATTCAGACTGAATCAGGACAGACCTGTTTTTAAGTCCTATTGACTGATTCTTTGTGTGTTTTGTAAAATTTTCTGTAGTTGTATTTTTGTGTGTTGCATGCAGCTGTGCTGTTTCCTATTATTATTGTGTGTAATTTTTTTTACTTTCCATGTTGTGCAAGAGCCTTTGTTTGTGTGCTGTAATGTAGTGTAGTCAATTTTATGTGCCATTTCTCTAATGAGCACAATTTATTCTATCTTCCATGAATCTTCCCCTGTATACTTGTTATTGTAGATATTAATTTATATGTATAACAAAATGTATTGGCTGAATGTAAAAGACAATGAATTTTTGACATGATATCACAATCATTTTATATATGCATAATTTTTACATATCTTAGATTTAGTTGATTTTTTAATTATATTTTAGAAGTAAGGGATCAAATTATTACATTTCATTATTTATGAAAATGAGACGTCAAGTATTTGCATTGTAAAATATATTTATTCACTGTAATAGGCTTCATAGCTTTTTATAATCATGCTTTATTTTAGCCAGAATATTGCCTAAACCGGCAAATTTAAAAATGTACTCATAATCATTAAAATGTACTAAAGACTGATGTATTCTAGTCACTATTGTGGTAATAATTTTTTAAGCAATTAAATGTTCTACATAACAAAAACAATCTTTGTTTTAAAAGTAAAAACTACCGAACAACTATCAAGTAACTAAAATCTATCACAGTCTCATGAGGTTTCCTTTGATTCACCAGGTGGAGCTTTAGGAGGTTTCTGCTTTAGTTCTGCGTCTATTCTTTCCTTAGCCCTGACGATTTTTGATTGTATATAGAAGGAACCTCCGTTTGACTTTTCATTTGATTTGAACAAGTGTTCATATTGTTTTTTTACTTTTTCCATATCTATTTTGTCTACGTTGAGTATCTGCATAGCTTCCTCAAGGGTCAAGCCTGTTGAGGCATTGGCTGCAGCTCTCCTGGTACCTTCGGGTCCTCCACCAGCTCGTTTAGCTGCCTCCTGAGAAGCAGCGATTTCCTGCTTCAAAGCTCGCGCAAATGCCCTGCCCACAACTTGAGCACCAAGCACTATTATTTGAGCAATATACTTAGCCATTTCTTACAAGAATAACGTAAGAATAATGAATTATTGACGACCATTACGACATTATCAGCAATGAAAAAAATAGTAAATTTTGTTTGAAGGTTAACACGTTCAGTTCCGTTCCGAAATGTTAAAAGTTTGTTAGTCCATGCCCAATGTCCATACTTTTATAGAAATTCTGAACGGATTTAAGCACGCACACTCACATCCATCCATCCGGTACCGTACCGTTATACCGTGCCGTGCCGTGTTCACGCAGCCAGCGCAGACGAATCTAAATAAATTATATTTATTTAAAATAATAAATTATTTTGAATAAATATAAGTAGAATGTCCAATAAATAAATCTCAATCACGCACGCACGTGTCACAACACAACATAAACTTATTATCTGAATCAAATTGGTGAATTCGAATCAAGCTACGTTCAGTTGGAACGGGAAGCTACACTACAGCATGGCAAAAAGTCTAGAAATTAATGGAGCACTACTTTCATCATCATCATCATTTCAGCCGTAAGACGTCCACTGCTGGACATAGGCCTCCCTCAAGGCTCTCCATCTGTACCGATCGCAGGTGGCCTGCATCCAGCGTGGACCCGCAGCCTTGCGCAGATCATCTGTCCATCTGGTCGGTGGACGTCCTACGCTGCGCTTGCCGATCCGTGGTCTCCACTCGAGAACTTTTCGGCCCCAGCGGCCATCTGTTCTGCGGGCTATATGACCTGCCCATTGCCACTTCAACGAGCTTATCCGCTTGGCTATGTCGGTGACCCTGGTTTCTCTGCGTATGTCCTCATTTCTGATTCGATCCCGCAGAGAAATCCCGAGCATAGCCCGCTCCATGGCTCGTTGAGCTACTCGGAGCCTGTTCATAAGCCCTATAGTGAAGCACCACGTTTCAGAACCGTATGTCATCACTGGCAGCACACATTGGTTAAATACCTTCGTCTTCAGGCACTGAGGAATATTGGACGAGAAGACGTTGCGTAGTTTCCCGAACGCCGCCCATCCGAGCTGGATTCGGCGATTGACCTCCTTCTCGAAGTTGGACCTACCTAACTGGATGGTTTGTCCTAGGTATACGGTCGGTCACTACTTTATTTAAGGATTTTTATATAAATTGTCCTTAAATAAAACACCATTTAAGCTCAAATTTAGTCAAAATAAACGTATTCATTATCTTTTTTTTACAAGAAGTATTTTTTTTAGGGATTCCATCTCAAAATCATTAATGGTTTAGTTGCATATTCATATTCATTTATTTCTAGACACCACCAAGCTGTATGTAATGTACAGTCACGGACACGGTCGGCGTAACACTTCCGGTTTTTCTGTATTGTAAAATAGCTCTTGTTCTTTGGTAATACAGTCTAGGCCTGACGAAACCATAGACAAATCTGTTACGGCCTCCTAGTCCTTGACTGTACGTACAGTGGCGGTCTAGGTCGGCCTTACACTTCCGGTTTTTCTGAATTGCAAAAAAGCTCTTGTCCTTTGTTAATACAGTCTAGGGCCCACGAGACCATAGACAATTCTGTTACACCCTCCTAGACCGCCACTGTACGTAATGTCAAAGTACTGGCTGTAGATAAAGTAACATCCGTACCATACGGATGGACGGCTAACCAACTTGTGCTGTGCGCCTGCCCTTATTATTTGCCGTTTGCGCGCGCTTTTTTGACAGTTAGTCCGCAACCGTAACAATCACAAAAAAAAATATTGCATTTTTGCAAATGAGTGCTTGTTTTCTGTTTTAACTTAATTTGTTTTTTATTATTCTACGTAAAAACCTAATAGAAGATATTAGGAAGTGTTCCTTCAATTTGTTTTGATATAATCTTGAAACATGGTAAGTTTTTAATCCTAACCTCACAAACAAACTCTGTTTTATCCGTAAAGTTTTGGACTTACCTATTAAGAAGTTGTGGAGCCCAAACATAGCCGTAACATGCAATGTAATCGTCTATCACGTTACCTACCTACAGATTGATTTAATTTAGTACCTATTTTACCACCTGTGTATTGTGTTTGAGGCTCTCAAGCTCCCTCAGTTTTTTATATCAACAAAAGTTCAATGGTAGATCATTGTTCCATTTATGTATACTAAATTATGATTTCTATATCTTAGTTACAAAAGCTTTGCAATTATTAGCTCACGGGTTGGGACCATTAAGCATATAGGTACAGTGACTGTCTAGGATGACGTAAAGATAAAGATATTTATTGCAACTTAGTATGTACATGGTGTAATAAAGGTACATAGCACTTAAAACTAAGTTACCCGGCAAGGGTGTAGCAATTTGGACTTTTGTCCAGAAGGGTTCACTTAAACTAACTTTTTATTATAACACAGGCATAAATTGTATTACATTATAGATAACACACACGTAACAAATTTGTCTATGGTCTTGTGCACCCTAGACTGTATTACCAAAGAACTATTTTGTAACCATTATTATCCTGCAGAGTTCTCCAGCCCCAGATACTCCGTCAGACCGTGACGGAGCCAGGTCAAGAATGACGTCTCCTGCTAGAGAATATGAGATGTTTGATGACGAGGGAGCGATCCTCGGCGATAACCCTCTTGAAGAGGAAGAGGAGGATGGGGAAGAGCTATTCAATGATAATATGGAAGCGTAAGTTTTTGTTTTATTTTCATACATATTTACTAGAAGGGCCAGAGACAGTTGAAAAAGAAATTCCAAAAACTATTAAAATTATCATAAAAATTACTTAATCTTAATAGTAAAAACAAATATGATTAATTTAAGTCCTGGGTTAGTTTTTAAGTTTGCAAATTGTTGCTGGTTGTGGTTCTGTGGCATTTATAAATATACTTACACAATATTTAATTTACATAATAAAGAGCCTTTAGCAGTTTTATTTTAAGTTAATTTTTGAAGTTTTTACCTTACCATATTTTATTGAAACATTAACTTATTATCTGTGAAATATGAATAAAAAATACTCCAAACAAAAAAAGGTCAAAATCAAGTTCATCAGTATGTACTTTATATCCTTTTATAAAATGTAATATTGTATCTTTCAGAGACTACCGTCCCATGCCTGCACTGGATCGCTATGACAATGAAGACCTGGATGATGGAGACTATGATGCCATGTCAATCGGAGACAGGGCAGCCGCCGAGCAGGAGCTTCGGAGACGGGACAGGGATGAGGGCAGGCTGAGGCGCGATGACCGTGGCTTGCTTTATGGTCAGTTGTTAAAGAATACAGAATACATTTATAGGATGAGTGCATAATGTAAAGACTAGCTAAAGTTGTACATTCAATTCCATAATGGAATCATCATGTTTGAGAATGGTTATCTTAGATAGATTATTTATTACTCACTAAATGCATTACTGAGTGGGTCCCGAAACACGACAAGAGACGACGTGGTCGACGCCCCAGAATACGATGGAGCGACGAACTAAGAGCGCACGAACAGGCAGGGAAGTGTCGAAAGGCCGAAAATAGGCTTCTGTACAGCAGTAGGAAAGCTTAGGCTAACAATAATAATAAAAAAAAACAGTCAGAGCCCATACCAGTGTGGTAACTGTAACTGAAAAGTCTGTAATAAATTCATTCAGTTCATTATTTACCCAATAACTTTCCCAAACTTGCTGAAGGAAAGTTTAAAGATTAATTTCCTCCTTAAAACCAGCACACAGTGGAAACAAACATTGGTTGATATTACCTATGATCGCCTACGCTTTCGCATCTGGAGACAAACATAGTCAATTAAATGATGATTTTTTTTAACCCCAGACGAGTCAGATGAAGAGGGAGGCGACGCGCCGCGCGCCAAGCGCCGCCGGGCCGCAGAGAAGGCCGCGATGGGCGCCGACGAGCAAGTGCAGGAAGGGATCGAGAGTATTGAGAACTTGGAGGACACCAAGGGCTACAGTACTAAGGAGTGGGTCTCTATGCTGGGGCCCAGGACTGAGATTGCTAACAGGTATTATTATTATTCCTAGAGGCTGGCCTGCGGTTTTTCCCGCTCAGATTTCTCATAAATACAAAAATCCCGATTTTTCCCGTTCCCGTGGGAAGTATATTGATTTTAATTTAATGGACTTGACTCCGCTTCAGTGGAGTATTTTGCCAATGTCAAGTTTACAAAGTTAAAAGGGTGGGCTTAAAGCCCAGTACGGTTATAATAAGTGGAACCAACGTTAAATCAATAATCAACTGCTAACAGGTAAAGTGCCAATTTTGGCGAAGAGTAGTTTGGTAGTGTATAGTCGGTATTTATTAACCTTACACTGTAATTAAAAAAAACTACTATATTTTTACTCTTGAAACACGACCCTAATCAAAATTTATACAGGGTGTTTCTGACAAGGGGGTAATAAATCAAAGGGGGGATTCAGCTCACCATACCTAACAACTTTCCCAAAGCAACATCGGTCGAAATCTCAAAACAAAAATCAGCCGTCCCGTACATTGACCCCGTCAGCTGATCGAACCAATGTATGGAACAGCTGTTTTTTTTTTGCGATTTTGACCCATGTTGCTTTGGGAAAGTTGTTAGTTATGGTGAGCAGAATCCCTCCTTTGATTTATTACCGCCTTGTCAGAAACACCCAGTATATGTAGAGACACTGACTGAAATTGCCAGTAGACATTATTTATTTTTATTAAAATTTACTTTGCAATAATTATTCCATTTATTTATTGTTTTCTAACTTTATAAATATAGTAAGATGTAAACTTGTAATAAATATTAACATGCTTTTTTTATTTTTATAAATACAAGCACCAAGGAAGTTTCTGACAAAGTAAGAATACTTAATTATAATTTTCAAGGTTAAAATTGGCCAGCTGGCTGCTACTTATCATACTTATGTACATCGCTATAATAAGTTCGGGCCAAGCAGCGACATCTTTTGTATCACATTCCATTTTAAGAAATTCGCCCACCGCACGCTACGAACTCACTTACTGCAATTTCTAGTAAACTTAGTTTTAAATCTTTCCTAATTAAAACAGTTTTCATGAAAGAATACGCTTTTAGCGATAAGGTCTTTATTCAGCTAACTGTTAAAAAAGATGTTATTGTCACTCAATACAATTCAGGCTTCATTTACGGAGACGCGGTGCGTTGCGCGGGGCGTCGTCCTGCGGCCGCCGACGCGTCTTCTTTTACGATATCGAAAATATACCTATGTTTTGATCTTGAAGCGTTGATCGACGCGGGCACCGCCGCGGGGTCCGCGGATGTACCGCGGCAGTGCACGCGTCGGCGCTCGCATCGACTGTGCCAACGCGTCTCCGTAAACGGTCTCATACATTGCTATATGCTTGATTTAATCGCAGCACCCCTACACAACGCCCCGCCTGCCCCTAAATGAGGCTTAACAGTTTATTTATTAATCTCTTCACCCGCAGATTCAAGAACTTCCTGCGTACCTATACAAACAGCAAAGGCCAGTTCGTATACAAAGAGCGAATAAGACGCATGTGCGAGCACAACCTGGCTTCGTTCCACGTGGAATTCGACATTCTAGCTCGGAGAGAACAAGTACTCGCTTACTTCCTACCAGAAGCCCCGTTCCAAATGCTACAGATCTTCGATGAAGTGGCCAAAGAGATTGTACTACAGATCTTTCCGTCATATGAGAGAGTTACCACAGAGATACACGTTAGAATCTCAGAGTTGCCGCTTATAGAAGAGTTGAGAACGTTCAGAAAGCTGCATTTGAACCAGTTGGTGCGGACGGTGGGTGTGATCACAGCGACTACTGGAGTGTTGCCACAGTTGTCCGTTGTCAAATATGACTGTAACCGCTGCGGTTATATCCTGGGACCGTTTGTACAGTCGCAGAATGCTGAAGTCAAGCCTGGCTCGTGTCCCGAGTGCCAGAGCTCGGGGCCTTTTATGGTAAGTTGGTTTATGATTTAATTACTAAATTTTAGATTTGACCGTACTTTATTGGTATATTTTTCCAATGTCTAGTTTAAAAATTAAATTATGTCTGAATTCCAGCTTTACTTAAATTCACTTCTGAATAAGCCAGACATATGTAGGGGCCACATTAGGGCAGACCACGCAATTCTATACGGGTATTGCGATGCGGCCGGCGTTTGCGCCAGTCGCTCTGAGTATAGGTAACGGATAGGTTGTTTATGGAATATACGTTACATTATGTGTGTGTGATCGGGTAATAACCTTTTCTTAAATTTATATTGACTTTCGTTGGTGTGACACCCTAAATATACAAGGGTGGGTAAAGCTCAGCAACCTACCAACGCTACCTCTTGTAGGTTAGTTTCCATTTCAAGCTTTCATCTCATCAAAAACGTCCACTAGTAGAAATAGAAGTGTTTTCCATTAATCAAGACGCTTGACAGCCGGATTGCCGATATCGCATTCAAAGTTTCATCAAAGCACGTTGTTGCGGGTTGTACGAGCAAGCTCTACAATTTTATAATTTGTCAAATAATCACTTTAGCGTTGCCCTACATTTTAGTGTAGCTCCATCAAAACCGCGCGTCCACCTTGCGGCCGACGCGCTCACCTACAATCAGTTGTGAATCAACCGCGCTAGCTATCATATCATAATCATATACACCCATCATAATCTTTATAAGTTATTTACTCGGTTAAAGTTAATTGAGTGGTATCATTTATCCTATCAAGCAGCGTAGATATCGGACACATCAGACCGCGTATCTAGGCACAGATGAACGGACACTAGCAGACCGAACACGGGTGTTGCGTTAGGGCGTGTTTACGTACAAAGTTGGCAACAAGCGCTTGTTTGCAATGGTTCTATGAATGTATATAAAATACCTGCGTGGACATAGACGCTTGTTCCAGCGCGAATGCCCGCGCACGTTTTTTCTATACATTTTTCGAACCAGCGCAAACAACGCGTGCTGCCAGCTTTGTACGTGAATAGCCCTATGTCGCCTTCTTTGTCACCCTAGGGAGAAGACGTGATTATATTTTTCCCAACGCTCGACGACGGAAACGGGACACCCGCGTTCCGTGGTCCTTCTCGGGGCCATTATATCATTCTATACCTACCTGAAGCTCCCTATTGAAGGCTCGTCTGCCACTCCCCAGGTGAACATGGAGCAGACAGTCTACAGGAACTATCAGAAGGTGACGATCCAGGAGTCGCCGGGCCGCATCCCGGCCGGCCGCATCCCGCGTAGCAAGGACTGCATCCTGCTTGCAGACCTCTGTGACAGGTATGATCCAGGAGTCGCCGGGCCGCATCCCGCGTAGCAAGGACTGCATCCTGCTTGCAGACCTCTGTGACAGGTATGATCCAGGAGTCGCCGGGCCGCATCCCGCGTAGCAAGGACTGCATCCTGCTTGCAGACCTCTGTGACAGGTATGATCCAGGAGTCGCCGGGCCGCATCCCGCGTAGCAAGGACTGCATCCTGCTTGCAGACCTCTGTGACAGGTATGATCCAGGAGTCGCCGGGCCGCATCCCGCGCAGCAAGGACTGCATCCTGCTTGCAGACCTCTGTGACAGGTATGATCCAGGAGTCGCCGGGCCGCATCCCGCGTAGCAAGGACTGCATCCTGCTTGCAGACCTCTGTGACAGGTATGATCCAGGAGTCGCCGGGCCGCATCCCGCGTAGCAAGGACTGCATCCTGCTTGCAGACCTCTGTGACAGGTATGATCCAGGAGTCGCCGGGCCGCATCCCGCGTAGCAAGGACTGCATCCTGCTTGCAGACCTCTGTGACAGGTATGATCCAGGAGTCGCCGGGCCGCATCCCGCGTAGCAAGGACTGCATCCTGCTTGCAGACCTCTGTGACAGGTATGATCCAGGAGTCGCCGGGCCGCATCCCGCGTAGCAAGGACTGCATCCTGCTTGCAGACCTCTGTGACAGGTATAATCCAGGAGTCGCCGGGCCGCATCCCGCGTAGCAAGGACTGCATCCTGCTTGCAGACCTCTGTGACAGGTATGATCCAGGAGTCGCCGGGCCGCATCCCGCGTAGCAAGGACTGCATCCTGCTTGCAGACCTCTGTGACAGGTATGATCCAGGAGTCGCCGGGCCGCATCCCGCGCAGCAAGGACTGCATCCTGCTTGCAGACCTCTGTGACAGGTATGATCCAGGAGTCGCCGGGCCGCATCCCGCGTAGCAAGGACTGCATCCTGCTTGCAGACCTCTGTGACAGGTATGATCCAGGAGTCGCCGGGCCGCATCCCGCGTAGCAAGGACTGCATCCTGCTTGCAGACCTCTGTGACAGGTATGATCCAGGAGTCGCCGGGCCGCATCCCGCGCAGCAAGGACTGCATCCTGCTTGCAGACCTCTGTGACAGGTATGATCCAGGAGTCGCCGGGCCGCATCCCGCGCAGCAAGGACTGCATCCTGCTTGCAGACCTCTGTGACAGGTATGATCCAGGAGTCGCCGGGCCGCATCCCGCGCAGCAAGGACTGCATCCTGCTTGCAGACCTCTGTGACAGGTATGATCCAGGAGTCGCCGGGCCGCATCCCGCGCAGCAAGGACTGCATCCTGCTTGCAGACCTCTGTGACAGGTATGATCCAGGAGTCGCCGGGCCGCATCCCGCGTAGCAAGGACTGCATCCTGCTTGCAGACCTCTGTGACAGGTATGATCCAGGAGTCGCCGGGCCGCATCCCGCGTAGCAAGGACTGCATCCTGCTTGCAGACCTCTGTGACAGGTATGCTCCAGGAGTCGCCGGGCCGCATCCCGCGCAGCAAGGACTGCATCCTGCTTGCAGACCTCTGTGACAGGTATGATCCAGGAGTCGCCGGGCCGCATCCCGCGCAGCAAGGACTGCATCCTGCTTGCAGACCTCTGTGACAGGTATGATCCAGGAGTCGCCGGGCCGCATCCCGCGCAGCAAGGACTGCATCCTGCTTGCAGACCTCTGTGACAGGTATGATCCAGGAGTCGCCGGGCCGCATCCCGCGTAGCAAGGACTGCATCCTGCTTGCAGACCTCTGTGACAGGTATGATCCAGGAGTCGCCGGGCCGCATCCCGCGCAGCAAGGACTGCATCCTGCTTGCAGACCTCTGTGACAGGTATGATCCAGGAGTCGCCGGGCCGCATCCCGCGCAGCAAGGACTGCATCCTGCTTGCAGACCTCTGTGACAGGTATGATACGTCTTCCACTCCCCAGGTGAACATGGAGCAGACAGTCTACAGGAACTACCAGAAGGTGACGATCCAGGATCCTAGGCTTGACCCTGGCCCCGGTATGATACTATTGTTCGAGTGGATTAAGAGCCATAGAACAAGGAGACAATCAGTAGTTTTTTTGCGGTTTTTAAAGGATATGAAATTGAAAAACATTATTATATGACAGAACAGACTCCTGAAGGTATTGATAGACAGGTGGGACTCTCCTATGCTACAGCATTGGGTGCAGCTTCACACAAAATTGTAAATAGTTTTAGCTTTAATTTATTTTTTACTAACGTAAATTAAGTCTTTTACTAACAAGCTATCGAAACCTAGATTTCTGAAATAAATTATTTGAATTGAATTGAATAAGAGTAATATCCGTTTCCAATGACCTACCACAAGTAGAAAGACTATTCTTATCACGAATTTGTATGACAAAAATCTAGTTTATTGGTCCTTGTCTAACTCTTTTGTGGTAAAACAGTTAATGTTTTTCACATTTAGAGGTAAAACCATCAAGAACCAAGAACATCAATAAATAGTTTTCCCTAGGTACCGTCACCCGCGCATTAAACGACTTCACCTCAGTCGAATATTACTACAAAAATTATATTCGAATTTCCCATTTTATTAATTACCAATTACTTATTTATTTCCTAAGGTGCAAGCCGGGTGATGAAGTGGATCTTACCGGAGTATACACAAACAACTATGATGGGTCACTTAATACTGAACAGGTAAATTAACTAATTAATTTCCATTCAATATACTTACTTGTTAAATTGGGTCACAATATGAACCAATAACCAATTATCAAATTTGCTTAAAATGGCGGGTGACGTACGTATACAGTGGCGCCCCCAGTCCACGCAAACTTATCTGGCGCACACCTTAGTAACTTTCGTACCTGACTGATTGATTGATGGACTAATTGACTGCCAATTCTTACCCTTTAATACATGTTTAAAACAAAGTCGCTTCCTGCGTCTCGTCTGTCCCTGTGTATGTTTATATCCTTAAAACTATGCAATGGATTTTAATGCGGGTTTTCAGGAAGGTTTATATGTATAATACATGCACAACATAGTAATAGGTAAGGCGGTACGAAATTCGCCGGGTCGACTTTATTCATTAAAATTTAAAGAGTATTTTAGTTATTCGACGTATTTACAAAACAAGTAACCAGAAAAGTAGACTTCCAGTAAATCAATTGTATCAAATTGTAAAACAAATTGTATCTTTATGAATAAAAACTTATTTTTTAATTTATTGTCCACAGGGCTTCCCAGTATTTGCGACGGTGATAATAGCAAACTACATAGTAGTGAAGGACTGCAAGCATATCGTCGAATCTTTGACGGACGAGGACATAGCGTCCATAGTCAAACTGTCGAAGGATCCCAGTATAGCTGATAGGATCGTGCAAAGTATAGCCCCTAGTATTTATGGCTACGATAATATCAAGAGGGCGCTAGCTTTGGCGCTTTTTGGTGGAGAATCCAAAAATCCTGGTTAGTAGAATTTTAGAGGACAGATTTTTTATTTAGTTAATCTATAGGAAAAAGCTATAAAACATAATTGAAGATTGATTTATGCATTCAACAGACATATTGGTAAGTGGTAATTTATAAGACAGACATTATGTTAAGAAAAGCTTGTTAAGGATACTCCACTGCACCTTTTCTTTATAGTCTCAATGTGATAAATTTGTCGCTTCAGATATCGCCTTTTTAAAGTAATTACATACCATACCTTTTAAAATAAGTGATAATAGAAAAAATAAGTACTAATCAATATATATAAAACTCTTTCGTTACTGACTGACTGACTGACTGACTGACTGACTGACTGACTGACTGACAACGCAGAGCCGAAACTACTGGGCGTTGAAAGCTGAAAATTGGCACGTGGGTTCCCTGGGGGGTGTAGGTGAGCACTAAGAAGGGATTTTTCGAAATTCCTACAGGAACGGGAAAAAACGGGATTTTTGTGTTTAAGAGAAATCTGCGCGGGTGATACCGCGGGGCAGCCTCTAGTAAAGTAATAAATTAATGGTTTTCTGATTTTTTGTGTAGGTGATAAGCATAAAGTGAGAGGCGACATCAACGTCCTTATCTGTGGTGACCCCGGGACGGCAAAGTCGCAGTTCTTGAAATACACTGAAAAGGTAATTTATCTAAGTCAAAGTATCCGTAGCTAAAGTAGTTCTCTGCCATTTAACCCGTCAAATGATGAGGACCTGATTATGGATGCTGCCGAAATGATCGTCATACTATGCAAATTTTCCCGATTTTCCATAGAAATATGTTCCTGGTACTTAGTAAATATAATAATATGTTATGTGTTATATACTAAAATGAGGGTAAATACATTCCCTTGCCGATACTTATAACTATTTTCGTGTCACTTACTTGTTTACTTCAATATAATTTTTCCTTTTACAAAAATAACGTTTTTCTTTTGTTTGTTTCCCGCCAGTCACATTTTCACACACTGATTTCACGAAATTTATAGCCACATACCACACTACACAACAATATATCGTAGGCTTGCAAGGTAAGGTTTCTATAATTAGTTTAGTTATTATCACAGAAACCCTATTTACTTCACAATAAATATTTATTTACGCGATCACCAAAAAAATGGCGGCCATCGACTTCGCTAGTCGCAAACTGCCGTGCCGGCCGGTACAGGTACAGTTAGCAAAAGAATTTGTATTATCATTATACAATATATTATAAATTACTTTTATAAACAATATTTTTTCAAAGTAAGGATTATGCTCGGATTATGGTACCTTTTTTATTTCTTATAATTATAATTAATTTTTTATTTGTATAATGTAATGGGTTCATATTAAATTTGATTATCAAATAAATAGGAACTCCTTTAGTAAAGAGAATTTGATGTTATTACGTTTATTCATTATATTCAAATAAATAGATTATATATATAGATGGATTCATGTATCTTTTTCTACTTTATATTATTTGCGTAACCAACCTTTTATTACTTGCATATTTTTTAAATAGGTACGTATTCAATATGAGAGGGCTGCGAGTAAAATAGAAACGGTTTTTATATGTTTATAAACGCCACGAAGAAAACAAAAAACGCTTACACTTAATTATGTATGTATAAGCGTTTTTGTTTTCTTCTCAGCCTTTTTGTATAAGTATATATAAAAATAAGAAAGATTAGAAGTTTAAATATTTTATTTTTTAATTATGCCGCGATGCAAAACGGAAATATAAATAAATAAATATACACATAATATAGATCGGCTATGGCCTTATTTAAAAAAGTTAAGCATTTGTTCAGTTCATAAATATTATCTATGCTTGTCATGTGTAAAATGAAATAGCAAGAAAGGATAAAACATGTATGTTACTAAGCAAGTGTTTTACTTTTTACCCGACTGAAAGAGGGTTAGGTAGGTACGTTTTATAAAGGCTTTGTCAATTAGACGGCGCTATAGTCGCGCTCTTTTATATCACTCACGCTCCTTTACGTTGCGTAGTGATACAAAGAGCGCGACGCTCTGGCGCCGCGTAGGGCTGGCGCTCTAGCGCCGTCTGTTTGACAAAGCCTTTAGTGGTAGTGGCTAACTACAGGCTTATTTTATCAATGCTTTCGTAGCCTTGCGGTAAACAAAAGCGCACGACCGTGTATTTATTATGTTATACTTCATATCTTGTAGAAAATACTTACCCTTACAATTACCTCATCCCGGGAGATACCAGCCTACCCGGACCGGAACACAAATGCCGAAACCACCTAATACCATTTTTACCAAATCCAACTAATGTTGTAGTAGGATTTGATGGTTGGTTTTTTTGCAAAAAAAAAGGGGATTTTGAGAAAACCTAATAATATATGATAATTTGATATAAGCATTGCTTTTTTTTCAATCATCCTGACAAAAAGCAGTTTTTTTTTTGCAAAGAGCCTAGTATAATTGAAAAATTAGGTGGCTAGATTATTTCTGGCTAGTTAACTCGTATTCTGATTGGTTCGTTAAATACCTTTGACGCTACAGAGAACCAATCACAATAAGAGTTGCACGGTAAGCAATATAATCTAGCCAATCAGAGTTAAGGTATCAAATTTTTCAATTATACTAGGTTTTTTGCAAAATAACTGCTTTTTGTCAGTATGATTGGAAAAGGAGTGATGGTTATATCAAATTATCAGGGTTTTCGCAAAATCCCTAGTTTTTTTTGCAAAAAACCTAATTATCAGATCTTCCTACGTCATACACAAGCGTCGCAAATAAAACAAACATTTCGTAAACAATGTTTATATTATTAAAAAAAAATATATATACGCAAAAAAGTCAAAAATCAACATGTATTTATAACTGAAGATACTAGGTAGACAGCTGTAGTGTAGTATAGTCTAACAGTACTTCATCATAAGGAACAGCTTTGACACTTTCTAGCGACTGATATCTGAACATGCTCCAGATGCTCGTCACCCTCTTCCTGGTCCACGTCCATCTCCTCCGTTTGCTCCAAAGGTGCGACGCTATAAATAAAGATATTAGAAATTAATACATATAAAATTTGAAATTAAAGGCATACAATTGTCAACAATAGAAGTCAATCGGCTGTCATGATGATGAATGTTATACTTTTTCATAAGAAAATGTTTCTATAATGTACATAATTCAAAATAATAAAAATCTTTCAACTTACTGGATGGACTGCTGAGGCTTCTGAGCTGTGCGCACCGAAACCCCGGGGTCCCCCACGTACATTGAACCTCCCAGGGTCCGCTGCACCCACTCCGCTCGCATTGCTGGTACTGGTGGTCTAAAGAAAAAAAAATATATATATTCGACTGATAAACCAGTGCTTCAAAAGAAAACAACCAGTATAACTGCTACATAAAAATGTATGTTTATAGGTTATGAGCAAAAAAATTTCTCATACAAAACAAAAAAATACAATTACAGTTTTCTCAAAAATTATACACTATAGAGAAAAAGGTATAGGCACTAAAAAAGTATGTTTATAGGTCCCCTACATAAATATATAAAAAAACATCCGTTACGAAACAAAAAATTTTGTCCATACAAAAGAAATAAAAAATAATATTATGGTTTATACAAATTCACGAAGCTAGTCTAATTATGTATTATTCATGCCATACATTGATTTTTTCATGTTAGTATAGCAAAATATATATTCATTTTACGTTTACTTTTTTGCCAACTGTACATTTTCGTAATTTTGTACCAAAACAAAACATAAACGGTTTTTTTACGAAAATTGTTGTGTTTCAAGCTAAACTGACTGAATGTATCGGTTTCTTACTGAATTTAGCACAAACTTATCTATTTCTAATAAGATTCTGATTGAATTTCTGTTACGATAACAAAAACAAAGCAGCAATGACGGGCATGAATTGTTGCATCATAAAAAGTCTCATCGTCTTTTTACTAATAAATTTTACTCTAATGCTAAAAACTACATACTGTACGTGTAGCCTACTCAATTACCTGTAATTTGAGGTATAATACATGTGATAAACACTTACCGTTTATAAAATACAGAAATATTTCTCTTAGAATCACAGGTCAAAGTTCACTCAATAAAAACCGTAATGGCCGCCTGTGACAGAGCGCGTGGATAGATTTCAACTTTTATTTTTTTTCACCTCGTAATTTGCACTTTAGTCTGGTCAAAATATTCTAACTTGTCTATTACAATACTCTGATTGGTTGGATATTTTTGTCAGGGGCACCAACAGCGAAATCAGTCGTACAAAAAAAAGTATTGCCAACCTAAAAGTCTACGCACAGGGTGTGTGCGTAGGACATTTGCCGTACCAAATTCCTACGCACAGGGTATGTGCGCACGACATTTCGGGGGTTAACATTGATTACTGCGATCGCGCACCGGATGACGATGAGAAGGCAGACCCCCACGAGGTGGCCAGACGACCTGGTGAAGGGCTCAACACCGGTCGGTGTGGCTATTTGTGGGAGACCTATGTCGAGCAGTAGACGTATTTTGGCTGAAATTATGTTTTTTTTTTTTTTTTTCAGATAGCCCCAAGAGCTGTGTTCACAACGGGCCAAGGTGCCAGCGCGGTCGGTCTCACCGCTTACGTCAGGAGGAATCCAACTACAAGGTCTGGACATATTTCATTAATTTTAACACTGCATAATTCAGGCTGCTTAAACTACATTAAAAAAAAGAGTATTCTGATGTGGGTGGAAATATTGGAACAGTTTCTTTGGGTTAAGCCCGAGCGCAGCTAGACCGACGGATTTACAGATTGAAACTTAAACAAGCAAAGGTTTCAATAGCACTTGAAGTACAATAGCTTAAAATAGCTTTACCCCTAAGTTATATCTCTACTTTCCTCCTCATGATATTTTTTTTTTCTTGTCTATTGTTACAAAATTAATTATTCAAGATGTAGAGGATTAAAAACAAGCTTTAGAAGTCACAATAATTCGTTACGTATCTGTATTTTTAATGTGTGTTACGTATATGTGTAGAGTATATAGCGTGAGCGTAAAGTTTCGGAAGCTTACTTGTTCAATTTTCAATCTATTTATCTCTTGATTTCGCACGTTCGTTAGTGCACTGTAAAATCAATGAAGGTAACCTTATTCGTCAGGGAATGGACATTAGAAGCCGGAGCGCTGGTGCTGGCGGACCGCGGAGTGTGCCTCATCGACGAGTTCGACAAGATGAATGACGCGGACAGGACCTCCATACACGAGGCCATGGAGCAGCAGTCCATCTCCATCAGCAAGGCTGGCATCGTCACCTCCCTGCATGCTAGGTAAAGTATTATAGCAGGTCTGGTCTGGCTTACTGCACCTCCATACACGAGGCCATGGAGCAGCAGTCCATCTCCATCAGCAAGGCTGGCATCGTCACCTCCCTGCATGCTAGGTAAAGTATTATAGCAGGTCTGGTCTGGCTTACTGCACCTCCATACACGAGGCCATGGAGCAGCAGTCCATCTCCATCAGCAAGGCTGGCATCGTCACCTCCCTGCATGCTAGGTAAAGTATTATAGCAGGTCTGGTCTGGCTTACTGCACCTCCATACACGAGGCCATGGAGCAGCAGTCCATCTCCATCAGCAAGGCTGGCATCGTCACCTCCCTGCATGCTAGGAAAAGTATTATAGCAGGTCTGGTCTGGCTTACTGCACCTCCATACACGAGGCCATGGAGCAGCAGTCCATCTCCATCAGCAAGGCTGGCATCGTCACCTCCCTGCATGCTAGGTAAAGTATTATAGCAGGTCTGGTCTGGCTTACTGCACCTCCATACACGAGGCCATGGAGCAGCAGTCCATCTCCATCAGCAAGGCTGGCATCGTCACCTCCCTGCATGCTAGGTAAAGTATTATAGCAGGTCTGGTCTGGCTTACTGCACCTCCATACACGAGGCCATGGAGCAGCAGTCCATCTCAATCAGCAAGGCTGGCATCGTCACCTCCCTGCATGCTAGGTAAAGTATTATAGCAGGTCTGGTCTGGCTTACTGCACCTCCATACACGAGGCCATGGAGCAGCAGTCCATCTCCATCAGCAAGGCTGGCATCGTCACCTCCCTGCATGCTAGGTAAAGTATTATAGCAGGTCTGGTCTGGCTTACTGCACCTCCATACACGAGGCCATGGAGCAGCAGTCCATCTCCATCAGCAAGGCTGGCATCGTCACCTCCCTGCATGCTAGGTAAAGTATTATAGCAGGTCTGGTCTGGCTTACTGCACCTCCATACACGAGGCCATGGAGCAGCAGTCCATCTCCATCAGCAAGGCTGGCATCGTCACCTCCCTGCATGCTAGGTAAAAGATACAATAAAACCCAATATTTTTTACAAAAAGAAACCCGCCTTCAACCAACTGGCACATACATAAACTGAGAACTTCCTCTTTTCTCAAGTTCGTTAAAATATGTACTAAAACCTGTAATGTAACAAATACTTTTGTGAAAACTGCATCAAAATCGGTTCAGCCAAACTCGAGATATTCGCGGACAAACTTACATACTTACATACAGGTCAAACTGAAAACCTCCTTTCTTGAAGTCGGTTAAAAAGTGCAGTGGTGTGGCGCCATAGAATACCACCACCCCTTATTCCATAGGTGTCGGAAGAAGGTGACTGAGGGAATATCAAAAGACTGGCAGTAGCGTATTTTTTTTTGTTAAAAAACTTGGAGACCTACTTGATCGCTAACCCGCCTGCCAAACGTGTAAATTATGGGCATTACGGCAAACTACCTATACGGTGTTTTTCATTGTGGCAATCTCTGTGCGAGAGACCTATGTTCAACAGTAGGCGTTTTACAGTTGTGTTGGTAAGAGAAACATCCAAAAACAATAAACAATGGACATAATGGCATGCATATTGCTGTCTATGTTAACTGTACTTTATTTAATTTTGTTTTCACTTTATCTGTGTAATTGTGTCGGTTTTGGTGAATAAATGTTTATTCTATTCTTCTATTCTATTCTATAAAAGCAAACAAAATTCTATGGACAAAAAGACTATGGACTAATCAGACATAACTTTTTTGGTCCTTCGAGCCGGATTTTTCAACCTAAAAACGCTTTCGCTCGTACAGTGGCGGTCTAGGACGGTGTATCACTTCCGGTTTTTCTGTAATGCAAAATAGATCTTATTCTTTGGTAATACAGTCTAGGGCGTACGAGACCATAGACAAATCAATTGTTCAAAAACAAGGATTCAGGACACTGTACAGCCTCCTCAGTAATCGATTTGATTCTTGACGAAACGGAAATTAACGGACGTTTTGACTGCTCCGTGGCTCAGTTGGCAGTGATGTGGACTGTGGGTTCGATTCCCGGGTGGGGCGAACATTGATAGATGAATATCGATGTTTGTTTCCGGTCTGGGTGTAATGTTCGTCTCTGTGTGTGTTTCGGGTACGCTAGCTTTTACTAGTTAGGGGCTCTGAGTGTGATGTTTTATTGTTATTATTAATTAAATATTCCAGATGTTCAATAATAGCAGCGGCCAACCCTATCGGCGGGCGGTACGACGCGAGCCTGACGTTTTCAGAAAACGTCAACCTTTCAGAGCCGATCCTGTCGCGCTTCGACATACTGTGCGTGGTGCGCGACGAGGCCGACCCGGCGAGAGACCTGCAGCTCGCCAAGTAAGACTATGCTTCCCTTAACTTCGCCTTTGCCTCCTCATCTTTTTTAATATGTGCCTTCGAGTATATGCCCCACCTCTCTAGGCTGTGTCCCCCCTCTTACTTCTGACGTGTGCCCCCCCTCTATGCCCATCCTTCTAGCATGGGCCCCTTACCCTACTTCTCGCAGATGTCCGCCGCTCTTGCCTGTACTCCCCTCTAGCCTGTGCCCCCCTCACTTTTAGCATGTGCCCCTTTTTCTTGCGTTAGCTTTTGTCCTCCTTTTAGGCAATGCTCCGGCTCTGATGAGCTGGTGCTCCGGTCTAACCCATGGGAAATGTAACGTGACATTATTATAAGTTATGTTAATTAAAACAATATCCTACAGGTTCGTAGTGAACTCCCACATCCGTCACCACCCGACGCAGCGCGGCGCGGCGCTCGCCCTCGCCAACACCGGCGACGACGAGCTCGCTCTGCCGCAGGATCTCTTGAAGAAGTACATCGTCTACGCTAGGGAAAACGTCAGACCTAAGCTGCAGGTATGTCGTTTAGGAACAATAGAATAGAAACACTTTATTGCATACAAAGTAAGACACAAACACATCACACACACACAACACCACTCACACTCATCACTTCACATCATGGCAGAACTCTGAAGGGAATTATAAATTAGAGATCTTACTGTATCCAGCCTGTGCCGAATCCAGCTCGGATGGGCGGCGTTCGGGAAACTACGCAACGTATTCTCGTCCAATATCCCTCAGTGCCTGAAGACGAAGGTATTTAACCAATGTGTGCTGCCAGTGATGACATACGGTTCTGAAACGTGGTGCTTCACTATAGGGCTTATGAACAGGCTCCGAGTAGCTCAACGAGCCATGGAGCGGGCTATGCTCGGGATTTCACTGCGGGATCGAATCAGAAATGAGGACATACGCAGAGAAACCAGGGTCACCGACATAGCCAAGCGGATAAGCTCGTTGAAGTGGCAATGGGCAGGTCATATAGCCCGCAGAACAGATGGCCGCTGGGGCCGAAAAGTTCTCGAGTGTTCGACCACGGATCGGCAAGCGCAGCGTAGGACGTCCACCGACCAGATGGACGGATGATCTGCGCAAGGCTGCGGGTCCACGCTGGATGCAGGCCACCTGCGATCGGTACAGATGGAGAGCCTTGAGGGAGGCCTATGTCCAGCAGTGGACGTCCTACGGCTGAAATGATGATGATGATGACTGTATTGTATACCTAGTGTTCATGCAAATAAATGAGTGATTACTGTTTAAAAAGTACAAATGTTAAATTAAGGGTGCAGACAATTGAGAATTGTGCCGTGTGGTGGCTTTCTCGAATACCCCATCTCTTTCCATGAGTTTCGTAAAAGGTGACTAAGAATATTTCTGAAGAACGGGCAGCATTATTACATCCCTTGAACAAAAGCAAACAAATTCTTTAGGGAATGAGAAAAATGGATTGAAACTCGAACAAGCAAGGGTTTCAATTTGTGCACTGAAGTTAAATAGCTTTTCGCCCACGTTTCTTTAATGATATTAATAACGCATCACACTCAGAGCCCCTAACTAGGTAGAACCTGTATATAGGGTGCCCGAAACGTACATATACATAGACAAACAATACATCCAGACTGGAAAAACAAACATCGATATTCAATTCATTATAACAATGTTCGCCTCGCCGGGAATCAAACCCAGTAACCCATGTGCACACGCATCTCGCTCCACATCACTGCCAACTGAGCTACGGAGCAGTCATCTTCGCCACTGTACATATGTAAACTTGAAAGTCGCCACTCGACAGCTTTTGTTTTTTAAGGAACCTGTATCAATACGTAGTATAAAACAAAGTCGCTTCCCGCGTCTGTCTCTATGTATGCTTATATCTTTAAAACTATGCAACGGATTTTGTTGCGGTTTTTTTCAATAGATAGAGAGATTCAAGAGGAAGGTTTATAAGTATAATACATGTACAACATAGTACCTAATAGGTAAGGCGGTACGAAGTTCGCCTTATAAAAGCGATAATTGTAAAACTATTGTTTATAGAACATGGACCAAGACAAGGTGGCCAAGATGTACAGTCAGCTGCGCCAGGAGTCTCTCGCCACCGGCAGCTTGCCCATCACTGTGAGGCATATTGAATCTGGTTTGTATTAATATATTACTTTTTTTTCCGGCGAATCTAAAAGCTATACAATAAATAGTGCCCTAAAAATACTAGGCTACATTATCTAGTAGAATCTACAATGGAATACTGTTTTACATCTATACCAATATTATAAAGAGGAAAGATTTGTTTGTTTGTAACGAATAGGCTCTGGAAATAATGAAAAGATTTGAAAAATTATTTTACTTGCAAGGAAGCTACACTATTCCCGTGTGTCATAGGCATAGGCTATATTAGATTTTCAAAAAAATTAGGGATCCTTACTTAAACTCAAATAATGTAACCCAAGGTGCAATATTTTTCCATTGTTTACATATTTTGACAGGTGGTTTGTTGTTGTTGTTTGTACTTTTATTCGCCCATTTTGGGCAGTCAAAAGAACATAGTCTATAGAGCCAAGTCTTTTGTAGTATCTTATATTCTATGGCGAACGAAGTAAGTCGGGACAGCTCGTTTTTAATATTTGCCTTAGTTTAGAAGATATAAAATAGTTTCGCGGGTGGCGCTACTTTATCTGTGCCTCCTAAGGCACTCAGCATCGCACACCTAAGACCCCAAACTAAGGGCCGTGATTGTGACGCACTAACCTTGTCCGGCAGTGATCCGCATGAGCGAGGCGCACGCGCGGCTGCACCTGCGCGGCCAGGTGAGCGAGCTGGACGTCAACGTGGCCATCCGCTGCATGCTGGAGAGCTTCGTGGACACGCAGAAGTACAGCGTCATGCGCGCCATGCGACAGGTACCAGTACTACGTGGAATCCTTCTCGTCCCTTGTAGGGGCGAGGTTACTTGTCGGGTTATTGGCCGATTGGCCACTGCCCGAGGAAGTCTTCTCCTCTTGTGAATGCGGGAGCGACTCCCTCTCAGACCCTTTCGGGGAGGGGGAGTCGGTGACTTCTACTGATAATCTGCTAACCAAATCTCCCTTGCTGGAGCGAGGGCTTGGTGGACTCTTGAGTCAACTCCCCGACAGCTGAGACCTTGAAGCGTCAGCGTCAATCGGGCCGAGGAGTTCGCGCGGGTAGGGCTTGCCGTCCGGTGGTCGCGCGTGCTGGGGTGCGCTGTCCCTGGTGTGGGCCAGGTCGGAGGCCTCAGCGCGCGCGAACATGCCCTGGGCAAGGCGCACGATGAACTCGTCCAGGCTCTCAGGTACCAGTACCACACTACCACAGGTTTTAGAGTACTACGTGCAGGACGGGCACTCCCTGCCTCCCTCAGCAAGTGCGGCGCCACACTCGGCCGCGCTCGGCTGTTTTCGGCCACGCTCGGTCACCTCTCAGTGACGCTCAGTACAAGCTGCACGCCTTATCTCACTCACACAAGCATGATACGCGTGCACGTACACGAGCTAGTTCTGTGTAAGGTTGAAACTGCCCTATCCTTGGCACCTCTTTATTTATTGGCATCGGTCCATTTAGAGGCTAAATATGAAACATTATACAGCAATCAATAAAATTGCAATAAAATATCTATCTGTCAATCAAAGTTCCTAACACAAAAACTGATAAACAATCCCTCTCTTCTCCGACAGACGTTCCAGAAGTACCTCTCATACAAGAAAGACCACAGCGAGCTCCTATACTACATACTGAGACAACTAACACTCGACCAGTTAGCGTACCAGAGAGGGTTACAGGGCGCCGCCCTCGGCCACGTTCCGCCCGCCCTAGAGATCAGCGAACGAGACCTAGCTGAGAAAGCGAGACAGATCAATATAACAGACTTGAAGCCTTTCTATGAAAGTAACATTTTCAAGATGAACAATTACGTCTATGACGCTAAGAAGAAGATTATCGTTCACATGATGCCGGATGCGCCGGCCGTACTTGATGGTTAGATATATTGGTACTCAATCTTTTACATAATCAGAGTTAAGGCGGTAAGTCACGGTATGGCGCGAAATTCAAATTTTTTCGCGTTTTTTAATTATTCTGGCGAAAGTATTCGTTTTTAATAAAGTTTTAATGAATTCGCGTATGTAAAAAACCATTTCCCACATTGTAATACAACGTTTTTAAAAGACAGACCTACTAATTTTGTGTCTAAGGACCTAACTTGATTTTTGGCCTTTATGTCCTTAACCCATTCAGCGCCACGGGCGCAACGTATGCGTCCGTTAAAAACATATCCCCAGGCGCCGAGGACGCCGGCTGGCGCTCGCACTATTTTCAATTAAAACCATACTAAATAGGTTATTACAATATTATTTTTACTGAAAAAAGATACTCAAGGATTTGATTAAAAGGCTCTAATTCATGCTTTATACTTTTTTCATACATTTATTATATAGAAATAGCCATCGAAGTTCAACTTGAGATAAAGTTAATTCTATTTACTCAAATTATTTTATTTAAATGCAGAATTTAATAAATTTAATAGAACTATACATTGTAATTTTTTGAGATTTTTATGTCGTCATTTAGTATATTTTGGAACAGGGCACATACGTTGCGCCCGATGGCGCTCGAGGAAGTGTATTTTTCGGTTCGCGCGTGCTACTTTGTTCAAGTGCAGAGGAAAATGTGAATTGTAAGCAAGCAGTTAACGCCGCTTTTAGGATTGAAGTGGTAAACTGTTTCGACTTTTTGTAATTATAAAGGTGACCGTAGATTTGAACAAGCGTCATATCACCTATTTTGTATTCAATGAAATAAAGATAAGGCGGTAATTTATCGGTGCTTTTAAGTTCAAACGAAACATTTTTTGTTTAATTTCATTAACTGTGTCGGTTAATTATAAAGAAACATTTCAAAAATATTCCGAAAATCACACAATACATAATCTTTGCAGCTGTGCGTTTCATTGTTTTTAACATTAGATTAGGAAATTTTTTTGAGTGGTCGCCGCTCGCTATTCTTTTGTCTTTCGATCATAAAAGTGCACAGCTTCGGTTCATTGCCTATTGTTTTCAAAAATAAAGAAATGTGTTGACATTTTTTTTTGGTTTTTGCATATAATCCTTCTTAGAAAAAGTGTACACGTAAACATTGGCCCCGAGAGCATACCTACTTATAAAAAAAATGTTGGTTTAGGTAGTAAATGTAACGGCAGGTTAGCCTCGGTCTAATCGTTAGGTACTGCGGCGTATCTCTTCTCTTGTTTGTATTTCTGTGAAATTTGTGACCTGGTTGTAAATCCCGATAATCCGATTTAAATCAAATGACCTGGCTATGGATACTAGCACTACGAACCCTCCTAAGACTGATCTGACAATGAACACTGGCACTACAATTGATATGGGAATTGAAACTGGTACTCTGAACCCTCATTTGATGATTAATCTGGCTATAATAACAGACAAATTAAGTTCTTTGAATCCCTTTTCAGAACATGTAATCAACAGAGATGTTATCGCAATAAACTGTAAGTACTTTCTAGTACATAAGAAACTAGTACAAAGTACTTAAATGGACATCATTTTAAGAGTGTAAACGCCAGAATTTAATTTTTTGTTAATTAGGATAACGTTTCCTGTTTACAACTAATTGAATCACTAAATCATTGATTGATCATTGATTGTAATAAAGAGTCTATCTATCTATCTATCTATCTATCTAAATCTTAATTCAGAGAATCCTATAAATCCTATTACATACTTCTTGAATTTGGTATGTAAATTGGATTTTGCTATAAACATTTGTACGATGAGTAATGTATAACTATTTGGACGATGAGTTTACTGAAAATGAATTGGCGGGCTTAGTGGTTGCAACTCGTCATTTATCGGAACCTAAATCTGGAATGATTCATCAGACTGTGAATGAATGTAATGAAGATGAAATTTAGTAGAAGAATCATTACATAACGAACAGGAAAATAATATTTTTAATGAAAATGCTGAAGAATTATAAAGATGTTCACCTCGAAACGCCAGAGTGGAGTCATGAGCATCCACGTATCAGATCAAATTTAAACATTTTTACTGAGCGTGTTGGTCTCGATACCACATCGACATATTTAAAATCACCGACAGTTTTTTTCTTTACTTTGTTAACTGGAGAGTTTTATTGTTTTTACTTAAAAAAACATTAATGCTTGAAACCTGTTTCTTACTTTCACAATATTTCGACAAATTGCACTTTGCTTTGACATAAAAGTCAGGGGATCTATTGCCGTTTAAAATGAAAATTAGAATGTGAATCATCAATACATAGTATAAAATGAAGTCGCTTCCCGCGTCTGTCCCTATGTATGCTTAAATCTTTTAAACAATGCAACGGATTTTGATGCAGTTTTTTTTATCGATAGAGTGATTCAAGAGGAAGGTTTATAAGAATAATACATGCACAAAGTAAAAAGATAGGCGGTACGAAGTTCGCCGGGTCGACTAGTTTTAACATAAGATATGTTTACATTGCGGGTATATAGGTGAATCATTTTGTCTACCCACACAAGAGATTCAGCTGTAAACCCGCAATGTATACTTATATCATGTCAAAATGTTCTCATTCTTATTTTCATTGTGAAAGGCAATAGCATAACATTTCTCCAAACCGTCCACAAATCTAGATCTTGATGCCCGCGCCATTCTCCTTGTATCGTCCACGCGGCCACCATCAAACCTTCATTACTTCTTTAGGCAGTGGTTCGACCGCCGATGATGAACGAGAAACAAGTAGAACTAGAAAGTATTAAACGAGTTGACGATCAGTGGAAGGCGATTGTGTAGTTTGGATAGTTTTTGTCACCGGGCAACGAGCGATTTCTCGCGCCACTCGCCCGTGGTTGCTGCCGTCAGTGCGAGCGAGCATCGCTGAACGAGCCCTTTTTTTTAAAAGCTAGTCGTCGCCGGCGGCAGTGTGAACAGTCAGAGAGCAACTATTAATACATGCATTACTTTACTTTACACAGAATGTTTATGTATTGTTCGTGTCTTGAGCGAGAAAATTGCTGATAGTTGTCGTTCTCTCGCCTACAGAGTCGGACTCTGCCTTAATTATGCTTCGAAAAATTTCTGGTTTTCACCATTCAGCGTTGACAAATATCGACATAATCTTACCACAATAATCATTGTTTAATTCAGAACTTGGTGGAATTTTTTTATTTTTTTAATTATTATGCCAAAATTTTGTGAATCCTAATCATGATATCGGTCCTGTCTACATACTAGACACTTTGACAAATTGCGAGATCTTTAAGTGTGCAAAATATTAAACATTAGATATGATATTCGAATCCTCTTTTTCTGATAAAATACACCAAGCCTTTTTAAGTTCTTAAAATAAGAAATAAATTGGCAGCTACATTTAAAAACTTTTACTTTAGTCAGTCAATAAATAAACTAAAGTATAGCATTTGGTTGTTGAATAAGAAATTTTCTGCGTAAACACGTCCATTTTTACTGCCAAAATCGGTAGCTTTTTAGGTGATTTTTACAGCTCGCGCAGCGCCAGGGGACGCCGCACTGTCGGCCTTGCGCGGCGAACGAAATCATTGTATGGTGGCGTGGCGCGTTGTGTTTTTTGAAATCGGGGTGGAGGTGGAAGAGTTAAGCACAAAATCAGTAGGTCTGTCTTCTAAAAACGTTGTATTACAATGTGGGAAATAGTTTTTTACATACGCGAATTCATTGAAACTTTTAAAAATATGTATACTTTCGCCAAAATAAATAAAAAACACGAAAAAAATTGAATTTCGCTCCATAGCGAGAGTTACCACCTTAAGGCTTCAAATTTTTCAATTATTATACTAGTTTTTTTTTTTTTCAAAAAAACTACTTTTTGTCAGGATAATTGAAAAAAAAAAGTAATCCTATTATCAAATTATCCGAGTTTCGCAGAATCCCTAGGTTTTTTTTTTTTTGCAAAAAAACTGAATTATCAAATCTTACTATGACACATATACCTATGGATGGAAAGTACAAATAGTTTTTTTTTTTTATACGAAGTATGGTTTGAAAGAAAGCATGAGATTAAACAACTGTAAGGCCAGATAGGCCGCAGCGTAGAGACCGAGAGGATAGCAATTTAAATGGTTTCTACTTGTGTTTAAAAAACTGTATCTGAACATATCTATGGCACAGGATTCAAAGCAGGTTTTCGATTCGGATTTTAAAATTCTAAGCTACTAAATAAAATAAGGTTGAGTACTTATATACTTACCGTCTTATTCATAAAGATACAGTAGATTTTAAGTAGCCTTACAGGAGGTCTACTTCTCTGGTTTGTTGTATGGTAAATAGTTGACATCCAGTCTAAATTGACATACGTCAAATAACTAAAATGCTCTTTAACTTTTTATGAATAAGAGGATTAAAAAATAATACGCGATTGGTTTCAACCCTGTGCAATAGAATTTTTAGGACCAGTTCAAATGATTTGTCAGACAAACCTAAATGTGCGTTTTGCAGAATTTTGATAAATTTGTACAACAATTTCTTTATAATTATAATTTTGATTTTTTTTTTTGTTTCTTCGCACTGCCTCGCCAGATGTGTGCTATGCTAAGGCTAAATTGTTTCGTTCGAAACCGCCTACAAATGTAATGGAATAGTTTCATAATTAAAACTTATTTTTTATAATTTAACTTACCTCATGATAAGTGTTTATTTAATTTAAGATCTGTTTTTATTTTAAATACTTTAGTAACTTGATTTGGAACTCCACATTTTGAGTGAAGTTCAAGATTGTTCTAAACATCACATAACTGCTGAAATTGTTAAGGTTTTTATTAAACCTATTCATTCACCCAAAAGTACCTGTTTAAATAATGGAATGTAAAATACCTCTTGATACCCACCAACCACTTATAATAGTATTGTTACGCTAGAATAACTTTTAAATCAGTCCTTTTTAACTCATGTAAAACAAGTGTTCGAAGTATTATGTGTTAAGGAATTAGTTTTTTATTACTTATCTGTAAGTTAGGTTACTTAGCTTACTATCTTTTATGTGTTGTGTTATTATAAGTTTACAATTATCTTATAGACTTTGATTAATCACAACGTGCCTCAAGTACAAATCAGTACAGAAGCGAGCACTTCAAGATCCCCATTTGAATAGTAATTTCGTTAGGTGTATGTGCTGGCTACTGCACCATTTTATTGTTAAATCATGCCTTAATTTCCTTTATGCATTTCAAAATGTATCAAACAATAATAAATATTGTATTTTTATAAATTTTCGTATTTTATTTAAACCGCCTATCCACTAGGCAAAATTTGGCGTGCATTTGAATGCTCACTGTGCATTATGTCGCGCACCAAATGTTGCAGCTTTAGGCCGCGTCCTGCGTGGACGACTCAACGCGAACGCGATTGCGAAACGATCCGATGCAAATTTAATGCGGTGCGATGCGGCTACTCTGTCCTACGTGGGCGCGAACCGTCCCCTCCCCCGCCGTTCAGTTCAAAAAAAATATGGCCGACGCGTCCACTAAGCGCTAACAAATCAAGTCAATCGCGTTCGCTTCGTCTCACGCCGACAATTGTTTTTTCGCGCCGCATTGCGTTCGCATCCAGATTATTCCAGATCGCTCACGTAGGACGCTCCGTTAGACCAGGCGCGCACTAGCGGCCGGGCTGCGGAGGCCAGGGTCGCAGCGGCCAGCGAGATACATACATACATTACATTGGTATGAAATCGATATGGTTGGTTAGCGCGCACGTGGCCGCACACACGCGGCCAGCGACCCCATATATTTTGCTGGCCGCCGCGATCTGGCCGCAAGAGCGCGCCTGGTCTTACTTTATCATATTATTTCAGTATCAAGCATGTAACAAGCGGTTGACCCATAAAAATCCTACTTTAAATAAAATAAATAATTCTCTTTACTCAAATCTTTTTATATCAAATCAAAATTAATAACAAAAAATACACAGAAATTTTATTTTAAACATTAATTATTATAACTATTACATTGTCTTACATCAAGCTTACAGCACATCATAATCTAACTAAACTACAGACAACATTCTATTCTATAATATTAAAAAGAAAACTTAGAAATAAACATATTCTTTCTGTCCTTGCAATAAAACAATCTCTATACAATCTTAGCCTAAAGACAAAGTTTCATTTATTTTTACTTCCTTAAATTCCTCCCAAATGCTGGGCTTTGAGCCGCATCTCCATTTAAGACTTTCTATGAACTAATACATTCACAATAATACATCTAGAATATGGCAGGTTGTACATCTTAAAGAAACAAGACTACAGTAGGTATTGAGTTAAGAACATTTGCAGAAGATGCAAACACAAATAAATTCTTGTTACTGATGACGAAAATATTCAATTAACAGGGCGGGTACAATACACAAATAACACATGACATAGAAAATAAGCTGAGTAAATATTACAATGAAAAACTATAACCTAACTATGTGACACCCTCTTTCTTGGCTTCACTGTATTATATATAGTCAGGTAATAAAACAATAGATCTACAAAATGTCCAGCATTGTACAAAAATAATATACATGACAAATGGGAATATGGATAATGTTAGTCTGACTTTGTACATTCGATGTTCAAGTAAAAAGAGTATCAATCTTTTAATAGAATTCTTTTTGGATAATGATTTTATTGTTATGAATTTGTTGATTAAATTGTAAAGCGAACAGATTCATATTAATTTCTGAAACATTTTATGCCAATGATTTGTGAATCTAGTTTTAAAATTATATAAAAAAAAAACAAGTATTAATAATAGTAAAACATCAATAGAATACAATATCCTTCCTAAATTCTCTTACACTCTTACAACTAGACATAAAACTTTTTACATAGGCCTAAGATCTTTGATCATCAGGCCTAGCAGTCGCTTCCACTGCAGGAACCTGATCCACTTTTGCCGTCTGACTCACTGCCGCTGCTGCTGTCATCATCGCTGTCGCTGTCTGAGGAGTCGGAGCTATCTGAAGAATCTGATGAGCTATCTGAGGTCCCGCTTTCAGAGTTGTCTGAACAGTCTTTGCAGTCCATCTTCTTCTTTTTGGCAGGAATCTTACATTTCTTATCATCCCTGCTGTTAAACAAAAAAAAACTTACTTTTACTAAAGTAAGATATTAATTCCAGTCAATAAATTGACATTTCCAGTATTGCCTACCACCTACTAAATACCTGCAATTGTCATAGGTACATTAATAAAATAAAGCATCACTAAATATCTAAATCTATTTGCTATTGTACTTTAGCTATGTAATAATGTAACATTGACAGAACATATGGTTGAAATTATTAGTATCTGAACTCAAAACATATATTATTTATTTTAGTATAAATATATATGTACGAAAGTTAAAAAAATAAATTAACTAGGAAATATAGGAATCGCAGACAAAAAAGGATTAGATTTTCGATGTTAGTCAAGAAAAAGCAAAATTTACATTTGAAACAATTACCTACTTACAATTTGTTCTATCTAGAATAAATTTGCAGACTACCCACACTTGTTATTTTGTATTATAACGGAAATTTTACAAATTTAAAAAAACAACTTCAAATACAAGGTATCTTCAACGGTATAATTTTTGAATATCCTCGAAATATAAAATTTGTAGGCAAATTGAATTTACATGTTTAAATTTACAAAAATACATACAAATACTTGGGGTACCTACCTACATTAAATTTATATTCTTACCTGCATTGTCCTTCCTCCTTAACTTTCATGTTCTTCTTGAGGATCTGGGTGCGGGAAGGTCGGACGAGGATTTTCCTTTTTCCTTTGCACTCATAGCTCCAGTGGCCATACTCGAGACACTTCTGGCAACGGATGCCTTGGGGGAACGCTGCGGCCAGCGCTGCTTCCCTGTGAAAAACACGAGTTGAAAGGATTATGGATTATTGAGTTATTATAGCAAGATTAGAAGATATTTACTTCTTCCTCTGGGCTTGGTGCCTGTTGTAGGTGCCGAGCGTCATTTTGATCGATGGAAAATCGACGCTGCAGTATCTGAGGGTAGTTTCAGCCGTTAAATTGGGGACGCTAGAATTCTTGGCTATTCTCCAGCAAACAGGATGATGCACAAATCGTTAATAAGTAAGAATAATGAAAAATTCTGAAATCGCAAAATTTGCAAAACAAGCGTGGTGGTGGGGAAAACAGTTTTTTTTTACTCTGTGGCTGGCAGAGAGAAGGTAAATCACTACTCTGTGGCAGTGCATGCTGGCATGGCAGCGTTGCCATTTGAGATAATGAGACTTTCCCGGAGATGTAAAAACAATGTACAGTCACGGACACGGTCGGCGTAACACTTCCGGTTTTTCTGTATTGCAAAATAGCTCTTGTTCTCGATGTAAAGCCTAATAATTCAGGGTGATAAAATTAAAAATTATAACACCAAACACATACATAAACTTACGCTCGTATGGTAGGTATCTGCAAAAAAATGCACGATGTTTTGTCTAATTTTATACGACGACGATAGACGTTTTTGATGATACTAGCATGTTACGTGTATCGTGTATGGAATCAAGCACTAGGGAAGTAAGAATAAAAAAAATGTCCGGTCTGGCTCTCAGAGTAAGGAAACCGCCGCTTGGTCTTCATTAATCTGAGGTCTGGCTATTCTTGTTGCGCCCCCCCAGAGTCTACGCCCTGTGCCCAGTGTTGCCGTTTTAGCGCTTTTCGCGCTAGATCTAGTGCATTTTTTGGGTCTTTAGCGCATTTTTTTTCGTAACTATGCGCTAAAAAATATTTAGCGGAATCTGGCGCATTTTTCAACATTGGCAACCCAATGAACCCATAGACTTAATTAAGTCTATGGTAAGGAGGTTTTTGGTGACAAGTGTGAAGATTATTTCGGCTGTATGGACTATGAACTTTTGCCTGCCTAAACTGAGCGAAAGAAAATACAGCAACAAGTCTATGGTCGGTAAAATCAACGACTGATGATTTTACCCAGTGTTGCCGTTTTAGCGCTTCAAATTTATTTAAAGTCTCGTGTTCTTATTTTTTTCCATTTTATGTAAACATAAATGAATAATAAAAATATAAATAAAATTTAATAGGTGCTACAGTGCAACACAAAAAACTAGAAATTAAAAACTGGCAACACTGTATAGAAAATTTCAAAAATCCGACTAATTACGATACAGTGTTGCCACTTTTTAATTTCTAGATTTTTGTGTCGCACTATAAGAGGATATTTGCTCAATTTCTGAAGGAAAAAAAAAATTCAAGTAATATTTACGGAACTTAGTGGAAAACTGGTGCAATTTTGGCAAAAATTTAGCGCATTTTAGCGGATTTCAGAACCCAAAATTTAGTAGGAATCTGGTGCATTTTTGGCATGAGTTTAGCGCATTTTTTTTTCTTT
Source organism: Euspilapteryx auroguttella (assembly GCA_951802225.1). Lineage (NCBI taxonomy): Eukaryota > Metazoa > Arthropoda > Insecta > Lepidoptera > Gracillariidae > Euspilapteryx > Euspilapteryx auroguttella. Next base: position 2,445,098 of record OX637660.1, on the reverse strand, counting down.
AAACGGCAACACTGCCTGTGCCTGCTGGGCACTGCATACACGAGTTTCGGCTGTGCGCGAAGCAACGTGTTTTTTTCTATGAAGTGTCCAGGTGTAGTGCAGGTGCAGCACAGCACAGTCTTTTTCAGGATATAAGACGGAGACTATAATCGATAATTAATTTAATTAATTAATTTTGTCCTTGTATTAAATTCACCATAAATATTTGGCTTCGACTGATAAAATAGCAATAAATTATTGCTTATTAATAAAATATTTATTTCATTTATATTTAATAATAGATTTAGGTATGTTTCTACATCAAAGAAATAATAAAAGATTTTTTGTGGGAGACGACATACGTACAAATAGCCAATCCAATAAAGCATTATGCTTACTTGTTTCAGCGTATTTTATATGAAGTACTTAAACTTCAATCCAGAGCTCAAAAAAACTCTTAAAAACCCTTATTGAAGTTTCGCCCGAATGATTCATCAAACATTCCCCGGAATGGCCCCCAGAGGCTTAAAAAAACTGCTGAATTTTGCAGGGAGTCCCCCCCCATCTGGCATCACTGCTGTGGTCGTTAGGGGGGGGGGAGGTATACTAACCACAGGTTAAATATTTAGTTTAGTTAGTAATGTATGGCTCAGATTTTATATTTTTCTATTAATTTTTGAACGAAATTTACGTTTGTTTCATTACACTTAATTTAGTTTACTAATGGTTTACTGGAGCCTGTGCCTGCGTCTGCGAAGTGAAAGGCTGTCAGGTCAGAGCTGATATATAAATAACTAAACAATAAAATGAAACGTTTTTAAAAGTGACAGTTTCCAAAAACGTCATTTCAAAACGCGTCACAGTAGTGAAGCGCATTTTGATTTTGACTGTATAAATGACAATAAAATGTACTACTAATTTTGAAACCCGCCTTAAGGCGGTAAGTCACGGTATGGCGCGAAATTCAAATTTTTTCGCGTTTTTTAATTATTCTGGCGAAAGTATTCATTTTTAATAAAGTTTTAATGAATTCGCGTATGTAAAAAACCATTTCCCACATTGTAATACAACGTTTTTCGAAGACAGACCTACTAATTTTGTGTCTAAGGACCTATCTTGATTTTTGGCCTTTATGTCCTTAGGCACAAAATCAGTAGGTCTGTCTTCTAAAAACGTTGTATTACAATGTGGGAAATGGTTTTTTACATACGCGAATTCATTTAAACTTTTATAAAAATATGTATACTTTCGCCAGAATATGAATTTGAATTTCGCGCCATAGCGAGAGTTACCACCTTAACTCGTTAAAATATCCTTTGACGCTACAGAGAACCAATCAGAATAAGAGTTTACCAGCAAGCAATAATCTAGCCAATCTGATTAAAGGAAGGTTTCAAAGTTTTCAATTTTACTAGGCTTTTTGCAAAAAAACTGCTTTATGTCAGGATGATTAAAAAAAAGTAATGCTTATATCAAATTATCCGTGTTTTCGCAAAATACCTAGTTTTTTTGCAAAAAACCTAATTATCAAATCTTACTACGACATAAATATACGTAAGAATAAAACCACAACAGCAGATTTTTATCCGCGCGGTTTTTTATCCGCTAGTGCGGACACTTCCATAGGATTCATTAAGTTACATAAAAACCGCGCGGAAAAAATCCGCCTGTGCGTTTGAAGCCTAAAGAAGGAAATTTTAATAAAACGCAGTTAAATAGTAAGAATTATATACTAGTCGACCCGGTGAACTTCGTACCACCTAATCGAATTCTATTTTGTGCATGTATTATTCCTATAAACCTTCCTCTTGAATCACTCGCATCAAAATCCGTTGCGTATTTTGAAAGACATAAGCATACATAGGGACAGACGCGTGAAGCGACTTTGTTTTATACTATGTATATTGATATTGATACAAGATATAATTTGAATAAATTAGAAAAGTATTAATGAATAAATTAATTAAAATTTTCTTTATTAAGTTTAGTTTAATTCAGTTACATTACATTGTATATTCAATACACAAATTTAAACTGAATCCTTACATTACTTAAGCCATTTGAACATTCAATTTAAATTTTTGTAACAATACTGAAGGCTATTTAAAAAAATTGCTCAATGAAACATTTATAATTAATTCCTAGAACGATAAAATATCAAGATTGTACGCACACATGCGTATCTGAAGATTAGCCATAATATGGCTTACCATATTATGGTCAGCTCAGCTTTAGTTTTGCCACCATCGATAAAAATGATTGAATATGTCCAACTAACGTCACGAGATTTATTTGATTTGATTTACTAAAGATATGTAGGTAGTGTTAAAAATATATAAAATATTTCGGTATAAGGGCATTTCTACGGACGGGCGAAATTCAGTGGCAATTTGAAAATAAAATATACGCCAATAAAGTAGGCTGCTCAAATTATTTCAGCCACAACTATGTATGGGTACGCAGTTGGAGAGCATAGAAACATTTCTGAAAATTTAATATAAATACCAGAAAAAAAATCCGAAAGTCATAAAACCTGACATCGGTGGGGTGTCCTGTTGCCGAAATTCATGAAAGAGTCACTTGTTACAAATTAATGAAGTGATATTTGATTAATTTATATATATTCACGCCTTGGCGATGAGTGTATTGAGGCTGTAGTTACCATGAAAAACCAAAAACTTCTATTATTTTTATAATACACCAATCTGAATGAGCGTCCTGGAATTCTCCCTCATTTCGGTGGTGTTTACAAATCATCACCCACAACCATAGTGGTTAACGTTTCGAACTATCTGAAGTACTCCGCAGCTTGATTCAGTCATGGCCTACACGCCGCGAGCCTGAAATCCGTGCCCCGCCGACATTTCAGTAATTATTTTCAGGATAATTGTGACACGCGGTGGTTTTGGGTACCCCTCAGTCCTGAATTCGGTGTAGGTAATTTTTTTCTAACCGTAAGAAATAGTTAACTTTCAACTAGTGCCATGCACTCGCCATTGGGTTGGTATTATTTGATGTACAGATGATTGTTATGCTGTAATTTAATTCCGAGTTAAATTTTTATTTGTACTCTTTTGTGATTTCGCTGATTTTGATTAAACCTGTTTATTTATACAATTATTGAGCCCTAGTATTATGTACATCACTACCTACGTCAGTGTCAGTTGGGCAGAGGGAGACAGAGAGAGTGAAAGAGAGATAGATAGTGGTTAGTTGGTCAACTTTGATTTGTGTTTTTATTTTCTTTCTGGGTTTGCGGGCTTAGAAATTGTTTTTCTGAGTTTCGTAATCCAAAACAAATAGCCAATTATAATAATTTCCAATTTGAAATGTCCGATAAATTTACTATATTAAAATGTCGGATTGGTATTGGCGGGTTATGGCATTAAAAGCCGCTTTCGTAATAACATGTTTCGCTTCATATCTTCGAGCTGATGATAATGTGCAGAAACTACCGTTTTGCAATCCACACTCCGCAGATAGTTTACCAGGACTAGATGAGTAAGTAACTACATTTAAGAATCTCATAATCTCAAAACCCAACCTTTAAAACAATAGCAAAAGTTTTATGTTTACAGTTGCACTGAGGTGCTTATTTTTTTCTAAAAAACCTCAACAATGAGTCATTGCCAGTTAACCAATTAGAAATTGAACCTAGATGTGATACCTGAATATATTGTAAGCAATATGTGCAAAGCAAACTTTTGGGTAGCAGCTCTCTGCTACCTTGCACTAACTGCCTTGAATCTAACACAAAAATAAGGAAAAATTGTTCGAGGTTGACCCTCAAACAGAAAAAGTGTACTACAGTGAAGCCATGGTAAAGGCTCGGCAAAATCTTTCAAACATTTAGTTTAAAATGCTTTGTAGCGGCAAAATATATGGGCCATATCTACACTACGCCATGCTTTTACTGTATTACTACTTATCTGTGTTTTTGGCCTTGCAATGTATTAATTATTGTTTATTTTTAATTTAAGAAACATTATTAAGGCACTTATAGATTTTAGCTGTAAAGGTGTACATAAATAAACTTTATTTTTTTTATTCAAGAAATTACACATAAATAAAGTGTAGTTTACACTATGTAATTTGTAAGAGTTTAGTATGTTTGGTTATTAATGGGGTTAATATCATACTAGTAATAAATAATGCAGTTAATAATGAATGACTAACAAAATAGTCTTTTAAAAAAAAATATAGAAAAAAAAGTAAAAAAAAAAAAAAGAATAAATCTTTATTTCAGTAAAATTAAAATTACAACCTCAATCCATTCGCCAAACTGCACAACAGTTTGTAGCCGAGAGAGTAGAGAGGTGTAGTGTGGTGGTCTAGTTTCAAATTGTGCCTGAAAATAAATATTTTTTAATAACAATTTTTTTTCTATTTCAGTCTTATACTAGTTAGTACTCTAGATGGAAAACTGACAGCATTCTCAACCAACGATGGCAACAAAGCCTGGGATGTCCAGACACAGCCTCTGCTGTCCTCCAATCTACATCATGTTGAGGTAAAATACGAAATTTTCTCACATAATTTTTACAGTAATAAACCTAGTATTTTTGAGTAAAAAAATAAAATAAAATAATTATAAGTTGTTGTGTTGGCAAAGAGTAGCAGACCCCGTACACTTGTTATCTGTAGGGGGTGGCCTATGTACAGCAGTGGATATCTTTTAGATTATGGTGTTTTGTATGTGGTCAGCATACTTCTTTCTGTTTTCCTGTAAAAAAAATTCTTTCTTTACTTAGCTGCAGGTCTTACAAAATTATGTATAGTTTTTAGGATAGCCATTAAAGTATGTAACCGTGATATCAATTTTTTTTAATCAATTAGATATCAATGTTCATATTCTAGGTCTGGGTTTTTCGGCAAACTGTCTACCGCCTAACTTATTACTATCTTGTGCATGTATCAATACATAGTATAAAAAAGTCGCTTCCCGCGTCTGTCCCTATGTAGGTATGCTTATATCTTTAAAACTATGAATCGGATTTTGATGCGGTTTTTTTTTAATAGATAGTGTGATACAAGAGGAAGGTTTATAAGTATAATACATGCAAAACATTGTAATAGGTTTGGCGGTACGAAGTTCGCCGGGTCCGTTGCGTATTTTTAAAGATATAAGCATACATAGGGACAGACGCGGAGAGCAACTTTGTTTTATACTATGTATTGACTATGTATGTGTATTAGACATAGACATAGATTTGTTGTATTGTGCACACTACATACTTACAAGTTCTACGTAATAAAGGGCTCTGAGCGTGATGCATAATTATTATTATGTTATATTATTTTGATTTTCATAACAGCTAACATCAGGTGGTAAATGGGTGCGTCTGGTGCCATCCCTGCGAGGCACGCTATACAGCCTGAGCGGGGACACAGTTGAACCACTGCCGTTCACAGCTGAACAGCTGCTGTCCTCCTCGTTCAAGTACTCCAATGATCTGGTTATTGCTGGTAAGCATTTGAATTTGACACAGCTTAAGCGAATTGCAATTTGCGAATCTATACATAACTGATATTATTTTTTATTGTTGAGAAAAAAATGCAAAAATTTATTTGATTTTTGTTTAGAATGTTTAATGCATATTTTGGTCTTTGCTGGGGATGCTATAAAATAAATCCCAACTGACTTAATAGTTACCTATACAATTTGTTTTGTTTTGTACAGTCGTGTGCTTTAAAATATTATGAAATTTAATTTTTATATTTTAGCAATATTTTGACTATATTATTGCAAGGAACATAGTATAAGTTCAGTCAAAGAGAAAAGTTTTGTTTCAAAAGTGTTGTGTGTGTGTGTTACTTTTAGAACAAAATTCACGCGACTGTGTATGTACATCCGATTAAAGCATTAATCATGTTAATACAAGATTGATAAGAAATCCGTCAGTAAATTTTCCAATTGCTATTCGCTTACGTGTCCCAATCCCAACCCCATATCATAGCGCAATATTTTCATGCCGGGCCTCTCGTCTCTTAAACTTACGATTTAACTTCTATTACGATAATACTTCTAACGATTCTATTACGATTGGGTCAAGAATTGCGTTTCTCGAAATGTTGATAGTATCTTCAGTCTACTATTCTTACAGGATCAAAATTTGCAATTTTTTACCAAATCGAAATAGAGTAATAGTAGAACAGTAATAGAATGTAAAAAGTTTAGGAGACTAGAGGCTCTGGTCTTTTTTAAGAGCCAGTTTACAGCAATGCTAGCGCCATTCGCGAAAAAAATTAATATCTTCTTAACTAAGGAAAATATCAAACATGTATCACTGTATGACACTAGATAATGTAGCCTAGTATTTTTAGGGCACTTCTGTACAGCTTTTAGGTTGAAGACCAAAGAAAGCTACAAAGTGTTGCTAAAAGTGGCCACTTTTGTCAACAATCTATGTTTTTTTTTGTTACTAGGCTACATAATCTAGTGTCATACAGTGCCACATTTTTGATATTTGCCTTAGTTTAGAAGATATTAACTTTTTTCGCGAATGGCGCTAGCATCGCTGTAAACTGGCTCTTAATCCAAAGATAAACTAGGTACCAAACAATGATATTGTAGTGATACTAACTTACTATTCTCTCAATATGCGGCCTGATTACGGGGGTAGTAGGCAGATTTCTAATATGTATCGATGCCGAGACTGGAACGAAGCGATTTGCTTGCATGAATCATAACATACAAACAACTGATATCCTACCTAGTAGGTTTAATGTTAAACATGTACATAAGTGTTTAGTTACTTTTGTAGTTTTATGTTTGTAGTATGTTATACGTATAATATAATGTATACGTCATAAAAATAATCTGCCACGCTACTTTAAAAAATAAAAGTTATTCGGGTTTTGGTTTCGGTAATTTATAATGTTTTTTGTTTATAAATTGTTACATAGTTACATATTTCCGACTAACTGATCTTTGGTACCTTAGTATTTTTAAAGAAACCCATGTCGTATACATATTAATAATATATAAACATTTTAACCGACTTCATAAAAGGAGGTTATCAGTTTGACCAGTATGTATGTATAATTGTCCGCGATTATCTCGCATTTGGCTGAACCGATTTCGATGCGGTTTTCAGATACTTACGTATTCGTTACATTCAGGAGAAGGTTTTAGTATTTTAACTGAATTCGAAAAAAGGAAGTGCTCAGTTCTTGTATGTGACAGTTTATTGAAGATGGGTTCTTTTTTTGAAAAAAAAAAAAACACAAATTATAAGTTCAGTAAGTAAATCAGTTTAACTTACTTTTCGACATCGCGCGATCTTATGGATTGGCATACACCGTTTTGATTGTAATTATAGTCTATCTTATTGCAATGGAAGCATAGTAATGTTATGTAAATATAGCATCGTATGATATCGTATGATAGTGCGAACGTTTGCCAATTAGAACGTGGCGCCACCGGCATAGTTTTAGTAGTGCGGTAGGTCGCATTCGCACTTTCAGCTATCTTTGTTGCAGAATTGTACTAAATTCTAATAAAAGTTATACATGGTTACTTTTTTACTTTAGAGGAATAGTTTCATATGGTAAGCTTAGTTATATTAGACTGATTCCTGAAAACAAAATTAATCACTCAAATTTAAAAATTTAAAAACCCTCGACTAGTCAGACTCCTCATCAACTTAAGTAGAACGAGAGCTAATCATCTTAAAAATATCATGGTTACCTTAACATATACTTTCAATATCATTGAAGTAACACTGTACCAAATTTTTAATTGATAGGACAAATGAAAGGTGGTTAGATCCTCTCCTCCATTATTCAAGAGCTGGTCATCTTCAAACGGCAGATCAGGTCATGGTTACCTTAAAATATACTTTCAATATCATAGATGTAACATGGTACCAAATTTCAACTAGATCGGACATAAGGAAGCTAGTTAGATCCTTTCATCCATTGTTCAAGAGCTGATCATCTTCAAACGGCTGATCAGGTAATGGTTACCTTACCATATACTTTCTATATCATAGATGTAACATGGTACCAAATTTCAAATCGATCGGACATAAGGAAGCTAGTTAGATCCGGCCTGAAATTATCTATGATACAAAAAAAACTAAACGAAAATCCGTTCAGCCGTTTGGGCTCTACCACATGACCACCATGCCACAGACAGATACACAGACGGACAGACAGACAGACAGATACACACGTTAAAATTATAACACCCCTCTCTGAATTTTTCGTTCGGGGGTTGAAAATTAATAAACCACGAGAAAAAGTAACCGTGTTTATTGGACTCAGAATGTGGTCAGTGGGTAGTTTAGGTCCTAGTGTGGCGGCCAAAAGGATTGCTATGAAAGTATTTCCACAAGCTGAGCGAGATAATAAGAAAGGACAAACTTCGCTTTATTTTGTTGTATATCTTGGCACAAAATTGTATAAATTAAAAAGTGCTAACACTGTATGAAAATTTGTCGGATTTTCGAAAATTACCATACAGTGTTGCCACTTTATAATTTCTATAGATTTGTGCCGCACTATGCAGTGGCGGACTAGGTCTCCGTACTCGCCGTAACACTTCCGGTTTTTCTGTTTTGCAAAACAGATCTTCTCCTTTGGCAATACAGTCTAGGGCTGACGTAACCATAGACAAATCTGTTACGGCCACCTAGTCAGCCACTGTACAAATAAATGACTAACCGTCTTATTCATAAAAAAACCCTAAAATGGCCTTAACGTTGAATTTAGTTAAATCGTTTGCTAACGCTAAAATACTGATTTCAAAATATATTATTCATAAACGCAATTTAGGCCTGCTATAACTACATGAGGCCAATAGTAGTTTTTTGCATTTTCAGGTTGTCGCATCAGAATTCACCTTGTCAATCCACGATCAATCATCCAACAAAAAAAACAAATGTAAATTTCCGGGGCCTTTGCCCAAGCAGTGGCACACCAAATTCTAGAGAAAAAAAAAACTTGTTATGATTGATTGACTCAATTGAGGTGACTGATAATTTTTTGTTTTGTTTAGGCATTACATACCGAGGTATTGTTTAAAAATTATTTATCTTTATTTACATAAGTAGCTAAACTTCGTTTAGTATTTTGAGGGCATTGAGCAAGTTTGCAAAATGGAAAAGCAAAAGATATTACGCGCTGTGCTGGCCTGGCACTGGACAGGGACCGCTCTAATGAGAATCATCCCTGAGAGGTAAGTAACAACAAAATATATTTTTCGTGCGAACAAAACTTTATTTTACAATACGATTTATATAACTTTACTGTTTCAGATCACATCCAAGCCCAGAAAACTGCAAAACTTTCGTCGGAGCGACCTGAAAAAAGGAACAAAATCAATATAATAGGTATAGGTATATTAAAGTTATGAAAATGTTTATAAATTGAAAATAAATATTTTATGATCAATTTGTTTTTCTTTCTCATTATAAATAAGTTGTGTATTCAGATTTTAGTATTCAGATGAATACAAATAATTAAATTGGGCCTTCTAAATTGCGAAGTATCTTTATTCTGGTTTATCAAAGACAAAGATCCCATAGCCATGAGCGTTGCTAAAATAAGTAGTGTTATGGTGTTATTCAGGTAGGTATTCAAAATGTAAAAAAGTATACACAAACACAATACATACTTCACGATATCCCCAACACCTGCAATGCTGGTGATTTGTCACACACAATCCCTTGTGTCCAATTGCAAGACTTCCTTTACGAAAAAAAGATGATGTCCGTTTATCGTAGAGCGTTCGAACTTTATCGCACAAAGAAATGAGGTCGTACAATGTACAACATTACATTATTTTCGAAGTCGCGGAGGAAGTACGGAGGGTTTGGTTTCCGCTTCTATCTTCTATAGCTACCAGCGCTTGCATTTTCAAAATTCACTTCACATCATTCACGCACGAGTCACGACACATCCTCGCGACCTCGCGACAAAACAACAAAAACAGCTGATTAGTAGGCGCCATCTTGGCAAAAATCAGTGTTTTAGTGCGTTAAAGTAGGGTCGGACCTACTTTAACTTACGGAGGCATTATAACGACGTTTTAGAGCTAATGAGCGTTTATGAATCCAACTTTTTTGACAACACGCCATTTTAGGCTAAACGTGTGGTTTAAGGCCACGTTAATTTTTTATGAATAAGACGGTAAGACTATTATTTACCTCAGGTACAAAAGAGTCACTATGGCTGGGCATAGACGTGTCGACGGGCATGGTAGTGTACGAGTGCGGTGGCGCGGGCTGCGGGGGCGGGGAGCGCGGCGCGGGGGGGCCGCTGCTCGCCGTGCGCCGCCGCGCCAGCACGGTGCGCGCGCTCGACCCTGCCACGGGGGAGGAGAAGTGAGTGGGGGGAGGGGAGGGGGGGACGCTGTAGGACGTTGATTTTTTGATTTTAAACCTTTTTAGGTACAAAAGTGACATTTGATGCCACTACTGGAGACGTGAGTAGATGAGGTCTCTAGGATTGAAGCTTGACTCGAATAATGTAACCCAAGGTGCAATATTTTGACAGTTGGTGGTTTGTTATTTTTAATATGCCCATTCTGGACAGTCAAAAGAACATAGTCTATAGAGCCAAATGTTTAGTAGTATCTTAAATTCTGGCGCGTAACGAAGTTCGCCGTGTTAGCTAGTTATTTATAATATATTGGTAAAGAGCAATAAGTAATTATGTTTCCCACTGCGTCACAGATGGAACTTCAGTGTAGCAGAGCACAGCCTGGCGATGCCCGGCCGCGACTGCGCGTCTCCAGGAAAGGCCTCTCCCCTGGAGTACACGGTGCGCGTCGCGCCCGAGGGCGGCGTGGCTGTCTCCACTGCTGGGGAGAGGACTGTGCTGTGGCAGCAACATGTGAGAACTACTTGTTAAACATTAACAGTCGACTCGGAGTTCGGAGTAGCACTCGAAAGTATCAAAATAAAACTTTAAATTGATCTCCGCTCCAAACTGCACTTTCAGTTTCGACGGTGAAGCATACGCTCAAAGGAGTATGACTCTACGACATGTACGCGAAAAAACTCGATCGAGGAAACTTCAAGCACCGACAGACGTTATCCAGTCTTTAACTGACTGAAACGACTGACATTTATGTCCAACGCCGCAGATCGCTAGGTTTAGAATCAGAATGGAACTGGCCCGAAGTTTCACCCGCGCAGATTTCTTATAAACATTTAAATCCATTTTTTTACAGTTACTGTGAAAATTTCGGGAATTTATTCCTCTACACTTCCCAAGGAACCCACGTGCAAAATGTCAGCCCGCTACGCCCAGTAGTTTCGGCTCTGGGTTGTCCGTCAGTCAGTCAGTAACGGAAGAGTTTTATACAGGGTGTTTCTGACACGGTGGTAATAAATCATAGGAGGGATTCTGCTCACCATCCCTCCTTTGATTTATTACCGCCTTGTCAGACACATCCTGTATAATTGAATTGATAAAAACAGCTGGCGTCGCCTGTAGCAGCCATGTGGCGCCTGGCGGGAGGCTCGCTGCAAGCAGTGGACGTGCTGTGGGCGGCGTCTCGAGCCCTCACCGCGGACCCCCACCTGGTGTCCACACCGCCATCGCTTTATATAGGACTGCATAATCAGCAGGTAACAGCTATACGATGTGCGAAGCGCAATATTGAGTTTAGTTGTGCGATGATGTAGCGAAAAGCAGATATTTGTCGGTATCATAGCAAAAACATCGGTATTTATATAGATCGAGATGCCTTTCCTATGTGGTACTATAATTTTAAAACAACCTTGCATCGCACACTTACGTAGAATTGATAGATGGAAATTAAATTTAAAGAAATTATTAATTTACGAGTCGACCCGGCGAACTTCGTACCGCCTAACCTATTACTATGTGGTGCATGTATTATACTTATGAACCTTCCTCTTGAATAACTCTATATATTAAAAGAAAACGCATCAAAATCCGATGCAGAGTTTTAAAGATTTAAGCAAACATATAGAAAGATGCGGGAAGCGACTTTGTTTTATGCTAAGTATGTATTGATTGAGTAGCAAGCAACGATACATCGGAAACATCGATATCAGAATCATCGGTTATCGACTAAATTTCATCACCTCAATAAAAAAAATACTTATCGATATGAAAACTACCTTGCACCTGCAACAAATTTTACTAATATTCAAAACATCATATTTTCCTAGCTATACATCCAAGAAGGGCAACAATACGTCCAAAAAATGGATACAGCGGTATCGAGCAAGCCTCTACCATGGAGACTAAAGAACACAAGACCACTAATCAACGGGCCGGACGAGGCCTCCGCCCTGCAGAATGCTGATCCTAACACGCTGTCTTTGATCACTCTCTATGGGAATACTGGACAGGGTAAGTTGTCTTTTTGATTCTTGAGTACTCGTAATTGTTTGAATCTATTAGAACCAGTCGTGGTACTCACTTTAAGATTCTAGCTATAGAAATTTAAGATTTGATGTTTTGCACGGAAATTATAAGCCTTTCTCATAATAACCTTTTTTCTTAATCTGAAATTTGACGTTTATCTCATTAATCGGAGACAGTGGTTTGGTGATTTTGTAAGTTATTGAAATGTCGCTAAATCATTAATTGATTGATTTGATGATGTAATTGACACGATTGAGGATTGACAAGTTTTTTCAAGATTGTTTGAAAGACTAAACTGAGATTTTAAGAATTTCAAAGGATTGTTGTATTAACGTTGGTAAAACACAGAACCACGCATTTTGTAGCGGGCTTTAAATCGTTAATCCTATAACTTACAACGTTGCCGGGCTGTATGCTCTCCCTTTTTCCCTAATTTAATAACTTGAAGACAAAGTACTCCACTAAAAAGGACTCAAGTCTGTTAAACAAAATAATAATAAAAACTCCAAATCCCTCAGGTAACCGCGGCTTCTTCCTCTACCAAGAAGAGACCTGCGACCAGTCGGTACAAGTTTCTGAACAAGAACTAGTAAGGGAGGGGGTGGAGGTGGTGCCCCCCCCGGGCGCGGGCCCCGCGGGGGCGGGGGCGGGGGAGGGGGGGCACCAGCACGTCCACGTTCACGTGTACTCGCTGTGGTACTGGTGGAAGGAGGTGCTGCTGATCGCTATCAGTTCCACTTTGCTGATGAATCTTATGATTTGGCCGAGGTGAGTTATTTGTTAACCGTCTTATTCATAAAGATACAGTAGATTTTAAGCCGCCTTACTGGAGGTCTACTTCACTGGTTTGTTGTATGGTAAATACGTGACATCCAGTCTAAATTGACATACGTCAAATAACTAAAATGTTCTTTAACTTTTTATGAATAAGAGGGTAAGTATATTGAATGAGTGACTGAGTGAATGAATGAATTAATGAATGAATGAATGTTTTTTTTTTAAGTTGAATAAAGACGAACTAAGAAAACTTAAGCTTATGGCTAGTAAAGATAATAGATTTATCAATAATTTCTAATTTCTGAACGAAATGCATTATCAATGTTCGGGCTTATCGCTAAATCGATGTCTTCCAGGCAACCCATACGATGACGTGGCATTCATTTGTGATGTTGTTTTTGAATGTAAAATCTGAACTAAACACACCTTTCGATTCCTTTTATGTAATTGTTTTTCTATTAATTAATAAATACTTATTCTGTTTTGTTTGAATAATATTCTTACTTTTTTTTGGAAGCTGTTCTTTTTTTTTGTATAAGACAGTTATTAATAGCAATTTATATCTCTTCGAGCTATGTTTCTTGAAAAATGCTTCTAATAAATACTCAGCTCCAAATTTTATTTTCAGATTTTTCGCTCCAAAATTCCGTCCAATCTCACCCTTGCCAGTGAACAAAGAGTACATCGTAGTAGAGAAGCACTACGACCGCCCGGCATCGAACCCGGAGTACTCTGGCCGGTACGAGACCGATTTCACGCCACTGCGCTGTTTAGGCCGCGGCGGGTTCGGCGTCGTGTTCGAAGCTAGGAATAATATTGATCACTGCTCTTATGCTGTTAAGAGAATCACTCTGCCAAGGAGGTAAATGTATTTTATTATTATTAATGGTAATTTGGTTTTTATTATATTTTGTTGTGTCGTGTAATCTTACTTTTTATTTCTAGGTTATAATATAAAACATCCGACCTGGCGAACTTCGTTTCTCCGCCATCTATTGTTTTATTTATTTCTGATTTTTTTTATTTTACTTTGTTATTTTTTCCGTGCATTTACCCAACAAAGTTTAAGTAATTTAACTAAAAAAGAAATTTATTTAAATCGGTTAATACATTCTCCCGTTTTTTCGTAACCAGCCAGACAGACTAAAAAAACTAGTGTAAATTATACTTATACTGGGTGTTTCTGACAAGGCGGTAATAAATGAAAGGAGTGATTCAGCTCACCATAACAAACAACTTTCCCAAATAAACATGGGTAGAAATCTCAAAACTAAAATCAGCTGTTCCATACATACTGTTCGATCAGCTGACGGGGTCAATGTACGGGATAGCTGATTATTGTTTTGAAATTTCGACCTATGTTGCTTAGGGAAAGTTGGTAGGTATGGTGTGCCGAATCCCCCATTTCATTTATTACCGCCTTGTCAGAAACACCCTGTATAGATAGCAATGCCATTAACTATCGAAAAACCTGCTGTGTACTAACATTTCGTCGATACGATGAAGTCTACGAACGCGTAGGTTAACAAATGCCATTAGCATTGAAAGATATTGACCAAACCAACTCTTATTCAAAACCAACCCTTATTCCCGTTAACAGAGAGTCGAAGCGCGAGCGCGTGCTGCGCGAAGTGCGCGCGCTAGCAAAATTGGAGCACGAACACATCGTGCGGTACTTCAACGCGTGGCTCGAGGAGCCGCCCGCCGCCCGGCAGCGCGCGCGCGACCTGCACTGGGCGAGGTCTGTATCATGCAGTGCTATTGGACTATTAATATATGACTTTTTGACACTTTAACGGTGACTGGGGCCGAAATGTTATCGCTAATGTGCGAAATGGGGCGACTGCGCAGCGGTAGAAGCAGAGTAGGCAGAATCCTCACAAGGTCGTAAAAGCAACTGCTTTAATATAGGTATCGCAAAAACAGCGGTTGTTTACATTGTTAAAGTTCTATGTCCATCATTATACGTTTTTCGGAGACGAATGTTCTTGCAAATGCTTGCTTAGGACACGTCGATTTCTCAGAGATGGCAAAGCTACCGTTTTACCAACTCCACTGGAGAAATGTCTTCGTAAGACACAGTTCTCATCATCTCAATTCATCTGCGAGACATCCTTTGTAGATCATAGTCCTCCACTACAGATGGTGTCCTTTGTAGAACATAGTCCTCCCCTACAGATGGTGTCCTTTGTAAAACATAGTCCTCCCCTACAGATGGTGTCCTTTGTAAAACATAGTCCTCCCCTACAGATGGTGTCCTTTGTAAAACATAGTCCTCCCCTACAGATGGTGTCCTTTGTAAAACATAGTACTCCCCTACAGATGGTGTCCTTTGTAAAACATAGTCCTCCCCTACAGATGGTGTCCTTTGTAAAATATGGTCCTCCCCTACAGATGGTGTCCTTTGTAAAACATAGTCCTCCCTACAGATGGTGTCCTTATTAGAACATAGTCCTCCCCTACAGATGGGGTCCTTTGTAAAACATAGGCCTTCCCTACAGATGGTGTTCTTTGTAGAACATAGTCCTCCCCTACAGAGTGTGTCCTTTGTAGAACATAGTCCTCCCCTACATATGGTGTCTTTTGTAAAAACATAGTCCTCCCTTACAGGTGGTATCCTTTGTAAAACATAGTCCTCCCCTACAGATGGTGTCCTTTGTAGAACATAGTCTTCCCCTAAATATGGTGTCCTTTTTAGATCATAGTCCTCTCGTACAGATGGCGTCCTTTGTAGATCATAGTCCTCCCCCACAGATGGCGTCCTTTGTAGAACGTAATCCTCCCCTACAGGTGGCGTCCTGAACGTAATCCTCCCCTACAGATGGCGTCCTTTGTAGAACGTCATCCTCCCCTACAGATGGTGTTGCCATAATCATGATAGGCGGGTTTTCAATCACAGTATTTTTTTTAAGTTTTTTACATGTCAGAAAGCTGCTGCCTGTCCTACGGGTATTTTTTAAGTCACACTTTAAGACACCCATGGGAGTGGTATTTTTCAATACTGCTACAACACATGGCATCCAGTATATATATAGGTATCAATGTTGTTTTTTTAAATAAAAACAAATAATATCTCAGAGACTTGGAGGGCGTGTCGCTGGCGATGACGGAGGACTGCACGTCCGCGTCGCGCGCGCCGCCCGCGCAGAGGCTCAGGTATACACATCTATAAAAAAGACATAAAACTCATAGTTATCTTAAACATTTTTTTATAATATACTAGTCGTCGACCCGGCGAACTTCGTACCGCCTAACCTATTGCTATCATGCTCATGTATTATGCTTATAAACCTTCTTCTTGGATCACTGTATCGATACAAAAAACCGCATCAAAATCCGTTGGATAGTTTTAAAGATATAAGCATACAATAGGGACAGACGCGACAAGCGACTTTGTTTTATACTATGTATTGATTTATATACTTACATAAACTCTTTCTAATTATACCTTTACACAGAACGTGTTAAAAATGTCAAAGTTTGTGAAGATGTTTATTTCAAGTGATAAAAAATACTGATCGAGTACTCCACAAAATGACAGCTCAATATCAGAATAGTCAAATTCATCATTACATACTCCTTTTTATTAAAACATATTTTTGTATAAACATACGTTAATAATCAACTATGTAAGCCCTTAAATTACATGTTCAGTTCGCTCCCGTTGGGGTCACCAAAATTTCATTTAATTTCAAAGTTCCTTATTCAAGCTGCTTAGAGTTGTTCGTTTCAGTTAAATAATAAAATGTTTAATTTGTATGTTAACAGATCACGTAGCTGCAACGATTCCTTCAGCATAGTCTTCGACGAGAACGCAAAAGAAGTTTTAACAGCAAAGACAATAAGCTCAATAAAAAACTCGCTAGATCTAACGACCACCCCTCTTTCACCGGACTTTAGTCTAGCGAAAAATCTAGGGAGTGGCGATAACGACGACTCCTTCATTGTGTTTGCAAACACTGAAGATTTGAATCACAATTCTAAAGGAGTTTCTGAGATGGAAGTGTCAAACAAACAGTTGGAGAGAGTGAGAAAGAGCGATGATTTTAGTAAGCCGCAGTCAGGACCTAGTCGGAAAAAGGTAATTTATCATTGTCTTGTAATAATCAATATATATAAAACTCTTCCGTTACTGACTGACTGACTGACTGACTGACTGACTGACTGACTGACTGACTGACTGACTGACTGACTGACTGACTGACTGACTGACTGACTGACTGACTGACTGACTGACTGACTGACTGACTGACTGACTGACTGACTGACTGACTGACTGACTGACTGACTGACTGACTGACTCACTGACTGACTGACTGACTGACTGACTGACAGACAACGCAGAGCCTAAACTACTGGGCGTAGAAAGCTGAAAATTGGCACGTGGGTTCCTTGGGGACTGTAGGTGAGCACTAAGAAGGGATTTCCCGAAATTCCCACGGGAACGGGAGAAAACGGGAATTTAGTGTTTATGATAAATCTGCGCGGGAAAAACCGCGGGGAAGCCTCTAGTAACATATAAAGTACTGAACCGAAAGAACTGAAAAGTGGTACCTTAAAGCACCAGAAGGACGTCTCGAATATCCCACTGCAAGGAAATTTGTTATTTTTCGGTTTGTTGCGCTAGCTTACCCGCAGTGTTGTCAAAATTAGTAAGATCTAATGAAAAGTACAGTATACAAAGGAGTGTAAAGCTATTCCGCTTCGGGTGCTGTTACAACCCTCGCTTTTTCAAGTTTTAAGCCATTATTATTTTTAACTAGTCGACCCGGCGAACTTCTAACCTAATCTACTACTATGTGGTTTTCCCGGTAATTATTCGATTTTTTTCTCGCCTTAAAAACCATCCTTAGACTTCAGCGAATGGAATAAAAATGGAATTGTTAAAATTGGTCCAGGCGTTGTTGAGTTATACAATATACTATTACACATTTAACGATACATTTTTATATTATAGAAGACTAGAGGTTGCTCCGTGGTTTCATTCGCACAGATTTCTCATAAACACAAACATCCAGTCTGTCAGTCTGTCAGTCTGTCAGTCTGTCAGTCTGTCAGTCTGTCAGTCTGTCAGTCTGTCAGTCTGTCAGTCTGTCAGTCTGTCAGTCTGTCAGTCTGTCAGTCTGTCAGTCTGTCAGTCTGTCAGTCTGTCAGTCTGTCAGTCTGTCAGTCTGTCAGTCTCAGTCTGTCAGTCTGTCAGTCTGTCAGTCTGTCAGTCTGTCAGTCAGTAACGGAAAAGTTTTATATATATTGATGTATTTTTATTTCATGTAACATTTCCTATTCTAGAAAGGCCACACCCGCCACTGGTCACTGGACATGTGTGTGAAGTCGTCAGCGGACTCCGCGCCTCCGCCCGACAGCAAAATGTATCTCTACATACAAATGCAGCTGTGCCTCAGGGACAGCTTGCACGACTGGCTGAGACAGAATAGGACGATGGAGTCTAGGAAAGATAAGGTAAGATATTTTTTTAAATAAAGGTAAAGGGTTCTCTCATCTTTTGATAATTCTTGAATTTCATTAGAGATACGGTTGTCGAATTATTTTTTAGCTTACATCAAATACTTTTAAATTAATACATAATAAGGGTCTTTATAGAGTTATTGAAGAAAAAGAAGATTTTTGCTAGCTTTTCTTTGTGAAAAAATTGTAATTTAAATATTCTTAACTAATTTTATGTATCTTTTTGACACTTGTGGATATTTTTTTTAGTAGACGACTTCATTATTTTGAAACCAATTTATTTACGACCCAAGCTGTTCATTCTCGAGATATTCATTTCATAAGATAGGAAGAGAAAAATCAATTCAAAATGGCCGCCAATCCGGGATTTGACTCTACATAATGGGAGTATTTTATCGATGAAATTTCTCATAGAATCCACCATTAAAATTTGTCGGGCACAAAAAGAAACACAGAATAAATAGTTCTCTGTCGCACAAGGTGGTGACGCTGTTCAGCCAAATAGTATCAGCGGTGGAGTACGTGCACCTGGCCGGCCTCATCCACCGCGACCTCAAGCCCAGCAACATCTTCTTCGCTCCCGACGGAAAGGTAATCTTAAATCTCGGACCAATTCGGTCATAGCACACAGTATGAACTCAGTGAGAGATCGTCACAGTATTCTATGTTAAATCAAATAATTGTTGTACAGTGGCGGACTAGGAGGCCGTAACAGATTTGTCTATGGTCTCGTGCGCCCTAGACTGTGTTATCAAAGAACAAGAGCTATTTTGCAATACAGAAAAACCGGGAGTGTTACGCCGACCGTGTCCGCCACTGTACGAATACGTATCGTACAGTGGCCGTCAAGTACGGTATAACAGATTTGTCTATGGTCTCGTGCACCCTAGAGTGTATAAACAAAGAACAAGAACTATTTTGCAATACAGGAAAACCGGAAGTGGTAAACCTAGACCTAGACCGACACTTTACAGTGGCTGTCTATGAGGCCGTAACAGATTTGTCTATGGTCTCCTGCGCCCTAGACTGTGTTACCAAAGAACAAGAGCTATTTTGCAATACAGAAAAACTAGAAGTGGTAAGACCGAGACCTAGACCGCAACTATACATATGTTTGTGTGTGCATGACCTAAGATTTAGAAATAGAGTCCGCGCAACTGGGGGCGCCACAGTATATGTAAGTACTTGACTCAATTCACCCGCCACTCAAAATAAATTGCCATTTAACTGGCAGATTGCTAATGGGAACTATATTTTCTATCACCAAAATTTATATTTGTCATCAAGTTGTATCACCTACTAAATAGATCTATCGCCACGAAATATTTTCGTTCTCAGATAAACAAAAATTGTTCCCAGGTATGAATTATCAAATTAATGTTAATATATGTGTAAAATAAGAGATCGATAACCAATAAAATTTTATTGCATTACATGAATATAAACTTCGTTCTTATAATAACAGTTTTGTTACTTAAATAATAGCTCTGTGCTCAGAATGGTAGATCTGTCACTATTCTGCTAGCCATAAGCCAGCTATTTTAAACCAGCGCTAATTGTTCAGTGGTAATTATTTTAAACAATAAATATTGATTATTTTGACTTTAATTGTTTTATTTACTACTCTGCTAAAATTTTTATTTAAATATAATTTATACTAACAGTGGAAGTTTAGAACCTTGGGAGTCTAGTTAAGTAGCAGAATCTTTTGGTTGAAACGATGATGACAACCCTAATTTTTTATTTGCACTTAATGCAATTTTCTAGTAACATAATATGATTTATTGGTGATCTCTTTAAATTAGTTTGCTTAAATACTTATTAGGACACACCTATTATAATACATACAAAAACATTTATTTGGTACTAGACCTTATATCTCAGGATTTTAGGTGATTTATTGTGAAACTGATTGTTTGGTGACTACATTTTGGTGACAGATCTACTATTTTGAGGACAAACCCTATTACTTAAGAAACACAAAACTAATTAAATTGGTGATAGCTTAAATGATACCCATTGCTAATTGGTTCATATTTTTACCACGCGCAGACTTAGCTTCTTTTTTCTTTAACTTAAACGAGCAAAAATTAGTACCAAGAAATAGAGTTTTTGCACAACGCTTTGACACTTTCGAAAACGCGAGAGCACTGAAACAACAGTTCACGCCTTCTAATGCCGTTTCAGAGCGAGCGAGTGCTCTTAGAATATTCCATCGAATGCAGACAGAACAGTGTTTACACTAAAATAATTTTATAGAGTAGGGAAAATATTGAGCAGCTCCTTTGATGGTAATGCACCCATCCTTACATGCTTTCAAGTCGTTATACCGTTATACCGACCGACCGACCGACCGACCGACCGACCGACCGACCGACCAACCGACCGAGCGACCGACAGACCGACCGACCGACCTACCGACCGACGGACTGATCGACCGACCTACCGACCGACCGACCGACCAACCGAGCGACCGAGCGACCGACCGACCGAGCGACCGACCGACCGACCGACCGACCGACCGACCGACCGACCGACCGACCGACCGACCGACCGACCGATCGACCGACCTACCGACCGACCGACCGAGCAACCGACCGACCGAGCGACCGACAGACCGAGCGACCGACCGACCGACCGACCGACCGACCGACCGACCGACCGACTAAAAGCGAGTGCGCGAGTGAAACCGCTGGGCAGCCTCAAGTTTTAAATATTATTTAAAGGTAAAAGTGGGTGACTTTGGCCTGGTAACGGCCATGAACGACCACTCGCAAGACGGGGAGGAGCCGCCGCCGCCGGGGCTCCGAGCACACACGAGGCACACTTATAAAGTCGGTAAGTACAACTCGTACACCCTCATCTTAACTAAATACTATCAATTCTTGCTCTTCAGTAGCTGAAAATAAGCGCTGATGGTACAAACTTTCAGTACATAAAAGATAGATAGATCTCTTTATTGTACAAAAACACAAAAACAGAAAAAAAATACATTAGTAAGTTGACAAAAGGCGATTTTATCGCATTTAGCGATTTCTGCTACAGGCTGAAACATGCTGAGCTAGTGCCATTTTTGCTGCTGCAGTGGCACGTCATATCACTGCATCGCTATTTGATCAGTTATTTATCACTTCATAGGCCTCGCTATTTTTATATCGTCAGTGAACAAAATAAATATTAGAATGAGGGTCAAAACACCCATTGTTGACAAATTGAATAAATAAGAAAGGCCCCGAAAGAGACTCTCTGATGTGATGGAAGACTACAGTCACGTTAAACCATTAATTACCACGGTTTGGGGTTTTAGCTGAATAAGGAAAGCAAACCAGCGATCAAAGTCACCTTAAATTACAGCTTTAGCTAATTTTCTATAAGAATTAAGTGATTAGTTCAATGGAACCCTTTGCTATAATCCATGAAAAATAGAATCTACTTGACCTCGCCTTGAATCCTTCTAGATTATTCGTTAAATTTCCCCTCTTCCAGGCACGCAGCTCTACATGTCTCCGGAGCAGGCTCGGGGAAGGCCCTACAGCTACAAAGTAGACGTGTTCAGTCTGGGCCTGCTACTGCTGGAGCTTCTGCAACCCTTCGCCACTGAAGCGGAGAGGGTCCGAGCCCTGCTGGCGGCCCGGGCGCGCCGCCTGCCGCCCGCGCTGGCCCTGGAACACCCCCAGGAGGTGAGTCTTTTAACTGTTAAAACTATACTCCAGAAATATGCAAAAGATTGTCCTTTACTGCAATCCAAAGATTTCAAACTACCCGAGATAATTGGAAGGTAATATTAAAAAATAACTTCATCACGTTTTATTAGGCCCTGCCCATTGCCACTTAAGTTTCGGAACTATTTGGGCTATGTCTATATAGTAATTATATAGTGACTATAAATAATGCTATATAAGGCGGTAACTCACGGTATGGCGCGAAATTCAAATTTTTTCACGTTTTTTAATTATTTTGGCGAAAGTATTCATTTTAAATAAAGTTTAAATAAATTCGCGTACGTAAAAACCTATTTCACACATTGTGATATATCGTTTTTGAAAGACACAGTTACCGATTTCGTGTATATTCAAGGAACTTGTTTTTTGGCCTTTTACCCCTTAGACACAAAATCTGTAGGTCTGTCTTTAAAAAAGGTTGTATTACAATATGGGAGATGGTTTTTTACATACGCGAATTCATTTAAACTTTATTAAAAATGTATACTTTCGCCAGAATAAATAAAAAACACGAAAAAATTTGAATTTCGCGCCATAGCGAGAGTTACCACCTTAACGTAACTATTTGTTTTTAGTACGTAAGTAATTACTTGCACTGATAAAACGTGATGCATGATCTATTACATAGTTCAAAGAACAGATGGTTTCTGGGGCCGAAAACTTCTCGAGTGGGGACCGCAAACCGAAAAACGCAGAGTAGGCAGACCCCACATTAAGTGGTCCAGACCACCCGGTGATAGCACTGGAGTACACTGGGTGAGGTCTTACCGGTCTTGAGCGACCGGACCGGAGGCCTATGTCCAGCAGTATTTCGGGCTGAAATGATGATAAGGCAAGACTGGAAAATATGAAACATGACATGATTTGATAACTTTTTGTTTAAACCAAATACTTTCTTTGAATGGCTTTATTCATTATCACTAACCCATGGAAGTAAGCACTAGCCGTAGCCACAGAATGAATGAAAATATTTACATCTCAATCAATCAAATCAAATCAATCAAATCTAAACAGACGGAAGTGCTAAAGCTAATGCTGAGCGAGGACCCTTCCCTGCGGCCGACGGCGTCCGGCGTGCGGGCGCGCGCGCCGCTCTACGAGCCCACTGACGAGAGATACCACTTCGTGCTGCCGCATAATAGTAGCTCTAACTAGCTCCGAATACAGTAGATCCTCGATTGTACGAACTTAAGTCCGACCGCTCAGAGAATGCGATCCTGATATCCTGAAACTTGTCTTTGGGGACATTCACAGTCGTGTCGCTGCTCGAAATCGCACCCCAGTGTCAAAATGTAGTAACTGTAAAAAGTTCTCCGCTCCAACTTGATATACAAAGTCAAGTTCCGACTTCGTGACAGTGAAACATATGCTCGACGGAGTAAAAGACAGCTTGAGCCAGCATAATCAGTACTCGGGAAATACTTGTCCGAGTATCATACTCGACCGAGTAGCCTCCAAACACTTACTCAAGCTGGCCCCTTGTCACGTTGGTAATAAAGCATAAACTCGGCTTAACCTGGGTCCGGCTCTTGAGCTGGTAACTCTGCCTAAACCCTCGGGGAATAAAAGGCGTGAGATTATGTATAGTATGCATTCTCTGAACTTGGGTTCCGAATAATCGGTATTTTTGGATAGTCGATTTACATTGTGTTTATTAATTTGGTCATAAATATTTTCATACAGGTTAATGAAATCTAAACTTTTGTAGGTACCATTGGTTTTCCATCTTGCATTGTGAAACTATCTTGGATTATCAGATTGGTTTTTGTTATAAAATAAATATTTCACAATTCACTCATACTATGATATTACAAAGTTGTATTTTATTTATTTTTGATGCATTTCTTGTTTAGTATTACTTTGTTTAATTTTTGAATGACGATTGTATCCAGTGATGTTATTTCCTAGTTCACTAGTAATAAGGTTTATTATGTATTAATATTTAGTTTTAGTTTTAAATGCATCATTTACTCGTACTTTACCTACGTGGCTCAGTTGCCAGTGTCGTTAACTGCGACTTGGGGAGCCGGGTTTATTACCCGGCGGGGGCAAACATTGTTATGCAAGATATCGATGTTTGTTAGCTGGGTGAGTTACAGTTAGTCTTCTTAACGCAGTAAGCCATTACAAAATAAAAAAAAATCGTAGACATAATAATAATTTTAACTATCACCCACATAATTTGTATTAGCATCAATGTTAGTTTTTATAAGTTCTTTGATTTGTTTTTTTTTTTTTATATATACTTTTTGCTGTGCCAACCTTATAGGTACAGGACTATGCTGCAAAATTCAACGTGCCTTAAGCAAAAAATTATTCTTATTAAAGTTAAGCATAAGGCCCAGCGCACATTTGGCGAGGCGCGGCGAAGTAACCGAGAGAAAACAATTTAAACAGTTTCCTAACTTTTGTTCTTCATGGTTGAAAACAGATCGAATCGAGATTTATTCTTAGTTACTATAAGAAACGGCACCCGATTTCTCTTAGCTACCATGCAATATAAGTTAGAAAACGGTTAATTTTTTTTCCTTTCTATTTCTTCGCCTCGCCATACGTGGGAGGGCCTAATAAATTATTAGGATCTTTTTATATTAGTAGTAATAATATAAAATATCCTAAACATATGACATCACACTTTCATTCATAATCGAAAATAAAATTTAAGTTAAATTATTTGTAAGACTGGATTTCAAAAATGGTTAGTTGTTTTTTATTTCTTTTGTGTGACTTTAAATGCTGTGGTTTTATTATATGTACCTAGCTTTAGTTATACCCAAATTGGCCACATACTATAGGGCGCGGCCACCAGCTCCGATTAGTTTGATTTTAAGGAAACTAATGCTTCAGAATTACTACTATTTAGTACTTAAAGGAAAAAATAAGTACTAGAGTACTTTTCGAGTTATAAGCGGTTTTTGGTGGCCGCGTTGGGAAGGATGCTTTGCAACGCGGCCACCTTCAGATTGAGCCAAAATAGCAGCAAATATAAAATTTATGAATTAGAAATAAATCTACGCAAAAACTACTTCGCAATAAACAAACTTTTGTTTCCCTGAATCTAGGAGAAACTAAAAATTAAGTAAATCCAAGTTTTACCGCGCGCGGCTTAGAGGTTATTTCTAGGAATCTCGTAAATACGCGTCATATGAAGATGAGATTTCTATGGAGTATACAACAGTATGTCTACTATTTAGTACTTAATGGAAAAAAATGCTACTAGAGTACTTTGCGAGTTATAAGAGGTTTTTGGTGGCCGCGTTGCAAAGCATCCTTCCCAACGTGGCCACCTTCAGATTGAGCGAAAATAGCAGCAAATATTAAATGTATGAATTAGAAATAAATCTACGAAAATAGTACTTCGCAATATATAAACTTTTGTTTCCCTGAATCTTGAAGAAACGGAAAATTAAGTAAATCCAAGTTTTTACTAAGTTAAGGGTTACTCGGGTGTGCATCGTTACCTCCCATCCAAGTTTTGTACGACAGGGTTTTTCGTGTCAGTCACTAAAAACTTGGCTAGCAAAAACCATGTCGTGCAAAATCTGTACTGCAAAAATTTTTACGTATGAGAATATGTTCACGACACAGTCTTTCGTATTACCTACCACTAAAAACTTGGACAGTAAAAACTATGTTCTGCAAAACCTTCCGGAAATAATATAGACAATAGTCCACACAGAACTAGCAAAATAATTGCTTCCAATGATCACATTCACCAGCATATTTGCTATACTTACTGAATTTTCTCCATGCTTATTGTCCACCCACATCACAACCACTTGAGCTTCAGCAGCACGAGTGCGTGGTTACGTGACTATAGGGAACTATAGTGGTATTTGTGCACTTTGTCTCGCTGGTTGTTAAAGGTTTAATAAACCCGCCTATTTGAAGGGAGTAGTCTATACCAATATTATAAAGAGGAAATATTTGTTTGTTTGTTTGTTTGTAAAGAATAGGCTCAGGAAATACTGAAACGATTTGAAAAATTATTTCACTGGTAGGAAGCTACATTAACCCCGGGTGTCATAGGCTTTATTAGATTTTCAAAAAAAATTAGGGATCCTTACCTAAACTCAAATAATGTAACCCAAGGTGCAATATTTTTTCCCATGTTTACATATTTTGACAGGTGGTTTGTTGTTGTTGTTTGTTTTTTATTCGGCCATTCTGGGCAGTCAAAAAAACATAGTCTATAGAGCCAAGTCTTTTGTAGTATCTTATATTCTATGGCGTAACGAAGTAAGCCGGGAAAGCTCGTTAGATAAATAAAATTGTTCGTGATATTGAAAAAAAATTGTATCAATTATTCGTGTTTAGAAATATTTGTTATTTTTGTATTAAAATACTAATAATAACTATCTGATGTTACTCCCAGGATACTATTTTCGTAGAGATTATAAAATATGTGAGTTAAAATATGTTAATATAAAAAAATATTAGTCATTTACAAGTTAATAATTAGATATATCTTTTATCTTGGCAAAAAAATAGAAATGCATTTTTTTTTTCGCTCTTGTTGGTAATTTTTTCCTCTATTTCGGTGGAGATCTTTTATTAGTAGTAACACCTACGAAACGTCAAAAATTCCTGAATTCTAAGATAGACTATACGCTCACAAAGTTTGCAAGTAATGTATGGAAATGTCCCATGTTTATGCATGGAATTAATAGGTACTACGTAAAATTGGAATGCTTACTGCATGTTATTAGTCATATCAAAATGAACCATATTAGTATGTGAATAAAGTGCTATTAAAAGTAACAAATATCACTTTTAATAAACGAGCTCAAGTGAAACGTCGTTTTTTGTTATGTGTCCCTTTCGCACGTAAGTAAAGTGAAGGGTCGAAGGGTCCAATGCTCAGAATAAGGACAAGCATAGAAGTAGTCCTAAAATAAAAAGTCACATCATTGTGTTACGCTACTTACTCAAGTGCAACCATTGAATATGTTAAAAAGAGACCAATATACTTTCTCCACTGGGTCGTATGACTCGTAGCTGGGTTCGACTTTTTATTTTCAATTTTCTAAAAAGCTAGTGATGGCAAAAATAACTTGTCCTAAATCAAGTTGTCTATACTTTTATACAAGACATGGTTCTTTATTATTGAACTTATCATAACTAATTCAGGAGTAATTGTATGGTATTATAATAACAAGAAAACAAAGACAAATAAATCTACGAAAATATTTCTCCGCAATATATAAACTTTTGTTTTCCTGAATCTCGAAGAAACTGAAAATTAAGTTAATCCAAAAGTTTTTACTAAATTATGGGTTACTTTACTCGGGTGTGCATCGTTACCTACCATTCAAGTTTTGTACGACAGGGTTTTTCGTGTCAGTCACTAAAAACTTGGCTGGTAAAAACCATGTCGTGCAAAATCTATACGGCAAAAACTAAACACCGACACACGACATAAATTAAGCACCGACCAACCAGAAAGATGTATTTTAAATTGAGTCTATACGCATAAAAATTGCCTATGTTGAGTCCGGAAGGTTTTGCACGACATGGTTTTTACTGTCCATGTTTTTAGTTATAACACAAAAAACCATGTCGTACAAAAATTTGGCTGTGATAACTTGGATGGTAATGATGCACATCCGAGTAACCAAAACCTCTTACAACTCGCAAAGTACTCTAGTAGCATTTTTTTCCATTAAGTACTAAATAGTAGACATACTGTTGTATACTCCATAGAATTCTCATCTTCATATGACGCGTATTTACGAGATACCTAGAAATAACCTCAAAGCCGCGCGCGGTAAAACTTGGATTTACTTAATTTTTAGTTTCTCCTAGATTCAGGGAAACAAAAGTTTGTTTATTGCGAAGTAGTTTTTGCGTAGATTTATTTCTAATTCATAAATTTTATATTTGCTGCTATTTTGGCTCAATCTGAAGGTGGCCGCGTTGCAAAGCATCCTTCCCAACGCGGCCACCAAAAACCTCTAATAACTCGAAAAGTACTCTAGTACTTATTTTTTCCTTTTAGTACTAAATAGTAGTAATTCTGTAGCATTAGTTGCCTTAAAATCAAACTAATCGGAGCTGGTGGCCGCGCCCTATAGTATGTGGCCCCAAATTGTGTAAATATTAGATTAGGTTGAAATAAAAATTCAATTTTCAAAAATAATTTTTTTTTTATTAAAAATGTTTGATTATAATAGTTATTTATTTAAAACATTATTAAATAAATTTTCTTACAGATCATTAACAAATATACAATCACAATGATAATACTTGTAACTTTAGAATAATACAAAATAATAAATTATATAAAACTGTTAAAATTTAAAAGTACTTAATGTCAGAAATAAATAAAATACTTGTCTTATTGTTAACACTGTTGGTTGTAGCGTGGTTTGTAAAAATTATAAAATTGTCTATTACTGTATTAGTTTAAACTATTGCGTATTAAGTTATTTAAAAAAAAAATTACATAATGAAAGTCTTAAAGCATACCTATCTAAAGAGATATCAAATATCACACATTTCAAGACAAGATTATTAACAAAAAACTAAAATTATAAACAGTAAATACCAAATCACATTTCAATGTCCTAGGATTTTTTTTTACACTATGATAAGCACGAAATAAATGAATATGAATCAATCACGAATAAAAATATTTAAATATGCATGTCATAACTTACAGTTACAAAAATGTACAGTACATATCCGAAAAAGAATAATTTCATTTACACCTACCTACAGAAAAAAAAAACAAAAGCCATCATCAACTCCTATCGCTCCTATTAAAACTCAAACTCGAGTTATTATTCTGTAGAAAGCTCGGCGTCTTCCCTTCCTTCACCACTCTCAACGCCTGAAGGACCCTCGCAGTATCCACCTCCTTCTGAGACCCCTTTTCATTATCAAGGCACAACTCCGTCATTCTATCTTTGAACTGCTCTAGCACTTTGACTCTATAGTCTATGATCGTCGCCACAGGGTTAGCCGTCAGCCAAAGATACTCCAAACAAGGCAGATTGCATATATGCTGCACCTCCTCCACATCTGCAACTAGATTGCAGCTTAGATCAAGACTTTCAAGACTATAAAGCCTCGAGAAACCTTTCAGAGATTCCACTTTGTTTTGTGATAGGTCTATTTTGACGATGTTTCCGATTTTGGCGTGCCAGTTCTCGCAGATGCTATAGCAGTTCATGGATAGGTTGAGGACCCGAAGGTCGGGCAGGCAGGAGACGTCGCACAGCTCGCTCAGCTTGTTTGAAGAGAGGCTGAGCTGCTGCAGCCGCGGTACCAACTTGATGGCCCAGTCGATGCTCGTTATGTTGTTGCTTGCGAAGTTTATTATTGATAGCTTCTTCCATTTCTGTTGAGATATAAAATTAGATTAATATAATGGTAATCTATATATATAAAACTCTTCCGTTACTGACAGACTGACTGACTGACTGACTGACAGACAACGCAGAGCCTAAACTACTGGGCGTAGCGGGCTGAAATTTTGCACGTGGGTTCCTTGAGGAGTGTAGGGGAGCACTAAGGAATGAATTCCCGAAATTCCCACGGGAACGGGAAAAAACGGGATTTTTGTGTTTATGAGAAATCTGCGCGGGTGAAACCGCTGGGCAGCCTCTAGTCTCATAATAATATAAAACTAAATGAATCCCTATTTCCCATTATTTATTATATATATATTTATAGTGACGGCAGCACGCGTTAATGGTTGGACTAATTTTGCTAATTCTTTTCCTTTTTGTTATTATCAGGAGACGTTATTTAACATTAAAAAAATCGTTTTAACACATACCTAATCTTTAAGGAAATTAATTCATTATTTAATCTCATCAGCCAGACACAGCTATAAAAACATTAATAAATAAATTATCTTGCGGGGTCAAATAACAAAAATAATAATGCGTCAGCACAGCACTGGTTGATAATACCACCAGTGACACATTTAGGATTAGATAAGTATAGAACTGATAGCTAATATAATATGAAGCACATAATAGCAATGCGATAACCTACATTAAATACTTTGCTCGTCATAATTTTGATACCTAATTGATGTACAGTATTCCTCTTAAAATTCTCAACAAACAACACTGCTGCCCATCCTTTGGAAATTATTTTAGTCGCCTTTAACGACACCTACAGAAGGAGATGGGATGGTGTTATTTCCAGTTAATACCAGTTTCTCATTAGTAGACTTCTTCTTCTTCTTCAGTTGTGGGGGTAGAGAAGTGCCTGCACTTAGCTCGCGAACTTGGAGCCATTGTGCATTAGTAAACTTACCACTGTATCAACCACACTGTCAGGGTCCCTGTGAACAATGTCCACAAGTAGGAACTCGTTCAGGGATACCACTCCCGCAATCAGGACTGAAAGGCTTCGCAGTGTTTCCCTTAGATTACCTTGAAAATAATAAAAAAAGTGCCCATAAAAGTTCAGACCTTGGCATACAAATAAGAAAAACTTGAAATATTCAATCAATTTTTTTAGTTTATCTGAAGTAAACAAGTTTTAATTAAGGTTAAATATAACTTTTTATTTTAATACAACAAAATAAAATTTTGGCTGTTTGGTGCAAAAGCCATTAACTGATATATCTTATACATTTCTATAGGTTACCTTGTTAGTTAACAAGAAATATAAAATCAAATTTGCAATACTGTTGATTTATTACCTGGGTTATATCTACATAAAACCTAAATTTTTGGAGACTTTTTCAACTCACCAACACTTTGTATCTGTCCCAAAGGCACACCAAGGACTGTCAGGTCTTGAAGCGCCTTGAAGGGCACAAGATCAAACTGCAGCTCATTCGGTATCACATTGCTTGAGCCAAGCTTCTCGTAGCTTCCCTCAATGATGAGGCACCGTAGCTTTGAACAGTAGTCCAGAACATGACTAAAGTCGTACATCTGATCTTGCTTCTCCGTTTGTGGACATGCCATTTTGAATCTTTCACTTATTGCGTGTAGCTGCAAGTTTAACAAATATTATTTTGATAGTAAGTAAATAAAGTTGCTTCCCGCGTCTGTCCCTATGTATGCTTAAATCATTAAAACTAGTTTTTTTTATAGATAGAGTGATTCAATAGGAAGTTTTATAAGTTTTAACATGAACAAAATACTAAAGGGTTAGGCAGTACGAAGTTCGCCAGGTCGTTCGCCAGGTCGACTCGTAATATTTAAATTAAGTTACCAGAAAAACAAATTTATAAATACTAACAAAAAATTAACAGAACAGGCTGTAAAGTATCTTGATTAAGTTATTAACAATTGAGGACCTCCATAGTGATGCGGGATATCATAGAAAAGCAAAGTAAAACATGTACTGTGGAACCAAGAATGTAATCTCACCTCCAAAGGAGTAATCTTATGCGAAGTCTCATTCTCCAGTAATCTGTCACCTTCAATAAACAGTCTCTTCGCAAGATCTTGCAGCAGGAAGAAGATATCATACAAATGGAAGTCCAGAAAGTGGACAAACTCAAAAGGCATCACCAGCTTTAGGTACACAAACACTTTTTGAAGGTACTCATTCAGACCCTCTCGTCTTTGCTCTACAAACTTTGGTGACTTATTGCGGATAACTTTCTTTGGTGGAAGCAATTCTTTAGACACACCATGGTCGTTCACCAGCTTGTCGTGCAGCTCGGCGAAGTCGCTGTACCGATGAAGGACGCTCCACTGCACAGGCCCCACTTTCACAGTTATTTTATAGTAAGTTACACTGTCTTTCGTGCATGTATCCTCAATGGACACACTACTTTCGTCACGATAAGTCACAAATGAAGACATTTTAATGGAAATCGGAATATGACATTATACAACAGTATTCGGACGACCTCGCAGACAGTGTTGATAGGAAATTACAAGTTTTTCTCAGTAAATTATTTATTTCCGCCTGAGAAATATTCACATGACGACAACAAACAAAAAACCAAAAGTTCACACAGAAGCAGGCAGAGTATTTAATCAATCAATCACTCACAACAAAGACATTGTTTTTAAATTCGCCCATTCTGGGCAGGCAAAGGACCTTAGTCCATACAACCAAAATATTCAGTCGTTTATTTCTTAGTTATCAAGTCTGTAG
This sequence comes from Euspilapteryx auroguttella, assembly GCA_951802225.1. Lineage (NCBI taxonomy): Eukaryota > Metazoa > Arthropoda > Insecta > Lepidoptera > Gracillariidae > Euspilapteryx > Euspilapteryx auroguttella. The sequence goes on along the minus strand of OX637660.1, from coordinate 2,412,726 downwards.
TTTCTTTGTTTTCCGCATGGAACTATGTTAGTCCTTAATCTGAGGTTTTCCATTATCCCATGGTGGTCTCACATTTCAATGTTCACATCACGCTAAGCCATTAAATCCTTCAATGTTTTTTGTAGTTGTCCTACCAACCTAGGTACAGTGGCGGACACGATCGGCGTAACACTTCCGGTTTTTCTGTGTTGTAAAATAGTTCTTGTTCTCTGGTAATCTGTTACGGCCTCCTAGTCCGTGACTGTACATAGTTCCCATACTACTCTGCACTACAGTTAAAATAAGTTTTGTTTTAGCAGTCTGTCCAGCTTATTATAAATTGCAAGTTTTTTTATTTCACCCATTTCACCCTGCAAATGAATAAATGATGTTGGACAAAAAACGGTCAACTAAAACAACTAAAAATCATATCAATCTATTGGCTTAAAATAAAACATATAAAGTTAATTATATCTATTTATTAATGTTGATTTGTATTATCACCTTAAAAAGTAATTTCCAATTTTGTGCTTCATCCTAGACAAAAACATAATTTAAAATAAAAATAAAATCACTGGATTGGTTTAAGTCATATGTTCAAGTAAGTTCATGCAATTTTTACGTCATAATTATACAATCACTTTAAATAGAAAGGTATACAATATGAGTGCTCAGTCTGTGATATATATTAATTTGTTTTTTGTTTACGAATATATTCTGAACTCGCAATATCTAATGGTAGAACCAGCAAAAAAAAATATGGAAAACCCATAAGATAACTGATGAAATATACTGGTAGTTTACTTTTTTTTTTTTTTACTTTACATCACATAATGCTGCTGGCTGTAAAAGGCAATTCGTGCGCCAGAGGAATATTTAGAATTAGAATTAAAAAAATATATAATATAGAATATATCATAAATTTCTATTCCGAATAATTTCTTTTCCTATGTTTATGTTAAAAAATCTAGAGGCCGGAATACACGTGAGCATAAGTTGTGCAAAACGAATGAATATCAACTTTATATTATACAAATTAACAATACCTAATTTCTAGGTAATAAAACGCAACACAACACAAAAGAGCAAAAATTATCGTTATACGAAAGTAACGTTAAATATACATAATTTTAAAACATAATAATTTCGATAGTGCACAACGAATATAATAATATAAATAAAAAAACGAATCCATAATAAAAATAAAAACTAATTTGTAAATCAATAATAAAAAAATAGATAATTTAATGTCATATTATGATAATGCCGTCTCGCATAAATAATTGCACAAACTGTTTTGATTTATATAGTTGATAAGACTATTTAATTACTTATCAATAAATACTGCGTATAGTAAACATAATAAAAAGGCTAGCAACAAGCTGCCAGATTTGTCTGATCATAATATGAAGTTTTAAATTACGATATTTGTGCATTCAGCACATTACTTTGCTTCGATTGGACTCTGCAGTCAAATATTTATATTATTACAAAACAATATAAAAACTAAAGAAAGTACAGGGTCAAGCTGAATAAAAACATTGTTCAAATTAAATACACTTTTGAACTTATAAAACATCACAGTTTACATTTACGTTAATGGCAAAACACCGAAACACTTACGGACACAAGCACTTTTACTAATACATTATTATTATTGCATAAGCAAAACATAGGTTGGATTTCATTCGATATAAAATACAATATTATTTTAAATTAAATTAAAAAAAAAATTAAATAGATTTTAGCAGGCCAAAACATTCAAAAATTATACTTGACATAAAATACATAGAATTAAATAAAGTCGCTTCCTGCGTGCTTAAATCTTTAAACTATGCAACGGATTTTAATTCGATTTTTTTAGAGCTCAGAGTGATTCAAGATGAAAGTTTATAAGTATAATACGTGCGCAAGATATTAATAGGTTAGGCGGTGCGAAGTTCGCCGTGTCGACTAGTTATTAATATAATTTAAATTTTATCATAACTTGTCTTTATATCTTATATTTGTCTCATAATTATTAGCCAAAGTGCTTGAGGTCCAAAACATTTTGAATGATTAACAAGACTAATAGCTGAGTAAAGATATTTAGACTATCACTTCACTAATTATAAAGGTTAACATACATTGAGTTCAACTGATCTATTTACGCACTCGCGCGCCCAGCTTATAATAAACTGCTTTATCTCAGTGGAGTGACACCCTAAAATGTCGCAGTCCTAACTGATAACATTAGATTCACTCACTCGGCACAAAAAAACTAAGCTTAAACAAAGTTAGGCGATAAAACTATTTTTATTAATATTATCTCTTAATTATTCACTCCTCTTATAACCTATTTGCAAACGGTGTTCGTATATTGTTCTGGTTTCGTTTAATACAATAAATAACATTTTCTTAATTTCTAGCGTATTTTTATGGACTCACACACAATAATCTCCTAAAATAAGTAAATTCACGTACTTATCGCCTCGACACTAAAAACATAAAGTCTGTGAATCACTGGTATAATTTTTCACTAGTTATTTACACGTTTGTTATTTACAATTATTTAAACATGTCTGATTTACATTGTACGTGACTTCACAGTTCAGTGCTGCACAAATAAATGTGAACCAACATTTACACGCAACATTAAACTACACGCAATTATATTCGTCGATTAAACACTTTAATAATATACAATAACAGAATATTAATGTGTGGCAAATCTATTTTAAAGCTGTTTTAAAACATAAAAAATTGACTACAACAATGACAATTAAACTTACAGGGCCGTGTCTAGCTTATTATCGGAGACCATGAACCTAATTCTTTTAGTTTTGAACCTACTGACTGAAGCGTCAACCGACAGTCATAAGCCGACGGATCTGACGTAAGTTTCGTCCTCAGCGTGTGGTCCGGACAGCCTCAGGGCGTGTTCCTCGGACAGGGCCGCCAGTTCCTTGGCCCACTCGTCTAGTATGACGGCGTTGAGTACCGCCCTGTGGGTTATCGACTGGTCCCAGTAGGCTTCGTCTGTGAAGTCTAGACGCTTCTGTTGACTGGGCGGGCTGGGCGCTTGTTGTGTTGGAGACGCTATAAATTATGTATACTTGATTAGGGACAGCTAGCAAGACATGTTTGATGCATAAAATAGTGACTTCAAAATTCCGTGCTGAGTCGATAAATGTAAACCAACCTTTACGTCAACTTTCAAAACTGGAATAACTTCGAACATTAACTATATTTATTTCTCTATCCTGTCATTTTTTGTGCAGTTATTTATTAAATAAAATACCCCCTTTATATCGGTTTCTGCATTCTACCTGCAGAAAGTCTATAAAAGCATTGTCTAAAAATGTATAAATCAAAATTATCTGGTGTAAAAAATATGTATTAAAAAAAACTACTCACAAGAGGATAATCTCCGTCCGAACATAGAGGAGAAGCTGTTGGAGAGGCTGCGCCGCTTGGGCTCTTCTCGCGGCGTGCCCGGCGCCCTCGGCGGGGTCGTCTCCGCGGCTTTAGTTTGGCTTTGAGAATTACCTGAGATTTAAAACTGATTATAGCAGGGGTCCTGTATTTCTGCGTTGATATGGTCAAGCTCGAGGATAGTTTTCTGGCTCTGCCATTTTGATTTACCATTGTGTGAAGCAACTCGTTAGTTTCATACATTTTAGTTTACTCAAGTGTACTAGTATAATCACACACATTGCACACGTAATTATCCGCTGCACCAGCATGGCGCGAGCGCGGTCTACAAGTCCCGCGCAACCTTGCTAGCCGCGCGATAGCAGTCTATATCTTTTTTAATACTATAAGGTATTCTGTGATATAAGTATCACAGGAAAACAAAGTACAATCGGTACTCCCTGCCTCCCTCTGGTTACCTCTCAGAGCATGTCTCATCTCACTCACACAAGCATGGTGCGCGTGCACGTACACGAGCTTTTTCTGTGCGCGAAGCGACTCGTTAATTTCATACATTTTAGTTTACCCAAGTGTGGTTTTATAATCACACACATTGCACATATAATACTACTGACCGACCGCGCCGCCGCGCACGCGCGCCAGCTCGCGCTGCACCAGCACGGCGCGCGCGCGGTCCACCAGCGCGGCGCCGCCTTGCAGGCCACGAGTCAACATGTCTATCTCTTCTTTTAGACGGGATAGGATCTGGGAAAAGATACAATATAATAAATTATCAGTATACCTAAGCGCTAAAGCATTCAGGCAACTTAGTTCAAATTTGCGAGAAACTGAAATATACGGCCAATTGGGAGTCGGATCTTCCACTTAATAGTTTGGAAGACCACAAAAATAGAACCCGGTTTAATTATCACTAATTTAAAATATCAAAAATGTGGGTTTCAGACCAGTCGACTTTTTGTAGTCACAAGGTAAGAAGGTTTTATTCATCATCAGTAGAACGCAACTAAATACTGCTACAGTATGGTATGGACTGCGTTCCTTTGCCTGTCCGAAATGGGCGAATCGAATACTTGAGTGCACAACAGATGTCTGCGTGCGGTCAAAATATGAACCAATTAACAATCGGCCAATAATTTTCAGGTAGATACAGGTTCTTCCTAGTCAGGGGCTCCGAGTGTGATATGTTATTAATATAATTTTGAATATTATAATTATTATAAACTGGCGTCACCAGTTTATAGTCGAGCTCAGACTTATCAGGGTTGCACTCTACTTAAAGTCAATCAATCATTCAAATCAGTTCAATCAATAATGAATACCTGAAACAATGAAGGCACATTAGGCTGCACCGCGAACCCGGGACAGAGCAATAGCGCCGTCAGGAGAGGGGTAGGCAGAGACACTAGCTTGGAGATGACACCCGTCACTCGCATGTTCTGTGAAATGCTGGACTCCAGCAGGCAGGATGCTTTCTTCAGCAAACTACTGAGGAGTGGACCTGGAAAATTTATACTAGTTAAAACATAAGCTTATTTAAAACTAGCTAAACCGGTGAAGTTCGTATCTTGTAGAGCTGTCAAAATATGTAGAGATATTTTTAAGCAATTAATTTTGTTCCTATTTGTTTTCAGCTGATTTAATTTTTGAGATTTCGAACCATGTTGATTTGCAAAATTGTTCTGTATGGTGAGTTGGATCTCTCTTTTGATTTATTAATGCCTTGTCAAAACACCCATCATCATCTTCATCATTTCAGCCGAAAGACATATGCCTCCCCCACGGAACGCCACAGCGACCGTTCAAAAACAGGAAATATAATTATACAACAACAGCCAACACTTACCAATAACAGTTTCAGCGCTGGCCCTCCAGTTCTTATTCTCAGCAACCACCTCACACTTCTCCTCATTAACCGCTAAACTCTTCAAAAACGACTCCTCAGCAAAATCTTCGTCATCCTCCAATTTGTACCTAAAAGTGTCATAGTCACAACCCTCCAAAGAATTAAGACTGTCCTTATTTTCCTCTAACGGTCCAGAATTTTCCACAACAATATCGACCAAAGACGACAAACTTAACGGTTCTTTTTCCGACGTATCACTGGTTTTCAACGTATCGTAACCGCTGGTGCAGATGGATATGAGGCTGTCCAGCTCTCGCGTACTGAGTTGGGGTAGTTCTGTCTCTTTCGCGCCTTGTGGGACGACTCTGTCGTAGCAGTGGGACCAGTTCTGGCAGGCGATGGTTCTTGAGACGATCTCGAAGCGAGCGTCGCAGAGGTACGCGTGGTAGTTGCCAAGAAGGGACTCGTTTGGATTCTGGTTGAAGAAACAGTTAGTATTCATTATTTGAAATTGGACCAATAAAAAGTTCATGTTATAACACATAGAATACTTACTTATCTGCACTAATAAGTATTCTATGTGTTAGGATTTTTAAAATAACGGTATAGAGTCAAAGGTGATATTCAGCTCACCATACCTATCAACTTTCTCTGGTACTAAGTAAAGTTACATCGGTTAAACCTCAAAACAATAAATCAGCTGGCCTGTACAGTGGCGGTCTAGGACGGCGTAACAGATTTGTCTATGGTCTCGTGCACTCTTGACTGTATTACCGAAGAACAAGAGCTATTTTGCAATACAGAAAAACCGCCACTGTACTAAAGTACAGAAGGCTTCGTTTAAATAAAATAAAAATAAATCTCCTCAACTCCTGTTATATTTACCTACAGCAATAATAACCTAAACCCCATTTCCGATAAAGTGCGGAGTGAGCCATACGCGGTTATAATGAACGAGCTTTCCCGGCTTACTTCGTTACGCCATAGAATATAAGATACTACAAAAGACTTGGCTCTATAGACTATGTGCTTTTGACTGCCCAGAATGGCCGAATAAAAAACAAACAACAACAACAACAAACCACCTGTCAAAATATGTAAACAACGCAAAAATATTGCACCTTGGGTTACATAATTTGAGTAAGTAAGTATCCCTATTTTTTTTGAAAATCTAATATAGCCTATGACACTCGGGGTTAATGTAGCTTCCTGCCAGTGGAAGAATTTTTCAAATCGGTTCAGTATTTCCGGAGCCTATTCGTTTCAAACAAACAAATCTTTCCTCTTTATAATATTGGTAAAGATAAATTTGTACTGTTATTAAAATGATTCTTAGTAACCTAGATATACTTAAGGCTTGTGAAAACTAAACTTGTTTTTAAGATGCATAGCACAGCTAAAATAGCACCCGAGGAAAACTAACTACTGTTGCCAAAAGTGGCCGTTTTTGGCAACACTAGCTTTCTTTGGTCTCTTACCTAAAAGCTATACAACACTGCCCTAAAAATAGTAGGCAGCATTATCTAGTCACTAGATAATGCTGCCTACTATTTTTAAGTACTAGATTCTAGTGGAATACTGTTTCACATTTTTGCTATTTGCCATCGTTTATAAGAATTTTTTTTTTGCGGGTAGCGCTACTTTAACTGTGCTATAATAATAATAACACATCACACTCAGAGCCCTTAACTAGGAAGAACCTGTATCTAGGGTGACACAGAGACGAACATCACAACATCCAGACCTACGCTACAGATGCTATGGCTCTAAAGATTCCGACATAATAACAAAAAATTTCTAATCTTAATCAAAATATTACTTACCCCATAATTAAACTTGACCTCCTGCACCAAATTATCCATAGCAATCCCATCATGTCCATTCAGGACTCTCCTATCATCGTTTCCTCTAAAATCCAGGACCCTTCTCCCATTCACCTGGGCATCTGCAGCCCATGCCTTGGTCTTATCCAGGCCTCTCATACAGCATTCTGGGGTAAGACTGAGGTAGGCCATAGCTGCTTCCCTATAGGAATCAGGGTCTGCAATCTTGTGCCTGTGGGACGGTGTCAGATGGTTTCCCGTGAGGAGGTACTTGAAGACCAGCTCCAGCATCACGTCTTCGCAGTTCAGGTCGATTAAGGTTTCTATTAGAGATAAGGCCACCATTGAGAGCTGAAAATAAACATGTAGAACGGTAATTGATTTGAAATATAATCTTCTAACATGGGACTAAGGCAATCCCCGAAGAACGAGCAGCATCCTTCGTTAAAAAGCTTGAGCAGACATACTGCGATTGTCAAGCGTGGCGATTATGGAAATAATAAGTAATAAATAAGTGTTTGTTCAGCAGTCGACGACCTCGGCTGTGATGATGATGCTCACTCCATTCCGGCTTCCAGTAAGATGCCAAGTATAGATGCGTGCATCTCACACGTTGAAAATATTATGAAGGAATTAGGTCTTGTAAAGTTCTGCAGCTTTGAAGAGACCAAGCTTCTTCTTTATCTTCTATCGTGAAAGAAAATTAACTTGGCAGTCTCCAGCGAGTCAGCCACTCTGTCGCACTGCGCGCGCAGAGTTCACATACATAATGTTAAGTAGTGATTAGGTCTGTTAAAGATCAGCAGCACTATCCTCCCTATAACCTGTCAGAGAACTTACCTGGCCGTCTCCAGCGAGCCTGGCCAGCAGCACCTGCATGACGGCCACTCCATCATACTGCGCTTGCAGCAGGAACCTCAGGGTCGCCGGCAGCAGCCCACTTGACGAGCTACATCGGGCAGCCAACTCCAGGTACATCGTAGCGGCGGCTTGCTCCGCGACTCCAGTCTGCAACGCGCCTTTTGTCTACCGTACCGGTCGTGTTAGTTGCTTCGGTTTGATGGGCACGATTTGTTGTTGCAGTTTGGGTGACGGTGTGGTGTTGTTTTTTTGATGTGCAAGGGTTGTCAGTTTTGAAGGGAGAGTATGATAGAAGGTCATGTAACATTGTAGGAATATATTACTACTTATTTACGTATTAATTGAAAGTTTAATATTACTCAGGGTAAAAATGAGCAAGAAAGGATTTAAACGAATATTTCAATAATATCAAAGCAAGTGAAGTCTTCAAAATGCAATAGATATCAAAAGGGCTCTGGGGATCTAAAAAGGTCACATTTGGTAAAACCATTTTCGTATATCTGGAGCAAAAAGTCAGTACAAAAGAAAAGATTCGTAAACGAAAGGAGTAACTCTTTATGAGACCTTAGTACGGGGGCTGAAGAATAAAGTGGCTGATACGATTACATAAAAAAACAGTGGTAACCAAAAAAGTGAATCGAAAATCGATAACTAAAATATGAATAAAAAATACAGAATGTAAGTTGATGAAGTATGGTAATAACTTAGAAACTAAAGAAAGCCTGTATGAATGAAAGCCCAATCACCGGCACCCAACCGCACTTTACCTTATTTACCAGGCGTGTCCAAGCCGTGCCGACCAAACCGTGTCCAAAGCCAGTGCATGTAGCAACCACCACGACCTCTTATAAGCAATCAGTGATTATCTGATGAATATTTGTAAAACAACACACTTATCGTTTTTAAGCCCTTCGCTATATTTTTAGGCGTGTGGTTGTTATGTGATGAGGTTGTGATGAAACGATAAGTGTGTTTTCACCTAATCAACATATATAAAACTCTTCCGTTACTGACTGACTGACAGACAACGCAGAGCCGTAACTACTGGGCGTATAGGGCTGAAATTTTGCATGTAGGTTCCTTAGGGAGTGTAGGCGAGCACTAAAAAAAGGATTTCCCGAAATTCCCATAGGAACGGGAAAAACAGGATTTTTGTGTTTATGAGAAATGCAGGGCAGCCTCTAGTTAAACATATAAAATAAAAATATAGTAAAGCTTTTTTTTTTTTAAATATTGCCCAAATACAAACCTTTAAAACCTAAAACTACGATAATTTAAGTGACATTTGAAAGAATAGCATTCGTTTTAAAAAGGCTCAGAACAGTGGCAGTCTAAAACGGCGTAACGGATTTATCTATGGTCTCACTGTAATACGAAAGAACGAGAGCTATTTTGCAATACAGAAAAACCGGAAGTGTTACGCCGGCCTAGACCGCCACTGTACGTTAAATGGTAATATGGCGTAAGTAAAAAGAATGTACATAATGTATAAAATTATTTTGAAGATTTGTTTGAAATGCTGGCAATTTAATAATCATGCTTTTATTTGGCATGTAGCTTGAGAGTATAATACTAATGATTTTGATTAACCAATGACAATAATGTGAAAAATGCAATATGCAATTCTTTTCAGTTTCAACTAATTTATGTACTTGAATGTTTTTTTTTATTTAACGTTTTATATTTTATTTTTTCATATTTTTTAGACCTACATAAATTTGTTAAGGAAACTGTTGCCTACAAAATTTAAAAAAGAAATAACCTTTTTTGTTTGGTAGCATTTAGGTTAGGGCTATTTAAAATGTATTTAATTTGTTACACTTGTTAAAAATATCCTTGAAGAAATAATTATATATACCCATCAATCTACATATACACTGTAAATACGTTACCGTACATATACAATTTTAGTGCAATTCAGCGGTAATACAATTAAACAATACATACAAATTCGATTTTCTTATTACCTGCCAGAGCTGAAATGGATAACACAGATTTGGTAATATTACAAACAACTTTTTTATTAAGTACAGTGGCGGACTAGGAGGCCGTAACAGATTTGTCTATGGTTTCGTTAGCACTATACTGTATTACCAAAGAACAAGAGCTAATTTCCAATACAGAAAAACCGGAAGTGGTACGCCGACCGTGTCCGCCACTGTACTAATAAAAACAACTATATTGAAAGCATTTAAATGTAAGTAAATGTTAATAATGGGATGAGACATGAATTATGTTAAATTAAGTTAGTTAATCAAAATTGTGAAAACAAACAGTGTTAAATTCAACCGTGACACACAAAACACTATTAAAAAAAAACTCACAAATAAAAAAAAAAACAATTTTAACTTAAAAAAATTAAGATCAGACGATCAATTAAGAGCCAGTTAACAGCGATGCTAGCGCCATTCGCAAAAAAAAATATGTCTTCTAAACTAATATCAAAAATGTGGCACAGTATAACACTAGATAATGTAGCCTAGTATTTTTAGGGCACTGTTGTATAGCTTTAAGTTAAAGACCAAAGAAAGAAAGCTACAAAGTATTGCTAAAAGAGGCCACTTTTGGCAACAATCTGTGGATTATTTTGTTCTTTTTACTTATGACTACTTTACTGTGCTCAAAAGATTATAGAAGATATATTATTTTTTGCGATAATGACTCTAAAATCGTTGTAAACTGGCTCTTAATTTAGAGGCAAACATTTATGAAATTGATCGTCCAATTTTAATATACCCCTCCCTCACCCCTTTAATCCCTTTTAATTTCCCCAAAGCTGGGTCCTTACCTGCAGTAGCGCGGGGCCCATGACCGGCACCAGGAATCCCTGGTAGACCAGATCCAGGAGGTGATCTCTGATGGACGGGTGCGCCACCTAGCGAGGGAAATCTATTCGTTAAACTTAACTCTCTTTACCTCTGATAGACTCTTATATTATTACCGTCTTATTCATACAGATACAGTACATTTTAAGTAGCTTTATTGGAGGTCTACTTCTCTGGTTTGTTGTATGGTAAATACGTGCCATCCTGTCTAAATTGACATACGTCAAATAACTAAAATGCTCTTTAACTTTTTATGAATAACAGGGTGAGAACAAAAAAATATGGTTGGTTCAGCTTTTAATCTAGAGAGTAGCCTTATTAAATCCAAACTAATATTTTCAATGCAAAAATAGCTGTCGGTCTGTGTGGTGTGTGTTGCGCAATCACGCCTTTACTAATGAACTGATACAGCTGAAAAATTGGTAAGTAGCTTAAGGGCCGAACGGGTGCGATACTAGTGCCACTTCGATAAATAATTGATATTCTTTTATGAAACAAAAAGTGGCCACTTAAGGCAGAAAAATAATATTTCTAAGATCATTATCCTAAAAGCTACACAACAGAGAGAAGTGGCACTAGTTTCGCACCGTTTGGCCCCATAAAGCCAGGAGACAGACATAGAATACTTTTAATCCCAAAAATTCAACGCGAACTGAAATATTTGTTTTTAAAGAGACACACTTACTTATTAATGTAAAAAATACTTAGAATTAGGGACTTCATGTATAAAACAGTTATACAAGAAACAAGATTTGCGATTTTAAAGTACAGTCACGGACTAGGAGGCCGTAACAGATTTGTCTATGGTTTCGTCAGCCCTAGACTGTTTTGCCAAAGAACAAGAGCTATTTTGCAATACGGAAAGACCGGAAGTGTTACGCCGATCGTGTCCACCACTGTACCAAAGCTAACACAAAAAAAAGATAGACCAAACCAAACAAACCTGTGCCACAGCATTGCAGAACTCGAGCGAATCAACGAACAGCATGAGCTTGTGCACCTGGTTCACGTCGTCGGGCGAAAGCCGGTCGGTCTGCTCGCCCAGCGCGCGCGGCAGCAGCGAGTAGAGGCCGCTAAGACCTGGATATAGGGTAAAACGTCCTATTACCGCGGTAGTCAAAATCACGTCCTATTACGGCTCTATTTTATCTTTTTCAATTTATGATTCGTTGTGACTGTGTATGGTAAAGGTGACTACATAGTGTCCAAGGGAAACTAACAAGTAACTTATTACCCAACACTCGTACGTTTAAAATCGTTTAAAATTACTTAAATTAATTATTTTGTGTAACGTCAGCGAAGCGAGAAGCTGTTTCATACAAACGCAGACTGACTCGCGGTAGAACATTGAATTTTCAGACTTCGTTTTTAGTTCAAACGAACACTTTAAGATTATATTACTATATTCGAATGCTTTTTACATTCAAGAAGTCTTAGTTAATCAAGTTGATTTCCGTTTAAAATCAAATAAAACAAGTAAATATGAGTAAACAAAAGTCCGCCGTGTTAGGAAGGCGATTTGAGGGTTCCGCCTATTACGGAGGGTACCATCGGTAAAAGGAAAAACGCAGTGTCGGTAATTTTTAAATTTAGTGGTATAATAAATATAATTTATGAACATTTCGTTATTTAAGTGTAATTTTCATTAGTTCTCAAGTATAAAACCAATTTTGGAGGTTCATGTTTTTTAACTAGAATCCTTGTTTTTGACGCTTAAAGTTGACAGTAAATTTTAAGTTTGTTAGAATACTGTGAAACCTAACGTATGAGTTTTAATGAAGAAAAATAGTCTAATACAACGATTACTAACGATTTGAGAGTTTTATGGTAAAGTCAGAGTGCTCTTATGTGTAAGTAATAACTTACATTACCGAAATATCTTAACATTATATTTCAGAATTAGGATATAAAAACTCATTAGATATTTTAGTACCTACCGTATTAGGCTGTAAGGAATCCTAACACGGTGTATGGAAATTACAGAGCTAATAATTTAACCGTATTATTCATAAAGATACCGTACATTTTAAAAAGCTTTAAGTACTGCAGGTCTACTTATTTGGTTTGTTGTATGGTACATACGTGACATCCTGTCTAAATTGACATACGTCAAATAACTAAAATGCACTTTATAGGGTAAGTAAATAATTAAAAAACTTACAGAAAAATGTATACTAAGGTTAGTTTTATCGTATCAATATAATAATTTAATACTAGATTTTACCGCAACTTTGACACACCATACAAAACTGATTATGATTCGTTGGTTGTTTTATTTATTATTGTATTTTGGTTTACTGTTTTGTTGTTGTTTTTTTTTGTGTTCCATTTTTGCATGTTTGTGTCAACGTTGTTGTAAAAAAAAGTATCTTTCTTTTTTTTTAAACTTTCTCCACTTGATAAGAAATCAATTTTCCATCTTTTTTACCGTTTAACTAAAACTTCACTGACTGCACTCTGCTGCTTCGCCAGTTAAATTTTCCTTCAAATATGTTTTATTTGTAAGGTTTCATTAAAATCTATTTCGTAGTTTTTACGTGAATGAGTTACATACATAATCTACATACATAATCTCACGCCTTTTATTCCCCGAAGGGTTAGGCAGAGGTACCAGCTCAAGAGCCGGACCCACGTTTAGCCGAGTTAATGCTTATATTACCAACGTGACAAGGGGCCAGCTTGTCGCCGCGGTTATAACGACCACTACTGCGGCCGGGACCAACGGCTTAACGTGCCTTCCGAAGCACGGAATCATCTTACTTTTCGGACAATCAGGTGATTCAAGCCTGCAATGTCCTATCCAACCGAAAACAACCACAACTTGATTTTTGTGAGAAATCAATATGTGGTGTTTTCTGCGGGGATCGAACCCACAACCTTCCGTGCCCTAATCAAAGTGCGACGCGCTACGCCACTGAGCTACGGAGGCGGCTATGGAATGAGTTACAGACATCCTTTATTACAAACCCTCGTCCGGGCCTTTTTCAAATTAGTTTTATAACGAAAAAAAAAAAAAAAGGTTAAGGAGGTTATCAATTCGACCTGTATGTATGTTTGTTTACATGTTTGTCCGCGATTATTTCGATTTTGTAAAAACCAATTTTCACAAAAGTATTTTTTAACTTCAGAAGAAGTGTTTTAGTACCTATTTTTAACCGATTTTAGAAAAGAGGAAGTTCTTAGTTTAGGTTTGTGCCAGTTTATTGATTTAAGGTTTCGGTTTTCCATCCGTCCGTCTGTCTGTCTGCCAAAATCACTAATTTCCGAAACGGCTCGATTAATTTTAATGAAAAAATTTCTTGATATTTTATTTGTCGTCAAAAGAATACTAACAAATATTAAAAACTTCAAAAAATTATGGAAATTTAGAGAAAAATTCAAAAATTGTGCCAAAATCTTCCTTTTTTGAACAAACTTTTGTCGAGCCTCTACTGAGATATTGACCTGGTCAACAGACATAAAATAATGATCATTTGTAACTTCACTTAATGTAGATTAACAACAAATATTAAAAATTATGTTAAGAAGCAAGCCAAATTCACACCAATTACGCTTTTAACATAAAGAAACGATTTGAAAATGGCGGCCGAACGAATGCTATCTCGCGTATATTAGTATGAGGGAAGAGTTGAGAAGCGAGACAGCCCATACAACGCGCTTATCAGCGCGGCTTATAAAAAAAATCGTCCCCATATTTAATTCATTCCGTTCCGTTGTGCAGAGAGATGGGAGAACGTTACGATGCCGTAGATTGATTGATTGATTGTTGTTTTATTATTCGCCCTTTCAGGTCAGGCAAAGGAACATAATAGTCCATACAGCCAAATATTATTCGTGTTCCTAAACTAATTATATTACTGGAAACTTCTTAGCGCGAGGCCATTTATTTAATAGTTGATACACAAAATATTATCAAGCTAGCCCCTTACTAGGAAGAACCTGTATTTATGTACAGTGCCAGTAACAATTACAGCCATTGCATACCATTTTCTGATTGCACGGAACCGTGAGCTGAGATGAAAATGTTTCATCGTGCGTGTGTTGGCATCCCATACTCCGTAATAGGCAGTGCTTACCGCCGTAATGGGCTTCAAACTTTTTTTTTGCCGCCGTAATAGGAATTCCGAATTGTCAGAAAAAATATTTATTTAAAATTAATTATCACTCTAGAATAAATAAAACGACAACTGAAATAGAAAAGATATTTATCATGAGTGTCAAAAAAAATTTCAAATATCTGCTAAAATATTTAGAAATGCTTAAATTTTACCCTACTTTAAAGTGTCGTCAAAACGCGCCGTAATACCCTATATGAAAAGCGCATATAGTTGTCTTGTCTATAATTAAAATTACTATAAAGTGATCATCTTTAAACGGCTGATCAGGGCATGGTTACCTTATTTTATAATTTCAGTATCATTGAAGTAACACTGTACCAAATTTAGAATCCTGTAAGACATACATTGAAGATATAGGTAGTTAGACATCAACTAGAACAGAGCTGATAATCTTTAAATGGCTAAACAGATTTTTATGAAACATAGCTAAAAACACCTGGAATAAAATTATCTATGACAAAAAAAAAAAAACTAAAATCGTTCCACCCGTTTGTGGCTACAAAACTGGCTACTACTAGTCTACTGTAGAGCCAGGGTCCCTGCAGCAGTCTCACCTGTAGCCAGCACGGGGCAGGCGTCGCTGCCAGTCAGCAGGTACTCGGCGAGGGCGGGGCTGCAGGCTGCAGGCGGTCTACTGTAGAGCCAGGGTCCCTGCAGCAGTCTCACCTGTAGCCAGCACGGGGCAGGCGTCGCTGCCAGTCAGCAGGTACTCGGCGAGGGCGGGGCTGCAGGCTGCAGGCGGTCTACTGTAGAGCCAGGGTCCCTGCAGCAGTCTCACCTGTAGCCAGCACGGGGCAGGCGTCGCTGCCAGTCAGCAGGTACTCGGCGAGGGCGGGGCTGCAGGCTGCAGGCGGTCTACTGTAGAGCCAGGGTCCCTGCAGCAGTCTCACCTGTAGCCAGCACGGGGCAGGCGTCGCTGCCAGTCAGCAGGTACTCGGCGAGGGCGGGGCTGCAGGCTGCAGGCGGTCTACTGTAGAGCCAGGGTCCCTGCAGCAGTCTCACCTGTAGCCAGCACGGGGCAGGCGTCGCTGCCAGTCAGCAGGTACTCGGCGAGGGCGGGGCTGCAGGCTGCAGGCGGTCTACTGTAGAGCCAGGGTCCCTGCAGCAGTCTCACCTGTAGCCAGCACGGGGCAGGCGTCGCTGCCAGTCAGCAGGTACTCGGCGAGGGCGGGGCTGCAGGCTGCAGGCGGTCTACTGTAGAGCCAGGGTCCCTGCAGCAGTCTCACCTGTAGCCAGCACGGGGCAGGCGTCGCTGCCAGTCAGCAGGTACTCGGCGAGGGCGGGGCTGCAGGCTGCAGGCGGTCTACTGTAGAGCCAGGGTCCCTGCAGCAGTCTCACCTGTAGCCAGCACGGGGCAGGCGTCGCTGCCAGTCAGCAGGTACTCGGCGAGGGCGGGGCTGCAGGCTGCAGGCGGTCTACTGTAGAGCCAGGGTCCCTGCAGCAGTCTCACCTGTAGCCAGCACGGGGCAGGCGTCGCTGCCAGTCAGCAGGTACTCGGCGAGGGCGGGGCTGCAGGCTGCAGGCGGTCTACTGTAGAGCCAGGGTCCCTGCAGCAGTCTCACCTGTAGCCAGCACGGGGCAGGCGTCGCTGCCAGTCAGCAGGTACTCGGCGAGGGCGGGGCTGCAGGCTGACATCTTGGCGCACAGCAGGAGGGCGTCGCGGGCCGCGGAGCCCGAGCGACCCTCGCGGTGCACCGAAGACAGTAGCAGGCGGACTATTATGAACCTGGAATAGAGTCGTCATCATCATCTGATGTGTCATGGATTCTCTTCTGTGGACTTTTAGTTTAAAACATCATCATCTGAAACAACTGTCTTCGCACAATGTCTGCTATTTGTGTCAGGTCTGTGTGGAATACGCCCTGCAGTACCGGGCCGAAGAATAGGACTGAGGTATCTCCTGCCTGTCGTAAGAGGCGACTAAGAGGGGACCCCAGAGTCGTTGGGTGCACGAGGCGGGGGCCTCGTGTAGTCATGTAACGGCGTCGAGAAGGTCGGCGGAACGCGGTGTCCCGATTCCGTCATCGAGCGTTGGGAAAAAGATCCATGCTCCGGGGGGACAACCATCATGTCCCCCCGAGATGAGGCTAATAAGCTAATGCTGGAGGGGGTCGCGGAGTTGAACATAACGATCGTAAGATCACCCGTGACCCCTTTGCCAACAGCCGAGATGGACACCGGCGGGGTTTAAGTGGGTGCGAACCCCACGTAACCCTGCGACTGCCCTCTGGGTCGCAGGGTACTCATTAGGAGTTTCCCCGCCAAAAAAAAAAGGTCTATGTGGACTGTAGTTTCACATTTGCTTGCTGGAGCCATAAGGAAGCTAACCCTAAACAACCTCACTGGCAAACTGATAAACTATCCGCCTTATTCATAAAGATACAGAAGATTTTAAGTAGCGTTACTGGAGGTCTACTTCTCTGGTTTGTTGTATGGTAAATACGTGACATCCAGTCTAAATTGACATACGTCAAATAACTAAAATGCTCTTTAACTTTTTATAAATAAGAGGGTATGTTTTTAATGAATGTAAGGTAACCAAATAAAATAATGTTCTGCTATTCATGCTGATCTGTGTTCCTGTGGACTATTGTTTTTACATGTGATTACCAGGAGCCGCATGGTAGAAGACCCTGAACCACCTCGCCACATGCAATACGACACCATATTTTTATCAGAAGTTTTCAAGACTTTTAATAGGATATATAACCATATTAAATAAGTTATTTTTTTTTTATCCAGGATCTTCAGCCATTGTACAGTGGTGCACCCGGCCGCGGCGTAACACTTTTGTCTGATGGTCTCGTGCACCCTAGAATGTAATACCAAAAAACAAAAGCAATTTTGAAATACAGAAGCACCGGAAGACATACGCCGCCGTCCGTGTCCGCCACTGTACATCTCTTGCCAGTTGAAAATAAAATAAAAAGCCCTAAAAAACATAAAAGGTACAGATGCTTGCAGTTTGCAGTATAACTTACTCAGATTTGGAACCGTGCTTCGTGTGAGTGGTCAAAAAGAAGAGGTCGATGAACTTCATGTTCTGCATTAGAGCTACGCATAGCTGGTTCAGAACTGTTACTAGTTGAGCTGGGAAAAGAAAAAAAAAATTAATAAACACTAGTCGACCCGGCAAACTTCGTACCGCCTAACCTATAACTATCTTGTGCACGTATTATGCTTAAAAACCTTCCTCTTAAATCACTCTACATATCTATAAAACCTGCATAAAAATCCGTTGCATAATTTAAAGATTTAAGCATAGGTACATAGGCACAGACGCGGATAGCGACTTTATTTTATACTATGTATTGATATTGATAAATGATGTTTCTGATAAGATGACAATAAACAATAGGTAAGGGAGTGAATAAGCTCACCATACTTAACAATTTTCCCAAAGAATCAATATTGAAACATATTTTCCCTAAATTGACCCTGTCATATGTTCAAATCACCTTGTCAAAAACACCCTCCTAACGGCATTTAAACACATATCAGTCCATCAGTAATCAGCTAAAACAGAGTAATGGAAACTTATTGAAATATAGAACTGATGAACAAACTTACTTTCAACATTAGGCGGGGGCAGTTCGTTCCTGAAACTACTGAGCAGTTTCAACAGCGGCCTTAGAAAGGGTTCAGCGGCTATTATCTACAAAAAAAAAAAAAAACATTTTTGAATTTCAAATATTATTTTATATTCGAGTCTTAATATTCTTGTTAAGAGACCTAATAAAACTATTATACTAGCGTCAATCTGCGCGGGCGAAACCGCGAGGCAACCTTTAGTCTTAGATAAATAAAAAACTTATGTTTACCTGTGAACTATAATGGCTGATGAGGTGCCCAAACAGCTTGAGCTGTTCGAGTCGAACGGCATTTTCGTATCTGAAAAAAAAAAAACACTTTTCTAAACAACAAAAAAAATTACATTAGGATTTCTGAAAGAATGGAGTCAAAAGTGGGATTCTTCTCACCATTCCTATCAACTTTCTCTAAGCAACATCGGTTAAATCTCAAAACAATAAATCAGCTGGCCTGTAAAGTGGCGGTCTAGGACGGCGTAACAAATTTGCCCCGCCCCTGTACATTGAACCCACTAGCTGTTCTTTGTTAAGACACAGATTAGAGAATTGTATTAAGATTTCTGTGTTAGTTTTATGTTAGTTTCAGCTGTTAGGTACGGCGAGCTAAACACCTCTTTAATTTAGTAGTGATTTGTCAGGAACATACAGGCTATGGGGATGGAGAGCCTTGAGGGAGGCCTATGTCCAGCAGTGGACGTCTTGCGGCTGAAATGATGATGATGATGATACAGGCTATATTTTTAATTATTGAAGTTATTTACTATTAGGTATCAATATATATAAAACTCTTCCGTTACTGACTGACTGACTGACTGACAGACAACGCAGAGCCGAAACTACTGGGCGTAGCGGGCTGAAATTTTGCATGTAGGTTCCGTAGGGAGTGTAGGTGAGCACTAAGAAGGGATTTCCTGAAATTCCCACGGGAACGGGAAAAAACGGGATTTTTTGTTTATGAGAAATCTGCGCGGGAAAAACCGCGGGGCAGCCTCTAGTACAATAATAACAAAAACAATACAACTTTATTTATTATTTAATTGCAAAGATAAAGGCACTCGACACGCAAAGGTTTATCAATATTTAATTATGTCTACTGTTAATATGGAGTCGTGAGTTTGTTTTATCAACTACTCATCTACAAATACTTTATTAGTAAACATTTATATTGTATTTGTTTGCTATCAGCTTGCCTGAAAATAAAAGCCTTATTTAATTTTATTATTATAGAAGAATTATATAGTTTGCATAGTTGGTCCATTAAAAAAATCTACTTTCATGATAACACATTTTACATAGCTAAATATGTATTCTATTCTTGCAAAAATGAATCACCAAGGAAGCTCTGATATCGGAGCTATGAATGACTGATAGTTTTATCAGTCTCCCGTTTCTTTCAACTTGGTAAATTAATAATGAAATAAAAATTATCTTGTTGACCTGTTTTTTTTTTGTATACAAAAAAAGCAATTGTAGATTATATAGCAATGGTCCTTTAGGGCCAGCAAGTACATACTGAAAAAAGAGTTCACTACTTTTATTTTTTTGAAAAATATGCAAATAATGGTTGGTCCATGGGCTGTATGTCTGGCTTATGAGATAAGCTGCCAAAATATCACAGTTCCTACTTGCCAGATATGGTTAGACCCATTACTCCTCTTTGAATCATAATTATTTAACTATATTTTATACTCTTACCTTGCATTAAAATCGGATGAGTAGTTTTGGGGTGAAAGCAAGACAGACAGACAGGGTAACTTTCACATTTATAATACAAGTACGGATTACTTACTTCCCAGTCAAAATGGCCCATTCAAACAGTTTATCAAGTAAGTTCTCAGCAAGCAACGTCTCAAGGCAGGCGGCAGGAGACGCAGACGAAGGCTGCAGCTGTCGCGCGCGCGCCTCCAGCACCAGCAGGGTAGACAGCTGCTCCAGGTGGTTTACTACGCCTAGGACGTCGTCATGCAGGTGGCTTGGCTGAAAGACAAGGAAACCTGTACACCCTTACCACAAAAAAGTAGAAATGTCTAAATCGCGAATTTGTATGACGAATTCGTAATTTAAACCTAGTTTATTGATTTCAACGTTTCTTTTTGCGGTGAAGCCGCTTTGTCTTAGTTGTTAGACTTTTAAATCACAAATCCGTAAAATAAATTCTTGATTTTAAACAGACCAATGTGTTCTCCGTGTTATCCCTATATAACTTTTGTACAGATTTAAATTTTAAATGTATAATCTAACTAATGGCGTCCCTACGTGTCGCTACTTGGAATATTAACGGTTTCTTAACCAGGATAAATGAAGTAGACCTTCTCTTCAAATTGCATAACCTTGATGTACTCCTAATATCAGAAGCTCATCTCACACCAAGAGCATCTATTACTCTGAGAGGGTATTGCACCTACATGACCTGCCATCCTGATAATACTGCTCACGCAGGGACTGCTGTGATAGTGAAAAATGGTATAAAACATAAAATACTACCAGAGTACAGGACACCTCAAATACAAGCAACATCAATTCTTCTAGAAGACAAACAGGGTTCCTTAACAGTAACATCAATTTACTGTCCTCCTAAAAAGAAAAATGACCCAGAAACATCAGAAAAGGACTATGATCAATTTTTTGAAACACTTGGAAACAGATTTATCATCGGAGGAGACTGGAACGCTAAAAATACACACTAGGGATCACGTCTTTCAGTCACTAGAGGCAGAAACCTAAAAAGAAGTGTGGACAAAAATAGTCTGGAAGTCTTAACGACCTGTCAACCGACCTACTGGCCTGCAGACCCAAAAAAGCAACCTGATCTCTTGGACTTCTTCCTCTACAAGGGCATTCAATCATATTACTTGAAAATTGAAAGTTGTTCAGATTCTTCTTCAGACCACTCACCTATTATTGCTACCATTAGCACCACATTAATTGAAAAACCTAAGAAACCTTTTCTATACAACAATAATACAAACTGGGATCAATTTAGGAGCTATATTGATGATAAAATAAGCTTAAAACTATCTCTTAAATCAGAAGAAGACATAAATGTTGCAGCTGAACAGATAACAAACGTCATACAAACTGCAGCCTGGCTAAGCACACCGAATATGGATACCCAAAAGCAGAATAGAACTCACTTCAACTTGCCACAAGAAGTTAAGCATCTGGTGCTGGAAAAACGGCGACTACGGAGAGTGTGGCAAACAAGCCGTCACCCAACAGATAAATATTTTTATAATAAAGCATCAGCCAAATTAAAACGCTTTATTTCTAATATTGAAAATGAAACGGTGCAGCAGCAACTGGAAAATCTTTCACCATCTGCTAGAAATGAATATTCTTTGTGGAAAATGCTAAAGACAAACAAAAAACCTCAACAGGCAGAATACCCATTAAAAACTGCTTCTGGGACATGGGCTAAAACTGATGAAGAAAGAGCTGATGCATATGGAAACTTCCTTAAGGATGTGTTCACACCAAACAGTGATATAACTTCTAGTATAGATGAAGAAGTAACTTCCTACCTGGAAAGTGATCTACAATTGAGCCCTCCAATTCGATGTTGCACACCAGAAGAAATAAAGCGGGAAATTCTTAATTTGGAACTAAAGAAAGCGCCAGGATATGATCTCATAACATCTGAGGTCCTGCGGCAACTACCCCGAAGGGGAATAATGTTCATTACATTACTCTTTAATAGCATATTAAGAACAAACTACTATCCAGATATCTGGAAAGTTTCACAGATAACAATGGTACCTAAACCGGGAAAACCACAACACTTGACTTCGTCGTACAGACCTATAAGCCTTCTCCCTGTGATGTCAAAATTGTTTGAAAAAATACTCTTGAAACGTTTAAATGTGTGCTTGAAAAATAAGAACATAATTCCGGAACATCAGTTTGGATTCCGTGGCAAGCACTCCACGATAGAACAAGTTCATAGGGTTTGCGACAAGATAAGAACAACTCTCGAAAATAAAGAATACTGTTCTGGAGTCTTCCTTGATGTGCAGCAAGCTTTTGATAAAGTTTGGCATAAAGGGCTTCTCTTCAAAATAAAGCAAGCATTACCTCATAATATGTACCTCTTAATAAAGTCGTACATCGAGTCCAGAATATTTTTCGTAAAAGTTAATGATGCAACTTCAAAATTCTTTGATATAAAGGCAGGTGTTCCACAAGGATCTGTGATCGGACCAACACTGTACCTGATATATACAGCTGACGTCCCTACATCAGAAGAAGTCACCACAGCCACTTTTGCAGATGACACAGCAATACTAGCTTCGAGTGCCGACCCCGGGAGAGCTTCACAAAAATCCCAGAAACACCTTGATAAGATACATGCTTGGATGAACAACTGGAGGATAAAAGCTAGCGCATCAAAGTCACAGCATATCACCTTTACCCTTAGGAAAGATGATTGCCCTGAAGTTAAACTAGGGGCAGATGTTCTCCCACATGGCACGGTAGTAAAATACCTTGGATTCCATCTAGACCGCAAGCAGACATGGAAAGTCCATATCCAGAAAAAACGCGATGAGCTGAATCTCAAATTCCGATCCTTGCAATGGTTATTAGGCAGACAGTCTAGACTATCTGTAAATAATAAAGCACTCATCTACAAAACCGTTTTGAAACCGATTTGGACATACGGAATACCACTCTGGGGAACTGCAAAAAGGACAAACATAGAGATACTGCAAAGATACCAAAACATTATACTAAAAACTATAACAGAAGCTCCATGGTTTACCAAAACAATAGAAGTACATAAATACCTGCAAATACCTACCATACAGGAGGAAATGACCAAGGCGACTGAGAGCTACAATGCTCGTGTAAAAAAACATGAAAACAAGCTCGCGTCCGTACTGTGCGAACCACTACAGACACGACGCCTCAAAAGAGCTCATACGTGGGACAACTTGGCCTACTAGCAACCTAATAAAGGCAACCCAACACCGGAAGGGAATGCCTTAAACCATAAAATCTCATGGATAAAAACTGCTTATGGTCGAAAGACCGATTGCATGTTGGCAAGGATATAAAAAAAAAAAAAAAATGTATAATCATAAATCTTTTCTTAAACTGTCAATTACTTTATTCACATGATAGGAGACATTATTTAATTCTGAAGAATGTTTTACTATGAGGAGGTGCATGATAATGGAATCAAAATTGATAGAAATGGTGTTGCAATTAGATTCACTAAGAAGGTTAGGTCCAACCAAACTTTATTATGTTAGATCCTTTGTGGTGTTGAGCAAAATTTGAAATTGTATTTAATTAATATTAATAACAATACAAAGTGTACCAAAGTAGATAATTTAAATAGGGGATGCTTATTGATCAGCAAGAAAGTGTTTTTAACAAGGAAGTGCATTTTTTTAAAAACAGTGTGTGATACTGATAATATAAAAATGTTTATCTCATATGTTTTTACTATATGTTTAGCCTAAATATTAATTCTCCAATAGACCAAAAAAACTTACATGTGATTTAAGAATAATATCATAGGCCTGCTGCCAGTGCCTGCAAAATGAGCTGTAGCAAGCGTCTGGCTCGTAGTCGCGTCTGGGGTCAAGAGTGCGGGACAGCTGTCGCGCAAACGACAGTGAAGTTGTCTTCAGCCAGCTCATTTTGTTTTATTAGTGCATTGAGAGCTGCAAGCAAGAGGTTAATTTTATTAAGATCTACTTTTTTTACGGTGGGCTTGCCTAGTTGACAAACATTTACTTAAAAATTATATAATTTAAATATTATCAATATATATAAAACTCTTCCGTTACTGACTGACTGACTGACTGACAGACAACGCAGAGCCGTAACTACTGGGCGTAGCGGGCTGAAATTTTGACTGTAGGTTCCTTAGGGAGTGCAGGTGAGCACTAAGAAGGGATTTCTCGAAATTCCCACGGGAACGGGAAAAATCGAAATTTTTGTGTTTATGAGAAATCTGTGCGGGAAAAACCGCGGGGCAGTCACTAGTTATTATATAATAGGCACGATAGCTGTCAAATTGTGGAAACTTGCCCGTAAACTATTATTATTATATGTTGCCAGCAGCCCCATATACTTTGCTGGACACAGCGACCCTAGTGCGCCTGGTCAAAGTGTTCTGTATTTATTTTATCACAACCTTTATCACTTAAATAATACAAAATATTAACAACAATTGATGGTAAATTACAGCATTGCTTCACTGAGCATGATATTACAGAAAGGTGTTCTCTGTTAGGAAGTTATCCATATTTATGATACAAATGGTACATTTAAAATGTATGCAAGCTTATAAAATAAATGGGTACCTTATGTAAAATAAAATTATTCCACTGTTATTAAATTTATCTCAAGGGAAGGCTTGAATATACAATGTTATTGGTTGAATCATCAAAATTCCAATTATAGAAAAAGGGCTGTGTAGGAAGATAACTTTACAAGCAAAAAGAGAAAATATACGTACTGTAACGAGGAAGAGTCCTGTGTCGGACGGAACGGAAATAGAAGCAGCTACTGGACAAAATAAACCACAAGATATCCGATACATCTGGCTGGTCATACGCAGTAAACAGGAAAATGTCACACGGGTCAAGGTGTTCATTTTACATCTTCGTAATCTTAGTTATTGTTCTTATTTGATAAATATGGAATTTCATATTGCAGTCAGCACACTAACTTTTAGTTTCCACTTCCCAGAATACAATAGATAGAAACCAGCCAAACGCAATTAACGTGTGAAACTGCGAAAAGACGACGAACGACGCGATAACGCAAAAAAAAAACAGCAAAGCAAAGCGAATCAATCATCAATCACTGAATTAATGATTGATGGAATGAAACCAAACATAAATTATTGATTGTTTGATTGTTATTGCTTTTTATTCGCATCTTCTGTGTAGCCAAAGGAACAAAGTGTATACAGCCATGTCTTCTGTAGTTATTTTTGGTGCTTTCTAACCATTTCTAACTCTACTATATTCTTCTGTACACTGACTGTGCATGATGTTTTTCAGAACATCTCCTGGTACATTGCATGATCATACTCAAACTAACTCATACAACAAAAGAACTCAGTGTTTCATCAATTTTAGTTTGAGGCTCTGCTAACTTAGTGATTTATGCAACTTCTACTTTGGCTCTGATTTGACGAGTGCATGAGAAAAGCGTCCAATAGATTGTTTTCTTCCCAGGAAGTTTGATCCGGTCCGGATCTCTGGAGATCTCTCTCTCTCACTCACGACACAGTCAACATAGCTTCCTCTTCAACACGGAGGCAGTCTGTCTGTAGAAGGTCTGTAGTATGTACAGTCACGGACTAGGAGGCTGTAACAGATTTGTCTATGGTTTCGTCAGCCCTAGACTGTATTACCAAAGAACAAGAGCTATTTTGCAATACAGAAAAACCGGAAGTGTTACGCCGATCGTGTCCGACACTGTACAGCTACGAACTGTGAAATTGATAAGTGAGATCCAAATATCCGGCTTATTCTTTAGCCTATCGAAAGAATGTTTGTTTTTAACCCCCGACGAAAAAATCAGAGGGGTGTTATAATTTTAACGTGTGTATCTGTATGTCTGTCTGTGTATCTATCTGTACCATCGTAGAGCCCAAACGGATGAACCGATTTTCGTTTAGTTTTTTTGTGTCATAGGTAATTTCAGCCCGAGTGTTCTTACTTGAATAGCGGGTAAGGGAATCTAACTACCTTCCAAAGTTCCTATCGATTTTAAATATTGTACTTGTACAGTGTTACTTCAGTGATATTGAAAGTATATGGTAAGGTGCCTAACTATGACCTTTTAAAGATGATCAGCTATATAGTTCTAGTTGATAAGGGTCTAGTTTAGGTGATCTGACTCGGTCGGGGGTTTTTAATGTTTTTAAATTTACCCGGTTAAACTGCACATCAATATCATCATCATCAATACATAGTATAAAATAAAGTCGCTTCCCGCGTCTGTCCCTATGTATGCTTATATCTTTAAAACTATCAAACGGATTTTGATGCGGTTTTTTGTAATCGATAGAGTGATCCAAGAGGAAGGTTTATAAGTATAATACATGAGCAACATAGCAATAGGTTAGGCGGTACGAAGTTCGCCGGGTCGACTAGTTAATTATATAGGTAGGTTAGGTTCATACCTATACCTACTTATCTCTAAAAAGTACAGTAAGTACATAATGTACCTAAAACATTTTTATTTACGTAAATGTGTTTGACGATATGAGGGATATGAGTTTAGGCACTTTGTGGGATTGTTTATCTGGGATAGAGGTTATGTAGTTTTCCATGAGTTTTGAAAAATCCGCTCACGTCGTGGTCGACATGACTGAGTAAGTATTCGATAGAGTAGGTAGAACTTAACTGTAGGTATACCTACCTTTACTCTCGTCTTTCCACGACTTGTATGAGACGCGTTCTACAGCTGTTCGGACATGTAGCCAGGAGAGAGCCAGACAACCTCGATAAGTTAATCCTTGTGGGCCGGATCGAAGGCGAGCCAGGAAGAGGCAGAGCTCCAGCTCGGTGGACCACCGACATCATCAAATGTGCTGCCAAGTTAAACATCCTTGGCCATTGGAAGCGCTCAAAACAGGAGAGCCTTGAAAGCGCTCACTAAACAAGCTGTTCTTGTTGTTCACGACCCTCAGCCATGACGAGTCGACAAGAAAGAAGTAGGTACCTTTAGAGATACCTTAAATAATTACCTACCGACAAAATTTTATGTGCAAACCACAACTACATTGTAAGATTGATGCGCTATGAAACTTCTAAGATAACTAAAGTATAAATTATGTTTTGCGGTCGCCTTTAAAATCAACTTGCACTTGCAAGCCACATGGATTTGATTATACCCCGGAGTACCCCTAACGTACCGAACTATATAGGTATTTAGGTATTTTAAAATCAGTTCTTCTACTTAATTTAAAAGGAGCTTCGTTCTGGCCCCGTTATAAGGCCGCATAAAAAGGAAGTAAGTCTTAGGTGTTCCTTTCTTTTTTTCTATTATTATTGTTTTAGTTTTGATGAACGAAACTATACTCTAACCGTGTTATTCATAAAGGTACAGAATGTTTTAAGTAGCTTTACTGGAGGTCTACTTATCTGGTTTGTTGTAGGGTAAATACGTGACATCCAGTCTAAATTGACACAATGTGTCAAGTAACTAAAATGCTCTTTAACTTTTTATGAATAACAGGGTAAGTAAGTACCTACTAACTATATTGCATTCGTAAAGACCCTGATCGGTAGAACAATCTGCCCTGTTCCTTCTGAGCCAGCTGTTTAACCTCTACATACGACACGATAAGTGTACATTCCCTTTTCCTTTAGTTGGTCAAAGTACCTATTCCTATGAGCCCGTCTCTCGGAGACACTCTCCTTTTTTCTCTCAAACTTGCTTCTAAATATATTAAATGTATTTCAATGTCCAATCCCGGCCCCTCGTAATTTTTTTGTGTCCTACAAGGCCGTATTGTTTTCTAAAACAAGTTTTTTTTGCAAATTTACTTTATTTACTGGAGTTATTTATATACATCTAAGGAATACATAAATTCCCTTAAAATTTTTACTATAATTTACAATCACATTTCTTTCACAAGTTTTACTTATCAATACAAAAACTAGGTTTGGTAACTTTTGTTCTTTCAGATTAAGGCTTCGAACGCACAGGCGGATTTTTATCCGCGCGGCAACAAACCGCGCGGATAAAAATCCGCTGTTGCTGTTTTATTTCCGCGCGGTTTTAAAGGTTGTTATTTCATTTTCAACCTTATTCATAGGCCACGAAGGTACAGGCGAATTTTTAGCCGCGCGGAAATAAAACCGCGACAGCGGATTTTTAACCTCGCGTTTTTTTATCCGCTGGTGCGCACACTTCCATAGGATTCAGTATGTTACATAAAATCCGCGCGGCAAAAAACCGCCTGTGCGTTCGTAGCCTTATGCTTAATTTGTACTAACCCTTACTTACATTTACTTATTAATCTCAAGAGGAAATAAGGTAAAATAGCTGTATTACATTACAAGTTATATGTTCTAAAAAGTTTCAGGAAAAAGTTAATTCACTCAAATCTAGAAATTAACTCTAGCATAAAGCTATGGATTTAATTAGTATTAAAATCTAAAAGCTACACCAACAAATGGTTTGGTAATGTCTGGCAGGTTTATTAAATTAAAACTTACGACTAAATTAAAAATAAAGTAAGTAGGTATTCTAAAAACACACTGGCTGAAAAATCCATTTAATTTCTTGGCGGAAGATATTCTCTGTTTGGCTTGGGAGGGAATCCATCGCCTTGCCCAGGTCGGCCTGAAGGGAAGCTTGGGCCATTTGGTCTACCTGACGGGTACCCTTGGTTGCCTGAAGGTCTCGATCCAGGGAAACCAGAACTCGGGGACGAACCTGGGTAAGAGGATGTTGGTCCTTGTGCTCCAGAGTCTTGGTAGCCAGTGTTAGAGGTCGAAGGGCTTTGAGAACCGGTGTAGGACCCTTGTGCAGCTCCGTTGTATTGTCCTTGCGTCGTAGGGGTCGGGTAAGATTGGCTCTGGCTCGGAGCTGGGTAGACTCCAGTCGGGGTTTGAGCTCCACCAGGGTAAGCAGCCTGACCTCCTGGTTGAGCACCTGGGTACGATCCTGGAGCAGTAGGGTAGGCAGCCGATGGTCCAGTGGCCCCAGCTCCAGGGTAGGCTCCAGTCTGTCCTTGTCCTTGCGGGAAATTTCCTTCTGCACCAGCATTGCCTTGAGACCCAGTGATAGAGTAATCGTAAAGGTTAGCGTTCAGTTCAAAGAAGCTGGGCGCAGAGTTGCAGTCGAATTGGTTCCACCAGACGCAAACAAATACTTCCTGAGAGAAAATAGTTCCATTAGGGCATAGAAAGTCATAGGTCCTGTTGTTGGCACAAACGTGGAACACTTGGCATCTTGTTTCTACATCAGCATAGTAGCCTGGGTAAGCCTGGGCGTCGCATCTGAAGGAGGTCTCGGGGATTTCGGTTAGGATGGGGTAGTCACGGTCGGGTTCCCCGGGAATTGCTGAGTAGTCACCTCCTTCATAGGCGCCGGTGTCGTCTGAGCCTGTTGCAAAGCCATTTCCTCCTGCTTGGCCCTGAAAGTTTTGTACACCGTTTTGCCCTTGGTAGTTCTGACCTCCGGTTTGTCCTTGGTAACCAGGTGCCCCTGTTTGCCCTTGGAAGTTCTGACCTCCGGTTTGACCCTGGTAGCCAGGTGCCCCTGTTTGACCCTGGTAGTTCTGTCCTCCATTTTGTCCCTGATAGTTCTGACCACCAGTCTGCCCAGCAGTTTGAGTAGGGTAGTTATTCTGTCCCTGAGTAGGGAAAGGTGCGCCAGTCTGAGGATATCCAGCTGAAGGTCCAGTTTGTGCCTGTCCTTGGTACCCTGGAGTTTGAGCCGGCAGAGTCTGTTGAGGTCGTCCACTAGGGTAACCTTGGCCTTGGTTAGGGGTGGATGGGAAGCTAGGTTGGAAGCCAGGGTTGGCTTCACCTCCTGTAGGGTATTCTTCGGCGGGTGAGCTTGGAAAGCTAGAGGGCGAGGTGGGTGCTGGGTAGCCTGCTGGACTAGAGGCCCCCGGGCGGGTCGGAGTTGTTCCTTGGCTGAACGGCTTGCCAGCACTGAAAGGTTTGCCAGGCCTGTTGTAGTCGTATCCGTTTTGGGCCACTGCCAAAGCCAGGAGTGCTGTAAATAGAAGAAAGTTTTTTTAAGAACAGAATAGAAATCCTAAGTAAGTAAGGTACTATTATTATGTCTACTAAAGTACCCCATAAGTAAGGTAAACTATTATAACTAGTTTCATAGCGACTGTTATAACATAAGTTTAGTCTACTTATCACTAGTCTTTGCTTAAATCGCAGTTAAAACTAAGTGAGTTAATCCCCGAATTCAAGTATAACTATAATTAAAAAAAAGTAAAGTGAAGTTGGCTAACGTGTTCTATCTAAGGCTTTAATCAGGAAAAGATTAAAGATGCGATCAGAAAATCAACAAACAAACAATGAAATGGGTAAGACCTAAGACTACCAATTGTCTTGTTAGGCAATGCGTGTTGTACAGCCACTCACCCTCCTATTTCTTGGAACAAGAAAAAATACGGACTGGATAGCCGACTGGCTGGCCGTCTAACTTAACAGTACGATTTTGTATTGAGATGATATTTACAGCTAGCCATTAAACTAATAAAAAAACATCCTGACTATCTTCCTGTATAAGATCTTCAAAAAAGAAATCGTAAAAAATAAGAAGAATTTTACTAATATGAAACCAACTAAGTACCTAATTTACATATTTATCTAGTTAAATTTACTCTCGTAACAAGCTATATTTCACTACCGCATTTTGTCATCAAATAGCCCAAACACTAAAGTAAGTATACCTAAAACAGAGCCTTTAATTTATTATTAGTATGTGGTTTAATATTTTCCCAAAGATAAGCAGTTTTTATGATGCTGTGTGAAATAATTAGCTAGCAAGAAGCTAGAGCATTGTGAAAACAGCCGTAAATCTAGAGCCTATAAAATGATAGCTAGAATTTTGACAATCCGATCCCAGGAATCCAAATGCTGTCTGAATCCACTGATTATCCTGCATGGAGCAACTGTAATGGATGTGGCATTTTCTCCGTCAGTGATCATTTCACTTCTGACTACGCAACGCGGTAAGATCTCTGGCTAATTACTCTATTGGGGTGTCATTTGTCTTTCGTAATCAAATTTGTTTGTTGTGTTCGAACTTCGAAGTTGATTTGTGGATGATGACATGTTTGCATCGTACCGAAGTCTACGGATAATGTGCTATCATTAACGGGCCACATGGTTGCGTAGTGACGCGATACTAGCGCCACTTTCTAGAAATAATTATAAATCTTCTAACCATAGCCGAAATCAAAAATATGCATCAATCGCCATGACGCCCTAGATAATCTTGCTTAGAACTTTTAAAGCTCTGTTGTGAAGCTTTTAGGATAATAATCTAAGAAGTATACGCTTTTGAAACTAAAAGTGGCAACTTTAGGCAACAAACAGTATATTACTTACTTACTTACTTAGATTTTGAACCTAAAAGCTACCAACAGAGCCTTAAAAGTTCTCATCATGATTATCTAGGGCATTATTGACGCATATTTATGATTTCGACCATGGTTTAGAAGATATTAATTATTTATCTAAAGTGGCGCCAGTATCGCACCCGTTCGCCCCTCAAATACGTAGACAACAAACAGAGTTCTCATAAAAATAGCGGCCGTAAATTAGCATTTCAACAGCACTTACCTACTTCAAGATATGACTTAATTTATGGCTATAAAATAAACTGATTGAGAGCGAGATAGTATTATACTTTTTGTCGAAATTCAATTCGGAACAACGATTAAAAACTAGACGTTAATTTGTATTTTGACAAGTCTGCAGCTTCTCTTGTTAGATAAACGAAGTAGACAACGGACGTTCAAAGTTATAGACGAAAGCCCAAGTGATCATGTATACCTACAGTGATCTTCAACAGGTAAGTTTGGCTCTTGTTTTCACCCTTTTCCAGCGGTGAACTTCGTTGACCATTTGGCCAACACCATAAATTGGTAAGTAGATATTTTCACTAATCCCATTTTTTTCCATTAACCTTTGAAATTAGATGTGTTGAACATAAAGATCGAAAGATCTCCCGTGACCCCCTTGCTTACAGCTGAGATGGACACCGGCGGGTTTTAGTGGGTGCGAACCCCGCATAACCCTGCGGCTCCCCCTGAGGCTGCAGGGTACTCGTTAGGAGTTTCCCCGCCTATAAAAAAAGGAGGTTCATAACCGATACCTATCAATACTTAGTAAAAAAAGCCCTCCGATACGTATCAAGGTTTAGTGCAGACTCTTTATTATGCTGTAGTACAGATGTGGCGAGGCAGAGAAAATTGTTATAAGTGTTTCATAAGAAATAGCACGACTTCGATCCTTATGCCTGTGCCTTAGAAGCTCCAGTTTCAATTGTTATCCTCGCGATATCTTCGCCAGATGTGAGGTGAGCCTAAATGGATTAAAAAACCTTTGAATACGCAAATTAATTACACTTTGCATACAAGCAACATTAAGTTGTTCATTGTACCTAACTGCCTTATTTAGTGTGCTGATAACAAGATCAGCAGTATGATTAGCTGCGGTGGCGACGATTATTTTGAAATTTCTGTTTTTTTATGTATTAAGTGCATTACCAACTGTTTGTGTCATTGAAAGGTCAGGATTGAAAATCTAGATTTTCGCACGCTGATAGCGGAGTAGTCTTCAATTTCTCAACTAAAATGGTTCCCACCTATTTTTTGAAGGTTTTATTTTAACTATTTATTCATGTTATTGGTCAAACATTTTATGGTTTAAAGGGCGAAACGGTGCCTTCAATATTCTAAGCAATATTATCTAGAGCGTCATTGAGGCATTTTTGATTTCGGCTGTTGTTTAGAAGATATTCATATATGTCGAAGTAATGCTGGTATCGCACCCGTTCGACGTTTGAGTATTTAAGATTCTGCAATTACAAAAATTAAAAAAAAACTTTATCTAAATATTGCTGTTCGTTTATCGCGCTAACAATCGAAAACGGCCAGGCCGCTTTAGATAATGTTGGTTTTAATGTTTTTCTTTATCCAGGGAATGTTGAAACGGTGAGAAAACATGGAAAAGTCTCTATTCCACAGGGCACTCACAGCTATAGGGCACAGCTATATTCAAATGCGCTAAAAACATATATTAATTTTTTTGGAAGGTATAACACATAATTGTGCTTACTAAAGTATTAAGCTTATTTTAATCTTGACTTTAACAGATTGGGTCGCACATTGAAATTAATTTATCAAATTTAAGAAAAATTAAAGTTAAAGTTGTTTTAATGCAATCAAACTGTTCTATCTATCTTATTATTTTAACAGATGAATATGTCTGTAACTTATCGCGTTTTGTAAGATGTCCAATGCTCATCGCAGGGTAGAAATCATCATCAACTCAAGCAGCAAATCATCGGTCGCAACGGTTCCTTTGCAGAAATAAATAATAATAAGGTCTTAGCTATGAAGAGCTTGAAACTCGAGAGCAAATTACAAAATGTTTCGTCCTAAACTGATGTAGTATTATTAGTATTTGTGCCACGGTTTTGAAGTGTAGCGACCAGCGGCGCGACGAGCATGAAACCACATACCTAGATGTAGTGTTAGTTTTAGATACTTTTCAAACTTATAAGCCAATAAATTTGTTTACCTTTTGAATACTAGCCTTTAATATCTATCAAAGGTTCTCAAAGTTCTACATTAAATTTTCACATTAAAACTAATAATCTAAGTATGGAGATTTAATAAGGTAGCCGAACGGTACATAGAGTTAATTTCGTGTTTGCCCAGTTTTCTTTACAGACTTTTAATTTTTTATTCCCAGACTATAGTTACAGCTATATAGTATATTTGACGAATAAATCTAAGATTTCTCTCACAAAATAATTTTTATCTGATAAGAGAAGCAAAAAATTTAAAATCGCTAAGCTTGTAGCGACGCTAATCGCTCTCGTCCGTGCCAACAACCGAAGATTTACTATTTCGCTTGCAAGTTCGGTCGAGGTGTAATTTCGACCGATCCTCAGACCTGACGAGTGATTACATGACGAAAGTGTTTACAGCGTATTTCTTACACAAAACGCCGATCGTCAATTATCATCATTGATCCTCAATGAGGTGTAGCTTTCAAGATTTTCATAATATTTCTATAGCTTACTATTAAATTCTAAAATTCTACTCGTTTTCAAATATTACAGGGGAGATCCTTATGATCGGTTGCGTTTCATCTGCTTTTTTTTCTAATATGGACAAAGTGTTGATTTTCAGCCTAGCTATTATTAAGTGTGTGTTAAATTGTATATCTCCCATTTCTCAGAATTTTATCGCATCTTGATTTGACATGGAGATAATCAAGGACGTTATATATTTAGGTAGCTAATATAAATTGGCGGTCTAGGACGACGTAACACTTCCGGTTTTTCTGTATTGCAAAATAGCTCTTGTTTTTTAGTCATACAGTTTTGGACGCACGAGACCCTAGACAAATCTGTTACGCCCTCCTAGACCGCCACTGTAAGGAGGCCGTAACAGATTCGTCTAAGGTTTCGTCAGCCCTAGACTATTATTGCCAAAGAACAAGAGCTATTTTGCAATACAGAAAAACCGGAAGTGTTACGCCGACAGTGTCTGCCACTGTGTACAAATGGCAGTCGAGCTTGCAGTCGAGTTTTCTGGACAAAACTTTTTGTCAGACTAGAGTCTCGTCTAGACGGATAAAGCTCTTGGATACAAAAGTACATATATAGGTAATACCTAACAAGTAAAAGTATTTACATACGTAAATCCCAATAGAGCTGAACATAATCTTATTACAATCCCTAGCTCACTGACTGACCTCTCAAACTCATAATAGACCAAACTGACGCCTATTATTTGCGGCCACAGTCCTGCATGGACGATGAGGCATCATTTGTAACGTTTTCGTGCCTATGCACACGGCGGATTACAATCGCGGAGATGACAATTGCAAATATGTTTTTTAACACTAGCACCAATCACATTCTTGATACAACATGTGTAAATTTTGTTAATAAAGTGCTTACCAGCTAAGTCTGCACGTGGTCGAAAAATGAACATTTTGACAGTCAAATAACAATTTTGTTGATTGGCGGTTGACATGCGTCATGAACCTATACAGTGGCGCCCCGAGTCGCGCGCAGACTTAGCTGGCGCAGACTCTACTTATTTTACGTCACAAAATATTATAGCAAATCTAATAAAGTAATACGACGCAGATCTTTGCGATTAGCCGCATCCTTTAAGCTGCCGTGTGCGCAGCACTGCGGACTGCAGGTGAGGAAACTCAAATTGCGTTGCGTTTTGTACCATCATTACTGTTAGCACTTGACTTCATAGCCCTAATTTGAGGATATTTTAAGCTTGATTTGCAATAACACTAAATATTACTCAATAAATATGACAGATTTGTTAAAATATTTAAAACTAGTCGATCCGGCGAACTTCGTACCACCTATTTTGTGCATGTATTATACTTATAAACCTTCCATTAGAATCACTCCATCAATAAAAAAAAAATGCATCAAAATCCTTTGTGTAGTTTTAAAGATTTAAGCATACATAGGGACAGACGCGGTAAGCGATTTTATTTTATACTATGTATTGCTGATAATATTGTTCCTTTGTTAAAATTAATTTCAAGCTCTATGTTATAGTTAAAATTACTCCGTAAACTAGCACTGTGTTCCAAATCGAAAACATTAGAAAAAGGATTGTTGCTATAATTTACTAGTTAAATTTTGTTAGTATCGTTAGTTATTAAGTTTTGTTAGTCAAAACTATTTAAATTTACATACCATTGACAATACAAGTTGGCATACCCATTCTTAATTAGCACAATCTATAAGCCCGTTTACACAAAATCTGTTAAATCGATTCGTGATCTAAAATCTGCGACCTATATTAGAACTTGAGAGAAGTTGCAAAAATCTAAGTTTAAAATGATTATGTGGATCAGCGGCGGCGCATCGTGCGAAACTGTCACGAAATAGGACTAGGAAATTAGAACAATAGAAGAACCTTAGATTGTAAGGATTAAAGGCTAGTTTAGAGAAAGTATGACGATACGTCCGACCGACGATAACTCGCGCCTCGCGCTAAGGTGTTTGTTAATTCGCACCGTTACAGTTTTGTCTCTTCTCTAGCATTGTGCAACCGGTCGTGTCGTGGTTTAGCCCGCGCTTCCTGATACTCCTTCCATCCAAGTTTAATTAGAAATTAACTTAAAATTATTTTAATGTAGGTTTGTCGAGCGTTGTCGAGGCGCTTTAGTTTTCCTGATTTATTTATGTTTGTTTTATAATAGTAAGAGTTCCTGTATTTGCTGAGGGTTTAAAAAAAATGTGGGCATCCGCGACTATGCTGTTTATAGGAATAGTTAAGAAATGAAATCCTAAATTTCAAATTTTTCATGCTATTTTCCATCAAAATACTCAAGCAAAATATAGCGCTTAAAGGATACTTACACAAAAAAAACAATGTTAGGTTTAGACTTTTGTAGATTAAATGTGTATTGTGTAAGCACCTACTCTGTTTTAAAAAAAAAAAATACCTATAGGTACTTTACCTATTTGGTTTCCAACTTCCATTCAAAATAAAACATTGTCTTTGTTACTCCATTAAAAAAAAACCGATTACCTGGAAGATATTGCTTGAAACGATAAGGTCACCTTTAGTCTACTTAGTGATATACTGACTATAAAATTACTTGAAGTGCTTTCTATACAATAAAGATAACTTTTATCAATACATAGTATAAAAAAGTCGCTCCCGTCCACTAAGCTATGCGTATGCTTATAATTTTAAACTATGCAACGGATTGTGATGCGTTTTTTTAAGAGAGAGTGATTGAAGAGGAAAGATTATAAGTATAATACATGCACAAAATACACAAATAAATTAATTTAAATGTTTAAGAGAAGTAACCTTGTATTAAAATCTATTAGCACATCAAGCTATCGCGTCCTACTTGGTTCGAGCTCTGCACTTACTCGCATCATTACAACTCATTACGCGCGGGTCGGTAACGAACGCTTTTGAAAGGGAGTTTAAATTAGCCGTCTATTAAAGGCTGCCTCATTTTGCCGATAGTTTTAAAATAAAATATATTGGGTCTATGTATATCTGACAAGCCGGTTAATAGCTAAATAGCTCTCCGTGCCTAAAAATGTTTTCTAAGCATGGGTCGTGATCTCCAAAAAATCACCTGCCACACATTTATCACACATTGTTTTTTTTTTCAAAATGGTTTGATCAGCTAATATTGGTCAAATTTATGTATGGGGATGGGGCTGCTGATTATTGTCTGTTTGTTGGTTTATACTCGCTAATCGGCAAACCTACTAAACAGACACATATTTTATATAATATCTTCAAAAATGCCTGAGTTAAGTTTAATAATCGGTCCAGAAGTTTTGATTTTCCTTACACAAGGTAAAAGAAAAGCATGTGAGGAACCGCAAAACCCAAAAACTCAAACTCAAATATTTTATTGTATTTGAGTTTTGGAGTTTTAAGCAGGCAAACCCTTTAATTAAATTAATCAGCTTTTAGTGCTCGGAAATTAAATCAGTTTATTTTTTATTTAGTCCATTTAAAATCAAAGGAAATACACAACTGGTTAGATGAAAATAAGTAAGAATAAGTTGCAGGTCGCATTTTTTAAGAACTCAATATTTCAAATAAATAATTTCTGGTCTCAATTTGCATCAACAGCCTTAACAAAACCATTGAGAGGTGAGCAAACAACACAGTCCTTAACTAGAACTTCAGTATTATGCAGTTATTGAGAAATGCAGGTGTTTATTATTTCAAAGGAGAATCCCTTTGTTGGGCATGAATGTGCCATAATGGCGCATGAATTGTAGTATAATGGTAGAAGGATTGTAGCAACCTCTTTTCATGTTTATTCAGCGAAGTATGGTTAACGATCTGCTATATTATGTTGCCCTATTTGTTGAGATAAATTTAATCTATATAAGAGGCATAGCACAACATAAAAAACTTTTTATCAAAAAATTAAACCGCCGAAAAAACTGAAAAGCATTAAATAATTGGGAAACATTTTCTATTAGGACTTAATTTAGTCACTTCTTAAAGTAATTTTGGTTTACCAATAAATTTTAAGTCGGCGCCACACCACACAAGCAAATTTCATAACTACCGAAAGCGCGATGCGCGGCGGCACACGTTTTTCGGTTATTTCTTTGACTTTCAGGTAATTACCTGGTGATCGTTATTCGTTGATTCTGTGGCACCGACTCAAAATTTATTGGTAAACCAAAATTACTTTAAGAAGTGAGTAAATTAAGTCCTAATAGAAAATGTTTTCCAATTATTTAATGCTTTTCAGTTTTTTCGGCGGTTTAATTTTTTGATAAAAAGTTTTTATTTTTTGCTTTTCAGTTTTTTTTGGGCTAATTTTTTTGACCCCAGCTAATCCCCCTTTACAGGGTGGTCGCACCCCACAAGGTGGCCACACAACCTGGTGAATGTTGAGGGACTAACAGGATGAGGTTCGATCACGACCGGTCGGTGAGGCGATTTTTGAGGGAGGCCTATGTCCAGCAGTGGACGTCTATCGGCTGAGATTATGATTATTAACATTCATATAAAAAATACTCATAATTATACCTAGCAGTTTTCATGTAAATCACAAAACGGCAATACAATCTGTGAGTGAACAATAAAGTCACCCCTATTTTTCCACCCTTAGGGTTGGAATTTTATGTCAAAATTTTTATGGGACCAACTTCAAGGTATACCCTGTCGATTAAAAAAAGAATTATCAAAATCGGTCCACACAGTAAAAAGTTATGCGTGATCATACATAAAAAAAAAATATATACGCGACGAATTGAGAACCTCCTCCTTTTTGTTTTTTCGTCGGTTAAAAAGTAGCTCTACTCCCTAAAAAAAAAATCTTCTAAACTAAGGCAAATAGTAAAAATGTGAAACAGTATTCCACTAGATATAGTAGCCTAGTATTTTTGTACACTATTGAACAGCTTTTAAGTTAAAGAGCGAAGAAAGCTTGACTTTTAGCAACATAGCTTTTATTGGTCTTTCACCTTACAACAGTGCACTAAAAATATTAGGCTACTGGAATACTGTTTCTAGTGGAATACTGTTCAACGATTTTGATACATATCTTAGTTTAGAAATATAAATTTTTTTCGCGGGTGCGGCGCGGCGCGTACTTTTAGGTGTGAAGAACCAATAAGAATTTTGATTTGAAAATAGAAAAGACATAAACGCGCTCACTGAACTTTCCTTTTTTTTTTCTGTATGACACTGAAGTTAAGTTTTAACGAAATTGAATAAGGATCGTAAAATGATTTACCTAGTGTCCTAAGCACACTATAGATGGGCCCTAATGTCCTAGCAACTAGCCGCTAGACTAGTGTAAGCCCTAATAACCGTAAAATTATTTATGGCGTTATCTAAATATTCACCGGTTATTTAAACGTGATCTATGAACCTAACTTGAGTTACGTCAAGTTAAGGTGGTCTTAATTAAACTTACGCAAGTTTTAAAGGTTACATTTTTGCTAACACTTATGAGGTCGATCTAGGGTGAGTGCATATTTTCGGGCACCGTTATGTATTAAAATTTTAATATGAATCTACGGTTGTTTTTACATAGGTTGTCTTCAGTCATATATAGGGATAATAATATTGGGTGAATAGAATTGACTGTATCAGACTCTTTAACCGACTTTAAAAAAGAAGGTTATCAGTTTGACCTGTATGTAGGTATGTATTTTCATGCGTTTTTCAGAAATGTATTTGTTACATTCAGGATATTTAGTACCGTTTTTAACCGACTTGATGTATGATGTACGAAGTGCTCAGTTGATGTATATGTGTTAGTTTATTGAAGGCGAGTTCCTTTTTTGTAAAAAAGAAATTAGGTATTTACATTTTTTACTTTAAGTTGATTAGTCACAATCACAATAGTCACTAAATACCACATATCCTTATTTACTATTGATATACTTAAGTTTGCATTACTTTGTTAAAAAGTAGCAATAGTTTACATCTAGTATTTATGATAAGTTGAAATAGATAAATAATTAGTTGAATGACCGAAAACGTACAGTCGAAACAGCATTAGATGAGGTGAACAGTGGAAAAAAGATTTCTATAATTACACAGCAACGGTTAAAAAAGGTAAAATATTCAAAATTTAAAAAGCGCAGACGATGTTGCTGAAGTAGGTACATTAATAATATTAAAAGCATCAATTTTTTTTTTAAAGTAATACATAGTATATAACAAAGTCGCTCCCCGCGTCTGTCCCTATGTATGATATCTTTAAAACTATGCAACGGATTTTGATGCGTTTATTTTAATAGACAGAGTGATTCAAGAAAAAGGTTTATAGGTATCAAATATGCACAAAATACTGATAGGTTAGGCGGTACGAAGTTCGCCGGGTCGACTGTTTAAAAATAAATAATGAATTTGTAAATTCACTGTAATTATGCAGTCATCATAAACGTAACAGTTTTGTGACTGCTTATCTAGAAAGTTAATTATGAAAAGTTATATAATTTTAATTCTGAATAGGCAATTATGCTAGTGATATGACACGGCGTGAAATCAGTACAATTATGAATGACAGGGTGAAAAAATATTATACTCTCAAAAAAAATGTGATGCAAAAAAAATATAGAGGCGGATTAGCGCATCGGTTCATCACGCTAACGCTTATATATGATTTTAAATAATAAATATAACGCATCACACTCAGAGCCCCACAACATATACATCTTAATATAATACACCCCAGATCATACTCATTTTAATTATGTTCATCCCCGCCGGGAAGCGATGGGACCTTCCAACTCAGTCATAATAAATACACTCGTTAGCGTTTTTGCGATTTTGGTGCTAGCTATGAAGTTCTGTCTAGTATTAATTTTTAATATAATGCAAACTGAAGAAAATCCCTGCGAGATGAAATCAGAAATGATGAGATCCGTAGAAGAACGTATCCATAAAGTCACCGACATAACCCAAAGAATTGCGAAACTTAAGTAGCAATGGGCAGAGCACATAGCTTGAAGAAGAGATGGTCGCTTGGGCCTAAAAGTACTCGAGTGGCGACTGGAAACTGAAAGTGGCAGAGTAGGCAGACCCCCACAAGGTGGTCAGATTACCTGTTCAAAAATGCGGGGGTAAACTGAATGAGGGTCGCTCAAGACCGGTCGTTGTGTTGATTCATGGTGGAGACCTATGTCCAGCAGTGGACGTCTTCGGCTTAAATTAGTGAATGAAATAAAATAAAATAATTGATAATTATAGGTTGTTGTTACATGTGAAAATTTATGAAAATAAAATATTTAGGACCTACCTACATCTTATTTTAAATGCAACCATGGTTTAAGTTTAAAACCACGATTTAAAAATATTATTATTTCTGAAAATATCGAGGTACTTGGATCAGAATATAGTAAGAGCAATGTACTATTGTACATTCATTGAAATTAAACGCTACCACTTCGTCAGTACCATAAAAACCATAGTTTTAAAGTAAAAATTCAAGGTTACAATTAAATATTAATCCTGCCCTCATCTTGAATAGATGAACTTCCTAAAATATTCAAATAACAATAAAACCTATTGTCTAAGCTAAGCTAAGCCTTCGACTCCTTCCGTTAACGATCAGGGGACAATTGTTTTAATTTAATACACAATAGAGCGCGTGACATTTGAATTATAGAAAAATAATTGACGGCTATCATTGTTCAGGTGGTAGCAGTTTTTGTATGGAAAATGGTGATTCGTTTAAATATTTTTAAAGGAAAAGTCTATGATAAGCTTATTGTTTTTGAAACTATTTTTGAAAGACGTGTGATGGAGTGGGCGGAGACTTTAATACATTTTTGGGTTTCAAGTAACTTAGCTTAGATTAGCTAAATTCGCTTAAGGTAGGTAAGAAAAACTTTTTCAGTTTGTTATTGAAGATACTTTAAGACTAGTAGTTTAACCCGCGGCTTCACCAGCGCGTTTTGCCTTGCAATGTCAAATTCCAAATTTTCCCGTGGGTATTTCGGGATAAAAAGTCTATCTACATACTTACCAAATTTAATTTAAATCGGTTCAGTTGTTTTCTATTAAGATTCTGCCCTGAATTCCCGTCAAGTAGATCGAACAAATATTTTGGAACATCCCGTTGATTTACTATCCATCGACTTGTCAGAAACACATTGTAAATATTGTGAGTCGCCCTCGACTTACTCAACGCTGTTCCCAAGCTACATAAAGTTCCCAGGGTGTGGTAACCTCCGCCGGTCTAGTTAGCATATTACGAACTGAGAAATTGGGCCGCAGATGCCGCCCGTCCTTCTGAAGATAAGATGATTAGATGGCGACGGATGACGACTTGTTATAAGTTAACAGTTTTAAAAAAACTATAGCCATTCAGAGATAATTTATACTAGATTAGATAAGATAAGAACAAAATGAAATACTGGAGGCTGCCCCGCGGTGTTACTCGCGCTTTATCGGTTTCTCATAAACACAAAAATCCAGTGTTTTCCGTTCCCATGGAAATTTCGAGAAATTATTTCTTAGTGCTTTCCTATACTCCCAAAGAAACTCACGTGCAAAATTTTTGGCCGCTACGCCCAGTAGTTTCGGCTCTGCATTGTCTGTCAGTCAGTCAGTAATTGAAGAGTTTTATAAATATTTTACACAGATAAAATGTACAGAAACATTCATAAAACCCTTACGGGTCAACTTTAATTGATTGGTTATAACATTTGTAATACTAGTTATGTAATCGCTCCGAGCGATAAGGCTGGCCATTGCAAAGAATGTTTTAATTTTATAAATAAGTAATTCATTATACCAGATTAAACGTAAGATTCAATATAATTAACCCGTTCACAACGATCGACCCTACAGAGAAGTACCTAATGTAATTCACATTGTTTGAAAAACTAATCAAACTACCACACTAGAAAAACGCAATTTTATGACAATTCAGTGAATAAATCATTCACTTATTACCAAATGAGGTTGGCTCCAATTACATCTTTATTACAAAGGCAAGTTATCGCTGACTAGTTAATTAAGTGCCCTAAAAATACTTGGCCACATTATCTAGTGTCATACTGTGTTACATTTATGATATTTGCCTTAGTTTAGAAGATATACATTTTTTTCGCGAATGGCGCTAGCATCGCTGTAAACTGGCTCTTAAATATTACAGAAGAATCTGTATATAAAAGAAGAAGAATCTATCTAGATAGAAGTGTTTTGTAATACTTTAACCCCTCGCT
Source organism: Euspilapteryx auroguttella (assembly GCA_951802225.1). Lineage (NCBI taxonomy): Eukaryota > Metazoa > Arthropoda > Insecta > Lepidoptera > Gracillariidae > Euspilapteryx > Euspilapteryx auroguttella. The sequence continues at coordinate 2,369,361 of OX637660.1, read as the reverse complement.
CGGTCGAGATAGAATTATCATGTGATGAGTAACTACAGTATTTCAATTAACCTTTGTGCTTGTTCCGTTAAATTGACTCTGGTTGAAATATGTCTTCATGGTTATACAACTTTCAAAATAATCCCTAATTCTTGTTTTATTCTATGTCTTATTCATATCGGATGTAAAATTGTATTACTTAGGTAAGTAATAAAAGCTTAGGTTACCAGATGAAAAAATAAAATATCCGGAGAAAAGGCCTGATTTACATGGAAAAGTCCTGAGATTTTATACAGTTTGAGAATTTTCTCTCAAAAGATTTGTTTTAGTTTGCTTTTCTTTAACAAATATCAAAAGAAAAATAAGTGTTCTGTGTTTTATTGAAAATCTGGAGATTTTAAAAGATTTAAAAGTCCGGGCGGAATCCTGAGAAAAGCCGAACAATCCGGAAATCTCCGGACAAATCCGGAGATATGGTAACCCTTCTTTACTGAAGGAATTCAGATCAATGACCTTCAAGAAATTTGTGTACAATAAGGAAAACATTGAATTTGTAGAAGAGGGTATGTCAAAGTATTCCTGGTAACCAATTGCAATAAAAAAGATCAGCGACTGTGATTTTTTTTTAATTTTTAATCAATATATATAAAACTCTTCCGTTACTGACTGACTGACTGACTGACTGACTGACTGACTGACAGACAACGCAGAGCCAAAACTACTGGGCGTAGCGGGCTGAAATTTTGCATGTAGGTTCCTTAGGGAGTGTAGGTGAGCACTAAGAAAGGATTTCCCAAAATTCCCACGGGAACGGGAAAAAACTTGATTTTTGCGTTTATGAGAAATCTGCGCGAGTGAAACCGCGGGGAAGCCTCTAGTTCCGTATAAAAGACATCAACGCGTCGCATAAGATGCTTTGTTTCCCAGACAAAGATGTCTTTAATATTTACGATGCTCTTGTTTTGTTTTAATTATGTAGGTAGGTACAAGAACTTATAAATTTTGGAACAACTAGTCGACCCGGCGAACTGCGTACCGCCTAACCTATTGCTATGTTGCTCATGTATTATACTTATAAACCTTCCTCTAGGATCACTCTATCGATTACAAAAAAACGCACCAAAAACCGTTGGATAGTTTTAAAGATATAAGCATACATAGGGATAGACGCGGGAAGCGACTTTGTTTTATAATATGTATTGATGACGAAATTATGTTATTATTTAAAACAATAATTGAAATTGTTAAGTATCTAGAACAAAAATTAACGATAAAATGGAACCTTGTCTGTCTTCATTTTACGTTTTTGTCTCCCATAAATCACATCTTTTTGACCTTTCCAGTAATGATAGAGCTATTATTATGCTATTATTAAGTAAGCTCTAAGCTCTAATACTGGAACGTGAGTGACGTCACGTACCGCTCGTGTAAATCAACGAATTAACGGTGCGGTTACGAAAATCGTTAAGAGGAAAATTTGCATGTTATCCGTAGAGCTCCATTTGGTTGGTTTAATAATAATAATAACACATCACACTCAGAGCCCCTAACTAGAAAGAGTCTGTATCTAGGGTACGCGAAACACACACAGAGACGAACATTACACCCAGACCGGAAATAAACATCGATATTCATCATATCAATATTCGCCCCCCCGGGAATCGAACCCGGGTGCACACGCTTACTCAGTCAAAGTTAGGAAGAGTTAAAGTCAAAGAGCGGTTTAAGTTAGCGTCATAGCTTTTGCCAGCAAGTATAGGTTTATGTCTACTCATGATGGAATATCAATATAGTCAGTCAAGAAAGACGTCCACCGCTGGACATAGGCCTCGCTCGCCTCTCTCAAATCATCTTGTAATCTTCCGCAGCCTTCACCAGGTCGTTTTACCACTTTGTGGGGGGTCTGCCTACTTTTTAATTTGAGACTATTTTTAATTGTTATCTTTACGGTTTCTCCGCCTTTGTTTGATTGAAATTTGATTTTAATTTAAATTTTATTTTAGTGAAGTTGTTTACCTAAAAAAGTTTACAATCACTGCACCGCGGTGTAGAATGGATCCAGGTTTTAATTTTTCAAATTGAAAATATGCATTAAATGACTGTCGTAAACAAAAATAAACTTATAAGGAGCGTGGTAGTTCTTTGTTTTCACGGTTAGATTGCTTGAGTGTCTTTAAATATTAATAAAGGTATCTTTTTGATCTACAAGCAGATATAAGTCTTTCTTAAGTGCTTTGTTTGTATGTTTTATTTTATTATTATTTTAAAATTAGTCCTCCGGATTGTAAAAAAATATCTTACTTATTCTAAATACCTACGTGGTATAAACAGAGTCCCTTCCTCTGTCTGTCGCTATCACAGATTTAGATACAGTTTTGTAATAGATAGAGTGATTTGAGAGGAAGGTATGTTAGGCGGTATGAAGTTCGCCGGGTCGACTTGTACTTATACAATTTTAATCTTAGGTTATACATAAAATTTTGTTAATTTCCTTTCTTTCTAAACCTTTACTGTGCCTTAATATAGTTTAACTCGTAAGAGAGATTAAATTGTAATAATGTAAGTAATATAAGATGAACTTGTATTATGATATGGCTTTTTGAAATAAATATTATTATTATTATTAATTCACATTTTGCTCATCAGTTTATTTTCAGTTTCATTTGTTAAACACGCAGGGGATTTAAAATGCACATGTAGACATACTCCATACTAAAATAACCTTTTTTTTTTTTAATGCTGGGGTGTTACCCTGTCGAACCACCTGGTGTGAGACCCACTCTTTATTGCATAGGTGTATCTAAAGACCAAAGGTATCTTAGGCTGTCAAAATCTATCTAGCAATAATCTTACGTGGTTTTTCAAAATGACTCATCCTTTTTAATAATATCAGTTGTAAATGCAATAACACATGTACCAGCGTCAATTACAATTCAACTGAAGTGCAATTTGAAACGCATTGACAGCTCGTTATATTGAATAGAGTTTTAAGCTGGATTAAGTTGTAATCTTTTAGTAATAAGTATCTATTCGTATGACATTCTGATAGGCTCTTTTGCAAGATTATTATTAGAATACTAGTCGACCCGGCGAACTTCGTACCGCCTAACCTATAACTATATTGTAATGTATTTTACTTATAAATCTTCTTCTTGAATCACTCTCCCATTTACCACAAAAAAGTTAGACCGGTCTAAATCGCAAATTTGTATGACGAAATAGTGATTTAAACCTAGTCTAGTGATTTAGACCAGGTTTAACTCTTTTTGTGGTAGAGCCGTCTGAGTTTAAAAGATTATTTATCAAATATAAAGACAGACTCAGGAAGCGACTTTTTATTATACTATTGTATTTATAATGTTATAAATGGAACCATGTAGAAACACGAAAACACACAAGTGCATCACAACAATATTCTCCCCGCCGAGAATCGAACCCACATCGGAGTCGCTGTCAAATACCAACGCACAACATTACTAGCTGATACGTCGAACTTCATACTGCGTTGCGTTCTGAATTTTTATTGAGATTTTTCTATACTAGAATCTATAGCCTATTTCACATGAGGATAGCGTAGCTTAAGCTCCACCAGTAAAATATTTTTTCAAAACGGTTCAGTGCTTTCAGAGCTTATTCAATGCGAACAAATAAACAAATACACAATCAAATATTATCTTTCCTCTTTATATAATGTATAGAAAAGGATGCTGATTATGTCAATAAGTCTATAAGAGACATCAATAACTGAAATAACGTATTGCTATTCAAACGAGAAAAATGTGATAGTTATATATTAGGAAGGAAGGTATAAAAAAATAAAACCTTAGTGTATCATAACAAAAATCAATTTCAATTTGCTTTTGAACTACTAATGTTTGTAAACAGCACCTATTATCATAATTTTCTGCGAGACTTCATGAAAATAGATCAAAGTTTGCAAAATTGTCGAGACGATAATTTGAATCAATAAAGTATTGAATGTCATCGGGTTCACAGATCGTTAGTTTTCGTTCACAAATTGGCTTAAACATACCTACTTATGATGATTTTGCTATTATTTGATTGTATTTTCTTAGAATGATAGTAAAAATACTGTGCCAAGAGTAACTAGACTAGTTTTTTATATGAACTTGAAGTTCGAAGTATTCAGGGATTTATCTTTTTAAAAAAAACCGACAAAAAACTTACCGTATTATTCATAAAGATACAGTATGTTTTAAGTAGCTTTACTGGAGGTCTACTTTTCTGGTTTGTTGTATGGTAAATACGTGACATCCAGTCTAAATAGACATACGTTAAATAATGAAAGTGCTGTTTAACTCTTTATGAATAACAGGGTTATTATATAATAATAATATTCGGACTTACCGCTAAACGTTACCAAACGAAGCATCTTGTTGGCGTTACTGGACTAAAACTTAACTAAATCTGAAACAAAAGAGTTTTATTTTAGAAACTATTGGGCACTGCATTATTTAACACAATTTTTATCTCATTCATATTCTTCTACCATGATATTATCACCACCTAATATTAGAAGGACAGATAAATATTCAGCTAAATTTGACTAACCTAAGTCTAGTTGGCTTCGTGGTCATGCTGATAGCATTGTTGTGGCGTTCTTTATTGCAAATATATGTTTAATTTCTGCGTTTTATTTTTAACTAGTCGACCTGGCGAACTTCGTACCACCTTAACTATGTCTCTGTTGTGCATATATTAAGAGTTATTCCCTTTCCGCCGCTCTCTCGCTACGCCGCTCCAGTTGCCCGCTAAATATGCCTAGTCATCGTCCGCCTTGCATGCGTTCGCGCTACGCCGCTCCACGCATTCAAGAGTTTCCCGTAGGCCCGCGCGTCAGTTAACATATAAACTATCCCCATAAATCACTCTATCTATTAAAAAAAACACATCAGAATCCGTTGCATAGTTTTAAAGATATAAGCATACATAGGGACAGACGCGAGAAGTGACTTATTTTATACTATGTATTGATTTCCTTTTTTTTTTCAGGAGCAATACTAACTAAGTTATAAAAAAAATCCAAACCCTAAACCTTAAAAACACAGAAACCGTAAATACATTTCAAGCGACTAGTGTTTAACCTAATTGAGCCTCGTGAAAACTCAGAACTCCCCGTAAATCCTTAAGCAAATTAAAGTGAAGCACGTAAATGCCTAATACTTGATGGCATTATCGTGACCGTGCCTTACCGTGCGCGATTAGCTTTAAGGAATGTTGGCGAGGCCCCTAACGCATCGCTTGACATGCAATCTGTTATTAGCCCACGCTTATATTTGATGTGTGGCCCAAATATTTTATTAATATTTAGTTTTCCACCAGCGTATGTATATAAAGAATCTGATAGAAGGGAAGAGAGAGCTTGAAGCTTGATCGCTACAAAGGCCGGTCTTGAGAAGAAGTTACTTAAAGCAGATAATGACAAAATAAAAGTAGAAGCCTTTATAAAACCATCCTTGTGGGCGTGAAGCACATAGTGGACTGAAGACTGGAGTGAAAGAATCTCGACACATCTCGTATAATTTCACCAGCTGAATACTAAATAAGTAACTTAAATGGTAACGAGTGGATAAAATGATCAAATTCAATTATAGTAGGAAATCAGCTGCGCTAATTAGAAACCCACACTCTTGTCGTTTGTCACTAGTTTTGTAGTGTCAGTGGGACGACGGACAGTGACATGATTGACGAGATGCTAAAGAAACAGCAGAATAAGTGGCAACATACAAAATCAGAAGAAAACATCGCGCCTATATTAAACTAATTATTTGATATGGTTTAGAATGGCAATTCAATGATAAACAAATATAGACCTTCGATTCGCCTTCGACAGACCGCGCCTTCCACGCGACCGCAGCGCCAAATCTTACGCGGCCAAGTTGTGAAGCCTTCTCACAAGTTTTTACAGAATTGTTTGTGCAAAAAACTTTGTTTTTGTCAAGCTATTTGACGATCATCAATTGATCGTTAAATTTAAGTTATATTGAACTAATTCAGGATGTTAAAGAACCGTTAAATATTTATTAACGTACGTTATGGTGTCATAAACGCGCAATATTCTTGAAACATTAAATAAATAAATCATTAATTGCTGTAAAATAATAAATTAATGAGTAACACATCCGGTAAACTTTATCTTAATCTTGGGAACTGTATTGAATAGCCACACATAATATTGTAAAACTTGACACAGATTACACGGCGCCAATAACTACGAATATTATGTATTTTCTATAAGTAGAATACTAAAATTATGTTTTAAATAAAAGAGGAATAACCTCGAATACCTACATAAAATTTTAGGCACAGAATTATCTTTTATCTTTAATCACACACACACTCAATACTGACAAACAATTAAAAAAAACTCTTTTAACACATCCTAAATAGCTAAGGGCGTGAAATTGTTCTCAATCAGCATAATGCTGCAATCAGTGATATGCTTTGCAACGATAATTCAGCTAGAACCACGATTAGCAGAGCAAAATACACTGTTTAATAAAATAAAAAACATAAATATTATTAAAGCCCTACAATTAAAGGCTTTTATGTCACTATTCGTTCTGTTGTAATTTTAAAGGACAGGACTACGAGATGTCCAAGTATTTTTAATTATATTTAAATAAATGCAGTAAGTAAATAAGAGTTTTGTATTAATCTAGACGTTAGTGTATTGTCTTAAAAATGCAGTGACAATAGACAGTCGTAATTTTTACTAGTCAGAAAAATAGGATCATTTCAAGTCGAGGTAATTTCACACACTTTTGCGTGAAAATATTCACAGTCTCCTTTGTTCTAGCTAAGGTCCTAATAGAGTCAGTTTGCCTAATAATAACTCGGATAGTTTTGTCCGTCCATCTATCTAAGGAGATTTCTTGGAAGCGCGGTCTCACGATTATTATCAAATATGCTTTCAATATTGTTTTGAAATTAAATTATGGATTTGGATAGATCCGGAGTTGTTTCACTGCTCCGTGTTTGACTGCTGTGTAGCTCAGGTGGCGTGACGTGGACTGAGACGCGGGTGCACAGGGTTCGATTCCCGGCGGGACGAACATTGTTATGATGAATATCGATGTTTGTTTGCAGTCTGGGTGTAATGTTCGTTTCTGTATGTTTAAGGCACCATAGTTACAGGTTCTTCCTAGTTAGGGGCTCTGAGTATGATGTGATGTGATGGGATGTGATATATTATATACCATATCTCACTCCGCAGGATATATTATTCATATACCATATCTCACTCCGCAGGATATACATGATGCGCTTCGAAGGCTTCCCTCTAAACGATCAGTGGGACCTGACGGAATCCCGCCTTTTATGGTAAAAGACTGTAGATTTGTACTGTCAGAACCATTGCTCTACATATATAACTTGTTTCTCAAGACTAGTACCTATCCCGAGTGTTGGAAAACCACTCGCGTTATACCCGTGCCTAAAGGTGGGACCTCCGATGATGTTACAAAGTATAGACCATTAGCAGTGTTGTGTACATTCGCGAAGGTTTTCGAAGCAGCACTAAACAACAGAATAGCTAGAGAAATCTCTCCGCACTTGACCGATGCACAGCATGGGTTTCGAACTCAGCGTAGCACCGGTACGAACCTAATGTGTTTTATGTCAAATGCAACACCGGTAGTTGACAATGGTGGACAGATCGACGCAGCATATTTTGACTTTCGGAAGGCATTTGACCTAGTGGATAATGATACACTGCTCGTGAAGTTGGCGGGCATTGGTTGTTCCCCAATGTTACTTGATTTTTTCGCCAGCTACCTAAAAGATAGACAACAGTTTGTGGATTTTGGGGGCTCGCATTCTAAACCATATTTCACGTACTCGGGAGTGAATCAAGGGAGCAATACTGGGCCATTAGAGTTCACGATAATGATTAATGACCTCCCGAAAGTCGTAAAAAATGCAACATGTCTTCTTTTCGCAGATGACTTAAAACTGTTTCTACCTGTAAACAGCATAAGTGACTGTGAAAACCTTCAAGAGGACATAGATAGAGTCGCTAAGTGGGCAGAGGGCAATAAATTGCAATTTAATGTCTCAAAATGCGAGGTAATAAGTTTCACCCGTGCCAAGAACCCTATGCTTCATGAGTATCGCTTGGGGGGCGAAGTGTTACCGCGTGTCACAGAGGTACGCGATCTGGGGGTGAAAATTACCTCTAAGCTCTCATTCCACGAACACATTGTTGATGTTTGCAAAAAATCGTACCGAAATCTAGGGTTCATTCTTCGCAGGTGTTCAGGGTTTGGCAGCCTGCGCGCTGTGAAAGCCTTGTATAATGCTTTAGTCAGGAGTAGATTAGAGAATTGTGCAATGGTTTGGAGTCCACATGAGGCTAAATATAGCCTTATGTTGGAGAGAATCCAAAATAAGTTTTTAAGATTTTTGTACTATAAGCAGTATGGAGTTTACCCGTTTTACCCGCTTATGTATCCAACACTATTTGTTTTGGGTATGGTAGGGTACGACAGGCTGGAAACACGTAGAGATATTGCTTTGCTCACATACCTATACAAAGTGCTAAGGGGTACCATTTCTAATCCCCCCATATTAAATATTCTACAAATTCATGTACCAAGAGATTTTTTACGCAGGCGCAAGAACAAACTATTTGTAGAGCCTATGTGTAAAACACAGCTTCTAAAACAAGCGCCACTCACCAGAGGAATTAGACAGCTAAACGGCCTGGCCTCTAGAATCGATATCTTTAACTGCAGCTTGGACGAGCTCGTACAGGCAGCAAAACTGTATATATGCTACTCATAATTTAGATATGTTGTTTGACGTTGTTTTTTTATAATTTAATATGATAAGATCGTAAATTCATACGGTGATAAATTATTGTGTTTTATATAGATAAGTCTTATATTGTCGCATTAGGGTTTCCTGTAATGGCAATATTATGTTATGAATAAAATAAATAAATAAATAAATAAATTATGATATAACCAATAACCATTATTGTGCTGCTAAAAATCTGTTTCAGTTGTTAGTGACGTCGACTATGACTTTGGAGGTAAAAGTTTAATTACCGGTCGGGGGTGAACAATGTTTTTATTATGTTTCAGGTACGCTAAATACGGGATCTTTAAAGTTAGAGGGGCTCTGAGTGTCCTACATTATTTCAATACAAAGTATAAAACAAAGTCGCTTCCCGCGTCTGTCCCTTTGTATAAGCTTAAATCTTTGCATTTTGTCATATATAGAGTGATTAAAGAGAAAGGTCAATAAGATTAATACATGTAGGATACGAAGTTCGCCGAGTCAACTAGTTTATTATAAGAAAATCTCTTTTTAAATTACATAATATATAATAACGATATTTGAAAATGACCTACAAAACGTTACATCACAATTTTCCCCAATAGGACACAACTTTGCAAATGGCTCTTCCTTGATCTTTTTGAGGTCCTTATTTCATAGACCATAAGGTTTAAAATAATATATTAAGTGTAGTTTAAGTTAAGTACCTCGCGTGATGTTAACTAGAACAAAAGTGTCCCTTAGGGCTCTGTTTCATCAGGGGCAATTCAAATTGAAAATCACGATACTTCTGCAAACGACTGCGTGTTAGGTGGCAAGTTGTGCGATAGGAATTAGGATGTGTTGTACACTGGCGGTCTAGGTCGGCGTAACACATTTGTCTAACGTCTCTTGCGCCCTAGACTGTTTTACCAGAGAACAAGAGCTATTTTTCAATGCAAAAAAACCCGGAAGTGTTACGCCGACCTAGACCGCCACTGTATATGGTATAATGTTACTTTTTGCTTATAAATATTGTATAGTTAACTCCCCGGCTCAACTCGGTACAGATCTGTACCGGTCACGAGAAAAGCGCCGCGCGACTTTTTTTTTACTCGTTTTTTATTTTTTGGCTGAACCAATGTTTGCCTAATGTTCGACGTGTTCGACAAATGCGTCAACTATGAATGATTGAATGGATTGACAATCAATCACTGAATCAATAATAACCCAAAAAAATAATAAATGTTAACAATAAAAAAAATTGCAAGTACCGGGTACCTATGCCGCCATTTTGAAAATTGGTGAAAATTTGTGAAAATTTTGACATATCTACCTACTTGCGACGTTATTTGTTGAGCGGAAGGGAGTTAAAAGTAAAAGTTAAAAAATACTTTATTGCACACAAAAGAACATTATAGTTTTGTTTTATTTGGTCAACATTTAATCCGTTTGACTCTGATTTACCGAGTAAGAGCGGTAAATACTGAGTAAGAGCGTGCAAGGCATACAAATACTAAATTTGTAGACGGCACTGAATTCTATATACTAATAAAACTTTAATTTAACGTTTTGCCCAAATCCGATTGTAGGTGATAGAGGAAGAGTATCTTAACACAAGAATAAAAATTAAGAACAAACACATGATGTCTATCTGTTTGTAAATGCTAATCACTGAAACTATTTGACTGACTTATTTAAAACTTTTGAAAATACCTACCTTTCAACAAACGTTATAGCACATTATATAAACAAGAAAACATTATTAGTTAAATTAGTTAACGAAATATATAAAAACTTATAAAAAAAACTATTGGATTGAAACTCATACACCACTTATTGTTTGAAAAGACTTCAACGCGCTCACTGAACTTAAATTCAATAAGATTAGACAAGTTTTATTCCGTTACACTTTTTTACCTAAAGAGCATTATCATAATTTTTATGTACACTTTTGTATGTCCCACTGCTGGTTAAAGCCCTCTCCTTATTTATTTGATATCGTTTAAATAAATAAAAAAGTTTTTAACCAATACGTGAAGCTTAATTTTAAACACTTATTTCGAATTAAATCAGTATACCACGAGTGTCACCGACTCTTTATTAGTTCATTCACGGACTCGATCAGCGTAACACTTCCAGTTTTATGTATTGCAAAAAAGCTCTTGTTCTTTGCTATTACAGTCTAGTGCGCACGAGACCATAGACAAAAGTGTTACGCTGATTGAGACCGCCACAGTACTATCTCTATGATAACGCTTGTTTCCATACATTTTTAAAAACTTTTTTATGTATTTTGATTGCAATAAAGAATTCTCTTATCTCTTATCTTATCTTAAAAACAAAAATCATAGCCTGAAAAGTTCCTGTAATATTTTTTCAGGATATCAATATCCTTTCAATTAAATTGATTGAACACCTTTCATGAAACAGCGTACCAAAACTAATCTACACTTAACACTTTTAATTTAAACATACCACTTTTTATATTTTAATAGTATGTAAGATTTATGTAGAGCTCTAAGCCGACACTCACCGTCAGCACGCCTGTGTTCCCACGGACTGCTGAGCGGAGGCCTCTGCATGCTTATATGTAATCTGACTGAGGGAGAGATGGACTGGACAATCACTCACAAATGTAGAGTCAATGTAGAGCTATAACTTTTTGAAGGGTTGGTTGATAGAGTTTGATATGATTTGGTGTTCTTACTGTTCCGATTCTTTTAGTTATTTTATTGTTTTTACGTTTTTTTATAGTAACAGTAAACAAGTTTTTTTTTCTAGACCACTTTTGTTAGAAATATTTGTTTACATTTTAAAGTAAGAAGGTATAATAATATTATAATAGATTTAATTTATTTTAGATTTCAGTCAGTTTTTACAGTTTTTAAGGTTTGAAACGGATATGGATCTACCAACTGGTAGAGTAAGATTCAAATATCACATTACTAATACTAATTTAAACAAATGCAAATTATGAAAATGAAAAATAAGCCATGTGATCAAAGTGATGTTTCTATTGAGATTAAATATCTATTTAATTGAAAAAACGTAGTTCGTTTGTCTCGATAAAACTCGACAACGGTTAGACCGATTTAGTACATTTCGGTTTTGAAAATTTTGGAAATATATTGCGTGGAAGGTAGTAAAAACAAGAATTTATTACTTTCATATAAAATTTAAAGGCGATACGAAGTTCGTCGGGATAGCTGGTATTTAATATTTATTGCGAACTTGTTTACAAAAGATACCGTCTGCCTTGTATTTATTAATAAATATATTTGCTTTTGTATAAATTTTAAGAGTAAAATCATCATATTTTTAATCTGCATAAAAAAATTGAAAATTAAAGGATTTAGGTAAGTATCTTAATAATTTATCTTTATTTGTAGGTTAAAAGTTACGTAACAATATTTTAATTTCTACAAGATTTGAGTAGGTACCTACCTACATTACAATACAAAATATGCGTTAGTTTTTTTGAAAGCACTATTTAACTAAAACAGCCTAATATTTAACGCTTTATAAACTCATCTAATTTACCTAATTTTAAGACTCAGATTTTGAAAGTGGAGATATTTGCACAAAAAATTTGCATAAGAAATTATGCAGTTGCTAAGAGAAAGAAATAATTAATCTTTTATAACAGTTGAACGTAGTGTAATGAGACGATTAAGATGTAAAGACAAATTTAAATAACTGAAAAAGTTGTTAGTATTGTTCTTACGTACACTAGGGTACCCGAAACGCACACAGAGACGAACATTTTTTTTTGTTTAATTTTGTAAATTTATATTGTAGGTGTAGTAACTAATTTGATAAAATAAAAACTTAATAAAAGTTGAATATGTAGCCATGATAAAGCAGTAGCACTGCACATGAAAGTATATTTGGTGTATACCACACTATTTGCGTTTGTTAACATTTCTTCTGTAATTACCTGATTACCTTATTGATAAAAAAAAATTCCGTCTTTGACTCCCTTGATAATCTTGCTTAGAAGTTTTAAGGCCCTGTTGTGTAGCTTTCATGTTCCAAATCTAAAAAAAAAACCGTTTGTTGCCTAAAGTGGCCATTTTAGCTTCGTAAAAGAATATTTCTAAGATCATTACCCTGAAAGCTACACAACAGGACCTTAAAAATTCTAACCAATATTATTTAAAGAGTCAAAGACGCATAATTTTGATTTCGGCCCTGGTTTATAAGATTTTAATTATTTATCGAAGTGGCGCTAGTTTCGCACCGTTTTGCCCCTAATATTAGAAACTAAATCAGTAAATTTTGAGTCAAAGTACAGCGATGCGATATGCGATCTCCCTAAAAATTTTCTTTACTAGCGAAGTGCAGGGAATGTTGCGTCATAACAGAACGTCTGCCCTGTAGGCTTAGCACAATCATGTGACAAACTATTTTTGCCAAGATCGACACTACAAGATTTATGATAACGCCGTTTATCGCATGTGTTTACATTACAGAGCGCGAGAAGAAATGTTTATAGACATTTTCTTCTTTTGCTTATTCCCAATTGCAATTGCTAATTCCGTCCAACTTATCCGTGCACCTTTAAGTATAGGAATACTTGCTTATTAAAATCGCACATCAGATTTACTGCATTTAATTATTGTAATAAGAAGAGGTTTATGTTTTAAGCGTGTACATTCGAAGGTAAAGCAACATTTTTAAGTGCAATTTTTTTTTTCTAACAATATTTTGTATGATTTATTTTATATTTGTAGCATCTTCTCACCTTCCCTTAATGTAGGAAAGGCTTTGGTGCGCTCTCGTGCTCGCTGGGCTGCACTTGTTATAAATTAGTACTATTCCGTGGCAGGTCTACCACGAGGTAGTAATGTTATGGACAAATAGGCTACCAGTAACGCTATATTGAGAGTATATTTCACTATAACGGGCTGGTTGTTATACCCTTCAATTCATTATTATAATATAGGTCGCAATAAATATCCTGGTTACTATTAGCTAAAGTATCAATGCTGGATTTTAGGCTATAGTATTGGGCACAATATCTCGTAAAACAGATGATCACTGTGGGGCCGATAGGTTTTCGAGGGCGTCGGCGAACCGGAAGACGCAGAGAAGGCAGACCCCCACAAGGTGGGCAAAGACCCGGTAAAAGTTGCTGAGTATACTGGGTATACGGGTCGCTCAAGACCGGTCGTTGTGGCGATTTATGGGGAGGCTTATGTTTAGCAGTGGCCGTCTTTCAGCTGAAATGATGGATAATAATTATTAAATCTACAATATTTCGCAACAAAATTTAAATTCCAAATTTAAATCTTTTACGAAAGATAGAGTACCAACATTAAAATTTGCACATAGAACCATTAACCTGGAGATAACCAATAAAAACAATTAGTTCATAACTTAGGAGTACGTAAGTCATTAAAGCATGGGCCATGGATGCACAATTATCTAGATTTCACAGTCATGTCACAGAGGCTTGCTTCATTGGACGTGCCAGTGCGGGCAGAGTGCCATCTCTGTTATTTAGGATTATAACGTGAACCTAGGTTTACAGAGATGGGCGTTAAAGGTGATCATACACTAATTATATAGCGCTATACTTGTTTTCATAAGATTTTTGGGAAGACACACAAACATATGTGTTTTGGGTTGTGGATAAACTTTTAACACAAATAAATATAATACTTTAAAAAGTACTTATATTTTTATGTCGTAACAAGATTTAACAATACTGTAATGTAACGATAGTTTTTTTTTCTACGATATTCTATAAGACGTATGATAAAATAATATATTCTTTGTCGATTTAAAAAGGAAAATAAAAACACAAAATTGATGATAACATACCTAAATTGAAAGTTAGATGGTGCCCTACAAACCTTCATGTAGTTTTAATATACATGCGTAATATAATTGAAACTTAAACGAATAAAACTTACTTTTTTAAATATTTTAGTATACCGTTACGCGTAAGTTCCGACAGACCTTTGTTATTCATTGTTGATTAACTTCAACAATGAAAACTTAAGCAAAACTTGTGTCCAGAGTAATAGTTATCGTTTTATATAAGTCACATAATTACTTGAATCTCCACGAGCATGGGAACGGGAATAGAGAATTATCTTAGGAAATTTTTACCAGACCGTTTTTTTGGGTTTTATTTTTTTAACTAAAACTATTATACTCCTATTAAAGATAGGTCCCCGTCAAAAGAATGTCGAAATTGTGCTTGCCAATAAAATATAGTTTCGTCGTCATGGATGCATAAATAATTGATGGAATTACACCTTTATGTATTAATTTTATATTACACTAATACTATGCTAATAATATAGCAATTTATTAATTACAAACTGCGCCTCTTCAGGAAATTGCAATCAAGCCCGGTGTGTGATCGCTGGTTCATCGGCTAATCAGATTAGATGCAATCTTTGACATACATAACGTTAACTCTTCTCGTGAAACATTTTATGTTACTCCTAGGGTGTAAATAAGTAAGACTTAATGTTTCTAGCCGTGGATTTCATAATTAAATAAATGCAAATGACACCCGTTACAGAGACAATGTCATCAATATATAGTATAATATTATAAAGAGGAAAGATTTGTTTGTTTGTTTGTTTGTTTGTTTGTTTGTTTGTAACGAATAGGCTCCGGAAATACTGAACCGATTTGAAAAATTCTTTCACTGGTAGGAAGCTACACTATCCCCGAGTGATATAGGCTATATTAGATTTTCAAATAAATTAGGGATCCTTACTTAAACTCAAATAATGTTTCCCAAGGTGCAATATTTTTTCCGTTGTTTACATATTTTGACAGGTGGTTTGTTTTTTTATTTTTTTTATTTGCCCATTCTGGGCAGTCAAAAGAACATAGTCTATAGACCACTTCTTTTGTAGTATCTTATATTCTATGGCGTAACGAAGTAAGCCGGGAAAGCTCGTATATAGTATAATTAAAGTCGCTTCCCGCGTCTGTCCCTATGTATATGTAATATTCATGTATGTAATCTTCAAAATTTTGCGGATTTTGATGCGTTTTTTTTTAAGATAGAGTGATTCAAGAGGAAGGTTTATAAAAGGTTTAAATTAGAAGGCGGTACTAAGTTCGCCGGGTCAACTAGTAGCAAATAAGTACTAAGCAACGTTATGAAGTGTCAAACAAGATGACATTTTTGCATAGTTTCCATGGTTTAGAAGTTTTTTTTAAGTGTTCAAAACTAGAAAAACTTTGCATGATACAGATTTTAAGTAATGCATGCTCGTACCACGAGGTAAGTTATCTTTCTCTATGGCAATTATTTAGTATTCAAAATGAATACTAAACTTAGGTATCTCAAAGATCTAGAATTTTAACATTTTAGTTGTTTTATTGCATACCAACAATAAACAATTAAATGTTTATTAACACCACACGTGCCTAGAATGCCAGTAGGCTGAGCAAAATGGCCACAAAAAATTGCTATAAGCTGCAATTTCCTGACGAGCTATTATGTTGCCTAATTACTGACATTGTCCTTGTAATAAACTTTGATGGTTAGAGAATACCATTATAATATGCAATGTGCTGTGCTCTTGACCCTAGGCTTTAAAGAAATATTGTTATTACTAAGAGGGTCGTGTCTAAATATTGACCTGGGGCCGTAATATGGCCGACTAAAGCGGAACTCCTTTCGTTAATCCATATCAAAAATGATATAATAATATATTAGTTACTAGATCAGTAGTTCCCAAAGTGGTCCAGGTATCCAAGTGACAATCTATCTATCAAAGTTTGAAAATATACTTAGTACAAATTTTGCTGCAAAGAGTCCACCGGAACAATCTACATTTTGAAAGAGTTTATGTGAAAAAAGAGGTATGGGTTAAGTATTATATTCTCTGTGGTATGGGTACCTCTGCGATAGATGAACACTTTGTGCGGCCTTCTTACGGGTCTTTCTTTGTTATCAATACAGCGTATCAAACGAAGTCGCTTCCTGCGTGTGTCCCTGTGTATGCTTATATCTTTAAAACTTTGCAACGGATTTTGATGCGGTTTTTAAAGGATAGAGTGATTCAAGAGGAAGGTTTATATGTATAATTTATGCACAACATAGTAATGCATACGAAGTTCGCCAGGTCGACTAGTTTTTATATAAGACTATGGAATCCTAAAAGCCGTGATGGCCTGCCAGAAGCTTTATAGCTATATTAACAAATACCTCAAGACTATTAAAACCAGATTTCTAAGTGAATCGAATTAATTTTAACAAGCCTCGATTTTTTAAAGTGAAGGTTTAGTTTTAAATGCTATTTTGATATAATCCGATAATAGAGCCTAAAGCTTAAAGACACGAACATTATTATAAAGTGTATTTATTTTTTATCTAATTTTAAATAGGTGATTTAATTGAATTATGATTTCCTCGTCATTTCCTTTACCGTGTGTGAACTGTTGATTTTTTACTCCAGGCGAGGGCAAACATTGTTATGATGAATATTGTTCTCTACAGGAACAAGACTAATAACTGAAACAGTTATACTGAGGACCCGGCGAACTTCGTACCGCCCAACCTTTAACTATGTATCATAAACCTTCTTCTTAAATCACTGTATCTTTTTTTAAAAAAAAACGCCTTATCAAAATCCGTTGCGTAGTTTTAAAGATTTAAGCATACAAAGGGTCAGACGCGGGAAGCGACTTTATTTTATACACAATTATACATTTAAAAATTTTGACATTGTTTACATAGTACTTAAATAATTAAGTAACTACTTATTATTTTTTATATAATTTTTGTACAATATTTTGACGATCACATTATACTTTGACATTTTATTATACAACTTTGTATGTAATATGAATATGATAGTGTGAAATAAATGAATCTAATCTAATCTAATCTATTTTTAAACCCCGACGAAAAATTATATACCTACTACTTAGGTACAGTCAAGGACTAGGAGGCCGTAACAGATTTGTCTATGTTTTCGTCAGCCCTAGACTGTATTGCCAAAGAACAAGAGCTATTTTGCAATACAGAAAAACCGGAAGTGTTACGCCGATCGTGTCCGCGACTGTACGTATTGAGTTTTAACAAGAAATCAACGTACAGAAAAGCGTGAAAAAAACAAGTGAACATCAATTTATATTTGAAATAAGCATTAGAACCTAGAACACAGTTATTTTTAATCTTCATAAAAGAGATAGAGATTATAACCAGCCAGTATCTTTATATATGTCTGCATAGACAAATGTCAAGTCTGTTTCCCGGACGGGGGGGTATTCATATGTTTCGGGCACCTTAGGGTCTACGGTCTACCTAGTTAGGTAGGAGCTCCATTTTAGATTTAAAACAAGTCAAAGCTGCCCAATCTTTTTGGAGAAACACTACAAAACTGAAGAGCCCGCTTAACTACTTAACTCAATAGTGCAGTTCTGCGGACTTTTTATGTGACCACATATGTGTTTAACATTAAATCGGTCACACGATACTAAATAGTCAGTAAAATATACTTAATACATCTCCGGGTGCTTGTGAAGGTCAGGATCAGACGTAATTGGTCCAAATTGCCGTCATTTCATACATGCGTGTGTTGTGCGCATCTTTAGTTAGCTCGGAGGATATGGAAATACGGAATAGAAACTACTAGGTATAAAATAATCTTGTCAGCAATTATCTGGGAAAGAGTTTTAGAATACCACGGATGACAGCCTTAAATTGAGTTGCCAGTAATGGTTTTTCAGAGACATTTAAAATTTACATCCTTTCTGTCAGTCTCCACGGCTTGCCCAAGGTGCGCTGGCCTAACAGTTTAATACTAAAACATCCTAATTACCAGCGATCGTAAAGCGGCACGTCACGTCAGACAATCAGTTTACGCGTGATAGCATCTCTTGTGAAGTGAACTAATTAAACATTGCCGACTAGGCCGCGGGGATGGCCACGGGTTGTACTTGTACTAATATGACGGAAGAGTTTACGAACGCAGTTAGCGAATCGTGGCGATTTTTATCTCGTTGGCTGAAGCGATACGTGGCGAGAAAGAAAACCCTTAATTTATAATCTTATTTTAATAATTTTAAGCTTTAGTATGACAATGACGCCAGAAAAATTACGCAAATTGAGTTGTGTATCATCGCATCGGACTTCAGAAGGCATAGAAATGTAAGAAAAAGTGTTTTAGATTTTGACAAAGGAAAATACGTTCGGTAATCGAACCTCACTTCACTTCTGTTGGTTTCTTTTTAATTATTTTAAAATTTAAATTAATAGGTATTTTACGAATTTATGTGATTTTGCGTAAGGCGTATAAAGTCCATTACTTAAATAATTTCTTTTTTTATGTTTTTTAACCGATTTAATTTGAAGAAAATCTAGTTAAACAATATAAGTAGACACTTTCCACTCAATATAAAGTGTATATCTACACTACAGTAACGGTTTAAACCCGCGTATTCCACCGCTTACGCTTATGCCAGTGCCATCCATCAGGTCGAGTGCATACAAAATTCTCTTCTGACCTTACACTTACACATACTTACTTTGCTTTTGTAATATTGCATGTTTTTCGTTGGGAAGACGAACTAAATTGCATAAAATGCACATTGCTCTTGTTGATTGTCAATTTTTAAGACTTATCAAACTTATGGCTCCTCTTGCAGGAATTTAAAAAAGAATTTTCATCACCAATAGTTTTCAACGCTGTACGGTTTTTCATCATCAATACCAATACATATCAATACATAGTATAAAATGAAGTCACTTCCTGCGTCTGTCCCTATGTATGCTTAAATCTTTGAAACTATGCAACGGATTTTGATGTGTTTTTTTTAATAGATAGAGCGATGTAAGAGGAAGGTTTATAAGTATAATACATGCACAACATAGTAATAGGTAAGGCGGTACGAAGTTCGCCGGGTCGACAATACATAGTATAAAAATAAAGTTGCTTCCTGCGTCTGTCCCTATGTATGCTTAAAGCTTTGAAACTATGCAACGGATTTTGATGAGATTTTTTCTAATAGATAGTATTGAAGGGGAAGGTTTATAAGTATAATACATGCACAACAGCGGTACGAAGTTTGCCGGGTCGACTGGTTAGGTATAAAGTATTTAGAATATTGTTCTAAATCCCGCGGTTTCGGAGCTAACATCAAAGAATTTATCCCTAATCTATGAAGTAAAGTATAAAACTACGTCTTAACCAAATGACATCAGATACGTTAAGCAAACCAGCCAAACCTTTAAGTATAATTCTAACGTTGTCTTAATAACACACTCTCAACCAACTTTTACGTTAAAATTTGCATTCAGTGATCTAATTCGACCTTTACCGAATTGCTTTCTGACAAATTTCTGACTCATGGAATGATGAATGTCGTAATTTGGTACTTTAGTTACGCATATTCTACAGGATTAAAAAAATGTGAATTAGTTGGTGTAAGTATCTCATTCTACTGCCTGGAGCTGCGCATGACAGATGACCTGACCTGAACCACCTCGCCTCATGCTATATAGGACACTATGTTTTTTTTTTCAAGTCAATCCGTATGGTCTTCTTGTATGGTTGTTAAGGGACAACTACTGGGGCATACTGGTCCCAGATGTACCCTCAAGGATAGCCAAGGGTACAACTGGGACAGAGGGATTTTAGTTTGCTACGCCGCCATGTGGTGGCGGCTTAGAATTCCACCACTCCATCTCCTCCGTCGTAAAAGACGACTGAGGGAACCACCGACAGGCGGCAGCGTCCTTTGTTGAAGAACTTGAAAGCCATATTGCAATCGCTAGCCGCACAATGTTTGTCCTTGTGGCAATCTGTGGGGGAGACCTATGTCCAACAGTGGACGTCTTGAGGTTTTGACAGTGGCGTGCCTCGGATTTCAAGTTAGAGCAAGCCTGGCCTATGATTTAAGGGATAAGTGCCTAACTCCTAAAAGAACCTAGGTTCCTAACCTACTGTAGGTATATTTATTCGTTTGAGAAATAATGCACTTCAAACCACTAACCTTTTTATCGTCTTACCGTCAACCAAAGTTCAAACACTCATTTAAATTAAATCAACACATTGCACAATAGTTTGCTCCTTAAAAACATTTAAATTTAATTAAACTTCAAAACAAAAACAAACACGACAAATAAAATCGAACTGAAGTGAACAGCAAACCAATTGGCGGGTTCCTCTCTCTCGCGCAGCGGCTCGCTCGTTGCTAACTTCGTACGCAAGCAGGGCTTTCGATTTCATAGTAAAGTGCAATAGCTACTTGCCTACATGTATGTACATTGTCGAATTTTTAATAGGTTAGAAAGAGAGAACACGGCTCGAAACGAAGCCAAATAAGAAGCCAACGAGTGCGAGCGAAACGGCGATAGCGGTATTGACACATGCGTGACCAATTGTGGTGCATGTGTCAATGACCTGTCAACGTCAATCTTGACAGCGTTAGAAGCGCGCGAATATTTGAACTTGAACTATAAAAAATACGTGAACGAATTTTTTTATAATAATTATGAGTTAGGAGAGTGTAAATGCAGTTTAATAATTTTAATAGGGCAAGCCGGGCTTCTCGGCTTATATAGTAGTAACGCCACTGGGTTTTGATGATAGTAAATTGGGTCAGGCGGAAACTCGGCCGAAAAAAAACTCTGCCATGGCCAATTTTAACCCTTTCAAGATTTGATGTAGTCGATTCGGCCACTAAATTATTCGGGTCATGCCGACTATGCCGAGTTGACACCTCACATAGATAGATTAGGGTACCTACTTAGTAAATTCGGCAAACCCAATCAAATTTATATACAGTAGCCAGCATAATATTATTCAAAAAATGTTCCATTGACGTTTCGTTAATCGAAACAACCAATAGGGAATTAGGTATGCGGCGACCAAGTGCTGGAATAATATCCCTCCCCCAGTCCGTGAAGCTTCAAGTAGGTATACCTTTGTGCGAAAGCTCAGGGTATACTTGATTGACCAGCAGAGACTTTAAACTCCTTTTCCAATTCTCACCATTGCCCCGCATTCTACCGTTGCCGCTGACCACGCTGACTGAGACGTGACGACTCGTAATCGCATCAAACGTATTTATTTTATGTATATATTCACATTATTATTAAATATCACCGTATTGTATGTAGTATACTTATGTTAGGTACACAACCACAACACAATTTATTCTGTATGTATATATCTGTAATATATATATTGTATTTTTTTAATGTGTGCACTCGCAAATGACGCTTGTGGGTCACTGCTGGCATTGACTGAAAATCAGCGCTGTTGGTGAAAGCCTTCAGCAAATGCTGAGTTGATGCCATTTTGCACCAACTACGACACACCATACGCAACTGATTATTTAATTATTAATTTATAATTATTATTTCATCATCATCATCATTTCAGCCGTAAGACGTCCACTGCTGGACATAGGCCTCCCTCAAGGCTCTCCATCTGTACCGATCGCAGGTGGCCTGCATCCAGCGTGGACCCGCAGCCTTGCGCAGATCATCCGTCCATCTGGTCGGTGGACGTCCTACGCTGCGCTTGCCGATCCGTGGTCTCCACTCGAGAACTTTTCGGCCCCAGCGGCCATCTGTTCTGCGGGCTATATGACCTGCCCATTGCCACTTCAACGAGCTTATCCGCTTGGCTATGTCGGTGACCCTGGTTTCTCTGCGTATGTCCTCATTTCTGATTCGATCCCGCAGAGAAATCCCGAGCATAGCCCGCTCCATGGCTCGTTGAGCTACTCGGAGCCTGTTCATAAGCCCTATAGTGAAGCACCACGTTTCAGAACCGTATGTCATCACTGGCAGCACACATTGGTTAAATACCTTCGTCTTCAGGCACTGAGGAATATTGGACGAGAAGACGTTGCGTAGTTTCCCGAACGCGGCCTATGCGAGCTGGATTCGGCGATTGACCTCCTTCTCGAAGTTGGACCTACCTAACTGGATGGTTTGTCCTAGGTATACGTACTCGTCGACAACTTCGAGAACCGAGTTCCCAACCATAACTGGGGTAGGCAGAACATGGACATTAGACATGACCTTCGTCTTGTCCATGTTCATTTTAAGGCCCACCTGTTGGGAGACTCGGTTGAGGCCTTCGAGCATCGTGCTGAGTTCCTCCATCGACCTTGCCATGACTACGATGTCGTCGGCAAACCGAAGGTGAGTGATGTATTCGCCGTTAATATTGATGCCCTGCCCTTTCCATTCTAGAAGTTTGAAGGCGTCTTCTAAAGTGGCGGTGAACAGTTTCGGAGATATAACATCTCCCTGTCTCACGCCTCTGTTCAAGGGAATAGCCTTCGAATTCTGTTCCTGTACTCGGACAGACATGGTGGCGTTGCTATACAAACACTTCAGCACTTCGATGTACCGATAGTCAATCCGGCATCGTTGGAGGGACTCTAGCACCGCCCATGTTTCGACCGAATCAAAGGCCTTCTCATAGTCCACAAACGCTAGACATAGCGGCAAGTTATACTCTTCGGTCTTCTGTATAACTTGCCGCAGCGTATGTATGTGGTCTATGGTACTAAAGCCTTTTCGGAAGCCGGCTTGTTCGGGAGGCTGGAAGTCATCAAACCTTCGTTCGAGACGATTGGCGATGATCCTGGAAAACAGCTTATAAAGTTTATAAGCCATGTTTATAATATAAACATGGCTCAAAAGCGAGATGGGCCTATATTTTATTTTTTTTACGTGTTTTGCTGTATATTTTGTGTATTTTTTTTTAATTTTGGTGTGTTTAGTTTGAGCGAATAAAAATTTCTTTCTTTCTTTCTTTCTTTCTTTCTTTCTTTCTTTCTTTTCTTTCAATAAAAAGTAACCACCCCACATCAACATACCCAATTTTTTTGAACTATTATAGTACTGAAACTGAAATTAGTTAGTACCACTAATTTCAGTTTCAGTACTCAGTAAGGTAGATTGACTAGCTGATGAAAGATACCAAGATAATATTAAGTATTATACCTACTTAGTTAATTGCAGAATTGATGTTTTCTCACGATTCCAAAAAGAAATTGTTCCGACCTTGATATTTTATTGAATTTCTTGACAAGCCGTTCTAGCACTAATTTGTTTTTACCTGTCCATAGAGGAACAAACTGTTGCAACTCTTTATTGTATAACATGTGAGTAATGTGAACAATATTTTTAGAGATCTTTATACAATTTGATTCAAGTTTTTTTAGTCTGAACGATTTATCAGCCGAGAGTTTTTGCGTGTTTGCCAAAATCGCCAATAGCAAAGCGGAGGCTGCTGCCGATTTTCGAAAGTGTGCTAAAGTAGCCTTTACGACACCCACGGGAGGAGATGGGGTGGTGGATTTTATGCCGCCAACACTCGGCACCGAGATTGGGATTTAGATTCAATACATTGCATTATATAAGTAAACTAGTCGACCCGGCGAACTTCGTACCGCCTAAACTATAACTAAGTATGTTGTGTCTGAATTATACATATAAACTTTCTTCTTGAATCACCCTATCCTTTAGGAAAATCGCATCAAAATCAAAACCCGTTTCATAGTTTTAAAGATATAAGCATACATAGGGACAGATGGGGGAAGCGACATTGTTTTATACTATGTACCTACCTATTGATTGATGATAAAGTATTTTATACGGAACCATGCATAGAAAATCTGTCCATAAAAAATTATGTAGGTACCTCAAAACATGCATCCGTGATCTAACATGCATCATTCGTGACTTCGGATGAAATATGAACTTTGACACTGACCGAGTAAGCTCTACATGCCTTATTGCGCTTGTAATAAAGTTTATTTTGCAAGTGGAGTTTTTAATTTTTGGAGGTACCTGTTATTATCAATTACTTCGTAAGGTGGCTATGCTAATGTTAGTTTAATGTGGGATTTCCTTTTGTTCATGTCTAGACTAGATTGATTGCATGAAATATTGAAATACTATGTTCTACTGATGAAATTATTGTTTTTGTTACAAGCTAAGGTCAAAATTATATTTATAGGTACTTACCTAAAAGTTTATGTTATGTCTTCTTTCTTTCTTCTTTTTCTTCAATGTCAGCAAATTCATATAAAAATCTTTAATAGGTGAGTAGCTAGTTTCCATATAATTTTGCTATTGTCTCCTAATTTGGGTATCATCGGTTAAGATTAGTCAAATATCTAATTAAGAGCAAAGAGATTGAAAATCAAAATTGAGATTAAACCTGCCTAGGTATTTATAATTTCGGCGGGTCTTCAAGAAACACGAGCTCATTTATCATCTTGATATATTATTTTAATGAATCATGATTATGTTTTTGTACTTATTCGTCATGTAAAGTGTAAATACAGGAAAATGCTGAGGGTTTTACTTATTATACCTAATTGTTTATGGCTACTTATCTTAATTACCTCAGTTTAAATCTATCTCTTAGAATCATTTTACTCTTCTGATGCCCGAGGCAAGGCAACGTAGGTACCACAGCAAAACCTTTTCATATTAATATAGATTTCAGCGTGAGCTATTAATAATAATAAAAAAATATATGTTTCCTGGGTAATATTTATACAAAGTATTCTTTAGTACCTACATAAATGAGCGATCGGTTACCTGTACGAAATATTCTTACATTAATAATAATAATAATTTAATAATAATTTTATTTCACCAACATAGTTTTTACAGAAGTAATGTTAAATCTGTTACATAATATATAGGTAGGTAGTTTCAACATAATACAAAGTTTCTTTGGTTCCTAAACTAAGCCGTGGCCTGTATCTTAGGAACCAAATAATTTCATGTTTTCAGTTTACTCTTCTACAATATAGTTTTTACAGTAAACCAACAATGGAAATAAATAATAAATAAATAAGTAAATGAACTTACATAAATTACATTACAACGTTACAATAAATTGCTTAAATAATTTTATTTTTTCTTAGGAAACCACTTTTAAGAGATTTTCTGTGTGATCATAATTATATTCTGGGGTAAGTAACATTTTTGTAACCATATTTTTAACTTCTCGGAAAAGTAAAGTATAGATAGATAATATTTTATTTATTCTATTGTACAAGAGAGTACTCAGAGCCACAAACTGGCGCCTAGCAAATATAGTGCGACATTGAATATTGCAGCATACTGGGGTACCTACTCTTTTTTGTAAAACATTTGGATCCAGAGGCAACATAGAGTGCCTACGAAGCACCGTACGAAGTATAAAGAGTTGTCTTACTGTAAGGACACCTGATTCTGTGTGAAGCCTGTCGGTTGGGAAGTCTCTACGCTTAAATTGCATTACTTTGAGAAGTGCTCTTTGAGCCCTTTCTAGTGGAAGTAAGATTGTTTGACATGCTCCACCCCAGACAGGGATACAAAAAGTAATTATTGATTCAGCTAGCGAACTATATACAAGAAATAGCGTTTCACGGTCCGCTGAATGTCTAAGCTGTTTAAAAATGTGTATTAATCGTCTGATCCGCCCACACATGACCTCTATATGTGCTCTCCAACTTAGCTTGTCGTCAATAAGAACGCCAAGATACTTGACCTCACTAACCATGCAAAGGTAGGCACAAGTGCAGTTTTCTGATCCAGATTGACACGTGTGTGCCTTCACTAGCCCTGTTTCTTTTGGTAGACCTTTCGTATTTGGTAGAGTAAAACGAATAACATTTGTTTTCTCTATATTTAGCGTTAGTAAGTTTATAGATAGCCACTCCATTACTACACGTAGGCTATATTCAGCACGCTTCTTTGCTTTATTCCAATCGTGATCATAAATTAATAAGGCTGTGTCATCCGCATAAACAAAAGTGTCACAGTTTGGAATGCGTAGTTGACAGAGGCGTAGAGAGACATTAGTAAGTATATATATATATTATTTTTCCGTCCGATGGTGGCAGTATAGAACACCTACCATCCCCCATCTCATGGGTATTCGTAAAAGGCTTAAAGGGAACGGGCAGCAGCGTCCTTCATTGAACCACTTGAAGAGCCAAACTGCGATCCCCATCCCCATCCCCAACCCTCCTTCCAAGCGTGTCAATCTGTGGGGAAGACCTATGTCTGACCACATCTCGGACACTTCATAGAATAATTTCTTTTTTACAAAGAAGGAACCCGCCTTCAATATACTGACATACATCAACTGAGCACTTCCCCTTTTTTGATGTTGGTTTGAAACCTTGTTTTGAATGTAACAAATACTTCTGAAAACCGCCTTAAAATCGGTTCAGCAAAACGCGTGATAAGCGCCTCCTCCGTCGGTTATAAAAGCGCGGTGCTTCGCGCACAGCCGAAACTCGTATAATGCTTGGTGTGATTGAGTGAGATAATATTGCGTGCTATTTGTACTGAGCGGTAACTGAACTAACTGAGATTAGGTAATTGAGCGCGAGGGACGCGCACTTGCCGAGGGTGAGGGACAGGAAGTGCCCATACTGTATGTAGTACTATTCATTATACTGTGGTCTAACATTAGACGTATTGCGGTTGCTCCGAATCCCTGAATTTTATCTCAGACTTCAGGGATTCGGAGCAGACGATAGTGTCGTCGTCAGAATTGTAATTTTGCTCTTCTGCAAGATACCGTGCGTGCGGTATTTCATAATTATTCAATTAAAAAGTTAATAAATAAAAAGAAAAAATATTTGTATAAAATTTAATTGTTGAGTCAAAGGTAAGAATAACAATTAATTGTAATTCTAACAACAAAAATATTATACACTGTTAATAATAAGGCATTTTCGTTTGGATGGAAGGTTGTTTTGTCTAAAAATATTATTCACTTATTGTAAAATTTTCTTAAAACTAGTAAGGCAGACTAACAGCACAATTCCAATATTAAACTTTAAAATATCATTTATTATTATTATTAATATGTTTAAATTATTGCTCAATACACGTTTTATTGAAAAAAATATCAAATAATAAAAGCAAAATTATACTATGGTAATACAAATTTCATACACAAAAATCGATTTTCAAGGATTACATTTTTACATAGTATCAATTAATATAATATACAATAAAAAAGATTATAATTATGACGTTTTTTAAATATTTAGAGATTCCGTAGAAATGACACAATTAGTAAAATAGTTATCTCGATAGTTTAAATTTTGAGCATTGTGGTACAATGTACAGTGGCGGACTAGGAGGCCGTCACAGATTTGTCTATGGTTTCGTCAGCCCTAGGCTGTATATACCAAAGAACAAGGGCTATTTTGCAATACAGAAAAACCGGAAGTGTTACGCCGACCGTGTCCGCCACTGTACATTGAAACAATAATATTTCTAAATCGATAGATTCGTGGTGGGAAAGCAATTGATTAATTTCACACAATATTTTTACTGTCCAGGCCTATGCTTTTACAGTGAAACACTTATTCCTTTTCTTAAGTAAATTTTAATAACCTAGTTACAAAAAAAGTTTGTAAGTATTTATAAATTTTATAAAAATACAATGTTATCTAAAGCTAGCACAATCAATCTAAGTCCAGGCTTTATTTATATAAACTACATAATGACTGCTTACAAAAACTGGGTAAGTACCTACATAAACTGCTGGCAAAAATTTGAATTCATCCCTAACAAATAATACCAATATTAAAAAGCTAAAACAAAATTAGAAATGATCAACTTTAACAGCAACAGTATTCAAAGTAGTGGTGGCTGGTAGATGTATATTATCCCAATCTGTACTAAGATGTGCTTCAGTATCGGTAGCTTTTATAGTCAGGCCTAGGGATGGGACAGCGTTCGCGCAATGCGGTAGGCGGAGTGTCACAGGCCGGAGAAAGACTAGACCTTGCGGGCCACACATCACTAGTGGCGATAGCATCGCTTCACCTAAATAAAAAAATATGTTAAAAATACAACTTTCAAAGTAGCGGGTGTCCGGTTTCAAAGAAATATTTCAGTTTCAGCATTGCTGTTAGATAAATTATTACCAATGTCTATTTATAAACTCACTATCCACTTAAGAGAATGACCTGCGCGCCAGATACGTATAAAAAGGCTGCACGTTTAGGAAAGTACAGCAAGCTAAACAATAAATGCAAAAACCGATTAAAAAGTAGCTTTCTTACTTATTTAGTTTATTTCACTGCTGGCTTACCAGAAGATGGAGTAAATTTAAACAATTTTACTAAGCCAAATGCAAAAATATGTAAATAATTCAAAATTATATATTTCTTCGAAACCGTAATCTACCCGCGTAAACGTCATAAAAAGTGAATAAGTGTAATATACATTGATGTGAAAGCAAGCTTGGATTCTATTTTTGTCTATTACTTAAAAGATTAAAAAAGTGTAGTCCGTACTGTGGTAAGATAAGTAATATTACAAATTTGGAAAAAAGTGAGATAAAAAGGAAAATAAAACAACATCGAAAATGACACACAAACACAAATCGCATCTCAAAATTTCAAGAAAGCACAAAAACTTTAGCAAAGCTATGAAAGTAAGTAAATTAGCAAATTATTTCCATTACCAAAAGTTACTACTATAATAAACATAAAAACACATACTTACGTATAAAAAATATATATTGATCTAAGAAAAAATAAAAAAGATTAAATAGATAAAAAAGCAACAATGAAACAGACATAAATTACAAGACTAGACTTGAGCTTGGGTTTCAAACAAATGCAAGTGCACGGCACGAAACAACAGGTGCACTTAGTTTAAAGACTAAACGTACATTGTAGGATGCACGTAGCACAGACGTTGTCGCCTCCGCTCTTCTACCTCCTGAATCTCTAGGTACGAGTGTATTGTGTGGAAGTAACTGCGCAAATAATTTGTTACATATACATGGATGATCTGTTAGTATGTTAAAAATAATTACAATGTGGGAGTATTAATTATTGTGGTGGTTTGTATGACTGTGCTGATATAAAAGTGTGATTTTTTTACACGAGTGCGTGAAATGATTTATTTCATGATGAAGAATGGTTGTGATAAGTATGTACAATGTTACTGATAAATAAAAAAAAAAAACTTTATAATAATAAATGTATATAAAGGTATTTCTACAAGAAGAAGGATGTGCTAAATAATACTTAAAAATTAATAATTACAAAAATGTGATCCATGCTAAATATGAGTAAAAATATATACATGCGTATGGTATTCTACAATCAACCACTACAATAGTGCAGGTGCCTCTACAGTGCTAAGTGCAGTAACATCACACATTATCCGTGCTATTCATTCATTTCTCTACTTGCAGAGTTAATCCCATTAGTAAGTGCAGTCTACGCCACTACAATTATAATGCGTGCTTCATTAAAACAAGCCATTTACCGTTATCCATATCAATTGGTGGTCCACCAACACGCTGGCTGAGTCGCGGATCAGTAACGGTAAAGTATATCTTTTGTTTAATTCCAGGTGCTATTGCTTTCGGTGGTATTATAAGAGAAACTCCCCATTGCCTGTCTTCGAGAATACCGCCTTCGCTATCAAAAATACCCCAAGTAGTATGTGGACCTTCTGGTTCTACTTTAACCTCTTCACCGTTTTCAGCTGCCTCTGAAGTAGCTGTCATTTTGATAACGGTATTCTGGTTATCTACTATTGTCGTTTCGTTTTGACTTAAAGACATATTATCGGAATTCTCTTGACTGTTTTCGGCGCTTTTTTCTGCGATTTTCTCACAAAACGTTACAGTTCTATTAGGTTTTGAAGGCCCTTCTTCAAGATCTTGAGACGTGTAGGGTGTACTTTGGGGCTTATTTTCAAAATTCATGCTGCATTCAGAAGCGTAATGGGTCTCCATGGACGCTGTAGATTCGTAAGGAATAGGTGATGAGGTAGTTTTTAAAGCATTAGAAATATGATCAGGTTTGCCATGTAACCTAGGGGAGTACATTGGCTCTCCTTTCAAAACAGTACATTCAAGTTTTAATGATTTTTCTTTCTCAGCATCTGTTTTAGATTCTGATAGCCTTAATGTAGAAAAGTCTATTTCTTGGAATGTAGTAATTTCTGTACTAGCTAAAGCTTCGGTTTTGCTCTGATATATCGGATCTCGTCTAGACAAATGGTTTGCATCGCTGAGCTCATACGGACTGTTTCGTGAGCTCGTATCTTCAACCACTTGGGTTGTTTCCTTGGCCTCTTGTTGCGATTCATAAATAACGCTCTCTTTCAATTCCCTTTTCGAAACATACAATGGCTCTCTTATCTTCATAGAGTCGCTTTCATTAGCCTCTTTCCTTGTTTGATATATCATTTCTTTCTTAGCCTGATTTCTCTGTTTAATTATTTCCAACTTCTCCTCCAACCTAATTCCGTAGGTTGAATCTTTATTGGCAAGCAATGCGGCTTTTTGAGATAATATCTCCTGACGAGATACATAAGTGCACTCAGCTGAAGCCGGTCTCTGGTCTAGTCTGTGTTCAGCAAAATCAGTTCGACTTCCGTAATGATTTTCAGAGCAGCTTGATCTTACTTCTGATCTGCATGCATAAGGAGATTCGGAATGTGTCACTCTGGCCATCATTTCCGATTTAGACGCGTAAGGCGGCTCACTCATACATTTACTCATTGGAGACACTCTTCCAGGAAAATGAACTGGGGTCTGTAGACGTCTGTCTGGAGTGACGCCATATGGATTCTCGGACCAGGATGTGTTTGGAGGATCGTAAGTTCTCCTTCCGTAAATAGGTTCTTTAGAATAAGAACTATCCATTCGCTGCTTTAGCATCTCCTCTTTTGTAGTGTACGGAGATTCAGAAAATCTCTGCCTGAGCATTTCCTCTTTAGTCGAATAAGGGCTTTCTGGAACCATTCTTTGTCGCAACATTTGCTCTTTACTTGTGTATGGTGATTCATTGTACTGCGACTGAGGACGTTTGTTCATTTCTTGTTTTGTAGCGTAAGGACTTTCAGACATAAGTTCACTTCTAGTAGCATAGGGACTTTCGTGAACAAGTTCCTTTCTAGTGGCGTAAGGATTTTCATGACCAAGTTCTTTTCTTGTGGCGTAAGGGTTTTCTTGGACGCACTCTGCTCTTGTAGCGTAAGGATTTTCTCTCATACATTCAGACCTCGTCGCGTACGGAGGCTCCATTATAGACATAGCCATAGTTTGTCGATTTCCGTAAGGATTTTCAAAACTCTGATTCATTACCTCTGACCTCGAAGCGTAAGAATTTTCAAATGACGTGTCATATTCAGCAGTATAAGTCCTTCTCGGCTTGGGTATTGGATCATAAATGATATGTTCTTTGCTTTGGTATACGGGTTCAGGAGGTAGAGGCTGCGAGGGATGGAACGGTTCGTGTTTCATTTGCTGCTGTCTTTGGTAGATCGGGTCTATTTTTGTGATCATGTTAAAGTTGGACTGTCCGTAGACACCGCGTCTGTTGTATTCTATCAGCGAGTTCTGTCTGCGGAGCAGCGGCGTTACTTTCGGCTCTGTCTCTATTTCGCACATAGAGTTTTGTCGTCTCAGATTCTTGACGACCGGCTTGGTGTCGTAATCTCTGACGGTGCAGACAGCGCCGCTTCTGTCGTCGCAGAAGGAGCTCTGTCTTTTCAGAATCGGTCTGAGGCTGGGCTTCTCGCAAGAGGAGCTACTCCGCTGTAGCATCTGGTTCCTGATCTGCGTGTTTCTAACGTGGGTGTTCACGTCGCCCAGATCAGATTTCTCCCGCCTCAGCATGGGCGGCTGTTGCCTCTGCTGCAGATCGCTCTCGCAAAGCGACTTCTGTCGCGAGACTTTCTGTTTCGATTTCGATCGGAATAAGTCGAGGACGGCGTTTTTAATGAATGACGGCTTTTTCAAGAGTTTCTTTTTAGTTTTTGGGGAAAATGTTTCGTCGTTGGTGTTCATGACGTCGCCAGAACTGCGGAACCCACAACCACAGCCCACTTAGTTGCTGGACGAAATTTTTATGACATTGGAGATTATTCAACTTATAACGGCAATAATTGCAAGAATACGATACGAAAAAAAAAGTACTTGTTGTTGGATAACCAAAGTTGAATAATCTGCAATGTCGATATGAAATAGGAATAATCAATGGGTGAATTTTGTGATTCTGTAAAAAGCATATTGAAGTCAATGATGTTCTGATGAAACATGAAAATTAAATGACTAAATGATGAGTGAATGAAGCGAAAATTATATGAGAATGAAAGAGAAGATTTCGAAAAGAGATATTATGGTTATAGAAATTCAATATGCTTTCCTATAGAATTTCGTAATTGCACTAAAATGCAGACACGCACTGCCAATCATTGTTGTATTACAAACAACTCTCTAATTACATCTAAATAATAACATATTACAAAGATATTATTACAATTTACAACAAGACTTACGCCCCGATATAAAGAACCAAAAAAATATATGTTACATAATATGTATATTTTAAACCACATACGCAACCAAAACTAAATATATCTATGTGGCCCAAGACATTATGTTAGTCGTTTGCGAAGCGATGGGTGTTTGCATGTTAGAGCAAAATTTTACAGAGGGGCTCAAAAATAATACGTATAAAATTTTGGGGACTCAACTTTTTAGGAACATGCATGAACTTTTTATTTAATTTCTCAAATACTTTTTGTATTGTTTAAAAAATCTTCAGTGCTGACACAAAGATGCTGTGTAGGAATGAGTGATGATACAGTTTTCATATTTTACCTTAAATTGTGCATATGCTGTGGTTTCCTGTATAACTCGAAGGCTGAGCCGCGCTGCTCACGGTTGCCTGCCAGATCTGAAGTAAGGGAGAAATAGAGCCACCATTAAAAGCCAGGTCTTGCTAAAATAATAGTAGATTTTTTGGTCCGGTCCTAATAGAAGTGTGTGAAGGGACGAATCTAATCATCTAGCCCCATGCTATCGCAAAAGGCACTTTAGGAAGTTTTGCTATATTGTGTAATGTAATGGATAAAGAACGAGGCACTACCACTCAAACTATGCACCAAGCGATAACAAACAGAAGGTAATATAATAAAAACATAATAATAACACATCACACTCAGAGCCCCTAAATAGAAAGAATCTGTATCTAGGGTGCCCGAAACAGATCTGTGCCCGGTACAGAGACAAACATTACACCCAGACCGGGAAACAAACACCGATATTCATAACAATGTTCGCCCCGCCGGGAGTCGATCCCGTCGCACCCGCGTCTCTGTCCACATCACTGCCACCTGAGCTACGGAGCAGACAATATTATAGTAGTACAGCTGCTTACCGATCATGTGTGGGTGGTTCGGCGCGTGCGGCGCGTGGGCCCCGGGCGGCGCGTGGGCCCCGGGCGGCGCGTGGGCCCCGGGCGGCGCGTGGGCCCCGGGCGGCGCGCGCGGGGGCCCCGGATAGGGCGGCGACTGCGTCATCTGCCCGGAGTACACGTTTTGCTGCTGGAAGTTGTGGCCACGGGTTTAGTATACATCATCATCATCTATAGCCTAATAATGGTAATGATTCTTTGTTTCCAGTCAAAGATCCATTAAATGTAAAGTACAAAACACAAAAAAAATAGAAAAACATTTTATATTTTTGTAGAGATTCCGGCACATATTACTTTGGGATAGTTGTTAGGCATGATGAGCTGAATTGATGCATTTTAATACCGTCCTACAAAAAATTATAAATAGTTCTTCAATTTATATTGAGAACAGTGGCGGACACGGACGGCGTATCAATTCCGGTTTTAATATATTGCAAAATAGCTCTTGTCCTTTGACGATACGGTCTAGTGCAAACAAGTCCATAGGCAAAAGTGTTACGCTAAACGAGACCGCCACTGTACAATCTTTTTCTAAAATCTCGATAATGTAGTTGAAAGTACCTGGTGGTAGGCATGATGCTGGTAGTGCTGCGGCGCGGGCTGCGAGTGCGAGTGTTGGTGCGAGTACTGGTACTGCTGCGGGTAGCCGGGGCCCCCTGGGGCTCCGGGGCCCCCGGGGCCCGGCCGCGCGCCTGCCGTTGGGGGCGGGTCTACGCTCTGTTTGGTACAATTTATTGTTCATTGTTTAGGTTGTTCTTTATTTTTTTATTATTCCTTTTAGACGAAATCCATTAAAGTCTCAAACAAAATTACTTTGTGAACCCCCCTCCCTTCCAAAAAGGGTTCGTTTGTGGAAATCTGTGGGGCAGGCTTATGTCCAACAATGAGCATCTTTCGGCAGAGATGATGTAAAAAAAAAAACAGTTTTTTTACGTACAGCCCAATCCTTTTGGCGGCTCTAGGTTTGTTACAGGGCATGCAGGAGAAAACCAAAATAAAAGAACGCTGAAAAAGATGCGCACACACACAAAAATATGCCAATTAAAAACCAAGGTACTTATTGTCTTACCCCATTCCTAGGATGGTGCGGTCCGTCGGGCGGTCTGTAATGTTTCGGTTTCGGGGGCGGCACCGGCTTGTAGGCCGCCGGGGGGCCCGGCCGGGTCCCGTAGTCCGCTTGCGATGCTGAGTTCGTTCTACTGCTAAATGGTACAAAAAAAATATGTTATACTTCGACTTTTAACTGTTTTAAGAAAAAAATTATAAAAAAATTCATTGTTTCTTGATTATGATAAAATAATATGCTATCTATAAAAGTAATAATATGGGAGATGGTTTTTTACATACTACGCGAATTCATTAAAACTTTATTAAAAACTAGAGGCTGCCCCGCGGTTTCACCCGCGCATTTTTCTCACTAACACAAAAAAATTTTTCCCGTTCCCGTGGGAATTTCGGGAATTAATTCCTTAGTGCTCCCCTACACTTCCCAAGAAACCCACGTGCAAAATTTCAGCCCGCTACGCCCAGTAGTTTGGGCTCTGCGTTGTCTGTCACTGTCAGTCAGTCAGACAGTCAGTCAGTCAGTAACGGAAGAGTTTTATATATATTGATAAATACTTTTGCCAGAGTTACCACCTTAGGTTGAAAGATTTGTATTACATACAGTTGTACCTGTACCTGTATAATATCTATTTGGACTTTGGACCTGATGGAGAGAACTGACGTCAAATCTGGTACGACCATTCTAAGCTATGGGGTATTCTGCCTACTTGTAGTAAGCATGTTCGTTGGGCGGCACGATAATGATATAATCATTCAAACATTGATAGACTAATGAAAATTATAAGTATTGAAAAAAGTTTTATCAGTCATGTATTCATCATCATCATCATCATTTCAGCCGTAGGACGTCCACTGCTGGACATAGGCCTCCCTCAAGGCTCTCCATCTGTACCGATCGCAGGTGGCCTGCATCCAGCGTGGACCCGCAGCCTTGCGCAGATCATCCGTCCATCTGGTCGGTGGACGTCCTACGCTGCGCTTGCCGATCCGTGGTCGAACACTCGAGAACTTTTCGGCCCCAGCGGCCATCTGTTCTGCGGGCTATATGACCTGCCTATTGCCACTTCAACGAGCTTATCCGCTTTGCTATGTCGGTGACCCTGGTTTCTCTGCGTATGTCCTCATTTCTGATTCGATCCCGCAGAGAAATCCCGAGCATAGCCCGCTCCATGGCTCGTATTAATCATGTATCAGTCATGTATTCATTTTGACTAATAGATAGAAAGAACTGACGCCAAGCTTAACTTTTAGGACCTTTCTCAGCTATTATCGTGCGCCTGCCTACCTGTACTTGGCATGTTCGTTGGGCGGCACGCTCGGCAGAGAGGGCCCCCGCGCGTGCATGGGCCCGTGCCCCGGGGCCCCAGGGCCACTAGGGGGCCCCGACCGGACCCCGTTGTGTGCCGGGCTTCGAGAGTAGTCGCCTGACATTCTAAGTGGAGAAAGTAAAGTAAAACGGTATTGTTTGAGTTTAATAAGGTCGAATGCTTTGGTGTGATCGAAACAACGTTTTGTGGTTACTTTAGAAAAACTACAGAACACTTGATTAATTTGACCACTTACCCTGTTATTCATAAACAGTTAAAGAATATTTTAGTTATTTGACATAATTATGTCAATTTTGACTGGATGTCAACTATTTACCATACAACAAACCAGAGAAGTAGACCTCCGGTAAAGCTACTTAAAATGTACTGTATTTTTATGAATAAGACGGTTAAATTATAAGTAATTGTTAATCTATAGGCTATATTATATAAATTATTATTATGAAATGTTATTATTTTAATATTTAGTAAGTTGGAATTTATCAGGGTGACACTTTAGGACCTATAGTTGTAGTGGATTTTATGTTTCAAGCTGAAGTTGTCTTTGCTTCGATTACTTATTAAAACCTGATCTAGTTTGTTATCATCATTATAACCTAAAGACTTTCACTGCTGGACAAAGGTTTCCCCCGTTGATTGCCACGAGCAAAAAAAACTCCTCTTTCCATGCTCTTTCAGTATTTCAACGAAAGACGCTGTTGCCCGTCCTTTCTTCAAATTTATACTTTGGATTAATAATTAAAACTTGTACAAGAAAGTATTGATGAGAATGGACGAGGCAAGAGTACCCAAACGCTTACTGGAAGGCAAACCGGAGGGTCGCCGGAGCAGAGGCAGGCCCAAGCTCAGGTGGCTGGACGGCATCCAACAGGACACTAAAAATATCGGTGTGTGAAGAGTTGGAGAGAGAAAGCCCTAAATAAAGCGGACTGGAAGAATTTGCTTGACCAAGGCTAAGGCCCTCACGCGGCTGTAACTCCTAAGATGATTATGATGATAGGTAAGTTTATGATATTCTCTTTACCTGTAAGAAGGATCTCCGGCCGGCGAACCCTTATACTCTAGCGAGGAGTGCCCGAGCTCGTGTCCGCGGCGCGGCCCGCCCGCTGTCCCCGAGGGACTTGAGGGCGAGGGCGGCTCGAACTTACTGCGGGGAGAGAATCAACGAATATTAGTTCTGATGTTTTTTTTTATCGAGCGCTGGTGAGCTTAGGCCGTATTTAGGGGCACGCGGGGCGTTGCGCCGGGCGTTGCGCCGGGCGTCGTGCGGGGCTGCGATTAAATCAAACGTATAACAATTTATGAGAGAATTTACGGAGACGCGTTGGCACAGTCAATGCGTGCACCGCCGCGCGCCCCGCGTCGTTCAACGCTGCGTTCATAACATAGGCCTATTGTTTGATATGTTACAAGGAAACGCCTCGGCGCCCGCAGTGTCGCCCCGCGCAACGCGCCGCGTCTCCCTAAATGAGGCCTTACGCTTGACTAATGTGTAAAGTGCGTCTTTGTCTGGCCAAAGCTTTGCTCACGCGCGCTTTTAATAAAAAAAAAACTGCTGTAATTACAGTCACACGAGTTAAAGCTATAGTTGAAGCCCAATTCCGGTAAAAAAACATTTAATTAAAATCCTTTAATAACAATATTAGATAGTGAGTTTAAACCCCGAAACCCTCCCCCTGGCTACGCCCACGGCCATTATCATACCATGAAGTTTCATCAAATTTAGATCAATATTCTTTTCGTGAAATTTCTAAGAACAAACATCGTCACAAACTTACGTATTTATTTATAACATTAGTAATCTTATTAATCTAGAACTCACGGTGGTGGAGCGACTTTGAGGTCGTCAGGGGCGTTAGGCGGGAGACGCGGCGGAGGCGCGGCGGCGGGAGGGACGCCTCCGGGGGACATCGATGACTGGTAGCTGTAGTTCGTGCCGTCGTACGAGTTCTGAGGGGTATACAAATAGTAATTATAAGCAAGTTAAAATATTTTAAACTAGGTGTCCCGGCGAACTTTATAACGCACAATTTCCATATTTTCTCACCTTTTATTTCCCTGGACTACTACGAACATTTCAAAACCAAAATCAGCTAAATTAGCCCGGCCGTTCTCGCGTTAGCGAGACTAACAAAACACGATTAATTTTTATAAGTAAATACACGGTTACTTTTATATCGTAGAGGAAAATTTAACACCCGGTAGGCATAGTTACAGGACTAATTCCTGAAAACAAAATTGAAAAATAATGAACCGTGCTCACTTGACGTACTTACTTCGAAAGTTTTTGTAAAAAAAAACTAAGTACGTGATGTATCCCTTCGTAGGCTATACAATACAGACCGTATTATTAATATGTCGGTGTCGGTCGAGCGAGCCGGGCGCGGGGGGCGGCGGGGCGAGGCTGGCGGGGCGCGGGGGGAAGGTCGATGACTCCTCCGCCTCCTTGGGGCCGAACAGACGCTCTTGCGCACTGGGCCGGCTTGTCTACGAGTTAAATAAAACTAATTAAAACTAAGCTTTTTGAAACCTCTTGTTTGATTATTTTCAACAGCCCGGCCAAAAAAGAGGCTGACGCGGTCACAGATGGAAGTTTCAATTTCAAAAACTGGCAATTATCAAATTTGATTTCAAATTTATGAAATTTTAAAAAGGAAGCTGCTTTCATGCATAATTTACGAGACTTACGGGTTGAACAATACTAGCGAATCGAAATAAAAAAAATACTTAGGTAAGTAGGTTAATCACAGAAGGATTGTGTCTACGCCCCGGGCCCTTATACCTAGCATAGTCTCAAAAACAGATTGGTACAAGTTAATTGTTCCTGCTCAGTCACAGCATGGTAAACTAATATACTCCGCTTTAAGGCTCTTCCGGCCATGTGGCCGTATACTATTGTACCATGAACAAATGTCAACTTAAGGGGCTAAAATTGGGAAAACGGCGAGAGGAGTGTTCGTATATACGACTTTAATAACACTTAAAAATAATACAGAAAGGTATTTTTTTTTCGTAGCTTCTCAAAAGACTGAACTACAATATAGTAGGTTTTCAAATAAAAAAAACTAAAGGGTTTTCTTATAAAAAAATCGTAAAGTTCATCAAAAACTGCAAAAACAGCTTTTGCTGTTAACGATTGTTTACTAGTTTAAAAGTAAGTTGAAGCAAAACAAAAATTGTATCATAAACTAGAAAGTCTGTTCAACTTTTATATTGTAATTACAAAAATATACATGTCCATTTTCATCTAGTTTTAATTGCTAAAACTTTACTAAAATTTCGGCGGAAATTCTCCATACTAAATTGTATGGAGGGATCCAACGGCCGAGCGGCCGATTCGATAAGCAGAAACGGGCGCCAGTACGCCTCCGGTCTTGAGGCGGAGCGTACGTCAGTCGTGCTTTGGCGCGCTATTACAAGACTATTTATTATTGTTTGCGCGAGGTTTGCGCAGTGAATGAGAATTCTTTTTTAGTTTGGAAAAAGTAAGTACATTTTATTATTATTATATTAATAAATTTGAGCAATAGTAGACATAAGTTTCTGTGATTTTTTAATATCAAATAAGTATCCCTACAAATTTATATTCTGAGGGGAAAAAGAAAGCACTTATTTTCACTCATTTTAAAAACGATATCTACATAGTACAGCTCTTAAAAATATATTTTTATATTGGGTTGTTTTCTATATCTTTCTTTTTTAAATGCAAAGCAATAAACTTTTCATTATTTTTATTTATTTTACGATTTGATATGTAGGGGTCATTGACCTTAGTAGGATTACCCACTCGTCACAGTGTGTATGTACCTATCAGGAAAAATAAAAACGTAGTGCTTCTATTACCCTATCGTACACCTATATAGTAATTAGTTTTTTCGCTACCTACTTTACACAATGAAACTACAATAGGTATGGACGTAGGTAGGCAATGTTTGGTTGCATAAGGGTTTCGTATGAAAAACAACTTTTAGGGGATATCTCTCAAACAAGAACAAATTTAGGTGTAAGGTACTATAAACTATAGTAATAATAACTTATTATGCAATATGCAAGCCCGACCTGACATACGCGATCCTTTATCGTTGCTCGAAATTCAACACCTCGAAAAAGGTTTTTGCACATTTTTATAAAAATAATATTATGAACTTCAATTTATTTGAAAATGATGAACCTAAAAATTAATAAAAAGTTACTTTCTTTAAAAAAATTAGAGGTGGATTTAACAGAGTTCTAAATATCAATGTTATTTATTTTATTATAAAATTATATAAATAACTGCTTGCCAGTTGTGTTAAAAAAACAACCCAGTAAGATTAAAGTTAAGCTCGGAAAGTAACTTTTTATTCTATTTATAAAAAATGCAAGAATAGGTAAAAGGAAATGAACGTCTTTCTATGCTGCAAAAAAAGTTAAATATCCAAGAATGTTCTATGTACTGTTGGTTTGTCTAATAAATAAAATAAATAAGACGCCACCGCTACAAAGGTAATTTTTATTAAAATAACCAACTTAAAATATTAATTTACACGATTATTATTATCTATACCTACTGAAGATTCTTATGTATGGATCATGTTACTTTCTCGGCCAGGAATGGGCAAATTAAATAACAACAACGTTAAATCTTAGACAGGAAAATACATAAAACAGTTTATATGGGAAAATTACATTTTTATTTTTCTTTCAACCCCTCCATTTTTTCTATCTTTTCTCACCTTTTGAACCTTATGTGAACTACGACAAACATTTTAAAACTCAAATCAGCTAAACGTTCTAAGTCGTTCTCAAGTTTAAGCGAGATAAACAAACCACGATTGATTTTTAAATATAAACTAGTTGACTCGGCGAACTTCGTACCGCCTAACCTATTACAATGTTATGCGTGTATTATACATTATAAACCTTCCTCTTGGACAGATGCGGGAAGCAACTTTATTTTATACTATGTACTAGAGGCTGACCCCGAGAGCTTTCAACTCGAGCTCTCTAATCGCTTTGATTGTCTAGACGACGCATCAGTGGACGAGATCAATAACAGGTTCGTAAAAACTGTCCATACGGTCGGATCTAAATTCTTTAGGACTCGCCGTACCGCTAGAACTCAGAAACTCTCTGAAGACACCCTCAAACTTATGGCTGAACGACGCTTGCTTAGACTGCAGTCTCCCGATGATGCTGCGTCATATAGGCGGCTCAATAGGCAGATCTCGAAGGCCTTGCGACACGATATCCGTGTCTTTAATACTGCGCGTATTAAGGATACGATAGAGCGAAATAAAGGCTCCAAAGTGTTCGCAAGAGATATGTCTGTTGGGCAAAGCCAAATGACCAAGCTGAAGAGGGATGACGGCAGTATAGCGTCGACGAAAGCGGAAATTTTGAGGGAAATCGAGAAGTTCTACGGACAGCTATACGATTCGGTCACTAAGCCTGTTACTAGTGCGGCTAACGACCCTAGAGCCAAACTAACCCGACACTATACCGAAGATATCCCGGACATCAGCCTGTACGAGATAAGGATGGCCCTGAAACTGCTTAAAAACAACAAGGCACCGGGTGAGGATGGAATCACGTCAGAGCTTCTGAAAGCGGGTGGAACACCGGTACTCAAAGTCCTTCAGAGGCTCTTTAATTCTGTCCTACTCGAAGGGACCACGCCTGAAGCATGGAACAGAAGTGAGGTGGTGCTTTTCTTCAAGAAGGGCGATAAAACCCTTTTGAAGAATTATAGGCCCATCTCGCTTTTGAGCCATGTTTATAAGCTGTTTTCCAGGATCATCGCCAATCGTCTCGAACGAAGGTTTGATGACTTCCAGCCTCCCGAACAAGCCGGCTTCCGAAAAGGCTTTAGTACCATAGACCACATACATACGCTGCGGCAAGTTATACAGAAGACCGAAGAGTATAACTTGCCGCTATGTCTAGCGTTTGTGGACTATGAGAAGGCCTTTGATTCAGTCGAAACATGGGCGGTGCTAGAGTCCCTCCAACGATGCCGGATTGACTATCGGTACATCGAAGTGCTGAAGTGTTTGTATAGCAACGCCACCATGTCTGTCCGAGTACAGGAACAGAATTCGAAGGCTATTCCCTTGAACAGAGGCGTGAGACAGGGAGATGTTATATCTCCGAAACTGTTCACCGCCACTTTAGAAGACGCCTTCAAACTTCTAGAATGGAAAGGGCAGGGCATCAATATTAACGGCGAATACATCACTCACCTTCGGTTTGCTGACGACATCGTAGTCATGGCAAGGTCGATGGAGGAACTCAGCACGATGCTCGAAGGCCTCAACCGAGTCTCCCAACAGGTGGGCCTTAAAATGAACATGGACAAGACGAAGGTCATGTCTAATGTCCATGTTCTGCCTACCCCAGTTATGGTTGGGAACTCGGTTCTCGAAGTTGTCGACGAGTACGTATACCTAGGACAAACCATCCAGTTAGGTAGGTCCAACTTCGAGAAGGAGGTCAATCGCCGAATCCAGCTCGGATGGGCGGCGTTCGGGAAACTACGCAACGTCTTCTCGTCCAATATTCCTCAGTGCCTGAAGACGAAGGTATTTAACCAATGTGTGCTGCCAGTGATGACATACGGTTCTGAAACGTGGTGCTTCACTATAGGCCTTATGAACAGGCTCCGAGTAGCTCAACGAGCCATGGAGCGGGCTATGCTCGGGATTTCTCTGCGGGATCGAATCAGAAATGAGGACATACGCAGAGAAACCAGGGTCACCGACATAGCCAAGCGGATAAGCTCGTTGAAGTGGCAATGGGCAGGTCATATAGCCCGCAGAACAGATGGCCGCTGGGGCCGAAAAGTTCTCGAGTGGAGACCACGGATCGGCAAGCGCAGCGTAGGACGTCCACCGACCAGATGGACGGATGATCTGCGCAAGGCTGCGGGTCCACGCTGGATGCAGGCCACCTGCGATCGGTACAGATGGAGAGCCTTGAGGGAGGCCTATGTCCAGCAGTGGACGTCCTACGGCTGAAATGATGATGATGATGATGACTAGAGGCTGCCCCGCGGTTTCACCCGCGCAGATTTCTCATAAACACAAAATTCCTGTTTGTTCCCGTTCCCGTGGGAATTTCGGGAAATCCCTTTTTAGTGCTCACCTACACATGCAAAATTTCAGCACGCTACGCCCAGTAGTTTCGGCTCTGCGTTGTCTGTCAGTCAGTCAGTCAGTAACGGAAGAGTTTTTTATATATTGATTGAAGATGGTCTGTTATTTTGACCATCAAACTCTATCTATAGTCTTTTTTTTATCCAATTTTTTTTTTATTACAACAACAAACCTTTTTGGCGGGAAACATTTTTCATAGTCAAAGAAGTCTAAAGAAAATCAATCAATGTGGCAGACAGACGTTTGTTTTATTGAAAGGTTTAATATACCTAAATTTTTGAATAATATAATGTACCTATTTAAAATTAATTCGAACAATAAATGTTCGTTATATTGAAATAGGTATTTTAATCTGTATGTGTGTATGTACTATGTATGTTTGTCCGCGATTCTTTCAC
The DNA here is from genome assembly GCA_951802225.1 of Euspilapteryx auroguttella. NCBI lineage: Eukaryota > Metazoa > Arthropoda > Insecta > Lepidoptera > Gracillariidae > Euspilapteryx > Euspilapteryx auroguttella. Next base: position 2,325,468 of record OX637660.1, on the reverse strand, counting down.
GTTTGGCTGAACCAATTTTAATGCCGTTTTCAGAGTAGTATTTGCTACATTCAGGACCGGGTTTAAGTGTTTAAACAAACTTTGAAAAAAGGCAGTTCTCAGTGTATGTATGTGTCAGTTTATTGAGCCGTGTGCCTTTAAAAAGAAAAAAGTATCATATTGTCACTCGTTAGCATTAATTGCGAGACTCTTAATGTCATACCTACGTAATTACATTTATTTTTATCACAAACAGTAAATTATTGCAAGTAATTCTTTTATATTAATTATTAGCAACGAGTTTTCAGATGCAAGTTCCATATCTCCTTTTTAAAGATTCAGCTATCTTCTAACATAATAATGACAGGTATAAAGATAAACATACAACCAGTACTTAGGGACACGTAAAAAGTATCGATACTTTGCGGTATCGAGTACATTTCCATTCCTATCCTTACTTTGTACTCAATACTGTGCTTACGATACTTTTAATCCATGAGTACATACATTTTGGCAGGTATGGCATCATATCGAATGAACTGAAATGAATTCCCATATAAAACTAGCGACAATAAAGGTTCTGCAAACGATCAAATTTGTTTGACAAACACGTTTTCATATAATATTGTTTGACAAACTTCAAACACAGCTGCCCACGATTAATTTTTTTGACATACGTAAAATTTTACAAAAAAAAATAAGTGAAACGGACACTTACACGGCTTCCGGCTATTTTTCATCGTTAAAGGAAAGCCAACTTGTTTTTTTTTTTGAAGAACTTTCTTTTATTGTATTAAACTTGTGTGCCTAGCCTAAGTAAGAACTGGCCCTAAGAAAAGTGCTTCGGGGTATCGATACTTTTGTTTCTTGTTTTTTTTTTAACAACTTTTCCAATTATTGTATTAAATTTGTGTGCCTACCAAACGTAAGAAAAGTAAGTACTATAGGACCTCAGAGAAGTACACGATAGATACATTGAAGAATTGATACTTTTGTTTTGATACTACTCATTATGAGTACAGTATCGATACTTTCTATTCTGTACCATATATTATATGAAATAGTTTTAGGTTTTGTAACAGTTTTTTTAGCGTATTTATTGCTAGTGCTACCTGCACATAACACAAATAAATTTCGTGGATAATTTAATGAGTGGTTTTCAATTTGACATATAAAAAAAAAAAATTTTATTACACCGCTATGGTATGGCGCTTTGCAAAAGTCAATAGGTCAAGTTGAAATGAATCATTAAAAGAAAAAAAGAAAATTGAAACTCGTCACGCGTCAGTCAGATAGTTATTTTTGTTTTAAACTTTTTAAGTTAATTTGAACTGATTTGAATTACTATCCTATGTCTTTTACTTTAGACAACGCAATCTACGGGCGTATTATGAGACTTATTTTTGCTTTTTAATGACACAATGAAAACCCCTCATTAATTCATATTTGTTTTTTACACAAATCAGAATCTTCCATCCCCCCGCTGATAAGAATTTATCACACCTTTATGAGGCATACTGAAGTTTATAATGTAAAACTGGAGTAGACGAGTGGAGTCGTCATGTCATTATGATAAATTTTAAATCTTTTGTAATTTAGGGGATATTGTTATTATATTTTATTGTAGTTAAAATTTTAAATTAATAAAATATTTACGTGTGAGTATTTACTTAAATGAAATATATTTACCTATGTTGAGAAATTCAGTCCTTTAACAAATAAAAAAAAACCTAAAAGCTGAATATATTAAAATCACTCTCAAAGCCTAAAAATCAAGTAAAATCGACAATTTTTTATTTGTGGCAATAATTGTTTTCTATCTTATACCAGTTGTAATTAATAAAAAATATACAAAAAAAAATATAATATTGAAATGCGACTTTAATTTTTACCTTTAATGTAATCAAAAAGTCATAACCAACTTTTTGTATTTTTGCAGTGTTGAACTCTGACCGACGATCTTTTTTAACCGACTTCATTAGTTAAAATAAACATACTTTACCTTTTATTTAGTAAATAATAAGTAGGTAAGATATTTAGTTAGATAGTTAAAGTTCTAAACATTTTTTTTAATGTTTCTAATAAAGTATGTTTAAGTACTCAACAATAAACAATTTGTACTAAAATAAAACCTATTATGCAGTAAAAAAATTATATAACATCGATAAATCATATTATTTCGTAATCACAATTCAATAAACCCATAAATCATAGTAACGATACACCCAAGTTAATTCGCGCGAAAAATCAGATTTAAATATTGCGCCAAGAAATGTTCGCAACTCGGCCGCGTAACATTGAGCGCTAGGGTCGCGCGAAATCGGCGTTCAAATAAAAGAGGCCTCAGCCTTAAAGAAGAGTTGTGCCTACGCGTGCGGCGGGAGCACGGGCGGGGGCGCGGGCAGCAACACGCCGCCGGGCGGCCTAGAAACGTTGCCGCCCGCGCCGGGGCCCGACCGGGGCGGCAACTTATACCTTACACCTCATTATTTGTTAGACGTGAAATTTGAACTAGCGCGTTTTGCATTCTCTGACTAATCGAGAGAGGTCGCTACGGGCGCGCCACGCAAGAGTCGTCAAATCAATCGGATAGACAAGATGGCGGGGTGACGCCGCCGTTGTAACAAGCCCAGTTCTTGAATTTTATTTTTATCTAAATATGAAGTGTAATGAAGAAAATTAAATGTGTTTTGCTATCTAAATCAACCAAAATAATATAGTTTCAAGTCAAATATTTTAAGTAAACTTACAGAAGGGTTGTGTCTAAGCGCGTGCGGCGGGCGCGCGGGCGGCGGCGCGGGCAGCAACACGCCGCCGGGCGGCCGCGTGACGCCGGTGCCGCCCGCGCCGGGGCCCGACCGGGGCGGCAACTCCGGCACTGTAACACGAACAGGTAATATTAGACACTGGCGGCTCTACCACGAAAAGAGTTAAACCTGGTCTTAATCACTAGACTAGGTTTAAATCACAAATGTTTTATACAAATAGACGTTAGGACCAATCTAACTTTTTTGTAGTAAGGGGAAATGGGGAATGTTTTTGAATGGATTTCACTTTTTTTTTTATTTTAAGACCCTACTCCTTACTGTTTCTTTTTTTTTGGAAAATAGACATTTAAATTAAAAAAAAAACTATTTTCGACGCGCTAGAGAGAAAGTATCACTTCGAAGAGAGTGAAACGGACCGCTAGAAACTCAGGCCAATATTATGCATGTAAAATTTTGACGAGGATATACAGACTGTAATTAAAATCCTAAAATACAACATATTTTTTCAAATCTAAAACGGTAAAACTTTATTAAATTATCTAATTAAAATCGAGATTTGGTCCTTTCAATGGTAACTTTTTTATAAAGGTAGGTACCCACTGCTGTGCGAGACGAGCTCTCCTAGTTCCCGATCGATCGATTAAAGACAAAATCAAAAAATCCACAGGCACAGACATCAAAAACTAAATAGTAAAAGAGAACAAAAATACATACAACACAAACCTGTGCCATAAAGAGGCGACTGTGGGGGCGAATGCATTGAATTGTGCTGGTACGGCGGCACCTCGGCCGAGGCGACGTTGTGACTGCTCTGACTGTTGTGATTGATTGAAAGGCCGTTGGTTGACGATGAGAAACCGTACTTGCTGTCTCCGTAGCCGCTTTGCTGGTTGAGTAAAGTTTTTAGAGTTAGATTAATGGTAGTCAGAACGCTGAAATGGGATTTAACTTAAACAAAAATAAAGTAAAATAAGACCATAAGTCGCACCCGGGTGGGACTCGTAAAGTAACAGCATCAGTAAGTTTAGTCTAAGCCATTGTATAAAACTAAATTCGTCTGCAGAATCTTGGACATAAATAAAAAACCTGCTTACAACGTTGAAGTTAAAGTTAGAGATTCTAAAATGTTAACAGAAGTTGAAAATAATATCATCAGAACTTTATACTACCTAATAAAATATAATAAAAGTTGCTTAAACGATGTCCTATAACAAAGACTAAAGTAGGTTATATTTAAAAACATTTAAATTTAAGTAATTCAAGATGAAAAATGGATTCATTATACCAACCGTATAGGGTGGAGGCACGTTGTCGTTCATGTGATTAAGGTCATCCTCTCTGTCCATATTATCTTGAGTCGTCGCAATTGACGGGTCGGACGACGACTTTACAAGTCTCGGCGCTGGCGGTGGACTAATCTCTAAGTCACTTTCAGGACTAGATGCGTAGGACAATCTGTTCTCGCTACTCGACGACATTGAGAACAAAAAGTCGTCTGACAACGGCTCTGGCCTCTGTTTCATTTTGGATTCGCCGTCATTTGTTTTTTGAGTCGCAGCATCGGCGTCGGGGTGGGTATGGAATAGGGTGACAAGACAAAATGAATGATTGCAACACGTTACAAAAAAAAACAACCAAAACTTTAGCTGTGAATGTTTAATGTGCTGTCTTATTTACACAAGTAAAAGATAACTTTCGGAACCCAAGTTATAAATCTTTTTTATGTGGGTAAAATTAGCTTGACAAACAAAATGTTCCAAAAGTTAGCTCTTCCTTGTTGAGATATTTACACAAAGTGGTTTATGGCATTAGTTAATTTGATAATTGATTCAAAATCACACAGACATATTAATAAATAAAAAAGCAAAGCTATATCAAACAAAAGCATGTCATGCAAAGCAGCATACTAATAATATTTAAAACCAAGCTAATGGAATTTACCGTGAATTGTGCCACCTTTACTTCTACCACCTAATTGAGATTTATAATCTGACTAGTCAAAATTAAACATAGCCTAAATGTTGTTCAGAAACTGGTTTAATAGCGTTCAAGTCATCGTCTTTTTCAGCTTCATTTCTTTCAGCATGAATTTCAATTTCATCGCCAATTTTAAGACTAGGCAAAGATAAATTCTTAGTTTTACTAAAGCTGCTTTCAGAAACTGTTGGCAATGTTTTAACATCGTTAAACCTCGTTGGGTTAACGGATGGTTTCTCATGGCATTTACAGTTGGGAAGGCGGCAAACTCTACGCAATGATTTTTCAGCTTTAAAAAGATTTGTTTTAGGGCTCTGATCGTTTTGTAGTCTGGCCTTCCATTCTGGAATGTCATACGTCCTGTCTACCTGTGGTCTTTGAAAATATGATGAAGCAGGTCTAAACTGATCAGAAATTGGCACTGGGACTACAGACAAAGGTCTTTGTATAAGGGGAGTTGGTGATTTGTTTGAACTTTCTAATACGCTAAGAGGTCTGAACGCTTGAGCTTTAGATTTTCCAAAAATATGTGAGAGTTCTGGACTAGCGTTTATACGAGCTTCAAGATTAGGACTAAGATTCCTATTGTGGTAGTTCTGATCTTCGTACGTATAGTGAGCGACTGTGTGACGATTTTGGTTATTTAAAACGGGATTAGTGAATCCATAAGCATTATTAGGCATGCAAGGTGTTAATGTCTCAGAGTAGTAGTAAGGCACTTGGTTTCTGTTAGTGTCGTAGGTTTTTTTGTGGCGCTTGGATCGCTTGTTAGCTAGCATGTGTTGTTGTTGGTGAACTGGTCTTTGGATATTTTGTGGATAAGAGTGCAGTGGATGAGAAATTGGATAAAAAGCAGGATAGTTGGAAGGAGGCATTGGGAAGTATATGTCCGACACCATTTCAGCGTGCTACACCGCCATCCGCAAGGTAGAGCAAAGAAACGAATAATAATATGTTAATACATCTAATAGAGATAGCTGTGAAGTTATCGGATTAAGTAATTACAAGTATCGTATACGAATATTGAATACGAAACCCTATAAAAAAAACAAGTAATCGATCATTGAAAATATAACCCATATTCCAAGCAGCAGTAATAAGAAAGAAATCATCTTGTAAAATAAACATTTAGATGACAAATCAAACAACAATGAAAGCAACCAATCGACCTTAATTGGATAGACATATAACAGAGAGACATAAACAAAATATGGCCCAAATTAAACATAAAACACATTTTCGAGCATATTCCCATCACAAAAGGCTATTTGACAATACCCATCAACGAAATCTTTTGAAGTAAAATACTTAACAGATCAGAACGAATATTTGTCAGTTCAAGTATACTGACCTTGGTCTCGGAGACCCAGAGTTGCTGCTGCTGGGTCCTTTGAATGAGGTCCTGCAGTTTGCTGAACCAGGTGTTCTGGTTAGCTTCGCTGAGTGTGATAGTGTGCGTGAACACGTGGCCCCACACTCGTTCCATTTGCTGACATTGCTCTAAGAGCTTCTTAGACGACTTGTGGGCTGACCTGAATAATATATTGTATTTTATAGCTAAAATATTTAAATGACAAAGTGAAGGTCCAAGTTAATTAAGATTCTGCAGAAAACTTCTTAAACGTAAGTTACCTATTTGTTCAGTGTTTGTTTGTTGCTGTAAAATCACGCTTTTAACTTAGCATGTCCTTCTGGTTTACACCAACATTAGGCATTAAGAACGAAAGTATAAATGGCGAAACAGGGATTTTATTAAAACAATTTTTAACTTTTCCAAAGACAATAATTTCTTCTTTATGTAACTCACACACCTTATTTTCTCAGCAGCAATTTTAAAGAAAAATAACCTAAAAACTTACTTTGGTAGACCAGCTCTGAGCTGTTTAATAATCTGCTTATTATCAGCCTTCAGGAATATCACAATAGGGTAGAACTGAGCGTAGTTTAATCGATCCACAGCATTCGGAGTAATATCAAGAAGCGCGTGCTTCCCTCGCTCCATGATCGTTCTGATGCTTGAAAGACGGATTATGCCTGTCGACTTCGTTTTACTGTCTTCCAGACTGTTGTCCATTTCTGAAAGAATATAGTATTTTTTGTAAAAAAAAGTAAGCATTTCTATGTTATTGAGAGCAGTTATTTCGTGTCGTATAGCGTGCCTCGTATAATAAGGCCTCTTAGACGAGACAAAAAAGTAATTGAGTTACACTGATATCGTTCGAATTCGAAGTAATACGTATAAACTCGTTTCTCCGAATATAAATGTTTAAAACTACTGAATATGTGTTTATAATTTATATCTCGTCTCAGTGGCCTTACTTTAGTAGCAATAAGACTCACGTGGCGAGGAGAATTTGTCGGGTCCTTGCTGTAACAGCCTTTCCCTTGCCACATCCGCTACTGCACCCAGCACGATCACCGGCCGCACGAAGCCTGGTTGTTTGAGGACTACGCGTTCGTATGCCGGAAATTTGCTTATACTGTCCGATAGCACTACTTCGTCCCAGTGCTCCTGTTGATAAGGATATTAAATTTTAATTCAAGCATATAACATAAGCACTGTATGTACGGGCGTTAGAATAAGTCTAGAATAAATCTGAACCAAAAATATCACGAGGTAATTGAAATTGAAGATATCTCTAAAACCGTTTCAGATTTTGGTGCGTGAGTCTTAAGACAAGGGGCAAAATAGGTACATTGCAAAATTGCAAGGTAACTTTGGGTATGAAAAAAAAAATCAATTCAGACCTTAAAATCCATCTTGAAACAATTTCAAACTCGGTCCCTGTTACCGCAAATTTATATGACGAATTTTAACCTAGTCCAGTGATTTTGAGTAGATTAAACTCTTTTTGTTGTAAAACTCTTTTTGCTGTAAAGCCGATATTGTCTATCTCTGTCACGCATCAGGCACAAGTTTCAAAGCCTACCTTCCCAAGACTCTTGCTCCTGCGATGAGTAGACCTCCGTCTTCTAAAGAAGTTGTGTTTTCCGTCACCAGCGCTACCAGATAACTCCTTCTTGGTGGCGTTAAACTGGGCTGTGGCCAACTCTTCAGCTCGGGCCTTGTTCGGTATCGTCCCTTTTTGGACCTCTTGATTATTGCGACCTGAATTCACAAATAATTTAATCAAAAACATTCGTTGAAAAATGTAATAAGCCTTACAGCCAACCCACCCCCAAAGCGTGGCCAAAATTTTTATTGTAATCTATTGGTCTGGCTGGACATCACCAAGTGGACATCTTTTCGGCTAAACAACAGGAATAAAGAACACTTTTGTGCATTTAAAAATAAACATTCATAAAAGTACCTAACTATAAATATAAAGATGATAACATAGGCGGCTCTATTTGCAGGTTTTTTTTTGGCAGATATGCTTGAGGACTGAAAAATATATACCAGGTAAGTACGGGTACATGCATATTTGTAAACGTTAGATAAAAATAAGTAAAAATGTCTCACCTATCCTGTAAACCTGCCAGGCGCCCACGGTGCCATTATGCAGCGTGTCCACCACGTGGAACACGTCTCCGCAGCGGAACGACATCTCGCCGTCCGTCGGCTCCGTGTAGTGGAAATGCGTCTTTATGTGGAACGAGTCGCCGGCTGGTGAAAAATATTACTGTAGGAACTTTTATAGGACAATTTTAGCTAAAATGGCCCAAGATAGGCACAGTGTGGTGGCGGCATCGTATTCCACTATCAATACTTCTTCCATGGGTGTCGTAAAAAAGATACTAAAGGAATATCCCAAGGTTAGTCCTGAGGAACAACAGACATCTTGCGGTTGTGATGACCAAGTAGCAATTGTTGAATCAGTTCTCATAACCAATTGCAAAAGGCAACCTAGCCATTCTGATCGTGACCCTTTATTCATTATTTTAAGCCAAGTTATGGGTGTCGTAGATCACCCGAATGACGAGCAGAAGCGTCCTTCGTTGATATACTTGAAAAGGCACACTGCGATCACCAATCTGCCTGCCAAGAGCGGCGATTACTCACATAAGTGGAACAGTGGACGTCTATCGGTTGTAGAGATAGTGATGAAGTAGGATCAGCAGGAAGCTACCCCGCTACCTTTCGAGTCACACCTTTCAGGATTCATTTAGCTCACGCATTCAGGATTCATTCGGTACTCACGCATTATGTCTCGCGGCCACAGCAGCGTAGTAATATTACATTCCGTTTCTTCTCATCACTAAATGCTAACTTCCGCGGTCATTTTCTGTTAAACTCCTAGAAAACTACTTCACTAGTAAGAACTCACGCATGTGCCCCGCGGCGACGGCGGCGTAGTCGTCGGGCGCGTGCTGCACGATCAGGTCGATGCGGTCCTGCAGGCTCAGCAGGAACAGCACCGCCTCCTCGCGCGTCACGCCCTTCATCTCCATGTCGTTCACCTGGGGCAGGAGGCAGGGACGCGAACAACATTAGATCTAATGATAGACATTGTTTCTTAGCGATTGGTCAATTTGGTCAGAATAACAAGTGAATGTGACGGGAGAAAATGTCACCAGCCGGTTTTCTCCAATGTGTGCCGTGAGGTAAAAGGCGATTAATGGAATACCCAAAGGACAGGCAGCAAAACCATCCCACAATGTTTATCTTTCGGCCTATGTCCAGGCAGTGGACGTCTATCGGCTGAGATGATAATGAATAATATAGTCCAGGTTAAGGCTGGCAGTAGTAGCAGAACTGACTTTGACTGATTGTGTCTGTTCTCGCCGAACAACCGAAGCCTAACCGAGCCCTTCTTCTGGAAACTAGTGATAGTAGCAGAACTCACCTCGAGCACTCGATCAAAAGTATTCAAGCAAACACGTTCTAAGTGCTAGCTCACCATACTTGTGTGAGTGAGATAAGACGTGCTATTATGTAGTTGTACTAACTACATATCTCATACATACCTACTGTACGTAGTTTCCCGTACTGTTTCTCATACTGTGCTGCTACTGACCTTGAGTATTTTATCGGCAGGCTGCAGCCCCTGCAAAGCGGCGGGACTGGCGGGCTGAACGCCGGACACGAACACTCCCGAGCGGTTCCCGCCGCACAGCCGAAGACCGACCGAGCCCTCCTTCTGGAAACTTATCAGCCGAGGCTCGCTTCTGGAATGTTAATAATGCAACTTTTTATCTCATCCGCTCGAAAAGTCGACTTTTTTGTTTGTGTTCTCTAGTCCTAAAGTGACACTTTATTGAGTTTCCGGTCAGCAGCCGCGAGTTATGAATTTCCATACATTCATTATTTACCCGTGGGTCTAGCCAACATTGTATCTTATCGCGCACAGTAAGGGCTCAAACAGACGAGCGACCCTGTGTCGCGCGGCTGCCGTACGGCCGTCGCGAACACAGGATTGCTCATCTGTTTGAGCCCTAATTCTGCGCGGACTAGTGGCGCCACTGTTTAACGTACTTCACCAGCCAATCAAAACAAATGCCTGATCGATAATTTTGTTTATATTTTGAAATCACATCAAGTTTTTTAACTCTTCACATCCTCACTTATTACTAGTAATCTAAGTTCTTTATATTTAACTTACGGTGGTTTATTCCTCTGATTCATTTGATCCTCTTCGTAAAGCTGCCTTCTGCTGCTGTAGTAGTCTGTGGACAAATCTGAAAGAAGATTCGTTAGGTGGTTATTTTTTTAATCTCATAATTTATTTTCTGATTGAAAATCAAACCAACCATCATTCCTAGGCGGCGGCGGCCGGGGCGGCTGCTCAACATCTCCCCCGATGCCGCCTCTGCCCACACTTCTTTCCCCGTTCATTCCTCGCTCCCCATTGGCCATTCCCCGCTCCCCATTTCCCATTCCCCGCTCCCCGTTGCCCATTCCCCCCCTGACGGGTGCAGCTACGTATAAGTTCTGTCCACTGTTCGAATACGCCGATGAGAGTGGTTCTGCACCTTTGGATTGAGAAGAAAACAGTTAATACTTCTCATATTATCACCGAATTCCCCATAGTATACTAAAATATATGAGGCCCACTTCCTAGTCTTTTAGATAGAAAAAAAAATCTAGCTTCGAATACACATAAATAACAATCTAGCTCGGTCCTCTTAATAAATAACCTACAGCGAAAATAGCCTTAGTTGGATTCCACATTCCAATAAGTTGCAATAAATATCTTCCCAAGCGTATCGAATAGTGGCGATGGCAAAATCTTTCCATGTTTGTACTTGTGGGGTCAAGCATATGTCCGTCCAGTAGTCATTGTATTTCGTCTAACATGATGATTAATATAAATCAATAAAGAACACTTCAGAAACAAGGTATTAAAACAAAAGAAATGAGAACTCACCTAGATCACCCAAACTGTTATAATTATTCTGGTAGTTCCCATTGGTAACTGTCTCTTCTCTAATCAGTTCCCTGGTAACAGTCAAATTGAGTCTCTCCTTGCACGACTCTATCAGTTTCCTGGCTTCTTTCAATGTCATGGCGTCGGTCACCGGGGTGTTGTTTATCTTGGAGACGACGTCACCCTCGCAAAGTCCTTGCCCGGCCTGGTTCAACTGCTCTCGAGCTCGCATTGTTAGCTCTTTCACGTAAAGCTTGCAGCCTAGTACTATGCCGAAATCTGTAACAAATTATTACAACGTACTAAAATCTAAGAGCTAAGATCAGACAAGGAGACAGACAGGGATGTCCATTATCGCCAATGATATTAAATGTCTTTATGGAATGTGCAATGAGGAGATGAATGAAACAGCAGGTGGTGTTAAAATAAATGGAGACAAAATACAATTTATCAGATTTGTTGATGATATTGCTGCAATAGCAGAAAATAGAAACAGTTTGCAGATAATGTTAGATGCGATGGACGCCATATTCAAGAAATTCAGTTTAAAAATAAATATAAACAAAACAAAGATCTTAACCATATCAAAAAACTTAATAAAACAGCACAGTAGAAGAAGTTAAATCGTTCAAATATCTGGGAAACATTATCACACACGATTTAAGATGCACAACTGACATACAAACTAGAATAGCAATCGCCAAATCTCAATATAATAAGAAAAAACACATATTTAAAGCCAGGATATCCAAGAAAATCAGAAAAACATTCATAAAAACGTACATATGGAGCATTGCATTATACGGTTGCGAGACATGGACATTGACACAAAGGGATAGAGATAGACTGGAGGCATTCGAAATGTGGTGTTGGAGAAGAATGGAGGGAATAAGTTGGATGGACAGAGTCACCAATGAAGAAGTCTTGAAAAGATTAGAGGAAAAACGAATCATCTTGAACACCATAGAGATAATTAGGGGAAAGATGATAGGCCATTTGATACGTAACGACGCACTGATTACTAACATTATAGAAGGAAAGATTGAAGAAAGAGACAGCGTGGACGACCAAGGGGAAGCTACTTCGACCAAATAAAGGAGCGAGTCAGTGCAGAGTCGTATCAGATGGTCAAGAAACTGGCGGGGAACAGGGGTGAATGGAGGAGGCTCCACCGACAAGAGCAAAGCTCTTAAGAGAGAAGAAGAAGAAGAAGTACTAAAATCATGGTTTAGTTTTTTTTTTCTTATGGGGCTCTGTTAATAAATTTGGACACCTTTAAGACTTTGACACCCAGACTAAGGCTGGTTTGCAGACACAAAAACTTTTTACTTAGATCTAGGTTTCTATATGACTTAGCCCTGTAGTTCTGAGCGTAAGAAAAGGGCTATAGTATAGTGTAGGTATTCCATTCCTGGCTTTAGAGGTGTCCTAAAAGGGCGATGGCTCAACACATTCACTTGGCACTCGGATAAGTAGATCTACAGTACAGATTTTACTGGCTTGATCTGTTGTAAACTCCGTCGAGAATACGTTTCACTGTCATGAAGCCTGAACTCGATTGTGTAGGTATACCTATCAATTCGGAGCGAAGAACGATTAACGCATGCGCTGTGTTTGAAGACGCTTCATGAAAGGCAAGTGTAGAACTAGTGTAGAAATAGCTAATAACGTACCTTCCTTCTTCCCATTTCTCGTGAGCTGCAGCTTGACAGTAGCGGGTGCGGTGGGTGGCGGCGCGGGCGCACGTCGACGCACCACCAGCGTCACCGTGGCGCCGGAATCGCGCAAAACTTGAACCGCGCGCGCATACTCCGCATTTTCTAGCGGAACACCGTTCACTGACACTATGCGGTCGTTTACTCTGTAATTAGTACAATAACTTATTAAAGGTAATCAAAATAATATGAATTAGGATGTTTCTGTTTTGTTAAGGCAGTCATAAAGCAATGAAGGTATTCAGTCACCATACCTAACAACTTTAGCTTAGAAAAGCACTATATAGATAATTACTTACAAACTCCAGCTTTATATTGTTGTAAAGTGTGCAATGATATTCATACCAATACCTATTATTGTAAGTAAAAAGTAAATGTATAAACTCACTGAAGCTTATCCTCAGCCGGTCCTCCGCGCAGCACATCAGAAACGGCAATGGAGGGGTCTCCACTGGCAAAGTGAGGGTTGTCCCTCCCACCGGACACGGCTATACCGAAGCCGTAGCCTGGCACCCTGTTTAGACGAACCCTGTGCGTCTCCCAACCACTGTTTCGCTCGGCTGTCTGTAACAAGAAGATAGTTGGTTTTAATAAGTTATTAACATGACATATTGTCACCAAATTGGTGACGTTCAAGAATACATGAAGGTAACCTACTTACACTCAAGTTGTTAAATAAATATACGAAGAAAAATATGGGTCTGGATTCCTATCTGGACACTAATAATTATATGGATCTCTTGACGAAAATACACAAAAAGTACTTACAATATAATAATTATAATAGGGTTGTGTAGATTCGCCAAGTGCTCATTTCGTCAAGTCCTTGTTAACTCCATACATGGAGTAGGTATATTTATGTTAAGTGATCAATTTATTAATATTGTAGAGCCCCTAATTTAGTTAAATCTGTGCCCTAACTACGAAAGAACCTATATCTAGGGTGCCCGAAACACGCAGAGACAAACCATAAGTATACCCAGACCAGGAAACAAACATCGATATTCATCATAACATGCCGGGAATCGAATCCGATGCTCCCGCGTCACAGTCCACATCGCTGCCAACTCAGCTACGGAGCAGTCAAAACATAATAAGTTGTTTAATTAAACACGAAGAAAAATACCTAAGTTGGTACGTACCGGCCTGGTATTTATCTGGACTAGAGGCGGTTTCCTTACTCTGAGATCTGGACAATGCTATAAGTGAGACAATCAATCATATCATTCTACCTGAATCAAAACTGCACACTGCTTCCGCTACTCACCAGCCGTTCTACCGTACTGATCTGCGATGTATAGTAACCAGCACATCAACCTATCCAATGCGCTCCTTGCCATCTTAATGCGTTCTACATATAGACTATGGTAGAATTAAATTGATCCATCTATAAGCGGGCTGGGAACATTATTTCGTTCCCCAAATGACCTCGGACTTCATGCCAATCTAGACATTGTTCTAGGTAGGTACTACAGCTTCGTAGAACAGTCATCATCATCTAATATGAAGACAGAAAGATGTCCATGGTGATCATGGAAATAATGAAAGTGAAAATGAGAGAACCCAGTAGATTCTATGAATTAAATTAAAATTTATACTTATACCAAGGCTTTAAATGCAAATATTTTACTGCGTGGGTAGAGCCTATAGCTAGAACTAAATAACTTAGTACAGTAATAAAATGTTAGATCCTAGGACTGGGATTTATCTCTAAATTTGATAACGTTGCATTATTAATTATGCAAGTATTTTAAACGATGTACCTAAGTACCTAGCTTATGTAGTGGGCGTTTTCACTGAAGAGGATTTAGAGCGAGCGCACATTTGGAGACTAGACAAACTACATAACAAAACAACGGACGAATTTTTCATTAAGTTTTGTAGAGCATCGGCACGAATCGAGCGTTTGATTGAGCTTTCCTTCCTCAGAAAGTCTTAAAATTAATAGATACCTATTTCCATTAAAAAATCATATACTTACTTACTTGCCTCATTAATTTATCGATTAATTTACAAGTGTTTTAACTCCGTTATGGATTTAGAAATGCGTGCGAGAATGAGACGGGCTTGCATAATTAATTAATTGCTTTAATAAATCATGTTCAGAGATAGATAAAAATCCAATTACAATGAAAGTACAATAAATATGCAGTTAAATGATCATATTTTAAGATAATTTAATGGCACACATTGCATGAAGACAAGCAAAAAAACATTCGGTATAACTTATGACGAGGACACAGAGAATATACGAGGCTTTGTGTGTTGTCTGTATTATAAATTAGTTTGGTAGGTAAGTAAGAAGCTATTTTATCAATGCTGCTTAGTAACTAATATCATAGAAAAACAAATAAAATACATTATACATACATACTTACATAAAGTAAGTAAGTTAAGATTTAAGTAGGTTACTATTTACTGTGCTGTGTTGATAAACTTACTGATCTACAGATGTAGATATATTTCTTTGAGATACACCTATATTGCCTAAACGAATCTAATAAGTTTCTAAGTACTTATACTTACTAATTACTTAAGTAAAATTTACTTATAATTTTATTACTTATTTTCTAAGTATGTTGGTACCTAGTAGTATTTTCTACTTAGGTATAAGTAAGTAAGTAGGTGATAATTATATGAAAAATAGAAATATATGTTAACACAATTTTTTTACAATAGCTTCCACATTAAGTGTGAGCCTGTGTTGGGTAGTAGGTATGTACAGTCAAGGACTAGGAGGCCGTAACAGATTTGTCTATGGTTTCGTCAGGCCTAGACTGTATTACCAAAGAACAAGAGCTATTTTACAATACAGAAAAACCGGAAGTGTTACGCCGACCGTGTCCGTGACTGTACAGTGGCGGTCTAGGAGGCCGTTACAGATTTGTCTATGGTTTCATCAGCCCTAGACTGTATTACCAAAAAATAAGATCTATTTTGCATTACAGAAAAACCGGAAGTGTTACGCCGAACGTGTCCGCCACTGTACTATGTGTCATATTATGTAAAGCCAACCTGTAACTTTTCAAATCCATAGTTATCCAATTTCATTGTGTCACAAACACAAACACAACTGGTATCATTTGATTGCAATGCTCTCGTGTTATTTGATATCATTACAGTCACCCACCACAACACTTTAATCTGAAACCAACACCGATTCAAATAAAGTTACGCCCCACTTTTGAATTCACATTAGACACGCAAAATTAACGATTTTCGTTATTAATTTAGTTTAAGAATCCAAATTATGTTAGTTCAAGCTTCACGTATTCACTGTATCACTGCACAAACTTCTGTGAATCGTATCTTTGTTTTGTATTCCGTCCGACACTACCACACCTTCAAAATACTGAGTACGCATAACTTAATAATACCTTCTTACCTACCTAAAGTGCCTATTCGATTTTCAGTCTGATAAAGGTAAAACAAAAAAGACCTTCTTAGGTAGGTATACGGTATGACCTACCTACACCATATGACGTGGTTATATACCTACCTTTCTTTTATGTTATTCTAGTAGATACCTTCCTAATTATTAATACGTACTTACTTACCTACTTAACTATCTGTAAGAACATAAAACTATAACAAAAGACGACCTACTGAAGTTTAGGCGCAACTTAACTACAGGCTATTGATTAAACTTTTATAGAACTATAGGTACTGACCTTCCTACTATTCCTATTTAATTTTTTTTTAAGGAAAAGTACTTACTTATATTGGTTTTATAAGTTCAATGATCTGTACAGATGTAATGTTCGATGGGTTAGGTAGGATGTTTAGCATGTATGCCTAAATAATGAAAGAGTACTTTAGATCGTTATACAAAACATCGATTAAATTCCGAAATGTTTTATAATGTTGGTATGACTACTCAATATGAATAGATTGGAATGCGTCTACCACATCTATATTCCTCAGGTCTGTGCCCTAAGCACTTGCATACAAATGAGATTTTATGATCATTGAACTCTATCACATTTAGAATTAAGTCTATATTGCAATGGCTAAGTAAACAATGTATTAAATTCTGTACCTCAGAAGCATAACACTGTAAGTCGCAAATCGTAATTTTACAGGAGAGCGTTTTAAAGTTTGAAATCGCATGTTTTTCAACTTTAGACGCAAATAAGACGCAAAAGTTGACGCTATAATCATCTTGAGTTTAATTGATAACATAGAGCAATTATCTCTTAATTCAAAACAATTTTCAGAAAAATAAGTCCTATGAAAAAATATAGTTTTTCAGGTATTTTTGTAAAAACATGCATCACATACACTAAAATGCTTCTAAGATTATTTTTGTAATCCGGTGAGAAATGGTGTCAGTTACAGTATTTTCTTTAAGAAAACAAAGTACAATAAACAATTTTAGTGTTAAAAAACACTGTAGAACACATTCAGAACCATTACAACTCTAAATCTGTGTCAGTAATTTATATTATGAACTTTCTGAGTGAAATTTCATGTTTTAAATGATGTTGTCTGAATATGTGACCTAATGTAGTGAACATTATAGAAAATGATTAAGAAATGGTTGAATATAAAATAATATGGGACATATGGGGTCCATAAGTAACTGTTGCATGAATGAGACATAGGTCCCTAGCGCTTTGGTATCAGGATTCCATTATGTCAGGGTAGGCGAAACGTTGTTCTTGGTTGTGCTCTGAGTCTGCAGTGGCTCACTGATTAGTAGTATAACTCGTGGAAGTTTGAGCTCTTGTCTTATATTCTGGCGTAGATTAGTTTTAGTAAGGTTTTAAGACTGCTTTGAGCTTTATAAATAAAATGCCACTTGTTTCTCTTTCCTTGCCTGTAGTCACACGCATAGTGGGGTCATGAAAGGTTCTTTATAGGAAGTTTGAACTTTAGCGACGACGTAGCATGAGTTTAACGTTGTAGATTTCACAAAAAGCCGTTCATGATGTCAGGGTCTGGTAGCTAGCTAATAGGGAGAGAAACCAGAGTTTTTATATTATGTTACCTAAATGCAGTCTGAATGTTTATCTGAAGTAGATCTGCGCCAGAAAACAGGACCGATACTTAAAAGTTACCTTAGAAATTCACAGATTTGCTGTTCGGATATCGATTGTAATGTAAATTGTATGACGTCTCTTTGAATTAATGTTTAATAATCAATATATATAAAACTCTTCCGTTACTGACTGACTGACTGACAGACAACGCAGAGCCGAAACTACTGGGCGTAGCGGGCTGAAACTTTGCATGTAGGTTCCTTAGGGAGTGTAGGTTAGCACTAAGAAGGGATTTCTCGAAATTCCCACGGGAACGGGAAAAAACGGGAATTTCGTGTTTACGAGAAATCTGCGCGGGAAAAACCGCGGGGCAGCCTCTAGTAATAATAATAATAACATAACTGCTGCAGTGTTTCGGGTAAATCAGCAATGAAAGCATGTGCTAAGGATCGGCGGGCACTATCAGAGTTGGTTAATAAATACCAAGTTTCCGAGGAAAGTATTGCAAAACAAATGGTTGTACGGTAGTATGACCAATGAAGACTTTACAATTTACAGTTTAGTTTACAATTTACAGTTTAATTAGACAATTTAGTTTGCCTGGCAGTAATGCATGTGATGTCACACTTGAGATCAGATCCGTGCGCGACCATCCTCAGGCTTGAACGAAAAAAGGACGAGACTTTGGGATTGGAGTAAGTATGTATCTTTTCTGGTGTTAGATATAAACTTTTTTTTATTATAAGATGTTTATATCTAGGGTCAGAATTGTGCTCCAATCTTGGAAAACCATTTTTTTTTTGTTTTCTTACTGTAGCGTGACCGCGTGTTGATAACATGTATAAAGGTATCATTGCTTGGCAAATGAGTGAGGAATTGAGGTCTTCATTGAATGTCTTTTAGCCATTTTCTTTGCAGTTTTCTTTCAGTTCTAGTCCAGGATATTCACGCCGGATATTTTTTTTACCGTGAATGATGCGACTCGCAAGGTATGGCGTGGAAGTGACGTTGTATGGTTTCGTCTATGGGTAATGAGCTCTGTCGGTACTTTATTCAGCTGCAACAGTAGTATAATCTATCTATGATGGAGTTGTTGCAAGAAGTTGTTGTGTTGAGGGTATGAGGAAGCATTCATTGACGGACTTTTTTTTACCATTTATTTTTAAAAGAAGATTGCGTGTATTTTTACGTGTATGGTAAGTATCACTGAATTAAGAATGCCAAAAACTGTCAATTTAGATACAATTTTTTTCTATTTTCTTTATCTCTGATACCCGGCCAAGACCGAACTCCCGCGTAACTAGCAGCTTCTATATAAAGATGCGTTAAACCACGCCCTCTTAATCGGATTGAATTGAATAGTATAAAACTGTAACAGCAAAAATACAGTGTTATGCATGAATAGTATAAAACTGTAACAGCAAAAATACAGTGTTATGCATCTTGATTTGCTTCGAAGAAAAACACGGTATCTGCGCAGTTACAGTATTATGCATCGGATATAGTTTAGAAGCATAAAACTGTGTGATGGTACATACAATGTTATGCAATAAAATTAATTCGAAGCATAAAGCAGTATACGCCCTTACAGTTTAATGCTTCTCATCAGGCAAGGTATTTACACTATAATGCAAATCGAAAAAAGGCACTTCCAGGCTAGCTACGGCCACGGGAGTAAGCGCATTCGAAAGAGCTCGTCAAATACATTAGGATTCCATCAAAAAGTGAAAATCGCAAAAATGAC
Organism: Euspilapteryx auroguttella; assembly: GCA_951802225.1. Classification (NCBI taxonomy): domain Eukaryota; kingdom Metazoa; phylum Arthropoda; class Insecta; order Lepidoptera; family Gracillariidae; genus Euspilapteryx; species Euspilapteryx auroguttella. Next base: position 2,305,995 of record OX637660.1, on the reverse strand, counting down.
AGTTACAGTGTTATGCTTCTGAGGTACAGAATTGGTAACCAAGTTGTTATCTTCGGTTTGAGACAATAGACATTCTATTAGATGCAATGGGGTGTTGTGTGGTGTCTTCTACAAGGATTTTGGAAAAACTTACCATTATCAATCAGTAAAATGATGATATCATCTAAGGAACAGCGCATATCTGGCAAGCGAGGCACATCAAAGATATTGAGAGGTTATAAATATCAATTTAAACTGGTTTCGGGTGATTTGAATACTCTAAGGGTCCCAGGGTGTGTACTCTGTATGCTAAGCAAAGGGTAAATAAACATGCAGATGTTGATGTAATTTAAATATTTTTTTAATTATACATATTGCATATTTTTTATATCAGTTTGAAATAACTCAATAACGTAAGTAAAACAAGAAAATTGTTCTTAATGTAAAAAAAAAATATTTATTAGAAAAATACACATTTCATAACAATAAGTTTATCACTACTTAATCTTATAGCCTTGCAAACTAGCAAGATTAGAGCCTGGAAAATGTAGAACATCATCAGGATTCGTTTTTAATTGCTCAACGAGTGATGCCTTGTTAGAAGATATCTCCTCCTTTAGCTCAGACTTTATTCTATTATACTTTTTTATGACAATGTTTCTATAATTGATTTCTAATTCTGTGTCTCTTAGTATTTCAGAAAGCGAACTCAGTTCATCTGGAAGGCTTGTTTCATCAACCTCTGAATACTCAACTGCAACATTTTCCGGTCTGTCTCTATCAATACTCAACCTTCGCTGGAGTTGTTGTGGGCATATGTGTTCCAACTGCAGTGCTTCAGAAGTTGTTTCATTACCAAACTCATGAAACAATATTTTCTTATTCAATTTGCATGCACATGGCTCATTTTCACTGCCAGGAGATTCCTCTTCAAGTTTACGCTTTTTAGAAACAGTTGCATCAGTCTCTGTATCCAAATTTAAAAGATGACCATATTTCAACTCTATTTTCTTTATCACAGCTTTACAATTATTGTACACGGAACGCAATTCATCCAAATCACTTTGATCTATTGAGTTCAGGCTTGAGGAAGCATCATTTTCCGATGATGACTGCTGGAGCACTGTCTTTGATTTGCGTTTGTTCTTTTTACTTCTTACTTTGGTGCCTTGCAGTAGACCCTCTGGTGATAGTTCAGCTTTTCTAATAAAACTTTCCAATGTTGGTAGTTCTCGAACGTGGTTCTTTACAATAACATACTTTTTGGGCTCCATCACGGAACTTTGTTTGGTTATGTCGGACTCATCACTAATAACCATCGTTTAAGTGGGCTACCCACAAGTTAAATAGTTGAACAAGTACTTTTTTTCTGATTGATGTACCTATTGCTTGGTTTCATTTATTTTTAAAGTATTTTTGAATTAAATAACCACGCGACTTGGTTATAAGCTGCTAAACTTTTTAGTTTTTTTGACATTGACAGTTTTAGTGATGTCCAGCAAAATTTTTTAGCTAGACGAGCGAGAGCCGTGAGCTAGACCTACTATTCAGAATAGGCTAAGATTTTGCAATGCAATAAGTTCATAACTTTACCGAAAGACTTGTGAAAATTTGTAAATTAAAAAATAATCTATACCTATATCCCATATTATTATTTATTTTTAGCACGTAAGGTCTTGCAACGATATTGCAGTACTCCTATCCTATGCTGAGATTTGAATGCTTATTTCAGACAAAATAATCCTTTGTTAATACAACGAAATTAATGGAACCGCATCATATTATTATAATAATTTGTTATAAAAAAACGATACAACTTTGTCGAAAAACACGATAGCGCTTTTGTTCAGAAAATATGGTTTAGCGCAGTTGCAGTTCAAGGGACATCACTAAAACTCGCTCCGCGCCATGAACATGAGTCATCCAACCAATCAAAAATGGCGGTGGACTTGCGTGCGTTCCGTTTCACTCATAAGTCGAACGAAACCGGTTCATTGGGTGACTGCTATAAAAAATCAATGGAATGTGCTGATCTTATAATGTAGGGTACCTACCTACCTGCTCTAAGTTGGCTACATAGCTATGTCTATTACTGTATGGCTCGACTAATGCAAACTTTATTGCGAAAAAGAGGTTAAAACATTAAAAATAAATAAAGCTGTTATTAATAACCTTTTTAATGATTACATCTCAATCAGAGTTCTTTTTCCTTTTCTTCTTCTTCTTAGGCACATGATCTTCTGTTACAGTTTGCTCTACTGGCACTTCTTTTTCTATAATTTTAGCATTTTTGCTTGATTTTTTCCTTTTTTTTAAAATTGGCTCTTCAACAACTTCTTGTTTTGCCTCATCTGTTGAATTTTGTTCGTCACTTTTTGATTTATTCTTGTTTTTAGATTTCTTGCATTTTACTTTTGGTTCTTCATCCTGGCCATTTTCTTGAATATCACATTGTATAGCCAATTGATCAATCTCCTCACTTATAACTTTACTTTTTTTTCTTTTCTTTTTTTTATCTTTGTTTTCTTTTACATGATCATTAGAATCTTGTGTTTTGTCTTCTTGGGAGTCAAACTGTGAGTAACAAGAAAATCCTTGAAAACCGTGAGTTGCAGTATCATCATCAGCATTATTTGATTTGTTGTCATCCCCATTTGAGAAACCCTGGAAAGCATATTCCTCTTCATCATCAATTGTCTGGAAGTTTGGAACAGGGGCTTTATTTTTAAAAGCGGCCAGTTTGCTCTTGAAATAGTCTTCCATGCTCCCCTTCTCGGTAAACACTTGTTCAGTTGTTTTAATGTCCTCGTTCAAAATTTCAGGCGCAGTTTTCTTGTTTTTCAAAGATTTTTTACCAAAAATATTAGCTAAATCCTTTTCACTGTAGCGAGACAGATCTTTGCCTCTTGTGAACTTGTGATAGTGAACTCTTGCTTTGCTCTTTTTAGATTTTACTTCTAGCGACTCTCCGCTGTGAAGTTGGACCTCATTCTTGTCACCTAAAACATAAGTTTATGTGTAAAATTTGATAAAGCTTCTAAACATTACACAAACAATTCCTCGTGGTGTTTACAACACCAACTTACCATTCGATAAATTCGCCAAAAGAGCGTTGAAATCATCCTCGTGTTTGGTCCACTGATCGTTCTTGTCCTCAAAGCCAAGGCCTTTGTCATCATTCTTGTATTTGGCCACGACATGCTCGACAATACCGTTTTCTTTTGCACCTAACCCCTTGCCTGAACTCCATCCCATCTTCTCGAGCATTTTCTGACCAAACTTGTTTGAGTCTTTGCTCCATTCACTGTTCTTTGCGCGTAAGTTTATCACTCTTTGCTTACGACGGGGCGCCGCTAACATAGCCATGATATTTTAGCTATAAAAAGTAAAATTTCTTAAAAATCCACTGCACAACGTGATCCCAAAACACCTTGCTAAAAATGGACGTTTGCTATGAAGTTAGCTACAAGCTACAAGGAAGACATAGGTAGGTACTACATTTTGTTTACGTTTCGATACATGCGTGTATATTTAACCCTTTTTTATTTTATTTTTTGTTTTGAAAATACATTTTGTGCATAGCATGCATAATAAACAATTAATAATCTTCATGACGATATTAATTTTATTCATAGAAAAGGATTTAAATGTAAAAATGGCTCTACATTGATACTGTGGCTCTACAAAGTAATGTGCAGTTACAATAAATAACAAGTAAATGAAACGTAGTTCATAATGAAGTTCGTCGTCTTCTTCGACATTTCTATTGGCTAGCTTAGTGTCAAATTAGCGTTTCGTTATTGCTAAAACTTTAGTTTGACCCTGAGGTTTGACCGCTTGACCTAATCAGTTTTGACCACCTCTGTGGTTCAGTAAGCAATGATGTTGATTTGTGGCTTGGGAAGTCCGGGTTCGTTTCGCGGCGAGTGCGAAGATAGTAGGTATTATAGATATCGTTATTTTTTAACTTGGTCTGTTATATACTCTGTGGTCTGAGTGTGTTTTCCAGCACCATGGATAAAGGTTCTATCCTACGAATAATTTCGTAGGTTCTTTCCTATAAACATTTTTAGGTTTTACGACATGAAGAATGTTGCATAGTCATGGTACCTACCTATGTAATGGAATCAAGGTATGAAGAGAAACATATCATGGCCACAAAGGTTACAAAAGTGGTTCTTGACGGGTGGGTAGGTACACTGTTTACAAAAGAAAGTTACTATACGGGTCCTCTCATATCTAGTAATAAGTAGTAATGGAGAAAACTTGAGACCACCGGCTTGCGTATAGGTACTTAGTTAGAAATTACGATTAAAAACTGCATTCGTAAACTCACTGCTCCGTTGCTCATTTGGCAGTGATGTGGACTGAGACGCGGGTGCACCGGGATTGATTCCCGGAGGGAGCTAACATTGTTGCGATGAATATCGATGATTGTTTCCCGGTCTGGGTTCTTCCCAGGTAGGGGCTCTGTGTGTGATACGTTATTATTATTACTTTTCAATTCTATTCTATGTAGGTACTAAACCGTAAACACAGATTAAAACTCCGTAATCCGTAACCTACATGACCTAACCCGTGGTACAGGAAGACTAAGTAATTGCAGCCACAAATGTACAACATAGTTGCATATTGCACGCACCGAGAACGCAGTATTCATTGCGTAAGCGCAACTTTGAGGCGGGTTGTCGCGCCATCGCCATCGTGGTCATTTGCTAAGCTATTTCTATTTTCAGATTAGTCGGGAAGTCTGCGACCTAATAATTTGCTAAATTTAAACTTTGTTTATTTATATAGGCTTCTGATGGTCCCTAGAGGGTTTATCCTGACTTTCATGCTAACATTGAAAATCATGCGCAATGTGTGTAAATTAAAGATATAGGTACAGTGGCGGACACGATCGGCGTAACACTTCCGGTTTTTCTGTATTGCAAAATAGCTCTTGTTCTTTGGTTTTACAGTCTAGGGCTGACGAAACCATAGTTAAATCTGTTACGGCCTCCTAGTCCTTGACTGTACCTACTAAAGGTTCAAAGTAGCAGGGGTTTGCCTTTTTACATATTTTGGTCTTGACTGCTCCGTGGCTCAGTAGGCAGTGATGTGGACTGAGTAAGCGTGAGCACCCGGGTTCGATTCCTGGGCGGGAAGAATATTGATATGATGAATATCGATGTTTGTTTCCGGTCTGGGTGTGATGTTCGTCTCTGTGTGTGTTTCGGGCGCCCTAGATACAGGTTCTTCCTAGTTAGGGGCTCTGAGTGTGATGTGTTTTATTATTTTATTATTTATTATTATTAATTAAAGGATGGCATTGCTGCATCTTATCTGACGTCTTTCCTGCAAGACATATTTTGTGTCCTGCCCACGAACAGTTCAGCTTAGCTTAGCTTTGATTCATAAAGATACAATAGCTTTACTAGAGGTCTAGTTCTCTGGTTTGTTGTATGGTAAAACGTGAAATCCAGTCTAAATTGACACACGTCAAATAACTAAAATGCTCTTTAACTTTTTATGAATAACAGGGTAACACAATAAACATAAACACTCCACACAATTCTCTTAAATAAAAATAAATAAATGTTGTAGATACTTTACCGACTTATTCTATAGCTCAAAGCACAGTTAAGGATCAAAACCTACCATAGCGTGTTATTAACAGTTCATTATCTCGAAATCTTAGAATTTGCGGTCCATTTATAAAATAACAAAGGTGGTTTATGATTCAGAATACTGCACAATGCTTGGCAAAGAGGTACTATTAGGTATTCTGTGGCAAAGATTGAATAGGTAGTTGGTTGTTTGGTCCTACTACTATTATAAGTACCTAGGTACGTTTAGATTGTAGATCTGTGTTTTTTAATTCTGCTCAAGAATTTCCTTCATTGGAAACAAAAATTCCCTAACTAGTAAATTTAGTAATAGAAAAGAAAACACTTTATTCCATACAAAGTAAAGACACCAAAGTATACATTACTAAAATTCATTCGTACAAATTGAATTTGCATGCAATAGGCGGCCTTATAGCTAAAAGCGATTTCTTCCAGGACACCCAGGTAGTAATTTTGTTACAAGAGACTTTTTGCGCCTTTAAATAAAAAGTGGTCTGTACAAATAAGAAAACGGTAACCTATTTTAATATGAGGTAGGGAGGTACTCTATCTGGTCTAAATTCAGAAGCGGAAATTAATAAACCTATTGTTTATCCCAAGCCCAAGGGTGCCCCAAAAGATCGTGACTCATTTGCAGAGATGCAATTTTGTGGAGGAGAACCGGTTGAAAAGGTTAACGAGGCCGAATCAAACGATGTAGATCTTAACTTTGATATATTTGATGATAAAGACGTAACTACTTGATATTGTATAAACGCGGAACAACGCACGCATAGAGCAATAACTAGCCTTCATACAAAAAACCTTCGACTTTCACAAGAGAAGTATAATGAAGGACAAGTAACAGAACGCAAGGTACTTAATTAGACAAAGCAAGGTAACGGTGTTAACCGGAGGCTGATCGGAGATCGCCGGAGGGCCAAAATACGTTTAAAAAATAATTTAATCATCCGCGGACCGACCACTTGGCTGCCTGACAGCTGCGAATTGGCGCAAAACTGGTTTTTGGCGGGAGCTGTGACGTCATCGTCCTTTGCTTTCCGCTCGAGAGGCCGATGCAGCAAAAAATGCAAAGTCTCTTTCATGGAAGCCTTCATTAATTTCATGGTTGTTTATAAGTATAGTCCTTGTTGGTATTGTGGTCTTTATTTTGGGAGCTATTTCTGTCTGAATCATCTTTTGTTAGCGATTTAGATTGAGTTGGCTATTTGTTTTGAAGAGTTCTCCTGAGGTCCGGATAAAATGCAATAATACTGCTGTAATGTAACTGAACTGTCCTTTTCATAAGTAAGAGATATAACAAAACAAAAAATGTAATAAAATGAATGTTGTTATTTGGACCACAAGGATTCCATTTTGATAGTTTTTAGAAATGTTTTGTTTGCGCACGCTGAATTTATACTAGTGTTTTGCGATTTGGACTCCAAATTTTGGAGAGTCACCAAAATCTTTCCAGTAGTTATAGAGCTCCCTAAACATGTAAGAGCATGGGCAGAGCCGTGGGCAGGTCATAAGGGAATAAAGATAAGTCAACGGCAGAGAAGTTGGTACGACCTTGAGCAGACGTGGAGTTAATATGATTATGATAACATTTTCGACTGTGGGAACAAGACGTATTTTTTGTTTTTATTACATTTTAAAATTTCAATGGTTGGGAACAGTTGGTTTCTTACCATCATGAGAGGAAAATAATAATAAATCAATACTGAAAAAATATGTATTTTTTTATTGCAATTTAATAGCAACATTATACTAAAAAACTCTCTATTTATACTTGAAAAAAATCATAATGTTTGTACTTGTAGCACTATTTGTCATTTAAGAAGAGTGGAGACTATATAGAACAGGTAGTTTACACTTAACAAAGAGACAATGCGAATGTTGTATTGAGTATTTATTGAAAAAACAACATTATTTTCTTATTTATTTTATCTTCAAACCCTTACATTGCAAGATTGGCTGTCTGGCAAATGCAATAAACCTACCTCTCCTAATGCACTGAACCTGTTATGCCTACCTATAGAGGCTACTTAATTTAATCTATCTCTACCTACAATTAAACCGGCTCACCTGAGAATCACTACGGACATGGTTCAAGTTATTCACCACTAATCCGTTATCTGATGCCATGGAATCCATTTCTTCAAATTCATCATCCAATCACAGTCCTACAGAGTCGTTAAGCATAACACATAAAATCACATTTGATTTTTACAGCCGAACGTTAAAAACACCATTTAGAGAGGACAGTTTCACTTGGTCACTGATACATAGTTTGAATACTGAATAGTAGGAGCTAAGCTAGTTATGCAGCTACACACGCTGCACATAGACCAACCGGTGTAAGGCTTCACCGGCTTACTCCGGACACGAGCCTAGTGCATCAATCGATAACCACACCAATCCCATTATCCAGCACAAATAATTACACGCGAAACACAAAAATCCAACGTCCCGAGCACAAGGCTGCCTGTCTGTAAGGACGCCAGGCGGCGAAAACTTTTAACCGTGCGTGATTTCTGGGCGCTTTCAAAACCAAATAGTCATATAAGCTATCAATCTTTGCATACCAGTGTGGTGAGACGGGGAGTATCCTCTAGGTAAGGTTTCTCAGTACGAGTGAAAGGGACAGCGGTCAAGCAGGTACTCCGTCCCGAAGCGGGCGAACAGTATCTACAGGTTTTGCTCTCCCACTACAAGGAGGTACGGCGCGGACTCGAGGCTCAGAGCTTGAAAGTCGAGGCAGAAAAAAACAAGTGCTGCATAGTCGTAGACGCCGGCCGGACCACTAGACACCGGATTTTTTACGTGTCCATTCCACGATCCCGCAGATGCCGCGTGACATTCAAACTTTAACGATCTAGAGCAAGGAGATGCTGCTCTTAATGATATGAGAGCTAATAGCGCTGTAATACAAACACTTAGGACTTACAAAAAAGATCTATTAAAAACAAAAAATAGTGGAAACGATCGATCAATAATATACCAGACCGCTCTTATTATTCTTAATGCAATATCTGATGAAGGCCGCGAGTGTTTTAACCTCTACAGCTTGGGACACTCCTGCGCACGCACACAACTGCAGCACCGCATAAGAATGCACTCACACACTCTCGTTATCAGTCAATTCAATCCTCACGGATTATTCTTACCTGGCTTATACGGCCATCTATAGGGTAGTTATATGGAGAATAATACTTTTTTTTTTACTTGAAATTACAAAGTACAATTCGAACAGGTGTCTGCTTTGCTGTGTGAGAGAAGAATGGAATGTATTGATTTTAGATTTGGATGAAAGACTAGTTCCTATAAGTTCCTAATTATTAGTGCGCACACCATTGTTGAAAGTTGGTACAGTCACGGACTAGGAGGCCGTAACAGATTTGTCTATGGTTTCGTCAGCCCTATACTGTATTATCAAAGAACAAGAGCTATTTTGCAATACAGAAAAACCGGAAGTGTTACGCCGATCGTGTCCGCCACTGTACATTGCTATATTTGAATTTTACAATACATCAAACGAAATAAAACACTCGCGAATCGCGAAATTAATTACCGTTCACCAAAAAAAAGGAAATAATCATCTCTTTCCCTGTGAAAAGTTGTCAATTTGTCATCAATCAATTTTAAAAACAAGATAACAACATCAACAAAATCTCAACCAAAACTTGGCCAATCAATAACAAGAGCCACTAAAGAAAATTAACAAAATGTAGTCAGACCAAAACCTTGAAGCTGTTATAAACCAGAATGTGATGAATAAGCAGGAGTTCATTTTCATAGTCACCGTTTCATTTGTCATCACTTGCATCGGCACCGTGCTGGAGAACCAATACGGGAAAACACGATGGCCATGACGATGACGATTTTAACATAATATTTTTTATAACAGGTCTGTATATCTGTATCCTATCCTTCCAAAGATCCTACTAGTTCTTTTAGCCCGATTCTTTAGACCCAAAACTCGCCTCCATAACTAATCGTTGACCAACATGCTATAGCTATTTGTGTTCCTGAAGAGCGTTATCTAAACGGCTCAATATCATGGGAACGGACGGAATCAACTACCGGTCCCAAAACTAACCACGGCATGATTCGTCAAATCAGCCATCTAAAAACCCTGATAACACCTTATCGGTCGCCACGGCGTTGTAGTCTTTAGTGATATGATTTGGACTAAACTTGGTACCTATCCCAGGTTCGAGTCCTGGCCTACAAACATTAGCACTATGAATATTTGGTAATACTAGTTTCAGGTCTGGTTTTAATGTGTTTAAGCATATATTTCTGCAAGCGGTTTTAAATATTTTACTATTTTGATTTGTTACAGCTACAGCAATAAATTAAAACCATGATCAACAACAGAACAAAGGACCAATAAAAATCCAGATTCTTTAGGCAAATTTTAAAGATCAAAATCAGAATGGGTGGACTTAAGCCGACGAGGCTTTGGTATTTGACCAGCAGGAAGTATTTTGAAAGAGCAATCAGAGACAGAGAGGTGGCGAATCTACCGAGGCACGCCAATGAGCAACGATATAAACCAGATTTCCTGCAATATTTGGGAATTAACCTGGCTGGTCTTTTTGGTATCATGGCGTCTTTTGGAGTCTTCAGTCCTGATATGGAGGGTTGTTTTGATGATGATGATTAATTATAGATCAGTAATCAAATTTTGCATCGATATTGAAAAGCTGCCTAATTGAATTTAAGAATATGTTTTTCAAGCACCTCGTAAACAAGCCTCGCAACAAAGTATCTTCAAGCTACGTCTTTTATGTAAAGCATCCAAAATAAATATGGTTAAACAGAACGCAATAAAATAAAGTTTAAATAAGTATCCTACCCTAACATTTTTGTTTTATTTAGACATCTTCAAAGTAAGACTTCGTTTATTTTTTATTAAAAGCAGATGAGGATATTTTGGGAATAGATTTGAATTAAATAGGTATTTTAAACATAGAACCTTTAGTGACACACAGAAAAGATTTTATTTAGGCTAACTTATTCATATTTTTTGTGCACACTAGGAATCTAAGCGTGTTTCCTCATGCAGCGATTCGATACAGAATTGCGTCGATAGGCGATATCGGTGCGATATCGAAAACGTCGTGAGTACTACAAATAATATGGAGAAATCTTAGTAAAGGAGACGTGCCGCCGCCGTAGCTAACTAGATTAAAAATTAAATATTATTTTGATTATTCACCTACTTTTATTCAGTTTTTAGTCAATCTAGTGTTTTTCGGAGATATTTACATTCGATTTGAATTATCTTTACTGCTATGAGGTCAGTCGCTCATGCTGTAGTAGTTTCTGTTGCTGTGGTGGGAGCTTATCATTACTATATGACGAGGGTGCGGTAAGCATTTCAAAATTATTAAAAAATTCTAAATTACTTGTAAATCAAGAAGTTTTAAGAAGAAAAGAAGCGCTGCTGTGTTGAATTAAACATTAAACAAACTTAGAAAAACGAAAACCGGAACTAACTTCATAAATAAATATGATTTGTCCTCGATTTGTCTCTGAATGCACGAATGGTTCACGAAATCATCCTCTTTGTTTGACACTCAATCATACAAAATCAAAACAATTCGTTGCAAGAAAAATGTGCTAAATATTCTCGAGAATCGATCAAATTTATCCGAGTTCTCCTAATGGACTTTAATCCTGCATCAGGATACTGAAATGAACAAGGTAGAGCAGTTGCAATTCATTATTATTCTAGCATCAATGTCTTCATGCGTGGCTTACTCCTTCGGTATTTTTGAGAGACCATCAACACAGGTTATAAGACAAGCCAAGAAAACCGAGGAAAGAAACGAAGGAAGGACAAGTATACCAGAAACCACACCAGAGGAAGTGGTGCTAGAAATGAAAGCTAAAGACCACAGGACTGACGGTGGAACGCCTATAAAGATAAGCCAAAGAATAGGGTTTTTGAAGTATTTGCTAGATCAGTGAAGTGACCATTTCTTTATTAGTGGTTTAATTTGTTAAGACGGTGATAATTTGGAGACTTCTTCAAGTGATTTGTATAATTATTAGTTTGCATTAAAATTATTTAATGAAACTTTTTGTCTTATAAATAGCCTTGCCAAGGGTGTGGACATATGGGAGAAGACTAACTAAGAAATATAAACGACCCTATTTAATTGTTTCAGTAGTAAATGCAGTAAAAGATAATTTAAGATCCGTTAATTCAAATCTAGCAGCCTGAGCCTGCTGCAGCAACCACCTACATTTTCACGGTCGATTTATTGAGTTACCAATAGATGTATGTATTATGTATCCATCAGCTACAAGTTGATACGGATAAGCTAAATCATGTATTGTCTCACTTTCAAGCACATTTGTGTCGTTGTTTTTATTGAATCTGTAAGTTTATAAAAAATTCTTGGTAATGCCTATTTAACATACGTAATTAAAGTATTCTTTATAATTGTTTTCCTGAAACTCGGAAAACTATTAAAAAACATTTTCTTAAATTTAAAATCGCGTGATTAAAACGGGCGTGCATTTTGATGTCGTCACAGTCACAGAAAGAGAAAATAAAAGTTTAGTAAGGGGGTGTTTCTAGGGAGAGTGGGTAGTAGAAATGTGGGGTTTGGGTGTATGTGGGTAATATAGGGTATCTTATGGGTATATAGGTGGCAATGTATAATAGGGATACGTACGACCAAAAACGAACTCTTTACAAGGTAAATAATAAGTGGCGTCACGCTCGACGTGCATAAACATGGCGGATGTATAAGTAAGCTTTATGTAAGTAATGGCTAAAAATGACTGTTTTGCAATTAACTTTTACATTAATGGTTTAGTTGTAGAGGTACGCGGTAAGTACGCCTTTATTAAAACTTTGCGGTTGCAAAGTTTCAAACTTTCTTTTCTGTAATGCCTAAAAAGTTTTAGAAATTACAGTAGCGGTCTAGGACGATGTAACACTTTCGGTTTTTCTGTTTTACAAAATAGCTCTTGTTGTTTGGTATTGAAGTCTAGGGCTAGGGGCGTTACAAATATTTCTTAACGTTTCCCCACCTCACTGAGGGCGTACAGTGGCGGTCTAGGAAGCCGTAACAGATTTGTCTATGGTTTCGTCAGCCCTAGACTGTATTACCAAAGAACAAGAGCTATTTTGCAATACATAAAAACCGGAAGTGTTACGCCGACCGTGTCCGCCACTGTACAAGATTTTTTAAGATTTTTGTGCGTGCACATTTTTTTGTAAATATATTCTGTCATACTCCCAATTATTTTCTAGGTTAAAAAAGTCTGTGGAAGTTATAAACAAAGCTTGTAACAATAACAATAATGTTAAAAAATATATGGCAGGAGAACAATTAAAATGCGAGGAAAGAGATTATTGTTCGATGTAATAATATTCTCTACGTCCTTCTACCTCTCCTACTCGCTAATGTCTTATTTCATTAAGAATTACAGAAGAAAGTCAATTGCAGAAGATTTACAAGAGTAATTTCATAATGCGTGAGTTTCAAAGTGTTTATAATTACTTTTTAACTGAGCTTTTTAACAATTGTAGATAATCGGTCGGTGGGTCGTTTTAGGATCTTACAGAACTAACCAACCCACCTATAAAGTGAAGATTTTGTAAAGTTTTGGTCAATGGGTTCTCTTTAAAATTAAATGACCCCTAAAACGACCCACCGACCACCTTTTCTTCTCCTCGACCAAAACTACCCACCTCAGCCTCAGACCAAATTACCCAATGAACGAAATGGAATTTCTAAGGTTTTTCTTTATAAAGGGCCAAGCCTTGCTTTGACTAGATGTGTAAAAAATTACAGGAATGTAAATCCGTCCTTGTAAAACCCAAAGTGATTCAGTTTGTATTTTAAGCAAATTGAAGTAACTTTTAGTGACTCAAGGTATTTTGCAAAAAATTGTGAAGAGCGGAAATCAGTTTTGTTATCAGTATTTTTTTTACAAACCACAACATGGTTTTGCCTTTTGCTTTACAGTGATATGATACCTAAATGATAATTTAACAAACTAGCAGGAACAAGTTTCACATCTGTTTTTTACAAAATTGATAAAGCCCTATCCTATGGAGTCAAGCAGTGACAAAAATGTTTGAATAATTAATCAGACAATAAAAAATAAGGATTTGATGATTACTGTAGATATACAGAACACGTATATAAAGTCGAAAGTATATTTTTTCCCAAAACCAAAAGATCATAATGAAATTGAAAAAGATAAAAAGTTAAACATACACGTTTCCGTCTTTTCCTTCCAGGGTAGGTGTTCATGGGTTGCGGCGGAGGCGGAATGTGGTAGAAGTACGGGGGAGTGAACAGCACATCTTCTATGGAGGCTACAGGGGTAGCCCGAGCTGGCACCACAGACCGCACGGTCCCGTACAAGCTCCTGTTACGACTCTGCCTCCCATACGCACTGATCATGGCTAAGGCTGAACACGACGAAGACCACTCACGACCACGAGGCACAATTAAAAAAATAAACAAAAACGCACGAATTGTAACACTGTACGCTCGCATAGATCACTCGCGCGATGCGAATTTAAAATAAGAAGTAGAACTTATTTTTTTAATTTAATAAAAAATAAGCTACTCTAACTCATGTTTGATTTGGAATTTTCGAATAGGTTCTAAAAGATGAATATTTAGGGAAATATTTTGATCTTTAGCACCTTGGTTGGAGTTTTTTGGGACATTATAAAATTAATTGGTGGTGGTCACTGCGTCCGACCGTTTTGCGGCTTTGTTACTGCATGAAATGTATTTTACGAAGAGATAACTTCACGCACATGTAATTACCATAGCTTTATCTCGATGTTTTAGGGTTCCGTTAAGTGAATTCATAGTTATCGTAGCCAAAGTCTTGTCACACACATTACTATGATGGTCCTTTGTTAGCAGCACATATTTCTGCTTACTCTATAGGTAAACTTATACTTATAAGTTGATGATTATCTTTTGTTTATGACCTTTCGGTGCTTCGTTTTCTCGACTTATCAATGAAAATCATTCATATCAGTGATTTTAAACAGTGGAGATGCTTTCGTTTTTACCTACATATTTACGTGATGCGTAGACAGACATTATAGCAGGGACACCAAATAGGTCCTTTAGGAGTCCTGAAAATTCTGGTGTTGAACTGAGAAAATCTCCACAACCACAACGATAATTCCAGAAGGCCCCGCAAGAAGCCCGCGAGTTGGTAAAGAAAAGGCTAAGATTTTCCTCATAAAATCACAAGAGAAGCGTGAAGCCCAAGATCGTTCGGGATGGACGCCCTCTGCCTCTAGGGGACATTAGAAATTAAGCCAAATCACAAGAGAGAACCGTAGTTAGGAGTATGAGTAGTCAGTTTTACCTACATGTTTCAACAAATTCTCAATAGGTAGGTAATACATAGTGGACCTAAAAGCAACCATACCCACCACAAACTTGGCCACTGCATCCAATAGGCCACGCGAAGCGCAACGGTCGCTCCATCGGGCACGCCGATTGGAAACCGAGGGAAAACGCGCGGACACGCGCCGATGCGCGCGGATAGTTTTAAAAAGTCTTGTCAATTCATCACAATGCCTCTTTAGTTGACTGTGGTGATTGCATTTGACGGTTAATCAACCTCAGAGACGAGTGCATCGTTTGGTGCTCAGGGGCGTTTGGGGGCGTTGGTCGTGGAGTTGATATTAGAGGACAAAAAGTGATGCAATTTGGATTTCAGATAGGTACTTAATGGAAATACAAATTCTTCTTCAGGTTCTTTTGTTTTAAATTATTTATTTTGTAGTTATACCTGAAAGTTCTAAGAATCTAAACCGTGTTATATAGAATCTAAACCATTAGGATTTAATACAATAACAACAATGCTTTCTTATTTAAGTGGGTACATATTTTAGAACCAAATGATAATATAATTAATGTAATATTTAATAATGATCAATGACAAAGAATAGCTATTACTAAGTATAATCTATACCAATATTATAAAGAGGAAAAATTTGTTTGTTTGTTTGTTTGTTTGTTTGTTTGTAACGAATAGGCTCCGGAAATACTGAACCGATTTGAAAAATTCTTTCACTGGTAGGAAGCTACATTAACCCCAAATGTCAGAGGCTATATTCGAATTTTAAAAAAAAAAAATTAGGGATCCTTACCTAAACTCAAATAATGTAACCCAAGGTGCAATATTTTTTCCGTTGTTTACATATTTTGACAGGTGGTTTGTTGTTGTTGTTTGTTTTTTATTCGGACATTCTGGCCAGTCAAAAGAACAGAGTCTATAGAGCCAAGTCTTTTGTATCTTATCTTCTATGGCGTATCGAAGTAAGCCGGGAAAGCTCGTTATAATAATAAAGAAATTTATTTAGATAAAATAAAAAACATTTAACGCCATCTCTCGTATAAACAACTCACCTAAAGCGTGATCGAAATTGATCTCGCATCTGCAGCAAACTTGAAATGTGGATCCAGCCAGTGAGTGGTCGAGCAAGTTTATTGGCCAGAGCTAGGTCAGAGCAAAAAGTGATATCTACAGATGGCGCTGTTGGTTTAAATTTATAAAGACAGTCAGCTCCAGTGAGATGGGGAAACTGAATCTTTGGTCAGCTCAGCATGCGTAACGTAGGTAGTCGTAGTAGGATAGATAATAGATAGGACCATGGTAGTAGATGGCGTGCGAAAAGGCCTATGTTCAGCAGTGGGCTCTTACAGACTGATAATTTATTTATTTTATTTTCAATAATGATGTTTGATGTGATTGTTGGTGCATGGTTGGTGCGTAAGGGTAGCGGCGGTTTCCTTACTTTGAGGTATTAGGGCTTAGTAGGACTTTTAACCTTTTTAGTTTACATAAACTTTTTAACACAGAAAATTTCTTGATCTATCTTCACCATCTAGATTACGACGAATTGACTGACAAACGTCAAAAATGTCAACCAAGAAGTAAACAATTAATTTCTAACTTTTTTATTTGGCTTAAAATAAAAATACAATAATGCAAGAAAATTTAAAGTAATTGATCATGGAAATTTATCCAAAAGAGAAGAGTAAGATGACCATTTAAAAACTAAAGATTAAAAAAAAAAATGGCTGCAAACATTGCCAAAGCTTTCGTAGCCTTTGTTTTCGGAAAAGTCCATGGAGCTTCCTTCGATAGCCAGGATCGAGGGTTCGGCAACAACTATGTCTGGGCTGGCTCATTGGAATCAGGTACAATTACACAATAGCATAAAGTAACCAAAACTACGGTCAGTGGGTCGTTTTAGATTTTACCTCTATTTCTCTCACTTAGTACGAATTGAGTCAAAAGCCCTGCCCCTAAGAGACTTTCCTCTGATCGCTATTTTAGAAAAACAAGAAGAGTTTACTAAATTTTACTGACATACATAGGAAAGCGAGTGACCACCAGACCAGACTCAAGATACCTAGGTGTGCTGTACCTATAATCTTGTTTCTTTTTTTACCTTCTCTACATGCCATAAAGTCAGTTTCGTAGAGAAGTGCTGATTGCGTTAAGGTTTTTAATAAAAAAATACGAAACCAGCACAGCCTAAGTTCACTACTAATTCAACTTCGTTTCACATTTAATCCACAAGAAAAAATTGACATTTGTAAATATTAGCAAGATAAATAACAAAAAAATATAACTTGACTTCATCAAAATTATGACTGTCCTACCCAGGAATCCAAATGGCAACGAACCACAAGAAGCCAGTTATGGTGATCATCCACAAATCCTGGTGCTCCGCATGCAAACGGCTCAAGCCCAAGTTCGCTGACTCAGAGGAAATACAGACCTTGAGCAAACACTTCGTTATGGTCAACCTGGTAGATGATGAGGAACCAAAGGGCAACACTTACTCTCCTGATGGGAGTTACATACCCAGGTAACATTCCGTTGATTACTTCTACTTCTACCACTAATGTTATAACAAGGAAAGCTAGTGTTTGTTTAATTCGAATATGCTCCGAATCTATTACCAATTGAAAAATATTTAACTTTTTTGAAGTAACGGTATCAACACATATGAATCACAAGATATCTAGCTAGATAACTTCATGATTGCTCAGTTAGATCACCCGTTAGGAACTTCTACACCAGTGCACTTTTCTGTTCATCTTGCGTCTTCCTGTGACGTATCATAGCGCATGACATGATGGCGAAACAAACGCTGATCCTGATCACGCTGAGCGCACTGATGTAGACTCAAGTTATGGGGTGATGTTTCATGCAACACCTGTCTACAAAATGATTCCAAGAAATGCAATGAGAACCGTAACGACAGTCCAGCCATTGATACGTCTTTTTAGCAAGATTTAGAAGAATAACAAAGTAGTAACAATAGAATAACCTATACAGTAATGAAGTTCTGAAAAATATATCTTAAATCCAGAATCTTCTTCGTCTCCCCCCACGGCCTGGTGGACCACGACATCTACAACGAGGAGGGCAGCAGCCAGCACAAGTACTTCTACAGCCGGCCGGAGCAGATCGCGAGGGCCATGAGACGGACGCTTGACAAGTACAGCGATCAACAGTTTGATGTATGATGTAAGATATATTTCACCTTTTTATTTTATTTTATTTATTTTTTTCATTTATGGGCCAAATCAGAAAGCTCAAAGCCATTCCAAAGAGTAATGAAAAGGGCTATGGCGAGTTTCACTGCGTGATCGAATCAGAAGTGATGGAGAGGTTGAGGGTCGATTAAGACCGGTCGGTAAAGCTATTTGTGATGGCCCTATGTCTAGCAGTGGACGTCAAAAGTGAAATCAAAATTACTGTATAGTCCCACCGAAAAATCTCAAAGTATAGACTAGATACAATCGCCATATGGTGTCATCACTGACAATAACACCTTTATTTTAGGACAAAGACGTCAAGGAAAAAGACAAAGGATCATGAAGAATGTGTGTGGTTCAAATAATTCTATACAACACTAAAAATAAAGTTCATACTTTGTCTAAAACAATATTGTAATTTTTCTAAATGCTTCACTTGTTTTGAAAACCACAACTGAAATCTAAAAATAATACAGGTTCAAAAACAAATGCATATTTATTTCTTTTAACAAGAGTTTTGGCGTTCGAAGTATAGCTCTTCAAGTTTTTCAAAGAAAGCTCATCCTTCGGATGTTCCCTTGGTTGCTTTTTACGACACCCACGGGTGAAGATGTGTGGAGGTATTCTAACAGCAGCAGCAGCGGTTATTCGTTGAAAATTTGAGATTGACTTCTGAGGATGTAGCTGGATAACAGCTAGGCGTGGAGCGGGATCACCAATGATTCTCGGGGTCCTTCCCAAATATTGCCGAGACAGCCACACCACACGGGGGGGTTTAAGTGAGCAACAGACCACCATCGCTTCCCAGAGCGACGGTTAGGCCACGCTCACTTTAGATACGAATCAAGGGCGCATGGAGATTATGACAAATGCCTTCTAAAATATTTGTCCGTTTGGAGTTAACATAAAAAGTGATTTACCTTTTTTCTGAGTCACCAGAGGACGTCTCTCGGCTGAGAGATGATGATGGAATAGTATGGATTGATTTTGGAGTTCTGAATAACTAAATGTCAATGTGTGTGTGAATTAAAAATACTCGTTCATCACCATTGAGGTACCATAAGAAGAAGTTAAATAAGGTACTCACATCTTCAACGACAGGCTCGACGTACATCTCGAGGGTGTTGTTGAGCGGTGGCAGCGACGCCGGCAGCGGCGACGCTGCGGCGGACGACCGGCGAGACATGCTGTTGCAGGAACATTGCGAGACCGAGCGCCGGGATCGGGGAGATTCTCTGGGGAAGAAGAAGACAAAACTGTTACCTATTTAAAAAATCTAGACTGACATTTACAGTGTTTTTGTGGCTACTCAAACGATTATCATGTTTCATATCACACAAGACGTTATCGTGTACAGATTATAATGGCTTGAGCCGTATCCTACTACGTCGAGCGTATGCTTGAATTCAGAACACGACTGTCTGTTCAATTTGTAGTGGAGTTATATTTTGACAGTTTGGTTTGAATTGCTACTCACTTGGATCAGTGTACTCACACTCACTCTCGTATCTAAGCTCAGTGCGGGTGTTGAAACTTATAAATATCAAAGAGCAGGAAATTAAGGGCAAGGGAAGAAGAAGGGTCAGACCAAGGAGAAGCTATTTTTACTAGGTTAGGTTATCGAAGTGTCCGTTTCTTTCCTTTGGCTCTACAGTTGGAACGTACCAATTATTGTAACATGATGTTGGCAAGCTGGCGGACAACATAACTTGTGAGTAGAGGTATATGAACTCTTATCTAGAAGAATTTCTGCTTTGCAGGACTTGCCATCGAATTTTTTAATAATTTTTCAATATGGTCCAGTAGTTTCGGAGAGTATTGGATTCAAATAAACAATGAAATCTCCTCATTGCTCGTTCCTCTACCAACCACCCTAAATGCTTTTTCGTTTTGAATACCTTCCTTCTTCCTGAATATCATTACCTGATTCTTCTCCTACACGCGTGGTGGCTCTCTCTCTCGCACCTGCAACTGACGGGCACGAAGTAACCCAGCTGGGGCAAAGGCCCCGGACCTGATGAGCCACTGGAGTCGCTCCACTCAGGCTGGCTGATTGGGTTTATATTTAACACTGGCATCTTTTTTATTATTTACTGCTCTTTTACTGGCTGGTAATTTTTGACGCTAAGTTTTTTTTATCGTTTTTTTTTGTAATTTTGGTTTCCCGGTCCTGGCTGGTTGAAACAATATTTGCACAATGTGAAATGGTAAAATTATGTATTTGTTGATCGCCAACTTTATTTTAACACGTAATCCAACAACATCATCTTAAAACAATTTTTGACATAATATCTGCATCTGCATAGTGCAACACTGTTTTTCTTACACCTTACACTGTGATGTGATATTCGTAAACTTTTTTCTTGGTCCACATATTTCAGAAAAATGTCTTCTATTGAAATTATTTTGTCCAAAATCCAGATTTAAGGTTAACGAATCAGAACTCTATCGAGAGCTTGTCTAAAAACCACGTCTAGACTTGGAAAGTGTGAAATTATGATAAAAGCTTGTAAACAAAATTGGGAACGATGGATTGCAAAGTGTTATGGCGGCAATTAGAGTGTGTTTGTTGATAAATGTTGATTTGTTATCATTTAGGTTAAGTTCCGGTAAAAGATATAAAATATTTCAGTCGCTAAGTGTATAAATACCCCTCTCACTAAATTGTTTAATTTATGATAGAAGTAGACTGTTTCGCGTTAAGATAAGAAGATAAATTTATAGAAGGGTTACATACTGACTGAGATGCTTACATAGTTTTCTCAAAAGTAAAAGGAAGGAAAAAAGTGTACAATTTCATAACAGCTATTTTCACTTATTATTTTTATAGCATGGCTAGCTTCAGTCAGTAGCATAAACCAATCAGTTGTTGTATGTATGCACTAAAAGAAGCCCATTATGAAAACATCTTATCGTTCATTTACCAATAGTTATCGCGTTAATTTAGGTAGGAAGGAGCACAAAAGGCCTACTACTAAGCCACACCTTTGCTGTAGTCGGTAGCCGACTGAATTATGCACGGCTTGTTCGCGATAAAATAAAAATACCTATACCTACTTTAAGGAAATCACAGAACCTGGGAGGACGGGCAGCGTCAAAAAGCGTCAAGCGCGCCTTGGTTGAAAAAGTATGAGAGTCATACTGCGATCGCCAATATGCCGAGCGTGGCGATTATGGCAAAGCCCAACCGAACAAAAGGTCTAATAATTGTCTTCTTTTTCCTTATGTATAAAAAAAAACAGGTTACCTGGAAGAAATCGCTTAAAGCGATAAGGTCGCCTTTTGTCAACTTCCTGTACTATTAATGTTCTTGTTTTTGTGTTTTTTGTGCAATAAAGATATCATTCATTCATTCATTCAAAAGGTTTGTTCTTGGTGCGAAGTGGGGTAGGAAGGCATGTCTAACAGGGCGACGTTCTGGTTGAGCTAATGATGAAACAACAGAAGGCTACGTGTCGTTGTCAAAACCAATGATTTTAGACCCTGACCAAAGTTAGCGGTTCTTTGCCAAGCAACAATTACCATACCAACTTTAGGAACCGCTTAGCGAAGACCTAAACCTGGTATCAATCAAATTATTCTATACACCCTGCGTTCTGTATTTTTGAGATTATTATATGTAACCCCAGGGATAGTGTAGCTTCTCAAGAGTGAAATAATATTTCAAATCAGTTCAGTACTTTCGGAGCCTATTCAATGCAAATAAACAAACACAGAAACAATCAAATCTTTATAATATTGGTATGTTAAAAATAGATTCCTTTTCACGAAGATCACGCTTACAGTGTAGCAAAGAAAGTGACGATATTTTGTTCTTCATTGTCATTAACATTTCATAAATGGGGCTCAAGAAACAGACGGAAGCAGAAAAAAACCCGATAGAGAATAGTTATTAACAATGTTACCAAAAACGTGAAGGAATGCATTCCAAGGAAGGTTCAACTTTTTCCCTTGAATGAGCGTGACTCACAAAGTGCCGACGTAACATCCGTAATTATAGAGTACATTAACATTTTCATGTTTAATTTTAGCGTTAGAAAGGTCAGTGAGAAGATATGAATGGAAGATGTATAGAACTTGAAGCAAGGCAAGGGTGCAACAAGCTTTAAGGCACTGACCCTGTTATACTAAAAAAAAGTTACAATGGTCTAAATCGCCAATTTTTATGGCAAATTAGTGACAATCTAGTCTAATGATTTAGATTAGGTTAAACTCCTTTTGTGGTAGAGCCATGAAACTTTAGAAGTATCTGATGCAGAATCTCTAGATTCTAGAGAAATATTATCAGCTAAATACATATTATTAAGATATTCCAAGGATAGCCACAGAAATTGACAGTTATTTTTGCATGCTTATGAATTGTTCTTCAATACATAGTAGGTATAATACAAAGTTGCTTCCCGCGTCTGTCACTATGTATGCTTATATCTTTAAAACTATGCAACGGATTTTGATGCGGGTTTTTTTAATTGATAGAACAAGAGGAAGGTTTATGTGTATAATACATGCACCAAATAGTAGCTTAGGTGGTTCGAAGTTCGCCGGGTCGATTAGTAATTTAAGTTAGTAATTTAACTTAATATTTTGCATTCTAGCTAAAATGTATGACTAAGAGATCGACATTTTTACCAAGTTCTATCTTTAAGTTGAATAATGTACACTTTATTTCAAGTCTAGAGCTTTAAATTTTTATTTTACCTAGTATTACTTCTACCTAGAATGGGAATGATTCATGGACACGAAGCGTTAAATCCTAATGGATAGGGAGGTGGCGAGCAAAATTTCTAAATAATTAGCACGCTTGGCAGACGCTATTAATAGCGATAATAATACCCTAACAAACATTAAGGACCGCGTCTGCCAATATGGTAGCCCTGCGTTTTCAATTGACAAGGTTTCTAAAATGTTAAAAAAAAACTCTACTTTTGCCCCTGCGTCACATGAAAACGCAGAGCCCTAAGTGTCTGCCTCTTCGATTTTCTTTGTTTTCAAGATGATTGTAACCATGAACCCCAAAGGCAGACACGTGCAAATGATTTAGCATAGTTTTTTTTTTGACAAGTTCAATCCGCTGTAACGCGAAAACGCAGCGACATAGGACAAAATTTTACTGAACCAAATCAATTCGTACTGACCTAAACTGCAACCCACCGCGATGTGGATTCCGTACAAGTACTTTACCGAAATGCTACCCACCCGTCTATCTATAAGATGTTTTATACGGTTTTGTTGTAAGACAAAGGGTTACATACTCACTCATCCCAAACAAATAAAAACCATGGGAATCTTAGAAGCTAGCCCTCACAAGGGGCAACAAAATAATCATTTGCTCGTAAAGAAAAGAATGCGTTAATAGAATCCCGTGAGTAGGCTCAATGGACACCGGTTCACAATGAAACCGTTTGTGTGGTCTAAAAAATGCTGCCAGAAAGCGTAGGTGGGGTAGGTTAGGGTAAATAATGATTCACTGTATTACTTTGTGTTGATATACGAACACATAATGTGCCATTTACTGTTTGTTTTATTTCGTGTACTTATATGTATCTAGTGTATACATTATTCTTTGTGTGTATGTATATCATTACATTGGAAATAAATTTATTATCTATCTATCTATCTAAAGAGATTTTGTTAATTCAGGTCTACATTAAGTTAAGGTATAGTATAGTTACAATAAAACACCGCTTAAATAAAACTAGCAAATCCATGGAGGTTATGGGTACAAAGATATACAACAAACTACCAACAGATATGAAAAATGCGAAATCAAATGCTATCTTTATTAACCAACTAAAAAAGTTTCTAAAGCAAAATGCTTACTACTCTGTTCAGGATTTTTTATCTGAGTGAACACGTCATAATATCCATACCTAGAATACCACTATCACAACTGAAACGTCCTACGTACTTATAATAAACAATCTAATGTAATCCAGTATAATTTAATGATAATTTTTAAAATAATTTTATTTAAGTATAAGATTAAATAATATATTATGTACATAATTTAATGTTTGTTTTGACATGTAATTCTAATATTATGAAATAAATGAATATGAATATGAATATATGATGGTTATTCATAAGCCCACATCTGGCGAGACAGGCGAAGTTATCGAGAGAATAACAAATAACAATTGACTGCTCTGTGGCTCAGTTGGCAGTTATGTGGACTAAGCTAGGGTGTGCCCCTGGGTTCGATTCTCGGATTTCTCGGGCGGGGCGAATATTGATGTGATGAATATCGATGTTTGTTTCCGGTCTGGGTGTAACGTTCGTCTCTCTGTGTGTTTCGGGTACACTAGATACAGGTTCTTCCTAGTTAGTGGCTCTGAGCGTGATGTGTTATTATTATTATTACTGGTTGCTTTCTTTTATCTATGAACGACGCAGCGTTGAAAAAAGTATGCGCTGCTATGCTGCTCTTATGTAAGTTTAGGTCCTTTTTTAACTAGCTTCTTCTTTCATACTGCTGGGCAAAGGCCTCCCGCTCCCGTCTCTGAGTATCCTAGGAGTAGAGTCCTACTCGATGTAAATTTAACATGCTCCAACTAAGGATAATCCCCCATTATAAGGCCGCATAAAAATGAACTTAATTTCGTGTATCAAGCATTTTTTGTTGTACCTACTGACTTAATAACACACATCACACTCAGAGCCCCTAACTAGGAAGAACCTGTATCTAGGGTGCCCGAAACACACACAGAGACAAACATCACACCCAGACCGGAAACAAACATCGATATTCATCATATCAATATTCGCCCCGCCCGGGAATCGAACCCGGGTGCACACGCTTCTCAGTCCACATCACTGCCAACTGAGCTACGGAGCAGTCCGAACTGACTGACTACTGAACTGACTTGTTGGTTGCTTTAGAATCTAGCATCAAAACTAAAATAATTTCTTTTTTACAAAAAAGGAACCCGCCTTCAATAAACTGACACTTACATCAACTAAGCACTTCCTCTTTTTCGAAGTCGGTTAAAATAGGTACAGTTGCGGACACGATCGGCGTAACACTTCCGGTTTTGCTGTATTGCAAAATAGCTCTTGTTCTTTGGTAATACAGTCTAGGGCTGACGAAACCATAGACAAATTAATCTGTTACGGCCTCCTAGACGGCCACTGTACTAAAACCTTCTTCTGAATGTAACAAATATACTTATCTGAAAATACATCCTACTACTATTATAAAGGCGAAAGTTTGTAAGTATGGATGTATGGATGTATGGATGTTTGTTTCTCTTTCACGTAAAAACGACTGAATGGATTTGAATAAAACTTTACCACAATATAGCTTATACATCAGAATAACATATAGGCTACAATTTTTGAGGTTTCTAATGTGAGGTCGTAAAATTTTTGAGGTTTCTAATGTGAGGTCGTAAAAAAACACATTTTTTGCGCTTACATTGCAAACGCTGGCTGAACCCTAGGAGATAGATAAAAATAATGTACCACAGTATTGTAGATCTCAAAAAGCTCTACAAAAAAGTCCGCGATGGTATATGTCTATCTCTTAGATATAACCCAAAATAAACATTTTTATCCTAAATTTTTTACAAAAATAATAATGGTATATTTTCGATGCAATTTAAAGCAATACGGCATTAATCCTTATCCAATTTAATACTTTTAATACATTGTGGATTTAATAAAGATCAAATAGTCGTTTACAGCATGAGATTCAAATGAATATTTTCGAAGATATAACAGATTGAAAATTTCCCGATATGCGACACATGGCCAATGATGGTCTTTGTTTGCAAATGCGACAGGAGTTCTCCTTAGCCTTATTATTATTATTATTACCTAAGCTTTAACTTTTCCACGGCAGAGCAAAGGCCTCATTCCTCCTTTTCCACACTTCACTGTCCTAAGCAGAGTCCCACCAGGCTCTGTTAAGCGCTTTCAGTTCGTCGCTCCACCAATCGTTTCCCGAAGCAACCACGTCATCGCTGAAAGTTTTTCAAGACCCACTCAGTGGTGTTCTTAGCCCTAAGATCGCAGTTTATACAGGCGACATGGCTGGCCCAGTCCTATTTTTTTTAGCCGCTTTTTCAACTATACATTCACTTTATGAGTTCTGGCGCGCAGTTCGCTGTTACAGACTTTATCCATCAATCACAGCACCATGCGAGTTCCCAATATGCCATGCGGTATATATGTATGCACTCCATATTGCCCATAGATCGTAGTTGACATAAGCGACATATCCAAGACCAAAGTAGTGACAAACTGTTTATAGCAAACAGACACAGCCTGTGGCACTGAGCTTAGAGGGGAGCCGGCGAAGAAATGACATGCCCTCCCCGAGAGAAACAGATAGGCTTGGGAGGGACAGGACACTGGATGTCGATCATCAAAATTCTTTCCAAATTGCCACGACGGCCACCGGCGGGTTTTGGTGGCTGTGAGCCCCGAATACCGCCTTCGCTCCCCGCGCTACAAAAAAAGTGCAAAGATCTTTGTCCCCGGCGGCCGTCTTGGCGCTTTTGGGAAGAACCCCGGGCACCACGCATTATAGAGTCCGAAGTCCTTCCCACGCTCAGGTGCTATCAGCTTCGTGCTCGGGGAGGGCATATTGTTCCCTCCCAGGCTTGCCTTTGGAGCTGCGGCGGCATAGTGCCACAAGCTGTGCCGCCGCCCATCTCGGGGCCGTTTGATAAGTGTGTCGGGCCCCCGCCCTTTACACCCACGACCCCTTTTAATCGCCTCTTACGACAGGCACGGCATACCGTAGACCTATTATTTCGCCTGGACCCACAGGACTTTTCCCACCAGGCCCTGCCGAGCGTCTATACGTCGCTCCATCGTTTTCTGGTGCAAAGTCATTTCTTGCCATGTTTCGGAACCCACTCAGAGGTACTCCATGCCCAGAGATCAGATTTATTACGCGCGACATGACCAGCCCAGTCCTATTTTAATTCAACCGCCTTTTGAGCTACATCTAATTTGAGTTTTGTCATGACAAACATTTTGTAGCAAGTAGTGGATGTGGATCGTGAGAGAATTGCATAATACCCACTTTTGGCCAAATACTCTCCTAACAGGCGTGACAGAATAAAGAAGTCGAAAGACGCTTTAAAAACGCCGCCGGTGAAGGGACTCATAAAGGCGACCTTTACTCTTATGTCTGAATCGAAATCTCATGAACATGTGCATTTTCCCCATCCTTACCTACGCAGCTCAGACTTGGTTTTTCAATGTCATTCAAAAGTCTAGGCTTAAGGTCTTTCAGATAAATATGGAGCGAAGCCTTATTGGGAGTTCGATTGGTTGATACATGAAAACGTATTTTTTTTATTTCATCGTGAAAATAGGAAAACGTGTTCTTCAGTGTTTGTAAGTAAGCTTTAACAATGGATTTTCAAAAAATTCTACGGGAGCGGTAAAACAGAAAGTTTTGAAGGTATTAAACTAGAAGGTGAAGTAGAAAATAGATTACCAAAATTGACATGGGAACAGAACATTATCCTCTACACTATTTTTATTCACGTAGGTAATACTCCAACCAATTAAAAGTAGTGCAACACGCTACTATCAGTATTAGGAACTATGATAAATATAGGTTTCATATGAACGGTTCAGTGTAAAAATGTTTTTTTGTAGTTTCCACGTAAACTGAAATATGTGTACTTACTAATTTTAACTGATATAAGGACAAACCGCTTGAAATTTTTATTGTAAAAATATGTTATGTTTAGGGTGTATGGGTGCAATCCTAATTAATAATCTCCTAAATTCCTGAATAAGTCATCCACCAGTTATTTCCGTAAATTAAGAAAATGCGCGTGCGAAGCTGCGGGCAAAAGCTAGTATTACATACATACATACAGGTCAAACATATAACCTCATTTTTTGGAGTCGGTTAATAATAATAGTGGCCTGGCCTTCTTTCTTCTTTCTTAGAGCCACAGAATACACAGTTACCTTTCTTCCTAATAGGGCAACATAAACACTTAAGTTACAATGAGACGACAAATTAAATCTTCATACACAAGTTGTTTGACTCTTGTAGGTTGAAAAATATAAGACATGCTTATATTAGGCTTAAAAAAAACTTGAATAGCTTTACGAGTATGAACCTTACAGTTATCATATTAAGATCTTCATAAATAAAGCAAAATACTGTTCTGAAATAGACTAATGAAAATGTAGAGACGGATTGTAAAGCTTTTGAACTTACTTGAAGTAAGTACATAAGTTGAAGATGTTACTCAGTTTTTTTTTTTTTTTGTAAGACATATCAAAAAAATTCAGTCGGATGACGCTATTTCATAAAATTTGTAGCAGTTTAGCTAGCACAAAAATATTATGGTGCGTCAAGCGATCTTTTTTTTTGTCAGGTTAGATACGGGATAATCTAACTTTGATTAGGGCTGAATTATAGTGAAACAGTGTTTCAAAATTAGATTAGTTTCCGAGCGGATTCGATTAAAAAAAAACAATCAATAATATTTGTGTGATATTGCGTTACATTTCGCCAAGTCTTCTAGTGTACACATATTTTTTTTGGTCTTCAAGTCTTCAAGTAGGTAACTACTAACAGAGGTTGAGTCACAGTCACGCACGCCACGGTGCATTGACTCGGCTGTGATTTGGCACCGGTCAATGGAGATGAACTTGGAGATGTTAAACGGAAACAAATATTGAATGAGCTACTTATGAGTCAATGTTGCATACTGATATATTTCGAATGATTTTGAAAAGTTTTGCCTTGTGTGACAGTTATAGACTTCGCCATAGCATAGAACCCAGAGCTCAGAGTAAGGAAACCGCCGCCCAGAGACATGGTATAATGTTCGCTACATAGAACTCACAGGTAAAAATTGTTTTTGTTATTGTTTTTTTTTTAACAATGGTTTCATGCTACGAACAACAATAGGTTTCATGAGTATAATTGTTCGGAAGGGTTTAATACTATAAAATTATGGGTTAAAGTAATTTACAAGTATTGCGAAGACGGTATTTTTAACCGACTTCGCAATACTTGTAAAAAAGGACCGACAAAAACGGAGGGTATCAGTTTGACCTGTATGTATGTATGTTTGTCCGCGATTATCTCGCGTTTGGCTGAACCGATTTTGATGCGGTTTTCAATAACGTATTAGTTACATTCAGGAGAAGGTTTTAGTACCTAATTTTTGCCGACTTTGAAAAAGAGGAAGTTCGCAGATTATATGTAAGTATGTGTCAGTTCATTGACGGCGGGTCTCTTTTTGTAAAAAAGGAATTATTATACATTAAAATTAAGCTATTCTACAGTGCAGACTTCAGTAAGTAGTAGTAGGTAAATTTATCTTTTACAAATTACATTGCGTGCGCGTGACTTCGGGTCAAAATCATGGAAGTTTTTTGCTTTACCACGTGATACCTTATTATTATTCTCGGTTATTATAAACAGATACAAATGGTTTTTGCAGTCATCTATCATAATGAGTGTCGTGGTTTTTGTCAAGTTACTTGTTTAAAACTAGATGGTTTACCATCTAGGAGCAACACTACATATGGCCTTATTTTATTCACTTGTCAAATTCACATAGAAGTATATTTTCTTCACTGGTAATTCTAGAAATGTCAATGAACTTTCGCTTTTTAAAAAAACACCCGATTTTATTTTTAAACAAGAAATTTCAAACATAACTACACTAAGAAAAAAAAAATATCACATTATTCTGGCAACTGCTACCAAGAGCGATGTATGTATAAACGGCGGCGTATGGTGGCAGGTGGCAGCATAGAATTCACAAAAAGTCTGCAATGCAAAGGGTATAACCAAAAGATAAACGGGCAGCAGCGTTGAAAAATGTACACAGCCATAATGTGATCACCAACGCTCCAAACAATGCCTTCGATGTTTGTCATTGTGGCGATCTGTGGGGGTGGCCTAGCAGCAGTAGACTTTCGATGATGATGATGATGAACCGAGAGCGATCTTAATTTTCTATGTCCGTTTTGACAGATAAGAAAGAGCCTTAAATGTAACTTGGAACGAAACTGAATGAAACAAAAAAAATATGATAGGTGTCTAGGCGATTAACAATGTTTTTTTTTGTTTAATTCATTTACATTTTACAGTTCAAGAAGTTACTTATTAGGCTCTTTCTTAACGGAACAATTATTTTGTAACGACTGTAGTACTGTAGTAGCTTTAAAATAGAGTCACTCTCGTATGGTCGTTTCAATCTCAATCAATCGTGGGAACGTGACTGCTGCCGACTTCCCGTTGTCATTTAGATAACCAACTTTTAATCTTAAAAGTTTTAGTTCTTGCCAATGTAGCTCCTAGTTATCAGCTGTTTGTATTTGTATGGAAAATACTTGTGTAAGTATGGACGATAATATCAGCTTTACCCTGTCATTCATAAAAAAAATAAAAGGCTCAATTTAGACTAGGCGGGGCAGCCTCTAGTTATCTTATTAGGGTAGTTTAAGTAAAGCCCTGTAGGTCCGGGCGTAAGAATAGGTCTACGGTATGCCCTGCCTGTCGTAAGAGGCGACTAAAAGGGGTCTTTGGGGTCGTGGGTGTGAAGGGCGGGGGCCCGACACACTCATCAAACGGCCCTGAGATGGGCGGCGGCACAACTTGTGGCACTGTGCCGCCGCAGCTCCAAAGGCGAGCCGGGGAGGGAACAATATGCCCTCCCCGAGCATGAAGCTAATAGTAGCTGAGCGTGGGAAGACTTCGGACGCTATAATGTGTGGTTCCCGGGGTTCTTCCCAAAAGCGCCAAGACGGCCGCCGAGGGGTTTTAGTGGGTGCGAGCCCCACATACCCCCGACGCTCCCGGGGGAGCGTCGGGAAATGCGATGGGCATTTCCCCTCGTTAAAAAAAAAAAGGGTAGTTTAAGTAAACTTGAATCATTTATACTGCTTGAATACCTATACAGTCAACGTTGTACTAGATTGAATCAGTCTGTGCCTACGAAAGTGATCTTTAATGAGAAGTGAGATAGATAGTTTTTTTTTTCGGTGACAACTAACTAATGATTTTGGAAGTGTTAGGTGACTGCACTGAACGGAGACAAAATGTTTTAGGATATCATTGGTGACGTCCGAAAACATCAGCTAACCTAACTGCTTGTATTATACTTACTATGCTGCTACTAATTTTACTTATTGTAAGCATCACCTTGCATTAGTATTTTTAGTATAATAAGGTTCGTAAATATAAGACGGCGCCAACCGCCACACTAACTCCAACATTTTTTTTTTATTTCGGCCATGGCTTAGAAGTTTTTTTTTTTAAATTGGCGCTAGCACCTCCTTTCCTGCAGTCACACAAAACAAAACACGCTAAGCTAGCTTTATTCAACGAAAACTAAAGATTAGACACCCCATCTAGTTTCAGTTAACTATTGAAATTAAAGTAAGTATAGTTTAACTGCTTATTTTCTGTTATATTTTTTAAAAAATAAGGTAGAAAAAGGCCCTGAAATCCAATAAACTTACAAAGCTTCTCATTGATTTTTTGCTAACCCTATCGTTAATGTGTTAAATAGGTCATTGATGTGATTAAGAATATAACATTCCACACAACCATGGACATGGCATGGCTACCATTGACGCCCGGATAGAAGATAGTTAAAATTCATTGACAGATTTATTATCATTGACACGTTGGCTGTTACAGCGGCGCGGGCGCATAAACAAAACAAATGTCTTTATTAACTAACAAAAGAAGAAAATAATTTTTAACTGTCTTTTAAATGTTTTGAAATTTTACACTAAAAACCACTTGTAAAAAATTTGAACGTTTTAATTTCTAATATTTGACTTAGTTACGAAGTTACCCGACTGCCTCCGTGGTTCAGTAAGCAGTGATGATGCATCACTGGGTTCAATTCCCGGCGGGGACGAACATTGCTATGCTTGTTTCTGTGTCTTGCAGGATATGTGTTTTCGTCATTATTTTCGTTGTACCTAGTTAGGGCACAGATTACTAAATAGTTATGGGCTCTGAGTGTCATAGGTTATATTAACTTATATATTTTTAATTGTATTTTAGTTAGGTTCAATAAGAAACAAGTTTAAAGTTTTCAAGACAACAATGTTTAGAATATAGATTACGTTTAGTGACATTTACATAATAAGCGGACAAATTTGTCCGAAGGGAAAGCAAGTTTGCGGTTCAGTTCGAAAATTCTAAAGAATTCACAAATGTGGGGAGAAACTTTGGTAAAAGCATGTCAGCTTTTGTTACCTCTCTGACTCTGTCACTGGTTATTATAAACAATTTTTTTTACAATATTTGTTGGCACTAAGAAAACAGACTCAGCATAAGTTATTTATTATTGTTTAACGTCTCTATAATATTTTTACTCTGCCCAATTGCGGCAGACCGTTGCAAAAAGGAATACACTTACAGCTCGTTCATACAATGATTGTCAATGATGTATTAAGGAATTCATACATTACATGAACATGACACATTTTTCTACATATAAACAGCATAAAATATGTTCTAGTGTGCTCAGGGGTACTAATACGGACACATTTGCAACATTGCTTTTCGCCCTCTAGAGTGTAAAAGACAATTAAAAAAAACGCAAAGAGGACGCAAAGCAATATTGCAAAATCGGCTGCAATAATCAGGCAGCTCATACAATACAACTCCATATCTATCTATATGCCACCGATGAAAAAAAAAGGTAATCTCTGGTAGAACGGAGATCATGAGGAAACAAGCAGTAAATTAAACTCAAGTCCATTAAATAATGTAAGTAAGTATTTCTATAATGCAGGACTGAGACGAGACGCAGCGTATACATTATCTTAATTAAAGCAACTACAACGCGTGTAACTGAACCAATTTTCGCTGTTTGTCCACTCGAATGGGCCCACGCCAACTCGGATTATCCTATTCACAGAGATACTATTATATTGTGCCATTAAACTCTAAGGCCATGAACCAATTGAACCAGTATAATAAAATATACCCAGTTGTATACAAGCCCTAACAATGTCCATACGCGCACATACAGACCCTTTACAAGGTGGTAAAACGACACTTAATAAGGGTGGCACAAGACCGGTCGGTATGGCGATCTGTAAGGAGGCCTATGTCCAGAAGTAGAAGATGTCTTTCGGCTGAGATGATTGATGTATTGGCAGCGGGGCTAATTCCAAAGCTGTTGTGGTACTAATATAGCGTTCTCGTTGCACCATTAGAAAAGCTAATCGAAAATTCCTTCAGGATCAGGATAAAAATAACAGATAATTGAACTGCAGATATTCTTGAACCCACATGTTAAAGACACTTGAGTCACATTTTGCTCTACTTTCATTTTCATTCACTTCACTTTTCAGCAGTCATAATAATTAAGAATTTCAATTTTTGAACTTTTCCTTGCTGTTTATGAGCTTTATTTTGATTTACTTACAGTAAAGGTTTTAACGGATTTATTTTTTGCTTCAGTCTCGAAGCGACAGAAAGTTTGAACGGAGAACAGTTTTATTTATAAATTTTGAATTTGGAACGCGTCACGCGCTCCGCGCCGCGATCACGACTGGCGCCCGCATTCGGCTTCGTGCCAAAAGATTGAACTCTGTTTATTGTGTGTGAAGTGGATTGAAGACGATGCAGCGACACAGCTGATGTTTACAAACTCTTATTTATGTACAAAATGATTATAAAAACTAGTAAAATTATATTAAAAAAGCCATATATAGCAGTATACACGGTCACTTTTCATTGCTCCGATGGTGCAATTTATAATTTTAAGTTTTTACAAAAACTAGAAATGGGCACGGTTAAGTATTCGTATTTTTTAAAAATTTTTTTTCAGGAATCAGTACTGAATTACTAGGCCTACCCGGTTATTCCCAGTCGTGTGTAAAATTTTACTCCACGAAAAAAAAAGTTACCGTACATGTATAGGCTAGAGCAAATGCATGACTAACCTGTTTAAATTGTGATTCATAACCATGTTTTCTTTTGTGTGGTCCGTTGAGAAACCTGCAACAATAAAAAATATGTTAAAAAAATGCAATGTAGGTACTTCGTAAATTATGCATTTCGCTTGCATCACTGTTGTTATTCAAACTTCGAAATGTTTTAGATCACCCAGCCCAGCTAGCTGCAAGGCATCTTAATAACAAAAAGCCTGAAATATTTTTGCCGCAGTCTCTTTGTGATCACCTTTATCGTGATTACTCTGTAGTCAGTACAGCCATATTATCATCATGACAAATCGTGCGTTGAGCGGTCTATCCAAATCCAACCCCTCTGAAACCTACCGCACCGTTTCGCCAGTTTCCGGAAGAGGGATTTAAAAAAAAAAGTGTTTTTATGAGTAGAGAGAAACTAAGGTTTCCGTAGCTTTTAGATCTTTTGTTATTTCTGCAATTCAGTTACAATATTTTACAAAGTTAATTGTGCACATGTTTTAAACTTTTGTCTCAGGTCCTACATAAAATAGCAATTTAAGAATAATATTCTAATAATCTAAACATGAATTCCTATCATATGCAATGCTAAACAATCTAGGTTTAAACTTCAAGACTCCTAGGTCACTGGATCAATTAAGGTTCCTTGTATAATACTTGACCTAAGCAAATCATTAAGTTGTATACTTAAAGGAGACTTAAAGGTACTTCTTGTACTTCGCTCCATGTCGTATGTGTATGATAGTTGCAATTTTTCCCTATAATTAGTTATGCACTGATTTTGCACGTATGATGTGATCGACTATCAATGTTGTACGCATATTTGATATTTTGTCGATAACTGATAAATTCGATGCTATCTGAGATGCAATCGAAATGAATGTATGGAAGCTAAAAATTGTAGAGAAAAATCGGAATAACCCATCAAATCGAACCTACACGTAGGTTTAGGAAATATATATACTAACGAAAAAAAATATCAGCTGTGTGTGATTTGGCTATGACTTCGATGGTTTGTAAGTTTTACTTCTCTGAAGCTGTGTATTTTTTTTTCTTTTTTTTATAGGGTGACAGGTATAAATAATAATCGTATTGAGTCTAGCAACTACGATATTATTGCAATCAATGTATTTAATTTAAGAAAATCGTAATTTATGTTGATTGATTGCAATAAAGTGTCTATCTATCTAATAATACCTTAAATAAATTTAAAACATAGTATAATATCCTATTCTCCACTGCCACAATCGATATTATTGTTCCCATCCCTAGTTCACTATGCCAGGTATGTGCCCATTAGGGCCCAGCATCACGGTGATGCCATTAGGATATAGGCAATCACTTTTTGTGGTGGAAACATCCCGACCATAGCTATTTCTAGATCGGCAATCTGTTGGCGACAATGTTTTGTTAAGGTTAATTATAACGACACAAGCCGGGCTAGCACAAATCCTAGAAAAAAAATCATAATATTTTTAACTCATAGACTACGGGGTTTACCAAATTTCATTCAAATAGGTTCAGTAGTTTTCTCAGGAAAGCGAGACAGATAGACAGAGAGAGTTACTTTCGCATTTATAAAATTAGTATGGATAGTATGGATTTAGAGACCAGATAAAATCGTTATCATCTCGGTTTTTTGGACGAGCTTCGCCAGGCTTAAAAAAATACAAGAATATTTTGAAAAATCCTCGTGCAAGTCATTTAGGTATACATATAAAATTAATATGAATTAATCTTATCATCCTTAAAGTTAATGCACGCGTGGTGCGTATCAATTACGTCTCACGCCTCATAAAAGTCGGTTACCACCTCGACAACTCATACCATTATTTCATTTATTTGCGAGAATCGAGTAGGAAGTCGTCACAAATACACAATGGGTCGTTGGAACTTACTTTACGTAAAACAAACGACTACTTACGCTAACTTATACGCGCCCGTAAATACCTCGTACCAATTTCATTTAAACTTTATCTATATAAATGTGTCGTGGTTCGTTAGCCTCGCTAAAACTCGAGAACGGCCGGGCCTATTTTGCTGATTTTGGTATTGAAATTTTCGTAGTAGTAGTCTAGGGAAGGTTTAAAAGGTAAAAAAAATATAGAAATATATGTGTAAGAAGTTTTTTAAGAATTGTAAGGAGCGATACGAAGCTCGCCGGGACAGCTAGTATTTTATATGTATTTTGAAATTTTAGAATTGCTATCTCACTCATACATAACGCATGACACTCAAGAGCCCGTAACTTACGTAGTATAACTATTTAGTTATCTGTGCCGTAACTAGGTAGAACCTGAATCATGGTCGCAAAGGTTAGCATTTATCCTGGAACCAATTCCTTAGTAGAGAAACAGGTTGAATTGCTTAAAAATTTATTTCTTATAGATAATAGAGCTTTTGGCAGGTTTTTTGCCAGACGCAAAGAAGGAAGGTGTACGACAGCAGTTATAGAGTGGTGGCCTAGAGACGGACCAACGTAGAGTAGGCAGACCATTAGCCCGATGGCAGTATGCAGTAACGCAATACATTTTAAAATCCAAAAAAAAATATGTAAAGAATTTATAGCCTTTTCGCACCCACAAAAACTCATATAAATTTGCATCGGTATTTTATATTTACTATTCCAGCACTTTCCGATAGAACAAAAAATACGATTGCTAACGAGCATTTTTATTGTTTTTTAAGTTTTTACGTAAAGTTACGTGATGCGTGGTAAGCTGCGTTATGTGCACGGTAATATAATAATGGCAAATTTACGTTTCTTATCTGCATAACAAATCGAAGGCGACGCAACGTTTATTGTACATCGGCTTTGTATTCGATGTATATTGTTAAACATGCAGCTTCTCCGAGTTGCTTGGCACCTTACGCGCTTTAAATCCTTCCCTATACTAAAAAAAAAACTACAATATTGATTGTCTATGGTCAAGCTGTCAAACGTCATTCTTTGTGTTCGCGTGGTTACCGGCGCTTTGTTTTTTAGTAAAAAATAGTTCCGATTTATTAAAATAAGTGAAAATAACAGCAAAACTACACGAAAATGTGTACAAAAACATAAGTCAAAGGACAGGAAACTCGAAATATATCGGAACAAGATCCGAAAATTGTGGAATGCAGGGAAATAAAAAACCTGCAACAAGGACGTCAGCTTCGGAAAATTTCTCGAAGCAGGATCTGCAGGATGAGAATTCTTCTGGTATAATTAAAAATTACATTGGTTACGTACCAATGACCTCATAAGACACAATGTGTCATGTTGGCATGTTTTTTCAAACAAGCCCTTTCTATTGACACGGGTGGTATACGCGATATACCGACGTGTTTGTTGGCGCATGCCTTTACAAACAAGCCCTTTCACATTGACACGGGTGATATACGCGATATATCGACGTGCTCGTTGGCAAAGCAGCCGTTTATTGGTTTGATAAGGGCGAAGCACGCGCACGCGATGCGCAGACATTTTGGCGGCAAAATATTTTTTGTCTTCTGAACAAGACACAGGCTGTGTACGAGATACATGGATGTGCTCTACAATTTCTTAAGTGTCAAATCACAAAGATTTACTCAGATGGATCACAATCAACATGTGGCACAAATGCCAATAGAGCAAAGGAAGGAGATAACTTATCTTCTCCGTAGCAAGTTAATACTACCAATGTACTACCACACAGGTAGGCAAAACATTCAGTTCAATCAGTGACACTGAGGAAGATACACCTACTTCCCCAACAACCTTAATTTGGCCCAAAGAAATAAGCTAAAACTTAACTTTTGGACGAGTTTTTCCCAGAAAACTAAGTATAAGAAATTGAAAATAAACAAAATCAATTTGTTTTGGGACCCGCCATGCTATGGAAAAATTCTTACAACACTAAAAGTAAGTTAAAACATAGACCAGCTGAAACTTATATCCCCACTGCGATGCAGTCAGGATTTTTTCTGTCTTGCATTCTATTCAAACAAAAGCAAGAATAAATTTTACCATGTCTAATCTAGATAAACCATTCTTTGAATCTAGTCAATGATGTACTGCGGGACAAGTTCCTTATTTTGGCCATGATCTTCAACAGAAGATTGCAACAATGACAATTTAGTCAACACAATGCAAAAATCAATATGCAAAAGCCACCTGCAAACCCTGAATGGGAAAACTTTATCAGGCCATCCCATTACTACCATATTGGTTTGCACTGCTGTATGGGGAAAACCCATGAAACCCCTGGTAGCCAGGAACTACCAATACTAGAACCACCATAGGGTTTCGCAGGCAACAGCCTGACGACCCAGACGTAGCCCTGTCTAAGCGGCATGCTCCTTCTGACAAATAGAGGTAAGCCATGGTGGCAAGCTTATTTCCACTTTTTTCCTAAGCTAAAGGAAAAATCTGTGTTATAATTTGTTTATTTTGGGTTCTGTATGTTAAGGGTATAACTACACCTTTTCATTCAATAGAATCTTAAAATCTGTCCAAGAACTCAGTAATATGTTTAAATTAAAACCATTTCAATATTTTAACATTGCCCAGAGTACCATCAATACACTCTGAAAATTTATTCAAGAACACAGTATTATGGTTAAATTAAAACCATTGAAAATATTTTAACATTGCTCACAGTACCATCATTAAATAAATTAAGTAATGGATATAGTCAAAAATTTAATCAGATTGTTAAAAGTGTGACAATCAAGCCAGTCAGTTATATAAAAATCATGTCTAAGTACCAAAACGGTGATCATGGTTTATTTTATTTGAAATATTTCATCAGTTTATAACAGTGTTATATTTACACGTCGAATGTATACTTACCCTCAAACGCATACAAACTATGTACAGTTTATTGCACAGGACATTTAGAGGTTTAAATAATTTAAGATTAAGATTTTTACATTTACGTGAGTTCCAGACACATCCTTATGGATGCGTACAGTTTCACTTTAAATAATGAAAGTGGTTTTTAGCTTTCTTACATCAATAAAGCCTTTATTTTGTAAATTTTTAAATCTATTCTATAAATATATGGAAAAAATATAATTTTATGCAAATACATATTATGTACAGACAAATGCAAATGCATGAAGAGTTAACAAAAATTATCACATCTAATTATCACATTTACTCTCATATTTGCTACGCTCACAGCATTAGAATGTAATACATGGAATTTGGGTACAAATGTGTACCAAGTTTTTTGAGCCAGCAAGGGGTATTTGTAACAGTTGTGTGTTTTTTGAGTACTTACAAGCTGTTTAGACCAAACACTTTCTATAAAAGTTCATATATTATGTACATTGATATGTACATACATAATACATAGGTACAAACATACTTATCGCTACGCCTGTTTCCATAGGGGTAGGCAGAGAAAATTAATTTCTACTTGCTATGATTCTGACAAACCTTTTCTTTTCGCTTCTTTAGGCTGCAAGTTTTTAATAACTCTTTTCATTATTACAATGATTCAATTAGTCAAACATCTTAAATTCAGTATTCTTATGCCCAGCAAAACCTAAAAATTTTCGCAATTTACTTACTTTTGACACTTCATATGTAACATTAGTAGAAGCTTGTCCAGCTTCTTGCTATGCATGGGTGAATTTTGGAAACTGGAACAAAAATCCTGGAATGTTGATTTACTGTATCTAGTGTTAACTATGTTACCAGCATAATGAGGGTCATCACAACTTTGGTTCTCTGTTATGGATTATTTTTTGGTTTTTGCAACACCCTGAAAGAAACCTTTCTTAATTATTATCTTCACCTTTCAGAGACCTGCTTCATCGTCAGATAATATAGAAACAGAGATATGCTCCAGCAATGCCGGCTTAAAATATCAGTACCACTACTGTCATTTGTAGAAATTATAATTGAGTCCTCAGCGGTGAGCATTGAGCAAACTCAATACAATAATTAAAATAACAATGATCCATTCTTTGTTTTTTGTTCCATATAAATGGACATTCCTCCTAAGAATGTTAATTCAGGTGCTTCAAATTTTTATAAATTTGATTTTATGTTGAATGGTGGCTCTAAAATAGGGGATGATGATTATATTATGAAGACCTACCACCATTGCCATATTAATGTCATTGTTTATTTATTTATAAATAAATATAAGATATGATTAAAGTATTAATATATAAACATGAGATATGATTAAAGTATTGAATGTGAATGTGAATGACAGTTAAAAAACATGTTACTAGCTTTAAGTAGCTACTGCTACACAGAACAAATATTGACTTACTAGTCATGTTACTAGCTTTAAGTAGTTACTGCTACACAGAACAAGTATTAACTTACTAGTCATGTTACTAGCTTTAAGTAGCTACTGCTACACAGAACAAGTATTAACTTACTAGTCATGTTACAAGCTTTAAGTAGCTACTGCTACACAGAACAAGTATTAACTTTTAAAAAGTAAAGTACTAGAACTAAATAAATACAGACTTCAACATACATAAAGTTATACTGATATTGTTAAGACATTGAGTCTTAGATTTTTTGTAAACCAAATTAAATTAATCAAAGCTTTTGAACGTGAAAAGACTTCTGTTCTGTAAAACTTCTGTGATTTTGAGAAAACATTCGTAAAAAACCCATTGTTAATTCTTTCAAAAAACGACACAAATCTGTGACCTCATCAACAATATTATAGGATGCTGGACCAAAAATATTTTGCTATTTTGGGGTAAAAAGGGAGTAAAATCTTTTAAATAAGATGATCTTGTTTGGGTGCGTCTCCTGGCGGCTTCCATCGTTGGCTTCGATGATGGGTCTGATCGAAGGCGTGCCGCGGCAGGGTGCAGTCTGGCTCGTGTAGCATGACGTAGCTACGTACAATGTTTTGCTATGCGGACTGGTCTGTCCTTTTGGGGACTGTTTTTTGCCTGCGCCTCTTGCGAATAGGATACTATATTAATAAATATAATGATATGAGACTTGAAATAAGAGACACCTTGTATCCTATGTAGAATAATTTAATTTTAAATTTGAAAGTTAAGGTGTTTGCAGGACAAACACAAGCCATCTAGCAACCACCAAGTCTAAAGGTGTGTCATTAGACAGACAGTTGACTAAACCAGTAGGTCTTGAACTATGTAGAGGTTCACATAATACAACTCTATTCATGTGATATCTTTTTGTTTTAGTTAAGAAGCGGTATTAATACGCCCTGTTTTGATTACATTTGATATTACATTTAACTTTATTAAATTTTCTTTTATGTATTATTAAATTTTCATGTTCCTTTACTAAGGATATATAAAACAACTTAATTAAGTTTTCAAACAAATCTGTTTGTCCTTTCCTATATTAGAAGGGGTTATCTTCGATAGAAGCCTCACAACTTTTGTTTTAAGATATTATTATTGGCTCTGAACATCTGCATGTTTAACAATATACATCGAATACAAAGCCGATGTACAATAGGATGATCAAACGAGCTCACCTGAGTGAAGTTCGATCATTATTGTACGAAGGCTTTGTATGAAGATGTATATTGTCCCGCCCGCCCTTTACAATTTGTAAGTAACCCAAGTTGTGAGTCAGTCATCAAGCTCAATAAGGCTCTAAAGAATGACGTTTGACAGCTTGACCATAGACAATCAATATTGTAGTTTTTTTTTTAGTATAGGGAAGGATTTAAAGCGCGTAAGGTGCCAAGCAACTCGGAGAAGCTGCATGTTTAACAATATACATCTTCATACAAAGCCTTCGTACAATAATGATCGAACTTCACTCAGGTGAGCTCGTTTGATCATCCTATAGTTTTAACCTCCATGAGCAAAATCGACGAATCTATGTAAAATGTTGTGGTTGTGATGTGATTGAAATGAAACACATAATTTTCAATATTATACTACTCTATCAATATAATACAATATAAATACTATGTAATGTAAGTACTTTCAATATTAGAAATATTACCAACCTATGTGTTTTTAAAGTAGAGAACAGAGTATCAGGTTTTAGCTCGTGAAATCAATAATCTATACCAATATTATAAAGAGGAAAGATTTGTTTGTTTGTTTGTTTGTAACGAAGAGGCTCCGGAAATACTGAACCGATTTGAAAAATTCTTTCACTGGTAGGAAGCTATATTAACCCCGAGTGTCAAAGGCTATATTAGATTTTCAAAAAAATTAGGGATCCTTACCTAAACTCAAATAATGTAACCCAAGGTGCAATATTTTTTCCGTTGTTTACATATTTTGACAGGTGGTTTGTTATTGTTGTTTGTTTTTTATTCGGCCATTCTAGGCAGTCAAAGAACATAGTCTATAGAGCCAAGTCTTTTGTAGTATCTTATAATATTCTATGGCGTAACGAAGTAAGCCGGGAACGCTCGTATTTTTAATAAAAGATCTCCTAATTGAACAATTCTCAACACCTCTGACTTAGAGTTGAATGAACTAACAGGTATCACAAAAGTAAACAGTACCAGACCTACTATGAAACATAAATACCCGTAACACTTACACCACTAACAAAAAAATTTCATAAATAAATAGAACTGATGTTTAGCTGTATTTCAGGCTGTTGTTATTGATATTGTTTATATGAGAAAGAAATTGATAGAGTTGGATATTACGGGCATAGTCATACCGTACCAATAACTCTGCGATTTCAGTTATTTTTCAAAAACAGATAAGTGGCCATTAAAAATGAGTATACTTAGTTTATTTTACAACAAACCTCAAGTAAAAGTACCTCCAAAAAAAAAGTACCTCAAGTGAGCACGGTTCAACTTTTTTTCAATTTTTTTTTCAGGATTCAGTCCTGTATAACTAGGCCTACCGTGTGTTACATTTTCGACGGTAAAAAAGTAACCGTGTATAAAGAAAAAATATATTGTAGATAGGCTAGATAGACTTTACGGCAAATATTGCAATCATTTAACTAAACAAAAACCTATACAAAAATATCTGTACGCTAGAGTGGCGCTATACCAAAGGTATGGTATTGTTGAACAAACCTTGCCCTAGCACGTGTGTAAATGAACTACATCAGAAAGGGAGAGCTCTAAACAGTCGAAACAAAAATAAACTAACCTATTTAAAGTTTCTAATTTAGTATGATTATGAGACTTCATAATTTATTATGATGATAATAAAAAAGGCGCACGGTGGCGCCATAATACAAGCTTATTATCACTAATCTATACCAATATTATAAAGAGGAAAGATTTGTTTGTTTGTTTGTTTGTAACGAATAGGCTCCGGAAATACTGAACCGATTTGAAAAATTCTTTCACTGGTAGGAAGCTACATTAACCCCGAGTGTCATAGGCTATAAAAGATTTTCAAAAAAATTAGGGAACCTTACCTTAACTCAAATAATATAACCCAAGGTTCAATATTTTTTCCGTTGTTTACATATTTTGACAGGTGGTTTGTTTTCGTTGTTTGTTTTTTTATTCGCCCATTCTGGGCAGGCAAAAGAACATAGTCTATAGAGCCAAGTCTTTTGTAGTATCTTATATTCTATGGCGTAACGAAGTAAGCCGGGAAAGCTCGTGTAAAATAAACTAATAAAAACATCC
Source organism: Euspilapteryx auroguttella (assembly GCA_951802225.1). Taxonomy (NCBI): domain Eukaryota; kingdom Metazoa; phylum Arthropoda; class Insecta; order Lepidoptera; family Gracillariidae; genus Euspilapteryx; species Euspilapteryx auroguttella. The sequence goes on along the minus strand of OX637660.1, from coordinate 2,262,414 downwards.
GTTAACATACTAATAATTTTAAACTACGGACTATATATTAATTAAAATTATTTGATTGATTTCTTTTGACGACCTGGTGAAGGCTGCGGGAATACACTGTTCACTGGATGAGGGTCGCTCAAGACCGGCGTTGTGTTGGGGAAACCTATGTCCAGCAGTGGACGTCTTTCGTCTTATGTCTTTGTCGGCTTGGCCTCTGGAGCCATCTAATTTAGGACTTGTCCGGGGATGTTGTATCGAAGATTTTTCTCTCAGTCGGTAGACGTTTAGTAATAATAACATAGGCTTTCCCCCCAGAACAACACAAGTTATAGCAAGCTTCAAGCCTTCAAGCCTTTTATTGAAATATATTTTTTAATTTTTGAACATTGTAGGGGAGGGTATGGCGGGGAGGCGGGAAACAATGAGATGGGAATGAGTACAATTCTATGCCGCAACCACACTTAAGTAATATGTATTTAGTATCTACGTTTATCAAGAAAAAAAATATGCAAAGATACCGTGTGTGTACTTTACCACTGCAACAAACCACCTAACAGAGTATAAAAACGGAAGTAGTAACGTGATCAGAGGAAGTCATTCATCAAAGGACGTTCAACCACGCCAGGCCAGGCCCCTGCTGCGTAAAGTATAAACATCGCTTTATGTCCTTACCACTCGTGCACTATAAAACCACATTAAAAGTTGAAATCGCTGTTTTTCTGTACTTTGAAGACCTCGTCAATCAATACATAGTATAAAATAAAGTCCCTTCCAGCGTCCCTAGATTTTGATAAGGTTTTTTTTAACTGATAAAATGATTCAAAAGGGAGATTTATATAATACATGCACAATATAGCAATAGGTAAGGCGGTACGAAGTTCGCCGGGTCGACTAGTTTTATATAATTTTATAAAAAGAGATCCAAATTATTTTCTGTGCTATGAACTCCAAAAATAAACAAAATTATCTCTATTCTTTTCACAAGCTGACAAGAAAATTATGCCCTAAACGTTCAATTAAACACCATACCGACAAGTAGAGTAACACTTTGTAGCATTCCCAACATAATATTAGTTTAATCTTGCATGAGTATCGTGAGAACGGGCAACCAGAAAAATGTGGACTAGACTAGAACAATAGAAAGATGAGAAAAAATATTTAAAATTATGCTGTCTAATCTACCGAACTGGGACTCTAGTCTCTTAAACTTACGATTATACTTCTATTCTATTATTATTCTACTATTACAATATTACGATTGTGTCAAAAATTGCGAGTCTCGTAACTTTGATCGATCATTATAGTATGGCAATAGAATATGAATAGCAAGCTATAGAATAATCTGGATTTTTTTTAACCTAAATAGTGAATCCTGTTTTATTAGATGAAATTGTAACGGGCGTAGTGCAACTGTCACTTAATATCAATATTGAAAAATATAATGTCAGTCGAACGTAATCATAACATTATCTTATTATGGAGCAGACTACCCTTTTTGGTCAATTCCAATCTGTTGCGATACTACTGCTATAGTTATAGCAAAATTGATTACGAGACTACCAAATGTGTATTTTCTTGCGATTAACGTACTGTTTCTACTCTACTTTTATTCAATAGTTACGTTTTGCGCGATGAGACTAAGGGCCCTGGTTGTTTTTCTTCGAGCCATAATCATGTTCTTATCTAGCACCCTACTTTATATTTTAACAACAGAGGTCAGAGGTCCTATTACGGCCACATTTGCAACATTGCTTTTCGTCCTCTAGAGTGTCAAAGTCAATACAAAAAAAACGCAAAGAGGACGCAAAGCAATATTGCAAAAGCGGCCGTAATAAAGTACCCCAGGTAACTAAGTGATAAGCCCTGTAGGTCCGGGCGTCAGAATAGGTCTACGGTATGCCCTGACTAAGGTAAGGTAAGAGGTAAGAGGCGACTAAAAGGGGTCTTTGGGGTCGTGGTTGTGAAGGGCGGGGGCCCGACACACTCATCAAACGGCCCCGAGATGGGCGGCGGCACAGCTTGTGGCACTGTGCGGCCGCAGCTCCAAAGGCGAACCGGGGAGGGAACAATATGCCCTCCCCGAGCACGAAGCTGATAGTAGCTGAGCGTGGGAAGACTTCGGACGCTATAATGTTTGGTTCCCGGGGTTCTTCCCAAAAGCGCCAAGACGGCCGCCGGGGGGTTTTAGTGGGTGCGAGCCCCACATAACCCTGCGGATACCCTTGGGGCTGCAGGGTACTCGTTAGGAGTTGCCCCGCCTAAAAAAAAGGTTCTATGTCCCCCTAATTTAGATTTAAAAAATGCTGTCCGACCGTGTAGGCCATCAGTCGTTTTTTACACAAAATAATAACTATTCATTCAAGTAGAATAAAGTAATCCTAACATTGTATTCTAGCCTTATGTAAATATTTATTACAATTTTATTACAGGATTTCATAAAAAACTTATAACAAAACAACTAAAGATCACTCTTGTTCGATGAAATTCTACGCCGCCGTTGCACGTTGCACCATGGCTTCTATATTACTGTACATGTACGTACCACCTATGTATGTACACCTATATATGCAAAAGCCTTTATGTAATCTGTAGTATGGACCTGTTCCTTTTTCACTCATTGACTTTGTATGGAGCCGATAGTTTCAGAATTCTTCTTCTTCTTTTCCTGTTATCCCTAGCGGGGGCATAGTTTCAGAATTACGTGATATTTATTACTCAGGCAGGTATTAAGGCGTATCATCCTTAGGTAGCTCCTCTGTTAATTCGTTTCATACAATTAGCCAATTACTAAAGGTCTCGGCCTCTTAATTGAAAAATACGAAGTTAGGATAAGATTCGATGTTTTCGCTGAAAAATGTTCATGCAAACAATGACACTCTAGAGATGGGTTTCAAGACGAGTTTTTATCTAATTGCGGATTCAAATCAGATCAAAAATCAGTTTACACTGAGTTTTAATCCATTGGATCAATATGTTATATTGTATGAATATTTGCATTCCTAAAATGAGTCAATTCAAAATGTACTAAGTCAGGTAGCCTGACATATCACTTATCATAATTCGCTTGTCTCGAGCAGCATGGGGGACGAGAAAACCCTGAACAACCAATATTATACTATGTTTATTTATAAATTTAAGGTCTTGTAGTTCAGTAGCCTCTTAATAAGAGAAAACCTGTAAGTATCCTATATTAAATATGTACTTAAATCCTATTTAATTAATATTTGGAATGAAAGCAAAACGAAAACATACAGCTAATTAATTAAAAAAATATTTAAACCAGGGGGGCAAGTTTCTTAACTAAAAACTCTCGTAATTGTCTTGTTAGCGACTTCGTTAACCATTGCAGCTTTAACAAAGGCAATTTCTATTGCACGCCCAAAGAAAACTGCAATTGTTAACGAAGTCGCTAACAAGACAATTACAAGTTGATTGTTTTTAGTTAAGAAACTTGGACCTCCGGTATTCGACGACGACCACCACGCGCTTCACCAGTTTTTTTAATCTCGGGAGCGGAACCCCTATTATATTGACAACTAGTTGAGAATAATAAAAGTTGCACTGTCCTACGGGTACGACAGTCATTTGCTTTGTTTGTTAAATTATTTTCTGATAGATTTTGTTAGGCCAAGCCAAATTTGGTTGCTACTATTAATCAATTATAGAGTAAGTAAATAAAAAAAACATCAAAATAAAAATAGATTTCTTATAGGCATAGGTAATAAAGATAAACTAAAAACTTAATCAGTAATTTCTAAAATGACCTTTAGTAAATCCAAACATCCAAATGTAACAAAACTTCTATGTAATAACTTATTGTAGGAACAACATACTGTTTTTTTTTACATCACACTCAGAGCTCCTAACTAGGAAGAACTAGTATCTAGGGTATGTACCCGAAACACACACAGAGACGAACATTACACCCAGACCGGAAACAAACGTCGATATTCATCATATCAATATTCGCCCCGCCAAGAATCGAACCCAGGTGCACACGCTTACTCAGTCCACAGCTGGCGTTAGTAAGGCGACGCGTGTCGTCCTGATTGTGCAAGATCGTACAGTGGCGGTCTAGGTCGACGTAACACTTCCGATATTTCTGTATTCCAAAATAGCTCTTGTTGTTTGGTAATACAATCTAGGGTGCACGAGACCATAGATAAATCGTATGATCGTATACGCGAACAGTTTGATTGATTATATTCAATACGTCATTTGCTAATATGTACTAATTGAATATGATTTCTAATTACCATAATCGTAAAGATAACTTTATCTTCAAAATTTTAGATAGGTAAAGATATGTATAAAAAATTTGTAGTCCTGATTTGCATTTGCTATTGCGATTAATTTGTCGAAATGTTCACTCGGCAGCAAAAGTTAGTGTTAACGCTAATTTTACTTTTTGCCGTAGCTCAGGGGGCATACCGAGATGTAAACACGGACCAAGGAGTGGTCAGAGGGTACAATGTAGATGCTGACAATGTGTACTCATTCTATAGCATCCCTTATGCAACGGCTCCCACTGGTGAAGATAGGTTCAAAGTAAGTCTAATTGAATATTAGATTTTTTGGAAGACTATCTCGATTTTCACTGAATCCCTTCTTTCAATATCTTTTTAAAATATTATGATGTAATTGCACGCTGTACGCCTAAAAAAGATTCGATCATTTTTTTTAATCATTGTCCTCATGTTATTGTCAGAACCTGAAATATTGGGCAGGAATGTGTGAAGAGGGGCCTGGAGTTGTAATTCCTTCTGATGTTTTCCGGGTTTCTCTATTACCGATACACCGGGGAGTTTTAGTCGCTGCATCTTCGAATAACCCCCTCCTTTCGCGTGGTACCAAAACGCAATCACCCCCATAAAAAACTAAGCTTTTATCATCGTAATCGACTTGTTGAAAGCCATCCAGCCTTAGCCATTGTTATTATTGACGAAATGGATAATTTTTTGACAAATTCCGACCGTTAAAAACACTTTAACATGTAAGTAATACACTTACTTAAATGTAATTCAATTTGTCAATATTTTTTTATGTATATTTCCAGGATGCTCTACCGCCGCCAACATGGGACAATGTATTCAATGCAACAGACTATCGCATAGCTTGCCCTCAGGCACCTACTGCTTTCAACTACGAAGTGAATGTTACCGCGGACTGTTTAAGAATTCACGTTTTTGTACCTGACACTCAAGAAACAAATCTACCCGTCCTGTTCTTCATTCACGGAGGAGCACACCAAGGCGGTATACCGGCTATGTATTCGCCTGTCAACCTTGTAAAACGAGGAATGATCGTTGTCAATTTCAGCTATAGAGTAGGTGCATTAGGTTACTTGTGTCTTAATAATGAGTTCGCTCCTGGCAACGCAGGATTAAAGGACCAATTATTAGCCTTAAAATGGGTTAATCGCAATATTGCCCGCTTTGGAGGTGATCCAGACAACATAACAGTTGGTGGAGCCAGTTCGGGTAGTTTCTGTGTTGAACTGCAAATTCTCAGTCCCAGATCGAACGGCTTATTCAACAAAGCATCTTCAATCGGTGGTTCAACAATTTCAGAGCAATCAATTAGTAGAAATCCACTAGCCACTGCAGAAACTTATGCCAGAATGTTTGGAGTTGAAACTGGCCAAGATGTAGGCCGCTTGGAGAGCTTTTACAGATCGCTTTCGGATGAACAACTATATATCCGTTTTAGACAAAATCCTAAACAAATGGGGTTCACACCATGCATTGAAACACACAATGTTACTGGTGTTGAAAAGTTCATTACAGAATATCCAATAGACATTCTTGTAAGTGGAAATTATGAGAAAGTACCTCATATAAGCGGCATAACACCAATGGATGGATTGGATATATTACATTCTTTCGACGATTATTCGCAAATGATGGAGAGAGATTTTAGAGATTTTATACCAGACTCCGTCCAGTTTGATTCTGAACAACTCGCAGAAGCTACGACTCAGAGGGTTAAGGACTTTTACTTTCCAACTGGAGAAATAACTATGCTAGTGTTTGTTTACTTCTTTACAGATTATGTGTTCACTTTTCCCCAAATCGCATCTGCGAGACTTCAAGCCAAGAACGGGGCACCTGTTTATCTATACATGTTGAGCTATAATGGAACCGTCAATCAACCAGGAGCTTATAGTCTACCAATATGGGGTCCAGGCCACGTGACACCACAACTGTATTTGCAGGACAATTTAGATTCGTTTATCTATGACAATATGAGAGAAGAGGAATATATTATACGGGAGAAACTTTCGGATCTTTTTTATCATTTTGTAAAAGACGGGTGAGTGTTTTGTTCAAAATGTAGGTTATCATTATGAGTTTTTTAAGGCAATAAACAAGGCAATGACTTAAAAAAACATTACCATTTTAGATAAGAAAATTGAGATAGTATTTAAGGCTTGGTGGTTCAAAAATTTGTGTTTTTGAGATTTTTTTAAACAATCTGAGACATACAAAATTGATGTCTTCATTCTGAAAAAAATATATGTGTTAGTTAAGGATCTAATCTAGTCATCATACTAAAGGGAAATAGGATCTAATTAATTTTAGTTGATAGAAAAAAATCTCAAAGTTACCCCTTTTTGTTCCGTTTTTTCCATTTTATTTTTAAACCGCTGATTGTTTTTATTTGATTTTTGGAATGAAAATTGCTGACCTTAAATTTTAGACATACTACTATAGTAAGAATTTTTAAGTTTAACGAAAAGACAAAAAACCAGCAAAAACTAAAAAAAAACATCGTTTTCGCGCGGTCCGATGCCATGCCGCGCCGCTCCCTACCCCGTCAGTACCCTTGTGGCCACGGCCGAGGCCGGTTCTGTGTCAAATTTTTGTTTTCGCGCTCTCGTATTTCGTTTTATTTTTATTCAAATGTAAACAAAATTTGACAACAGATGTCAAAACAATGAACTATAACATCTGATTAGGATCTGTATGGAGCTGAAAGAAACCAATTTTGATACCGATATTACATTTATATAAAACCGTCGCATTACAAACTTACCTTTTTTATTCCCACAAATAAAACTTAAATCATAGGTTACTTATTATATAGTTATATCATATCTTTGTTAGTTCTGTGGCGCCGATAACACAATATTAATATTACATTAGCACAATATTACGTGGTATACTTACTCAAATTACTTTAAGAAGGCAGTAATTTATGTCTTAATAGAAAATGTTTCCTTTTTATTTAACGCTTTTCGGTTTTTTCGGCTGTTTAATTTTTTGATGAAAAGATTTTATTTTTTGCTTTTCAGTTTAATTTTAAGGAATTCCCCCCCCCCTCACTTCAAGGTTCACCTTCACCTCAAATCACCCTCCAAACGCTGGTCTCACACCCCTGAAGGTGGTCAGACGACCTGGTAAAGGTTGCGGCCTATGTCCAGCAGTGGACGCTATCGTGTGAGATCGGCTGCTTAAAATCAAAACCTAGTAACTCGTTTTAACAAAAATATTCAGGAGAGCCAAAAAACGGGTCGACCACTTTAATTCGTTGCCCCGAAGAAACCAGACGCAATAGCGATTTCGGTGTTTGACCAAAAGTTTGACTATATTGTTGACTATAATCACACTTAAATCGATCCCACTATTTTTTTTTTTTAATTTACCCAAATATGACAATGAAAACAATTTCAAAACATAGTATTTCACACTTAGTTAATTAACTAAGTGTGAAATACTATGTTTTGAAATACAATCTCTGAGTTAATTCTCTACTTTTTAAAGCAATTTATATTTTTAGTTGTACGTTTCGAATGAAAAATGTTATTTTTTGAAGTGCATTCATTTAAAAGTTATACAAATGATTTATTTGTGGCAGAATTAAGTTTTGTTTACTATTTGGTTACGACTCGTGGTTAATTCAGCCAAATTTGTATACTGTTTTTGTAACTTACTAAATTCCATCAAAATTTGATTGATTTTATAATCGGCGCCAAATTCAAAACATAGTAAGTCAGCTTTCAAATTCATAACCTAGTAAGTCGGTTGAGTTGCTAGGTTTTTTTATTTGTAATCCGACATGCGCTATGTTAAGAATATGTACTTCATGGAAATTTCAATAACTTTTCCAAATTGGGTAGACTTAAATTAAATTTTATTTTTAAAATTACGTTAGGAACTGGGTGTTTTAAGGTTCATATCAAATCTATACCGCCTAGTAAGTCGAAAAATGACAAAAATGGTTTTTTTGCAAAAACACCAGTTACTAGGTTTTGAATTTGGGCAGCCGAGATGATGATGATGATTATTATTATATTAGTCGGCGAGGCGCTTCTCCAGAAGTCCCCCAGAGTCCTCCAGAAGAAGGCAGGTAGTCGCCACTTACAATGGAACTGGTGGGGCGAGTGTTGAAAATTTTGCGGTTTTTGTAATCCAATCGTCGTAGGTCGCCAATTTAGAGAACTCCTATGTCCGCCCGCCTGCAGTAGAAATAACTCCAGAGGTTGAAGAAGGGATGATATATTTACACATGGTTAGGTACACTATTTACAAGAAAATGAATGCATGTTAATGTGTACAGCGGCTGAGATGTACTGCCTAGCGCACGCAGGGCGTTGCGCGAGGCGTCGTGCGGGGCGTGCTGCGCCCAAATCAAATGTATAGCAATAGTATGAGACCGTTTACGGAGACGCGCATAGGCCTATGTTCGATATCGTATAAGGAAACGCGTCGGCTCCCGCGGCGGCGCCCGCGGCGGCGGCGACCGTGGTGGCGCCTGCGTCGGAACCCACACGACATCCCGCACAACACGCCGCGTCTTCGTAAAGGAGGCCTTAGGGTGTGATTTTAGTTCCAAATAAAAAAAGTTATCAACTCAAACTATATCGTTATTTGTTTTAAATTAAAACAACCAGTAATGTTTTATTTATATTGAGAAAACACTACAAAAAGGGTTTACTTTGATATTTATTTCTACAGAGTGAAATTCATTACATCTTGTTACTTTTTAATAACTTGTCTAAACTAAATCCTACATCTATATTTTTCAGAATTAAGAAATCTGTTTTATATTTCTCAGATGGTTTAAAAAAAACTCGTTATTACAAATACCTTACCTAAACGCAAATTCTTGTGCGCTGAAACGAAAATCGGAAAGAAAAATTGTGCGGTAGGTATAAACATCTCGATTTAACTTCGGCTTGTATGAAAAGTAATAAAATTTAAAACTGCCGCGACATTTCGCATTTCGACGCGCGCATGTCACAGCTGCGAGGGTGGGGGACCCTCATACCTAATTAGGTAAGAAGCTTCAAAGTACAGGCCGTTAAATCCATCAATAAATACCTACTTTCAATTTTGAGTTTCTACTTCATAATCATAAAAATCATTCTCTTTTCCTTAGGATTCCACGGTCAGATTTAGTGAACGAAACCTGGATGCCAGTGACAGCTGAAAATGCTGATTTCCTCCACATGTATGACGAGCGAGATTTTCTCATGGAAGAGTTTCCACTTGGTGAGAGGACTGAGCTGTGGAATAACATCTACAACTACCCCTTCACGTCGGGAGTCGGTGCCGCCTCATTTTTATCATGTTCAGCAGTCATTTGTTGTATTACTTTAGCTTTGTTTAATTTATTTTAAGAAATAAGTATATAAATAAAAGAAAAATATATTTTTTATTACATACATCAAACTATACTTCCTTTTTTCCTTGACAAAAGTCTTAGTATGTCACTTGAAACCACAGGTAAATTTGCAGCTAGTCTTAATTTCCTCCATCGCTGTTCGTGCAGTGTGACGACTGTGTAAGAGCTACAGCTCTCATTTTCATTTATATGCTTAAATTGGTTATTTCACACACCTTTTCGCAAAAACAAACACGATAAGACAAAATCCTAAAGTTACCTCCATTTTTTTACAAAATTGCACGAGATATAGTAACGGTACATTTACCCTAATCTGGCAAGAATAGATTTCGATTTAAATAATGATTTTATTAGTAAATCTAACATTTATGATTTGGCACTTATGTCCGATAATGCTATCTTAGTTTCCACGCACTGGAATCAATATCGCTATCTCTTTCATTATCTCGCAATTTCACCAAAGCGGGTGGCAGTAATAATTTCCAATAGTGTTTTCTTTTTAATGGGTTTTTGGGTGTTTTTTTAATTATAGGTTATTTGACTCACTCACCATTTCCAAATTAGTTACTATCCATTGTTGGAAGATTATTGGATTCAAATCGGATAAAAAAACGTTAGTCAAAGGCGCATATTTTTGATTTGGGCCATAATTTAGAAGATATTAATTATTTAAAGGTAGTGGCGCTGAGACCGAGAGGAAGCTACATGAAGCAGATAAAGGAGAAAGTTGGAGTGGAGACCTACAAGGACGTGAAAGAAGCAGTGGAGAGACGACTGGAGTGGAGGAGGCTGCACGGACAAGAGCTCAGCTCTTAAATAAAAGAAGATGAGTGGCGCTAGTTTCGCACCGTGTAAGCCCTTAGGAGGGTACAGCGGGTACAGCTATACTAGCACAAATCACAATAACAATTTTTTTTAACCATATATTATGGCTAATATAAAAAATGCGATCGTATAATGCACTAAATTATCTTGCTTAGATTTTTTTATCAAACTCGTATTCAACGTACAATCTTGGCATATTAGGCCATTTTTAACCCCCGAACGAAAATTCAGAGAGCTTACATACTTTCTATATAGGTAGGTATCTACATAGCAATAATGTAATTAATGAATTCCATTTCCAATAACCATCATTCGTAATCATTAAGATAACTGTATCTTCGAGATTCTAGATAATGAAGCAACGTTTAAAATATTTGGAGGCGTGACTTGCATTTGCAATTGCATTTAATTTGTCAAAATGTTTACTAGGGAGCTAACGTCTGTGTTAACGCTAATTTCACTTTTCAATGTAGCTCTCGGGGATTACAGAGATGTAAGCACGGATCAAGGAGTAGTCAGAGGGTACAATGTAGATGCTGACGATGTGTACTCCTTCTATAGCATCCCTTATGCAACGGCTCCCACTGGAGAAGATAGATTCAAAGTAAGTCTTTTCGAATATTCGATAAAGAATTTCTGACAAGATTCCTTAGTTCTCACTCAATGCTTTTTTTTATATTATTATGTTGGCTTAAAAAGGTTTGATCTGTTTTTTTTGTAATTTAGGTGAGAACCTAAAATATTGCCTGGCAATGCTTCAAAAAGGGCCAGGCGCCATTCTGTAACGATTAAAGTTGAACGTTATCTTTCAAAGTTAAAGAACAAGGGGGCCGGGGTTGTAATTCCTCAAGGTTTTCCAGATCTTGGGTAAGGTGGAGAGTTGGTCACGTAAGGCTTTAGTCGTTGGGGTTCCGCACTAGTCTTCTTAACTTGGACCAGTAACGGTATTACCCCAATAAGAAGTCAGCTTTCATATGATCAAAACCGTCGCCTAAAAAAATACGCAAGAAAGTTCTAGCCAACGTCATTATTGAAGAAATACTGAGATATTTTTTTTTTGTCTTTCTTTCTAGGATGCCCTTCCACCGCCAACATGGGACGATGTATTCAATGCAACAGACTATCGCATAGCATGCACTCAGGTACCTAATTACAACTATGAAATTAATGTTACCATGGACTGTTTAAAACTTCACGTTTTTGTACCTGACACTCAAGAAACTAAATTACCCGTGTTGTTCTTTATTCACGGAGGAGCACACCAAGGCGGGGTTCCGGCCATGTATTCACCTGTCAATCTTGTAAAACGTGGAATGGTCGTTGTCAATTTCAGCTACAGAGTGGGTGCGTTAGGTTACTTGTGTCTTAATAATGAGTTCGCTCCTGGAAACGCCGGATTGAAGGACCAATTGTTAGCATTGAAATGGGTTAAGCGCAATATTGCTAGCTTTGGAGGTGATCCAGACAACATAACAGTAGGCGGAAGCAGTTCAGGCAGTTTCTGTGTTGAACTGCAAATACTCAGTCCCAGGTCGAACGGCTTATTCAATAAAGCATCTTCAATCGGTGGTTCAACAATTTCAGAGCAATCATTTACTAGAGAATCACTGGCGACAGCAGAGGAATATGCCAGAATGTTTGGAGTTGAAACTGGTCAAGACGTAGGTCGGTTGGAGAGCTTTTACAGATCGCTCTCGGATGAACAACTAGGTATCCGTTTTAGACAAAATCCTAAACAAATGGGATTCACGCCATGCATTGAAACACACAATGTTCCTGGTGTCGAAAAATTCATTACAGAATATCCTATAGACATTCTTGTAAGCGGCAATTATGAAAAAGTACCTCATATAAGTGGCATAACACCGATGGATGGATTAGATATGTTACATTCCTTCGACGATTATTCGCAAATGATGGAGAGAGATTTTAGGTATTTTATACCAGACTCCGTTCAGTTTGATTCAGAAGAACACGCAGAAGCTACGACTCAGAGGGTTAAGGACTTTTACTTTCCAACTGTAGAGATAACTATGCTCGAGTTTGTATACTACTTTACCGATTATGTGTTCACTTTTCCTCAAATCGCATCTGCGAGACTTCAAGCCAGAAACGGAGCACCAGTTTATCTGTACATGTTGAGCTATAATGGAACTATCCATCAACCTGGAGCATATAGTCTTCCAATAACGGGTTCAGGCCACGTGACACCACAACTGTATTTGCAGGACAATTTAGATTCGTTTATCTACGATAATATGAGAGAAGAAGAGTATATTATTCGGGAGAAACTCTCGGATCTTTTTTATCATTTTGTAAAAGACGGGTGAGTATTTTTTTTTGAATGTAGGTAATGACTTAATAACATTACCTTTTTAGATAAGAAAATTGAGATAGTATTTTAATCCATCAATAAATACTTTCAATTTTGAGTTTCTACGTCATAATCATAAAAATAATTTTCTTTGCCTTAGGATTCCACGTTCAGATTTGCTGAACGAAACCTGGATGCCAGTGACAGCTGAGAATGCAGATTTCCTGCACATGTATGACGAGCTGGATTTCCTCATGGAAGTATTTCCACTTGGTGAGAGGACTGAGCTCTGGAATAATATCTACAACTACCCCTTTACGTCGGATGCCGGTGCCACCTCATACTTATCAAGTTCAGCAGTCATATGTTGTTTTATTTTAGCTTTATTTAATTTATTTTTATAACTGAATAGAGTTTAAGTACCTATAGGTTACATCAAACGACGCTTCTTTTTCTTTGACGAAAGAAATAGGTTTTTTTTTATTCTATTCACACTCTGAACCGCTATCGGGTACCTAGTTTCTCATGACATTTAAATATTCATGTAATTTGCTGCTCAAATTGAGTGCGAAATTAAATATAAATTTAGCACGTCTTGATCTCAAATTTCTTACCAAAGCTGGCGGCGGCAGTATTAATTTCCTATAGGTACGTGCATGAAACGTCCTAGCCTTGCAATTTGCGATCCGGCGGCGTTTTTGACGTTATGCAACATTGACTCCTTCGGCCATGAAATGAGACTGTGAGAAACTGTCCTCAGACATGCTTCAGATCTCATTTTGTTTTTGGGGTTCTATAGTCAGATTATCAAACTAATTAAGTAACAATTAAGTGATATCTACCTTAAGAACCTACAGCTCTAAAAAGCTCAATCTAGAATGCTTCATCATATCAGATGGATGGAACACATCCACTGTCCACGACCATTCCCGCAACCAACAGGTCGTCTGAAATATGTGGCCTCAAATCTAAAAGCTAACAAGATACTTACTTAAATCATCGATATCCTAATAAAATCTATACTAAATATCTAAAAATATACGCGACAAATTGAGAACCTCCTCCTTTTTGTTTTTTCGTCGGTTAAAAATGGATCGTGGTTCGTTAGTCTCGCAAAAACTCGAGAATGGCCAGGCCGATTTAGCTGTTTTTGGTCTTGAAATGTCCGTAGTAGTCCAGGGAAGGTTTAAAAGGTGAGAAAATAAAATGGAAAAATGTAAGGGAAGTTAAAATTGTAAGGCGCGATACGAAGTTTGCCGGGACAGCTAGTATTATACTAAAATACCAATGGCAATGATGTTTATTCCTTGTCTAGTAAAGCATGTTAATAATACCTATCAGAATATTCCTCATTTTTTTGTGGACTAAATAAGTAAAAGGGTCAACCACCCGTGTCTCAAGGGCCTCCAGACCTCGCAGAGTTATTAGTTGCTCACAGGGTGTGACGCTTCATGTGAACCGGGCATGGGAACCTAGCTGTGCCCTGTTTACTTAGGATAGTGGGTGGTCCAGTGGGCTACTAACGGCTTGTTGATATTGTTTAAATTCGCCCCTCTGCTTTTGTTATTTTTGCTCGTCAATAGCGTCATATCTTGAGCTTGAACAGATTATACCATTATCAAACATTGCGCATTGCGCACGCACGTGTTTCATTTAAATGGGTACAGTTTATATACTTAACTCAGTACGATACGAATATTAACTTGTAAGATTATTGTTTTAACGTTGGTTCCGAAACCACGTGTTTTGTTAGCGGGCTTTAAAACAATAATCCAATAAACTTATAATAACCGTACAACGTTGCTAGGCTTTAAGCCCACCCTTTTAACCTAATTTGTGAACTTGGCATTGGCAAAATAGTCCAATTAATTAAAATAATAAAAATTAACTTGTACTATTTTAAATTATAGAAGACTTAAGTTTGTAACTTGTTTTGTAAGTGACCTGCCTACAGTATAACATTAAATATGAAGTTCGGTCACGCAGGAAAAAAAAAATAACGCCTGCAAGTTAACAATTGGTCATTTGTGCGTAAAAGGATTGGTAGATAGATCGTTGGACCCAAAACGAGCGATCCGGTGAACCTAACGATCAAAAACCCCAGATAAAAATAATAAATTCGTTCTGCGGATTTTGTGTTTTGTGATTTAAGTTAGTTAGTCACTGTCCTATGTACTATCTAGCTGGTAAACACACGTTTAGTTTTAACTACGAGTGTTAACTTTTTTTTACTCAACTTTACTCTTCTTAGGAATGAGGATTTGCAGCCTCTTTGTAAATTATTTTGTTCCTGCAGTAATAGTACTGTGTCACTTATACCTGTAATTTTGTTTTACTGTAACATAATAGTATTGTAATCTGCATTTTTAGCTCAAGCGATATTTATTTTTTAAAGTTATAAGTACCTCTAAGTTAAGCCTTTTTGTCACAAAACAACGCACATCGCACCTCACATCCAAAGTACAGATGTGCAAAACAGTTTTTGTACCAGTTTGTTGTATTCAATAATTAGCAATAACCAGTTACAGTAGCCGTAAGTGTTAAAAACTTGCCTAGACTCCCGAGGAAAAAGATCATTATTAATAGGGGCCATCGAGCAAGTAAATATAACATTATTAGACGCATTATTTAGGGTTTATTTGGCACCCGAGCAAAGCCGAATCAAAACAACAGTTTACTGGGAGTTAGAGATAACCTAATTTGTTACCTTGACATTTTGCAAAATACTCAACTGAATTGTTTAATCAAGTCCATTAAATTTCGCTCTATAAATAATGACCAACTTAAGGGCTTACACGGTGCGAAACTAGCGCCACTCATGATAAATAATTAATATCTTCTAAACTATGGCCAAAATCAAAATTAATATGTCTTTGACTCCCTAGATAATCTTGCTTAGAATTTTTAGGCCCTGTTGTGTGTTTCAGGTTCCAAATCTAAGAAAAAAAACCGTTTGTTGCCTAAAATTGCCACTTTAGTTTCGTAAAAGAATATTTTTGAGATCATTATCCTAAAAGCTACACATTAGGGCCTTTAAAAATCTAAGCAAGATTATCTAGGGAGTCAAAGACGCATATTTTTTATTTCGGACATGGTTTACATGATAATAATTATTTATCTAAGTGGCGCTAGTTTCGCACCGTTTCTCACATAACAAAAAGTTATAAAGGCAGATGTTTAGCACACGATGCAACAAAGGTGCAAACTGCAGAATGTCGGATGCATCTGCTTTTTAATGAATTAACATAAATGAGAATTCGCATTCTAACTTAGGTACCTATTTATAGCATAAAGTTTACTTACGACTTTTTGAAATATAGGTAGGTTAAGGTACTTATAAATCGTATTAATTAGCCAAGATTGTAAGATGATCTTAAATCATACAGATATCATCGACGACTTGCGAGGTAAAGAATACTGACGCCCTGCAGTACCGGGCCGAAGAATAGGACAGAGGTATCCCCTGCCTGTCGTAAGAGGCGACTAAGAGGGGACCCCGGGGTCGTTGGGTGCACGAGGCGGGGGCCTCGTGTAGTCATATAACGGCCCCGAGAAGGACGGTGGAACGCGGTGTCCCGATTCCGCCGTCGAGCGTAGAAAGAGCCATCCGTGCTCAGGGGGGACTACCACCACTTGTCCCCCCGTGAAGAGGCTAAACAGCCAATGCTGGAGGGGGTCGCGGAGTTGAACATAACGATCGAAAGATCACCCGTGACCCCTTTGCCAACAGCCGAGATGGACACCGGCGGGGTTTTAGTGGGTGCGAACCCCACATAACCCTGCGACTCCCCCCGGGGTCGCAGGGTACTCGTTAGGAGTTTCTCCGCCTAAAAAAAAAAAAAAAGGTAAAGAATACTGAAGAAATTTGTATTTTTGAACTTATCTCACGCCGAAAAAAAAAAGCATAGTATCGTTCGATCTTGGCCAATTAGGAAGACCTTTAAAATAATTTGTAAACATCATTTAATTCAAATCTAACCGGACCCCATGCCTCTATTCCAAGGACACTTCTCTGTTCAAAGCTTTTGTCATTCAAAGCACGCACTAGCCAGGCCACGGTTGAACTCGGGTCGTTGGTTCAGCTCGGGTGAGCATTGGCAAGTTAAATTTTAACTTTAAATTTAGATTTAAGTAAAGTAATTTTATAGACAACGATAGAGTCGATTATAACGTGGAATTCTTGGAATCCTTTTGGAAAAAGTTTATACTACAAACCACACAAGTATTAAAAAGGAAATTTGATTGTTTGTTTGGTTGAATCGAGAATCGAATAGGCTCCCAAACTAATGAACTGATGTGAAAAAAAAATCAATTTCACCTTTAGAATCACCCTTAATTATTCCTGATGAACATAAGATACTGCATTGCTTATTAAAAATATTATGTTTTAACATTGTAAGGCAATACGAGGTTCGCCATGCAATCTGGTGCTAGTGACTTATAATTTGAGATTGTTTTTGTCTTACAAAACCACAAATCAGCGCGTGGGATTGTGTTGGCGTAGTTTTGATGGCAAAATAGTATGAAATACATCGACTATGAATATCAATGAATATAATTAGGCATAGCAGCCAGTACATCTTTCAGGTCATTGTTAAGTAGGTTCTAAATCTATTCGAGGTAAGGGACGGGACCTTATCTAGTTTTATAAACGGGCCTTATCTAGGTTAATTTTGCAAATTGTAGTCGATCAGTATTTTATAAATAAAACTAGATCGTAGTCCCGGAGAACTTCGTGTCGCGCTTTACAATTTTATATGGAAAATAATATTGTTGTTTTTACCAAACTCCTCTCCATTTTTCAATATGTTCTCACTTTTTTAAACGTTCCCTGGACTACTACGAACATTTCAAAACCAAAATCAGCTAAATCGGCGCGGCCGTTCTCGAGATTTAGTGAGACTAACGATCTACGTTTCTTTTTATATACAGGGTGTTTCTGACAAGGCGGTAATAAATCAAAGGAGAAATTCTGCTCACCATACCTAACAACTTTCCCAAAGCAACATGGCACGTAATCTCAAAACAAAAATCAGCCGTTCCGTACATTGACCCCGTCAGCTGATCGAACCAATGTATGGACCAGCTGTTATTTTTTTTGAGATTTTGACCCATGTTGCTTTGGGAAAGTTGTTAGTTATGGTGAGCAGAATCCCTCCTTTGATTTATTACCGCCTTGTCAGAAACACCCAGTATATTAGAAAGATGGATTCAGTTCACCTTACCTAAAAACTTTTCTAAAGCAACATAGAAATTTTTCATGCATTCGTTCAACATGCTGACAGGAACAGCTGATTCAATCATTTGATATTTCAACCCATGTTGCTTAGGGAAAGGGTTATTTAGTATTTACTCTTATTAGAATACGTGATACTATGTTGCCTGGAAGAAATCGCTTTGAGCGATAAGGCCGCCCATTGCATGCAAATTTAATTTGTTTGTACCCTGAATTTATTAATGTTCTTACTTTTGTATCTTACTTTTTGTATGCAATAAAGTGTTTTTTATCTTATTTTAACCCCACGATAATTAAGTCACGTAATAAAAGTACTAAAATGAACTAAGCATCGAGTCAACGAATGTTTCACGATTCCCAGAAATATCTTATAGCCTTTGAACTTTCCGAGAATATGACAATGCACGTGGTCTTTGATCGCCTTGCATTGTTATTGACAACAAATAATGATTGATAAGGTCATTGATAAGTTTGGTAGCAGGTAAGGACTGGAAGCTTTATATATATTGATGATTTCTTTGACATTAATTAAAACATGAATTATAAATAACTAGTCGACCCGGCGATCTTCGTACCGCCTAAAACTTTTAG
The DNA here is from genome assembly GCA_951802225.1 of Euspilapteryx auroguttella. Lineage (NCBI taxonomy): Eukaryota > Metazoa > Arthropoda > Insecta > Lepidoptera > Gracillariidae > Euspilapteryx > Euspilapteryx auroguttella. The sequence goes on along the minus strand of OX637660.1, from coordinate 2,243,839 downwards.
TACTTTGTGCATGTATTACACTTATAAACCTCCCTCTAGAATCACTCTGTCAATTAAAAAAACTGCATCAAAATCTGATGCATAGTTTTAAAGATTTAAGCATAAGTACTTAACCTGCATAGAGGCAGACGCGGGAAGCGACTTTATTTTATACTAGGTTAGGTAGGTGTATGTATTGATTATTTAAGTTGAAGTTACTAAATGTTTTACCTACGACAATAAATTGGGACTAATATTAGGGTAGATATTTCGGAGTACAACACAGTCATCACTTTAAATGTAAATCGCTAGAAATCTAATCAGGAGTAAAGCCCCAGACAATACAAATCTCTGACTCAAGTACCCACATCGTCCACTTAAGACGCTATATGAGTTTTGAAGGTTTTTTAAATCAAGTAATTCTCTTAATTTAAAGATCGTAAAGATCTGGAATTTCAATGTAACCTTTTTGAGGATATAACAAAGTTTTTTATAATTGAGAAACACTAGTGGAATCAAAAAACCTCGATACATTATTTCGTCAAAGATAACCTTTCCAAAAAACGGGAATAGCTAGTTCTTCGAAATGACTTACTAATTTTTGTTTAAACTACCTAGGAATAATGATAATAAAAAAAAATAAATTCTGGTAATACAGATTTGATTTAAAAATAATAATTAAAAAGATATTCAATATTTACTACTTTTTCCAATAAAATGTAGTAACCGATGTGGGCGACTGACATAATGACTGTCCCTTGCCCTCAGTATGCTATATCAAAGAGATAGACTCTGTTCATTCGCTCGTTCCATTTATTTGTCGTATATCGTCTTAACAAAAGTTTGTTGTAGCAGCAGTCCACAGCAAATGTTCCCAGACTCATGCAATTTTTCAATCAGCAGTTTCGATTCGGCTCCAAATTGCCGTTACGTGCTTTCCTGCAATTAGGGTACTTTCGTAAATGCTAGTAGGCTCTATAGCTAGGCTAGACTCCGCTAGACTTGCGTTCTAGACTCGTCTAGGAAATAGACTGGCTTATTGGACAATGACCATGGCATGCTTCTTGCTGTGAGCTTGTGAGTCACAGATAAAAGGCTTACTTACTTATTGTTATTAACCGACTTCAAAAAAGGAGGTTATCAGTTTGACCTGTATACGTATGTATGTTTTTCCGCGACTATCTCTTGATGCGGTTTTCAGATTTAAGTATTTGTTACATTCAGGAGAAGGTTTTAGTAGGTACCTATTTTAACCGACTTCGAAAAAAAAAAGAAAGGGCTCAGTTGATGTATTTATTGTCAGTTTACTGAAGGCGGGTTCCTTTTTTGTAAAAAAAAGAAATTATTTTAATCATTAAATGTTTGACGACGACCTAGGTGTAATTTAACATGTGGATTGTTGTGGTCAACTTCATTGTTTGTTTGTTAATTGGTTATAATTTTAGATAAAGACATTGAGCTACATTATCTAAAAAGTCTTCTATAGTATTGTCTTTGGGCGGCATCACAGGGGCAAATACTTAACATTAACATAACACGTGTGGATGGCCGACCTTATATCGAAAAACTATTTCTTATCTCTATCACTCGATACTGGCAATAAAAATGGTCAGTGGGTGGTCAATGGTCTAAAGAATACAATTTAATAAATATACCTAGATAATATACGTATCAAAGCTCATGATAACTTTTTAGGAATAACATGTTACTAAACATGAAAGGTAAAAGATACCCCATACGATACACGTCAATCAATCTACAGTACCGAAAATATTCTACGTCCATGAACTTAGCTATAATTAAAACAAAAAATTAGACCATTAACTCACCATTAGTCAAGAATCTGTGTCTATCGTTCACCATTTCCTTTGTCAATTTCGGGCATTCCCTCTCAAGCACAGCACACAATTCACTCAACTTAACACCACTCTGCTTACCCACAATTTCAACAAAATAACCGCACTTGTCTTCATTGGAGGATGAGCTAATTATTTCGTGGTCATTGAGGCTTAGTAAGCCCTTCTTTACTAAAGAATCTAAAACGTTTGTGTCCGTAAGTTCGCGGAGTAAAATGAGTTTGTGGCGGAGGAGACCGGCACACACCTCCCCGGCGGTGGCCATTGCTCGACTAACAATAACAAAGCCGAGGGGTGAGGAATGTGACGAGGGGAGGGTACACCAAGAACACGAGAACGACGAGACCATTCAACAGATGCTAGCTTTGAGATTGAGGAGGCGCAAGTGGAGAGGAGCTTTTAGAATAGGTACTATACTAAAACAGTTATCATGAATGAACAAAAAATGATCACATAATATTCAGATCATAGGACCTATTACGGCCACATTTGCAATATTGCTTTTCGTCCACTTTGCGTTTTTGCAATATTGCAAAAGCGGCCGTAATAGGGCCTCAGAAAACTATTGAGAACCCCATAAGATAGCTGAAAATCTTAATAATAAACTTTAATCTAACAGAGAGCTATTCAAGAAATATAGGTACTTAATTATTACCCGAACAAGATGTCATCAGATTTTATGTTGTTCTTCTCCAATCTAAACCCAAGAAAACAAATTACTCACACATCACACAGCAAAGAGGCGTCTCTGTGGCGTCTCCTCTAAGGCAATTTGGCCCCAAAAGGCCCGCTGTCCCGCTGCCGGCTGCTTGGCTGTTTTCTACTCTACAACTATACATCAGGTTGGTCATAGATCTCAAAAAACTGAAGCCCCCCTGCCATGGGATACAAGCCCTTATTATTTGGGCTTTGACTCAAAAGGTAGGAAGTCAACCTAAATATCTCAAGTTCAAATGAATTATATCATGGTCATGGCATAAAGGAAATAACGGAGATAAAAAACTGATAGCGTAGATAAAGTTAGTAAGTTTATAAATATTGTAGGAATTGAAGAATATGTCGATTTTAAGATATTACAGCGATCAAAGCATGTTCTCAAGAGAAAAGATTACTCACTTAACACTATCTTTTATAACTATAGTATTTTTGCGGAACCATGCTACTTTGGCGTATGCCTGCTTTAGAGGGGTAACGAGTATGATAAAACCGTCACACAAATCTACGTAACTTAACAAAACAAATAGTACAGTAGCCGTCTAGGTCGCCGTAACACTTCCGGTTTTTCTGTATTGCAAAATAGCTCTTGTCCTTTGGCAATACAGTCTAGGGCTGACGAAACCATAGACAAATCTGTTACGGCCTCCTAGACCGCCACTGTACACGATAATGTGCCTTCGAAACTAATCTTGGCAAATATGTGCATCATATTTTTTTATTATAACATTCAAATACTATCTAAATATCAAGGACTGAACTATTATTTAATTAAAAAAGCTCAGAACATATTTATATAAGTACTTAAGTACTTACCAATGTTAAAAAAACATTTTATAAAAAACTAGAGGCTGCCCAGCGGTTTTTCCCGCACATTTTTCTCACTAACACAAAAATCCTGTTTTTTTCCCGTTCCCGTGGGAATTTCGGGAAATCCCTTCTTAGTGCTCACCTACACTTCCCAAGGAACCCACGTGCAAAATTTCAGCCCGCTACGCCCAGTAGTTTTGGCTCTGCGTTGTCTGTCAGGCAGTCAGTCAGTAACGGAAGAGTTTTATATATATTGATTGATTAAACGAAAAAAGTAGAAATAGGGAAACATTGTTTTTATGACTATACTAAGTAATTAATTTAAATTGCCGCCGCACAACACAAAGAAATTCACTAATTATCTACGTAATGCGTTATGCGCGGTTGTGGTGGCGCAGGCGCGCGTTTATCTGTTATTTCTTGAAATTTCAGTTTTGTTGGGGCATTTTTTCCCCATTAAGGTGATCACCCTCCAAAAGTTGGTCACACCCCTTAAGGTGGTCAAATAACCTTGTGATGTTGCGGGAGTAAACGGTATGAGGGTCGCTCAAGACCGGTCGGTATTGCGATTTTTGGGGGAGGCATGTGGAATGTAGAAGGAAGCCTGAGATGATGATTATTTACATTTTAAAACTATGCGAAGGATTTTTATGCAGTGTTTTTTAATAAATTGAAGATGAAGGTTTTTATGCATGTATGTATGATGAAAGCACAACATAGTAGGTAATATCACAGAATTTATTTAACACTGTGGTAATAAATTAGTTAGGCGGAACCAAGTTCGCCGGATAAAGTAGTAGAATCTAAACTAAAAAAGTATACCAACTTGTAGAACTATTGCGACTCTAACCCATAGAAAATTAAATTTATTTCATTATCAAAACCGACGTAAGATCAATCACTCTAGGATTATATTAGGTATTAAATTACAAACTATTGATAAAATGTTAATGTTTAAGATATAGTTTATTGACGTTCAACGTTATCGAAACTTTACTATTTTTTTTTTATTTAAACTGAAATTAAGTATCCTGTTTTTCAATTATCATTAATTAGGTACCTTCCTTCACCTAATCTAAGTAAACGTTTACAATTCTTTATACTGCGTGTATAAAAGCATTTTTATACAGTAAACTAGAGGCTCCCCGCGGTTTCACTCGCGCAGATTTCTCATAAACACAAAAAATCCATTTTATTCCCGTTCCCATGGGAATTTCGGGAAATCCCTTCTTAGTGCTCACCTACACTCCCTAAGGAAGCTACATGCAAAATTTCAACCCGCTACGCCCAGTAGTTTCGGCTCTGCGTTGTCTGTCAGTCAGTCAGTCAGTCAGTCGGTCAGTCAGTCAGTAACGGAAGAGTTTTATATATATAGATACCGCAGTAACGTAGTAGGTATTCTGGTTTTTTTAAATTGCAAAATAGCTCTTGTTATTTGGTATTACAGTCTAGTGCACATAAGACCATACACAAATCTTTAACGCTTTCCTAGACCGCCGCTGTACAGTGGCGGACACGATCGGCGTAACACTTCCGGTTTTTCTGAATTGCAAAATAGCTCTCGTTCTTTGGTAATACAGTCTAGGGCTGACGGAACCATAGACAAATCTGTTACGGCCTCCTAGTCCGTGACTGTACCTATGCTCTTTACTGTATCTGTGTCAAAAGACAGTAATATTAAACAAGCCTATTGCAAACTTATTATAGTGTACAGCTGACCTAAACATTTACTAGCTGTCAACCACACATGCGAAAATAGCTCAGTAACTCCTAATCTAATGAATTTAGATGAAAATTGGTTCATCTATACCAATATTATAAAGAGGAAAGATTTGTTTGTTTGTTACGAATAGGCTCCGGAAATACTGAACCGATTTGAAAAATTCTTTCACTGGTAGGAAGCTACACTTACCCCGAGTGTCATAGGCTATATTAGATTTTCAAAAAAAATAGGGATCCTTACCTAAACTCAAATAATGTAACCCAAGGTGAAATATTTTTTTCCGTTGTTTACATATTTTGACAGGTGGTTTGTTGTTGTTGTTTGTTTTTTTATTCGGCCATTCTGGGCAGTCAAAAGAACATAGTATATAGAGCCAAGTCTTTTGTAGTATGTTATATTCTATGGCGTAACGAAGTAAGCCGGGACCGCTCGTAGTAAATAAGTAGAACTACGAATCCCGAATCTCTAACAGAACCAAAAAATTGGCTTTTGCAGTTTGTAGAGTTATTGCACTGATAAAGCCAGGGCGGGCACACTAGTGATAAAATACGATGACGAAAGTGATGCACCTAATTTAATAAAATTCTCAGCGTAGCGAACCTTTTCTCCCAAAGTGTTGAACACCCTTGACCACTTTCTGTCAAAACTAAAAGAGATTTAATTTAACTACCTATCTTATCAAATAAACGATTATAATAATCTCAAGTTAATTAATAAATACCGATGGTAAACCTAGAGCTATCTTAGTAGTGGTTGTAAGAACAACCACTTACATTACTATTTTTTTCTAAATTAATACATTATGAAGTGTGTTGTGGCAGTTTTGGCCCTGGCTGCTTTTGCGGCTGGTAAGTTCTTTTATCATTTAAAAAATAGTTTAAGTTTTAAACCCAAATTCACATCTGGAGAGACGCAGCGAATATACTAAACCTGTTATTCATAAAAAGTTAAAGAGCATTTTAAAAAGCTACTTAAAACCTACTGTATCTTTATTAATAACGAGCTATCCCGGCTTACTTCATTACGCCATAGAATATAAATACTTCTAAAGACTTCGGGGGTATGTGGGGCTCGAACCTACTAAAACCCCTCGGTGGCTGTCTGGGCGCTTTTGGGAAGGACCCCGGGAACCATATATTATTGGCGTGCGAAATTGTCTCTTTCCCTCAGTATGCTTTAAGCTATATTGAATCTCTATCTCTGTTCAATTCATTTTTCTGCATTTAGCGGCCGTAACACCAAAGATAGCTGAGGAGAACTACGCTCAAAGGATCGTAGGAGGTGAACCTACGACCATCGAGAGCTACCCCTACGCCGTCTCCATGCTGCACAACTCACGCGGAACCACATGGGTCTACACCCAGTGGTGTGGCGCTACCATCATCACTTCAAGATATGTCCTGTCTGCTGCACATTGCTACCAAACTAATCTTTCGTAAGTTTTGTGATTTATAAACTAGTCGACCAGGCGAACTTCGCACCGCCTAATCTATTAGTATATTTTGCATGTATTATACTTATAAACCTTCCAATTGAATCACCCTATCTATAAAAAAAAACCTCATTAAAATCCGTTGCATAGTTTTAAAGATCTAAGCATACATAGGGACAGACGCGGGAAGCGACTTTATTTTATACTATGTATTGATATTGATATTGATGATGACTAGCAGCTGTGCCCTAAAGTGTCACCCGCCTTTTATTAGGAAAAATAAATAGCCTATTGTGTTAAGGCTTGGTGCTTCAAAAATTTGTGTTTTTGAGATTTTTTTAAACAATCTGAGAGAGAGTAGCTAACTCGGTACCAAATTTTATTAAAATCAAAGTTACAAACATACACACTCACAAACTTTCGCATTTATATTATTAGGTATGATTCAAGTAGATTCAATAGTAGGCAAGGAGTACTTGGATATTAGATTGTTTTTTTTCTTAGAAACTTACAATCATTTTCGACGATGACTTAAAATAAATTTAAAAAAAAGTTAGGAAACGCGCCGGTACTATGTGGAGCTTGTATGTACCTACTAAAACTCCTTCTGTTTTAGTATGATTTTTCTATTCTAATTGGTACCTATATTCAGTAAGTTGTAATTACTACGTAATAATAGTTCAATGCCTATATTTGGATTTTATTTTGCCCTACACCAGCTACCACCTGGCCTCGTGGTGGCGCATCCGCGTGGGTTCCACCTACCCCAACAGCGGCGGCGTGGTCTACGCTCTCAGATTCTTCACAGCTCATCGAGGCTTCGCTCCTTGGCATTCGCAGAATGATATCGCCATTCTTCAGACTGACGCGGTAAGTTATATTAATTTGCAGAAGGTCAATTTACTTTATTTAATGGACATGACTACACTTTAAGCACACCTCGGGACCCTTCATAGAAAAAAGCGCGGACAGCCGAAACTTGTCTACGTAGCTTGTGTGAGAGAGATAAGACGAGCGACGCTGCTTTATCTTGTACTGAGGCGGTAACTGATAGGTAACCTAGAGCGGGGAAGCCGCACTTGCTGACGGAGACAAGGAGTGACGATACTGTATGTAGTACTATTATACTGTGCTTTTAGTGCAGTATTTTATCCAATCCATTCAATATACAGTTCGCAAATAAGGGCGAACTTCCTACTGCCTTGCACTGCACTATTCTATAGACTATGTCACCTTTTGATAGTGTAGCTTCCTAACAATTTTACTAATCGGTTCAGTAGGTGGATTTGCAGCGTATTCAATGCAAACAAACACACAAGTAGGTATAGGTACCTACCGTAAACTGCTGCAACTTTGCACGAAATTTAAGCTTTTTTTTAAATATCTTTTAAAGTATTTGTTATCTGTGCTTTTGTAAACAATAGCAAGCGAATTATAGATTAATGCCATACGAATAAAGGTTCATTTTGCCGAAACTGTTGATAAATAGATTTCCAGAGACTGTCAAAGTTGTAGGCAAAGTTGTGATGAAATAACTCAACTTTGCCTAGTAGATTATTATCAAAAATATGGGTCGCATTTAAAAACCGATTTTAATTACAGATCGGTAACAATTGAGTTACCATCGAGATGTGCATGGGTTAGCACATATACTCATATTTATTTTTATCTGGGTAGCAGGCAATGTTGGGCACACTTTGAGCTTCATCTTTAAATATTTTCATAGTAACTTTTAAGCAGAGTTAGGGTTGTCACAAATTGAAAAACATACAATTTAAAAACACACTATTTATTAAAAAAATCTTTATATAAGTAATCTAATGGCATCATCATTTTAATCAGGCTTGTAATTCGATAGTGCTTTGCTGCGTACTCTACAGAAACGTATAATGTTTTCTTGCGAATAATCAGCGTATAGCCGAGCTCCAAGTTTTTGTCTTCTTCTCTTTTCAATATTTATCTTTATTCGCGTACCTGTACCTACTCAATATCTTAGACATTTAGACACAACATTATTATAAAAAATATATATTTTTTTATATTATGTTGTTTGCCCATTTTGATAAGTATAAGTTAGTTATGTTTTATAACTAATAATAATGTTCTTGGCAAAAGCGCACATAAAGAATAAAAGAAGGTCATAATTGATGATAAAAAAAACTTTAAAATGTTATTTGTTAATAGCCCCTTTGGGTATTGTATTTTTATGAAATTCTTAAAAAACGTTTTTGTCTATTATTTACATACAGTCACATTCACACTGTTTAATAATAAGTAATAACTTACTTAAAAATACTTATACTGGTAAAATCACAACTCAACCCTCAGAATGCTTCACTGTAGTTGAGACACTAGTGACAACCCTAGGCCTAGGCAAACTTGAACCACTACCGCCTAAAAATCCCTTTGCAACATTGCCTAGCATCGTTAGAGTCGTAAGTGATCATTTTAACAAGAAACATCATTATAAATAGGAGAAAGGGCTCATTGACTTACCCCGTAATTCATAAGAAAGTTGAAATTCTCGTTTTTTTCAAGTAAAAACAAAAAGTTTGCACAACCCTAAATATCCATGCGCTCCGCTAGTGACTGTTGATATTTCATATAAAAAAAAGAGACAGAAAGAGCCATTTCTAATAATAAGAAATGGGTTGCCAATAAAACGGTGCTATTTTTACTATTATTGAAAGTAAAAAATAGTGAGCACTTGTCTAGTAATTTCAGTTTTAATAAATTAGGCAAACTTGAAGCGTATTGGCAAAGTTGCAGCAGTTTACGGTACCTAATCTAATCTTTACTCTTTATATTATTGGTAGAGATTTTCACAAAATATAATCACTTATACCCTTCCTTAATTCCCCTTTATGCGGTTTCGATTATACTTATACATACATCGAGTATACTTGAGACTTATTCGAGGTATGTATAAATATACTCGAGGTTTAATTTTTGGTTCGGGGTGTATTTTCTGTAAAACGATAAGTAGGTATTATACTTTTGTGCAACGTATACACTACCTACTTTAAATTGAACTTTTTGCTGACAGGCCATGGTTTGGGGCCCGACTATCCAACCTGCAGACATCGCTGGACCCTCGTACATCCTGCCCGACTGGGCTCCAGTCACTGCCATCGGCTATGGAGTCATCAATGTAAGTTTTGTTTTATTTTCTCCGATATTATTTTTAACTAGCTGTGCCCAGCAGTGTTACCAGCAGTAAAAAGTAACCATGTGTTAATCTAGGGTGTCAGCTAACTACATACCAAATTCCATTGAAATCGCTCCAACCGTTTAGACGTGAAGAAGTAACAAACTTATTGATAAAGAAAGTACCATACCTACCTAACCTAACTGAGTAGTTAGGTAGGTATAGTGAGCTAAGTCGTGACTGAGACATTCCTTTCATTTGACTGCTCAGTAGCTCAGTTGGCAGTGATGTGACTGAGAAGCATGTGCACCTGGGTTCGATCCCCGGCGGGGCGAACATTGTTATGATGAATATCGATGTTTGTTTCCGGTCTGGGTGTAATGTACTGTACATGTCATTACACCCAGACCGGAAACAAACATCGTCGTCTCTGTATAGTGTTTCGCGAGCATCCTAGATACGGGTTCCTCCTAGTTAGGGACTTGAGTGTGATGCGTTATTATTATTATTATTTATTAATGCCATGTCAGAAACACCCTGAAACATGAAAAATATTTAAATTACCTAATTACTTACATTACAAATACTCTCTATCCTCAGAACCAAAACACCAGAACCGAGGTCCTTCGTCACGTCGAAGTGAACGCTGTCAGCAACGAAGTCTGCACAGCCATTTACCCATACTCGATAACAGAGAACATGCTCTGCACTGGGGTACTTTTAGTTGGAGGCAAAGACCAGTGTGCTGGAGACAGCGGGAGCCCCGTTCTTCACAATAACGTTGTGGTGGGAATCTGCTCGTGGGGACCTTCGACTTGTGGCGACCCTATGCGCCCTGGTGTTAACACCAAGGTCAGCTCCTATATTGACTGGATACAGGATACTATTACCGCAATGAATCTTCTTACGCCTTGATTTTGGAATGTTGTTTTTTTGGAAATAAAGACTGGCTTGTACGTTTTCGTTTTTTTATTTTCATAAAGTTGTAAGTACTTTGGAGGTCCGTCAGGTCAGACTTACAAAATGTCTTGTTTAATTTAATTACGTATAGAGTAGACCTTTTCTAAAACCGTCGATACTGCGACAGCGACAATTAACTACGACAAACATTATATCTAGGAGACTGGATAATCTTGATTAAGTAGGGTAAAACGTCCTATTACCGCGGTAGTCAAAATCACGTCCTATTACGGCTCTATTTTATCTTTTGCAATTTATGATTCGATGTGACTGTATATGGTAAAGGTGACTACATAGTGTCCAAGGGAAACTAACACGTAACTTATTACCCAGCACTCGTGCATTTAATATTGTTTAAAATTACTTAAATTAATTATTTTGTGTAACGTCACCGAAGCGAGAAGCTGTTTCATACAAACGCAGACTGACTCGCGGTAGAACATTGAATTTTCAGACTTAGTTTTTAGTTCAAACAAACACTTTAAGATTATGTTACTATATTCGAATACTTTTTACATTCACGCAGTCTTAGTTAATCAAGTTGATTTCTGTTTAAAATCAAATAAAACAAGTAAATATGAGTAAACAAAAGTCCGCCGTGTTAGGAAGGCTATTTGAGGGTACCGCCTATTACGGAGGGTACCATCGGTAATAGGAAAAACGCAGTGTCGGTAATTTATAAATTTAGTGGTATAATAAATATAATTTATGAACATTTCGTTATTTAAGTGTAATTTTCATTAGTTCTCAAGTATAAAACCAATTTTGGAGGTACATGTTTTTTAACTACAATCCTTGTTTTTGACGATTAAAGTTGACAGTAAAATTTAAGTTTGTTAGAATACTGTGAAACCTAACGTATGAGTTTTAATGAAGAAAAATAGTCTAAAACAACGATTACTAACGATTTGAGAGTTTTATAGTAAAGTCAGAGTGCTCTTATTTGTAAGTAATAACTTACATTACCGAAATATCTATATATTATATTTCAGAATTAGGATATAAAAACTCATTAGATATTTTAGTACCTACCGTATTAGGCTGTAAGGAATCCTAACACGGTGTATGGAAATTACAGAGCTAATAATTTAACCGTATTATTCATAAAGATACCGTACATTTTATGCAACTTTGACACACCATACAAAACTGATTATGATTCGTTAGTTGTTTTATTTATTATTGTATTTTGGTTTACTGTTTTGTTGTTGTTTTTTTTGTGTTCCATTTTATTGCATGTTTGTGTCAACGTTGTTGTAAAAATGTTTCTTTACGTTTTTTTAACTTTCTCCGCTTGGGTAGAAATTTTCCATTTTTTTTTTACGTTTAACTAAACCTTCACTGACTGCACCCCGCTGCTTCGCCAGTTAAATTTTCCTTCAATTATGTTTTATTTGTAAGGTTTCATTAAAATCTATTTCGTAGTTTTTACGTGAAAGAGTTACAGACATCTTTATTACAAACTTTGTCGTTTATAATATGGGTATTTCTCACAAAAAATATTCTTCATCTAAGATCGCTGTCCATGATTTTTTTTTAGAATTTGATTATTTTAATAAGTTTATCGTATACAAGAACAAAAAGTTATAGTTTTCATGATGGAGGGACTCTTTTTTACCTAATAGTTTCGCTGCAAATCGCTTTTGAAAAAATTAGGACAGCGATCTTATATTCACTGCCAGCGATCTTAGAACACCTCATATAACTGAAATAAAAACATGTTGAACACAATATTTTAATTTAAAAAGTTATTATTTTATTTCAAGAAATAATAATAGAATTCTTGGCACAGTTTTAACAAGCTTGCATCTATAGATTAAGATTAAAGAAACATAAAAAAAACTCCATCGCTTCTTATTTAGATTTTATTTTGTAATATTATATGTTAAAGTAACTTATCCTTGGTTCTTTGGATGAACCTACTATTTCTGTGGAATATTCAAACATCTAATCAACATGCCGTAAAGCATGTATCTGGTCTATGGTCCTGAAGCTTTTACGGAAACCGGCTTGTTTGGGTGGCTGAAAGTCATCAATCTTGCGCACAATACGATTCCAAATGACTCTCAAGAACAGTTTGTAAACATGGCTAAAAAGTTAGATCGGCCTGTAATTCTTCAGCAAGGTTTTATCATCCTTTTGGAAGAACAATACTACTACTCTTCTTTCCCGTGCTTCTGGAGTTTTCAAATCTCTGATACTTAAGAGGCATAACACAGCTAAAGTAGCAAGCGAAAAGAGTAAATTTATCTTCTAAACTGAGGAAAGTATCAAAAAAGTGAAACAGTATTCCCCTTGATAATTTATCCTAGCATTTTTAGAGCAATGGTGGTTAAAAACCATAGAAAGCTACAAAGTGTTGCTAAAAATGGCCACTTTTGGCAACAATCTGTAGATTTCCTTGGTATTAAACCTAAAAGCTATACAACAGTGCCTTTAAAATACTAGGCTACATTATCTGGGTTTCTGGCCAGATAAACCTCCACGTGGTGCACCCTGGGCAACACTAATCGATGACACTTTTCGTTTACCGTTTGGTGTGATCGCTCGGTGGCTAATAATATGGCGAGAGTGGCGCTCCACATGCTCTCTGCTTTATCAGAGAGAATAGTGTGAGTCGATAATGAGAGCGGGGCTTGGTACCCCCACCACGGCGTACTCCTCGGCTCCGTGGGGTGGTTAAAAAGCCCTGCTAAACGAGGAGAAAGAAGAAGGGAGTAATTGAAGAGGAAGAGGGAAAGATGGCGAAGAGGTGGATTACGGGACTTAGGGGCTCCCCCAATGGCACGTCCATGTGGAGATTTATGGCTCGGCTGATTAGAAACCCTGCGTTATTAGATGCTGGGAATAATAGTCCTGCTCACGGTTGGCTTGATTACTAATTCGCCGACCGTTGGGATCACAGGTCTATCCGGCTGATTCGAACGCGCAGGGGAGTAGATTCCGGGCTGTCATTCTTCCCCGCTTTGCGGTCGGCTTGATGTCGTCATCGCTGACAGCAATGGGCGTACCAATGAGGCGCTTACAAGCCCCATAGGAGAGGGTGTCAGTGTTAGGACAGTGCCACGCGCGATCGCTGTGTGCTGTGGCCAAGGTGGAATAGCTGTAGCACCTGGCGGTCGAGGAGGAAGTAGCAGGGTCTTTCAACTGCCACCATGGTGTCAACACTCCGCCGTGGCCCCCCAGTAACAAGCTCTGCTCATATAACAAACCTGGGAAGGATGACGGAACGCAGTGTCCAGTTCCGTCGTTCAGCGTTGGGAGAGCCATCCACGCTCTGGGGGGACTACCATCTTGGCCCCCCGTGAAGAGGCTTACTAGCCGATGCTGAAGGAGGTAGCAGAGTTACACATAAAGATCAAAGATCTGCCGTGACCCCCTTACCAACAGCCGAGGAGGACACCGGCTGTGTTTTAGTGGATGCGAACCCCACATTATCCTGCGTCTCTCGGGGCTGCAGGGTACTCGTCAGGAGTTTCCCCGCCTACAAAGGCTTCATCATCTAGTGGAATATTCGATATTTGCCTTTGTTTTGAAGATATTAAATATTTTCGCGGGTGGCGGTACTTTACCTGTGCTATGCCTCTAAACGGAATAATACAATTACCTACTGTAGCTGTTGGCCCTAAGGATCGGTTTTCTTCCCGCCTTCAGAAGTTCACCTGTGGTTGAACTGATAATACCCTTTATCAGAAACATTATACCTACACTACATAGTAAAGAAGAATTCTAGAAAAAAATAGTAACAGTGAAATTGAAAAGTAAATTACAAGATCGCTGTCATTGACTCTAAGATCGCTGTCCTTAGGACACGACGCTCGTATAAGTTGAATAATATCTTTAACAGATTATTAAATTAAGTTATCATATTTTTTTAAATGTTAAACAACGTATTAACCATCGATTAAAATAAAGTTTTTAGTTCAGTCTCCTATAGTTAAAAAGTTATAACGTCATTTTGAGCGCTGGTCGGAGTCCGGACGCACCGTTGACGGCCGATTTTAGGTGAAAACATTTTTTTTTCCACGTTTCCTAAATCCAATTTATTACTAACTGTTTAGGTCTAGGTCCTTTTTTGGATCTATAATAACATATTAAAAACTCAGGCTCATAGATTCTTCAATCTCGCAGTTTCACGTCCGGACGCATGTTTTTGAAGGTCTAAATATTCACCCATATTAGTAGGCCGCCTCCGTAGCTCAGTGGCGTAGCGCGTCGCGCCTTTGATTAGGGCACGGCAGGTTGTGGGTTCGATCCCCGCAGAAAACACCACATATTGATTTCTCACAAAAATCACGTTGTGGTTGTTTTCGGTTGGATAGGACAATGCAGGCTTGAATCACCTGATTGTCCGAAAAAGTAAGATGATTCCGTGCTTCGGAAGGCACGTTAAGCCGTTGGTCCCGGCCGCAGTAGTGGTCGTTATAACCGCGGCGACAAGCTGGCCCCTTGTCACGTTGGTAATAAAGCATAAACTCGGCTAAACGTGGGTCTGGCTCTTGAGCCAGTACCTCTGCCTAACCCTTCGGGGAATAAAAGGCGTGAGATTATGTATGTATGTTATGTATGTATTAGTAGAATTATTAAAACCCTCGTCCGGGCCTTTTTCAAATTAAAGTTAGAGAAAAACGAACAGCAATTGTTTTATAACGAGGTTAAGGTTATCAATGGGACATGTATGTATGTTTGTATGCATGTTTGTCCGCGATTATTTCCATTTTGTCAAAACCGATTTTCACAAAAGTAATTTTTTAAATTCAGAAGAAGGGTTTTAGTACCTATTTTAACCGATTTTAGAAAAGAGGAAGTTCTCAGTTTAGATTTGTATCAGTTTATTGATTAAGGTTTCGGGTACACGTCCCGGGACCTTATTAATATGTCTTTTCCATCCGTCTGTCTGTCTGTCTGCCTAAGGCACTAATTTCCGAAACGGCTCGATTAATTTCAATGAAAAAAAATTCACGATATTTTATTTGTCTTCCAAAGAATACTAACATATATTAAAAACTTCAAAAAATCATGGAAATTCAGAGAAAAATGCAAAAATTGTGCCAAAATCTTCCTTTTTTGAACAAACTTTTGTCGAGCCTCTACTGAGATATTGACCTGGTCAAAAGACATTAAATAATGATCATTTGTAACTTTACTTAATGTAGATTAACAACAAATATTAAAAATTATGTTAATAAGCTATCTAAATTCGCACAAATTACGCTTTTATGGGTATAACCTGCGCACATAAAGAAACGATTTGAAAATAGCGGCCGTTGTATGGGCTGTATCTCTTCTCAACTCTTCCCTCATACTAATATACGCGAGTTGGCATTCGTTCGGCCGCCATTTTCAAATCGTTTCTTTATCAGCGCGGCTTATAAAAAAAAATCGTCCCTATATTTAATTCATTCCGATCCGTTGTGCAGAGAGATGGGAGAACGTTACGATGCCGTAGATTGATTGATTGATTTTTGTTTTGTTATTCGCCCGTTCAGGTCAGGCAAAAGAACATAGTAGCCCATACAGCCAAATATTCATTATTCGTGTTTCCTTAACTAATTATTTTACTTAAAACTTCTTAGCGTGAGGCCGTTTATTAAATAGTTGATACACAAAATATTATCAAAATAACTTCCTACTAGGAAGAACCTGTATTTATGTACAGTGCCAGTAAAAATTACAGCCATTGCATACCATTTTCTGATTGCACGGAACCATGAGCTGAGATGAAAATGTTTCATCGTGCGTGTGTTGTCATCCCATACTCCGTAATAGGCTGTGCTTACCGCCGTAATGGGCTTCAAACTTTTTTTTTGCCGCCGTAAAAGGAATTCCGAATTGTCCGAAAAAATATTTATTTAAAATTAATTATTACTCTAAAATAAATAAAACGACAACTGAAATAGAAAATACAATTATCATGAGTGTCAAAAAAAATTTCAAATATCGGCTAAAATATTTAGAAATGCTTAATTTCTTACCCTACTGTAAAATGTCGTCAAAACGCGCCGTAATAGGGCATGTTACCCTAGTAGGTATATCTAAAAGGATCTCTTACATGGTCCTTTAGTTTTAAGATCTAAATAATTAACCGTATGATTCATAAAGATACAAAAGGTTTGAAGTAGCTTTACTGGGGGCTGGGGGTCTACTTGTCTGTTTTGTTGTATGGTAAATGTAAATAGGTACCTACGTACGTGACATCCAGTCTAAAGTCATACGTCAAATAACTAAAATGCTCTTTTACTTTGAATAACAGGGTAGTATACTACAAAACAATAAAACAAATACTTATAATCTCACGCCTTTGATTCCCCAAAGGGTTAAATAAATAAATAAAATAAATAAAATAATTTATTGAAAGCCAAATAGACTAAACTAACATGCCTTAATCTAATACAAAAGTAAGGATTGTTAAAAGGCTTTAAAAGAAAATGCTACAGTGGTAGTTATCCTATCCTTTAAACTAGGTAAACCTGTATCTTAAAGGATAGGGGTCCGGTGTGGTCAGAAAGCTATAACAGTGCAATAAAATAAAATAATTTTTATTCCAGTTCACTTACGAACTAAGGAAATGAATAAATCAATAATTTTAATAATTTAGAAAATACAAGAAAAAAAAAAAAAAAAAAAAAATATATATATTATCGTCTAAAATCTTTTCTACTTAACAATTTTTCGGTTTTATTATAATTTAGTGTTTTTAAAAATTCAGTAACATTTCGCTTGCATTCATTTAAGTTTGAATTATATATATCAATATATTTATTTAATCTATTATAGAGGAACCCACTCATGACATAAAAAGATGTATTGGCTAGATGTGTTCGACAACTAACGTGAAAGTCGTTGGGGAGCTTAACCCTTCTGGCATCCTGAGTTAATTGAATCCTAGGCGACAGCTTATGCTTTCTCAGAATAGACCTCAATATAAACAATTGCCTAACCGTTAGGAAACCACAATCAGCGTAGAGCTGTTCAGTGGGACTTCGAAAAGACCTAGAGAGCATAACTTTAAGGGCAGCTCTTTGGGCTATTTCAGCTCTTATAATTATTGTCTTCCCTGCACCTCCCCAGACCGGAATACAATAGGATATCACAGGTTGTACTAGAGAAAGATAAACCATTTTTAGTGTTGCACAATCAAGAACGCGTCTCAAATTCTTAATTATGGGGAAAAGTTTTCGAACCCTACCTGAAACCATTTCAATGTGCATGCGCCAGTTAAGGCATTGATCGATAATGACACCTAAGTATTTTATAGAAGTTGTTCTTTCTACAGCCATGCAAGGGCAGTCTGTATTTGATGAACAGCTCTTTGTATGAGCGAATAATTTAAATTGTGGAGAAGGGCCAAATGATTTTTTAAAAGAAAAAGGCACATATTGAGTTTTTGCTAAGTTAAGGGAGAGAATATTCATGGAAAGCCAATTTGAGACTGAGCGAAGACATTTTTCCGCCATCAACTTAGTTTCATCCCAAGTTGAACCATGTACGATAAGAGCCGTGTCGTCTGCGTAGGTGAAAATTTCGCAGTTAGGCAGTATTAATTGACAGAGCTCATTAACGTAGATTTGAAACAGAGTTGGGCCCAAAATACTTCCCTGCGGAACACCATATTCAACAGCTTTCTCCGAGCTAATCCAGTTGCCTATTTTTGTGCACTGAGTTCTGTCTCTTAAGTAATCCTCAAAAATTTGGAGTCCACGTATTCCTATCAAATCCATTTTCTTTAGAAGAAGTGGTATTGACACAGTATCAAATGCTTTGGAAAGGTCTAGAAATATTCCTAGGCATTTCCTTTTAGCGTCTAAATTTTTGACTACTGCGTTGGTCAAAGTGCAGACAGCATCTTCAGTGGATCTATTGCGTCTAAAACCATACTGATTTTCAGATATGGTGTTATGTCTATCCATAAAACTGACTAGCGCAGAATTTAAGTACTTTTCGAGGATCTTTGACATAACCGGAAGTACGGATATGGGCCTATAATTGTTGCAGAGTTTTTTGTCTCCATTTTTGTAGATGGGATGTACTAATGCCTTCTTAAAGATTTTCGGAAACACACCTGAAGACAAACACAGATTAACTACGTGTGTGATAACAGGGATTAAAGAACACTTAGCATCCTTAATAACTTTAGATGGAACTTTATCAAAACCCGCGGCACAATCGCCTCTTAATCCTTTAATAATACTTTCAATGTCGGTTAAATCTGCTCTTAGCAAGCCGAGAGAATTTGAAGGAGACTGGATAGGCTTCGTGGGAGGGATATCCGAAAGTACAGCAGAATAAGTGTCTGAACGACCATGAACATTATTAAATTTTAGAGCAAGATCTTTGCCAATGTTGGCGAAGTAATTATTAATTGAATTTATTGATACTTTAGGTGAGGATGATATTTTCAATAGTTCATTTGATGTTTCGCCTTTTTTATTGTAGTGTGCAATTTTCTTAATTTTTTTCCATAATTCTTTAGGATCATTTCTGGATTTGGCTATTTCATTCTGTTCATAACTAGATTTAACTTTTTTAATAATCTCAGTACAAAAATTTCGATATCGCTTATATGTTATTTGTAGAACGGTATTATCTGGAAATACTTTTAACTGCTTGTGCAATTTGTCTCTGTTTCTTATACACCTTAAAATCCCTGCAGTCATCCAAGGTTTTAGTGTAACAGTTTTCTTTGATTTTTTTATTATTTTCGTATGAGAGTTAATGATTGTGGAAACGGTGTTTACTAAGATTTCAGCTGCCAAATTAGCATCAGAGCAATCAAAAATATTACTAAAATTATGATTTTGGATTTCCTTATTAATAGAATCATAATCAACTCTAGTAATATTACGAACATCAAGTGATTTAATGTTATTTACCGAAGGAAAGCTTAGTAATACTGGTAAATGGTCAGTAATGTGAGTATCAATTACAAAGGTTGTTGAGTATAATTTAGATCTTAGAAGAACATGGTCTAGGCAATTTCTTGAATGGGTCGGGAATGTGTGAGTTGGTAAAAGGCCATGAGCTGCAGTTACATTAAGATAAGCATCTGCATTTTTGTCAACATTATTGTTTTTAATGTCTATATTTATATCACCAATAATAGCAACAGTTTTGTACGAATTAAGAGAGTTAGGCAAAGGCACCAGCTCAAGAGTTAGTAAGTATACTGTATACATAAATAGTGCAGCTTTTTTGTTGTTTAGCTTATATACCTACTACTTACCTATAATATTCATCTATCAATCAATCTTTAGTAATCATAAAGATTTGAAAGCAGACTTTTGCTAATTAAACTTGATTGATTATCTATCAAATACGTAGTAAATTGATACCTAATCGTACCAAACAACATTTAACCTACCTATTATTTTTATTATTATTCAGGACCAAAAAAGTTCTTATCTCTTTTTTTATCAAAACAGACTTACGAAAACTGGTTTTCAGACGACTTCAATGTATTCAAAGATATATCGATAAGTATAAAGATAAGTACTAAGAACTTACGTACTTATAGTTATGCAGTCTTGGAAAGAAATTCATGAAATGCTCACTATTAGCAGTTTTATATTATTTTCAGTGTTCAATTCAATACTTTCAATTTATTTCGAGGAACCACCAATCTGTAAGTTAGTATATAAAACTGTATAAGTAGTAATTATTACTTTTACTATAAAAGAAAGTCTCTTCCCGCTGTCTGTCGGTATGTATATTTATATCTTTAAAACTACGCAACGCATTTTGATACGGTTTTTTAATAAGTGATTCAAGGGATTTTTTTTTTATATATGTTTAAAAAGTCATTCAGAATTCAAGAGGAAGGTTTATGGTACGTAAGTACAGGTAAGTTCGCCGGGTTGAATAATATTTTTTACGTAGCGTATGATTTTTTTTACTGACGCCTTACGTTAATAGCAATGGACGTAAGTACCTAAATATAATAATTTAATTTGCAATGAATTCTTCCATTTTTCAAAGAGCAAAGTTTATTAAAAAAAATGTAAGTACAAATGGTTTTTATTATTTTTTTACAAATATTTTTGGTTTATCACTCTATTATCGACAAAGATAATAATGTCGTACGCCTCGCTGAAATCTTTGATTGATATTTTTAGTATTCCGTACGTGGTTAGTAATAAAATGTATTATGTAGGTAGCCTTACTTTACAGTTCTATAAATCAGCTTTATAGTTTAGATACTTAAGGTTTAAATTGCTAGGCCCTTAATGAATGAGGGTCACAAAAAGGTATGAGTCTTTTGTCGAATTTCGGCTGCAATTGTGATAATAAAGGTAAAGTAAGTACCTACCTAGTCTAGTTTAGGTCCATGTTACAAACCATAATTTTGTTTCAGGCCGAACCAAAATAGAAGACAATTCCATGTTAATATCAAGTAAATTAGGCGAAACAATTCGGATAAATCCAAAAATATGGAGTTCACTAAACTTTCTATACAAACCGAATGGAGAGTTTGTTGCCTTTAATGGAAAACAATTGAGAAATAAAACTTTAACACGTAATAATGTTAGAAAAGGACAAAATTGTAAAGAAATCCTGATAGGTCCTTTGGAATCCGGAGATCATGGAAATTGGATATGGTCCAGCTTCAATAAGAAAGCTTATGATTGGGTGGAGAGGTTTCAAGTTATAAGCGTTGAGATAACTGGTAGGTAACTTATACTTACATAGTTAGGCTCAGTAGGCAAACTGTCAGCGGCCGAATGAGTTAGTGTAACGTTTAGTTATACGCCCTTATATTTGAATGGAGTGTCCAGTCCAGTTTGTTATAGTTTTTCACGTTACGTTGAAAACTGCGTAAAGTAAGAACAAAACCAGTAAGTTGAAGACACTCCGGGCGTACTAATCCCAAGTGAATGCTGAGCTGCTTGAGCTTCCCTCAAACGCATACAAACAAACAAACTACGCACAGCGTTAGTGCGCAGGAGGCTCGGTGTTAGTGTAAATTTTTATAACGAATCTATCTTTGCCGACCAAACTTATCATTATAACACTTTTTTTTTTAAGAACAAATCAATCAGAATTCAAGAAACATAACTTTAAAGCAAGGAGAGACATTCAAGCTACGATTCCCAATAACACTTACTCTGGAGACGTGTGAACTAGTGGGCCCAAACACTACAGTCGACAGGCGTTTTGACCGCGACAAGGAAAAGTTTGATTCCTGCGGATATTTGGTGGAAAATATCGACAAGCCCGATGAGGGTTGCTGGCTTATTAGAGGGGTTGGAGAAATTGTTTATACGACAGAAGTTTGTTTAATTGTCGAATAAAATATTTGAGTATAAGAATACATTTTTTTATTTAGGTACCTGCATATTATTTCTTTGGAAAAAGTGAAAAAGATAAGTTGTTTCAGCCAAGATCTCACTTTTTATTATCATTTGATACTTAATAGTTATTAATCTTAAATCAATCGTTCCTCCTTGTCCGACGCCTCTGTCTCTGTTAATAGACATTTCTTGCTAACTTTACTAGTATTTAACTGCAGTCTTGTGAGGGTATCAAAGCATCACTTTGTCTTACTGTTGCTGCAACAGTAACAAAAAAAAACAAGTGGTAGGTAAGTTACTTATAATAGTCATTTATTAAATCCATTAATACATTCTAGTCTTACAACATAACTAATCACTGCCACTGCCACTCCCGCTGGCACTCTGGTCGCGCCGCGGCGTGGCGCCGCCGGCGTCGTCGTCGGAATCCGTGAGGGCGCGCGCGCGGTCGGGGCGGCGCGCGCGGTTCTCCACGTCGGAGGCTTCGGATTCTGACGAGTAGATTGCAGAGGCTTGTGCTGCAACAAATTAAAGGGCAGTACAGCAACGCAAAAATATTAATAAAAAACTCATGCTGTCGCCCACGAACCACAACCATGCGACAGAGAGAGAGCTAATTTTTTGATGATATTTTTACGGGGGAAGACGTTTTGCACTACTACCTAAATCTTAGCAAATTCCAATGATATTGCAATTACAAAACCGCATCAAAATCGGTTCAGCCGAACTCGAGAGAATCGCGGACAAACATACATACAGGTCAAACTGATAACCTCCTTTTTTGAAGTCGATTAAATAACCTTCGAAAAAGGCAAATTAGAAGACTAAACTTACCTTTCCGTCCCCGCTTGTAGAATCTTATACTGCACCACCCACCCCAAATATGAAAGGAGCCGAGCTAGATAATCATTAACATTATAATAAGCCTTCAAAAGAACTAAATAAAGAGCTAAACTTACCTTTCCGTCCCTGCTTGTACTTGTCCTTGATGGCGGCGAGCGACACGCCCCCCTCGTCCTCCGAGTCGTCCCCCCGCGCGCCCCGCGCCCCCGCCGCCCCCGCGCCCGCCCCGCCGCCGCGACGCTTCGAGTTCCGCGCCGGCCGCGAGCGCATTGCTGCTCGCAGTTCCATTTCTTCTTTCTGTTAGTTAGACATGAGAGAATACTTTAATGCATCATCATCTCAGCAGAGAGCTGTCCACTGCTGGCCTCCCACCACAGATCGCCACACCGAACATTCTTACTCTGCTTTTCACAATGCTATCTATTAAGATAAGATAAGAGAATTCTTTATTGCAATCAAAATAAAACATAAGAGTACATAAAACAAGTTACAAATATCATTGCAAATGGCGGCCTTATCACTAAAAGCGATTTCTTCCAGGCAACCAATGAGGAGATAAATACAATTTAGTAGTAGGATGTGATGCTTAGAGAGAAAACTGAAATTATATATATAAACAACCAAAACTAAGAAAGTAAGTACTTATAAGTACTAAATAATCTAAACTTACCTAATACATATTCTAAATCCTAATACATAAACATACATATATTAATAATAATTATGATACACCTACATATACATAGAAAATATTGTATATTTAACTAACTAATACACACAGTGAAATAAGAAACAGACAGTGGACGGGTGGGTGAAGAGGGGGAAGATAGATAGCTGTCACTAAGGCTTTTGTTTTAAGTTTGTATGAATTGACAAGCAATCTACCTTGATAGATAGTATATTGAAAGCGGCCGTTGGGCGACACTAATCCAGTGTATTCCCGGTAATCAATACATAGTATAAAACAAAGTCGCTTTCCGCGTCTGTCCCTATGTATGCTTAAATCTTTAAAACTACGCTACGGATTTTGATGCGGTTTTTTTTTAATAGATAGAGTGATTCAAGAGGAAGGTTTATAAGTATAATACATGCACAAAATAGTATTTAGTTAGGCGGTACGAAGTTCGTCGGGTCGACTAGTCTATACCAATATTATAAAGAGGAAAGATTTGTTTGTTTGTTTGTTTGTAACGAATAGGCTCCGTAAATACTGAACCGATTTGAAAAATTCTTTCACTGGTAGGAAGCTACACTAGTTCCCCGAGTGTCATAGGCTATATTAGATTTTCAAAAAATTAGGGATCCTTACTTAAACTCAAATAATGTAACCCAAGGTGCAATAATTTTTCCGTTGTTTACATTTTTGACAGGTGGATTGTTGTTGTTGTTTGTTTTTTTATTCGCCTATTCTGGGCATACAAAATAACATAGTCTATAGAGCCAAGTATTTTGTAGTATCTTATATTCTATGGCGTAACGAAGTAAGCCGGGACAGCTCGTTCTAAATAAAATCGGAAAATTTTCAGGCTTGCGTTGTTAGAAGTAATAGTGCTAGCTAATATTAGTATATGAGTTCGCACATTGAATAGAGAGAAAGCGACTCAATGAAAGATATGGGAACGCACTAAATGAGGATGGCACAAGATCAGTCATTGAGGTTATCTGTGGGAGACGCATGTGTATGTCTTTCGGCCAAGACTATGAAAATTATTGTATTTTTAACCGACTTCAAAAAAGGAGGTTATCAGTTTGACTTGTATGTATGTATGTTTGTCCGCGATTATCTCGCGTTTGGCTGAACCGATTTTGATGCGGTTATCAGAAATGTATTCTTTACATTCAGGAGAAGGTTTAAGTACAGTCACGGACTAGGAGGCCGTAACAGATTTGTCTATGGTTTCGTCAGCCCTAGACTGTATTGCCAAAGAACAAGAGTCATTTTACAATACAGAAGAACCGGAAGTGTTACGCCGATCGTGTCCGCCACTGTACCTATTTTAACCTACTTCGAAACAGAGGAAGTTCTCTGTTTATGTATGTGTCAGTCTGTTGAAGGCGGGTCTCTTTTTGTAAAAAAGAAATTATTTTCTGTAAAAAAAAAACTGTTCTAAAAATACTAATTAAATATGATGTTTTTTTACCTTCAACTGGTACTTTCTGTCGGCGTCCGGGTCCTGCCCCACCTGGGACAGAATCTTGATCGCCGAGGTCTTCGTTGACCGGTCCGCCAGCGACAACGTCATCTTCCTGTGATGAAATTGATTCTTCGTACATATTATATAATTTATTTCGCACAGATTTACTCTTTTTTAGAGATCAGTCTCAAATTTTTATTAAAATAAAATTAATAACGTAACCCTGCAGGGTTAAGTTATTCATTCGTTAAGCATGTTTATTTCTAAGTTTCTTTCTTTAAATAAATTATTGTTATTATTATGTTAAATCAAAATTAAAACGGATTTTGAGGTTTTCGCGTAATCAGCTTAAGAGCTAGTTTACCGCGATGCTAGCGCCATTCTCGGAAACAATTTATATCTTCTAAAATAAGGCAAATATCAAAAATGTGGCACAGTATGACACTAGATTGAAAATTGAAAAGCTATAGAACAGTGCCCTAAAAATACTAGGCTACATTATCTAGTGTCATACTGTGCCACATTTCTGATATCTGCTTTAGTTTAAGTTTTTTTTTTTCGCGAATGGCGCTAGCATCGCTTTAAACTGGCTCTTAAGCAAAAAAAAATTTATTTTCTTTTATTGGGATTATGGTGGAAAATTATTTTTATATTTCTGGTGGGATTGACTGCTCCGTAGCTCAGTTGGCAGTGATGTGGACTGAGTAAGCGTGAGCACCCGGGTTCGATTCCTGGGCGGGGCGAATATTGATATGATGAATATCGATGTTTGTTTCCGGTCTGGGTGTGATGTTCGTCCCTGTGTGTGTTTCGGACGCCCTAGATACAGTTTCTTCCTAATTAGGGGCTCTGAGTGTGATGTGTTATTATTATTATTATTATTATTGAATGAAAAGTACAGTTACAACTTGAGGTAAAAAAATAAAAAAAAAATGTGTCATTATTAGCTTAGCTCTTTACGGCGTTTGACGTAACTGTCAGTAGTTTCAGTGAGTTCAAGGACGACGTACCTGTGAGTGAAGGACTCGGTGGAGTGCGGGCGGAAGGAGAGCTTGGTGCGGAACACGGCCTGGCCCTGCAGCCCCGTGCCCTGCCGCACGAACAGGTGGTTGTGGTCGCCCTGGGGACCAACACTGCTATTAGCTGATATGCAGACAGATCAAGTTAGGGTAAGCTGCACCTTTCTTGGCACCTCGTTCTTTTATTGGTATGGTGCTCCGTGGCTCAGTTGGCAGTGATGTGAGTAAGCGTGTGCAACCGGGTTCGATTCCCGGGCGGGGCGAATATTGATATGATGAATATCGATGTTTGTTTCCGGTCTGGGTGTGATGTTCGTTTCTGTGTGTGTTTCGGGCACCCTTGATACAGGTTCTTCCTAGTTAGGGGCTCTGAGTGTGATGTGTTATTATTATTATGGTCAAATTAGAGGCGAAATATAAGGATTTTAAAGCTGTAACAACAAAAACAATGTATGTTTTCTGTAAAATGTTAAACAATCAGCTTCATTGCCGATTCCAATAAAAGAACAGGGACAGCTTACCCTATAAACTTTTCCGAGCGACTTGGTATTTGTCTCATGTTGAATTATTTGTATGAAAATAAAACTTAAATTAAGCTTTATTTTAAGACTAAAGTGAAATAGGTTCATCAATTTCAAAAGTTATTCGCGCCTAAAGATTATTTTGGCCTCTCACGCAGAACAGTATTTGGCATAGATAGATATTATAGATACGGGACGGGATGGTATGCTAGCTATAGTGTGTGTATGTTTCTTTGTGTATGTGTGCATGAATAGGTGATCTTGTGTGGAGAGGGCATGAATGAATGAATATACACTTTATTGTCCTCAAATACATAAATATTTAACAATTTCTATAAAAGAAAGATGACAATTAGGTGACCTTATCGCTAAAAGCGATTTCTTCCAGGCAACCTGTTTTTGAAGGATTTTTTTTTGCGGCATATGTGCGTGAATGCTTTGACGTGTGCGTATATACGTATATACGTATCTGTGTGGCTTTATGTGTGGGCTTGTGTCCACAGAACAAGGAAGATGCTCTCTCTCTCTAAATAGAAATCGCGAGTAGGCGGAGCCCGCGTGCCTATCATTAGCTCTGCAGTGCATGTGCGTAGTTTTTGACAGATTTGATAAGCTCAGTTGATTTATGCTTCTTGTAAACAAACCACCAGGAAAAATATGAAAAAAAAACCCACTAAAATGCAATATTGTGCTGTGTTGGAATGCAAAAATTAAAGTTGGGGACTTAAAAGTACTAATTATGCCGTATCATTACATCGGTAAGTAATATTTCACTGTATTTTTAAATAAATTTGAAATTATACATGAACAAGAAAACAAAACCATAAGTGAGAAAATGAAAACACCCTAATTACGGAGCAGTAAAATTGAATTTTAATTGAAGCCTGTGACTGTGACTGTACCTTCATAGCGTTCTTCTTTATCTATGGTATTAGACTCATGACTTTTTCTAGAACATTTTGACAACAGTATAATGGAAATCAGTTAGAGATTGCTCAACATGATGAAAATCTATCGATAAAAATCTATCGATAAAAATCTATCGATAAAAATCTATCGATAATGGTGTAATATGTAAAAAATAAAGTCGCTTTCCGCATCAGTACTTAGGTATGTTTAAATCTTTAAAAATACAGTGAGTGAGTGATTCAAGAGGAAGGTTTATAAGTATAAAACATGCACGTTCTAATAATAGGTTAGGCGGTACGAAGTTTGCCGGGTCGACTAGTATTGTATAAAGACAAGTCGTCACTCTTATAGTGTGCTATATTTTATTTTTCTTTTCATTTATTTACAGCTTATGTTACTGGATCACCTTGGGCCAAGCTCAGAACCTAATACACTTAAGCATAAACTTGAAGATAGAGCCATCATGAAAGCTTCTTAAGCTAAGAGGAGTTTCAATAAACAATACCTAGAGAAGAAAAAATGCTAAATATTATATATTAAAAAAAAACAAGATTAGTTAAGAGTTTAAGGCAAGTAATAAATAAGCAAGTACTTCGATATTAAAAAAGATAAAATAATCAATATATATATAACTCTTCCGTTACTGACTGACTGACTGACTGACTGACTGACAGACAACGCAGAGCCGAAACTACTGGCCGAAGCGGGCTGAAATTTTGTATGTAGGTTCCTTAGGGAGTGTAGGTGAGCACTAAGAAGGGATTTCCCGAAATTCCCACGGGAACGGGTCAAAACGGGAATTTTGTGTTTATGAGAAATCTACGCGAGTGAAACCGCGGGGCAGCCTCTAGTATAAATATAAAACCCATCTTGTTTTATTGGTCTATCTACCCATCCACCTAAATTGTTTACTTTGATTAAAATAAAGCTTCATTTAAAGTACAGTACTTACTCCAAAATTAATAATGCGCATGCAGATTCGCTAATTGTCGATTTCACGGAAACACCTCAATCAAAAATCATTATTCTACTAAATTACGCATGCAGAAAATGCACTTAACCTCCTTAAATACATATCGTCTTACGTCGCTTGGGAATACGACCGTTGTCGAACAGTGACGAAGATTTCTATGCGCATTATAACTTTTGCAGTACTGTAGGTATATACAATTTTATAACTAAACACATTTTTATTTCTGAATCTCTATTTATGCGAAGCATAACTGTTGAATACAAAACTACATTGGAAATAAATAAAAAATAAACTGTACACTAAAATAAACTTTGTTCTATGAGTGACTGGTTTTTTCATATGATAATACCAATACATCGCCAATCACCAAGAAGGCCGTTTGCGTAAAATACACATAGATTTTCGTAAAAAAAAGTAATTGTTAACTGTAGCCATATGAAAGAAAGTTGTATATCGATAGGTTTTTCTCATCGACAAACTTTCTCCCGCAATATGTACATCCCTAGCTTAGTTTTTCATTTTTCGACGTAGCCATCTAGTGTTTAGTAGCGGTAGTACAAAAGGTGTAGTTCCATCTAGCGTCGAATAGTAAAACTAGGAACAATGCGTGAGGATTTTAAAGCAAAGAGGATGTATAGCTTTCTACCATGTCTTCGGAAAAACCTAATTTCATTCTTTTATCATATGTATGTCATCATTATCTTAAGTATTTCATAATTGTTTTTTGATTTTGATCTTTGTTTATTTGTAAAAAAGGTTCATAATCTACTTCAAAGTTTTGTGATGTAGATCTTTTCGGCATTGTCGTTAATCACCAATGGTAGCTTGGATTTCATAGTGAGCGTTTGGTTTATATGTGTGAGTTTGGACACACTGGTTTCGGTACTAAAAGCTCATGATGCTATTTCTATTGTATTCTCTTGTTCTGTGCTTGTGTCTGTGTGTAGAGCGGCGTATCTCACGTGCAGCGGCTGCTTGTAGACATCGAAGATCTCGGAGCCGAGATGCAGCGACATGCTCCCGTCCGACCACCTGACGACGCGCGCGTTGCTCTCCCTCTGCGCGTTGCCCTCCGCGTCGAACGACGTGCGCCAACGTATCGTGTTCTCCACTTTCAGTTTTAATCTGGAATAGAGATAGTAGGCTGGATATTGTGCTGGTTAAACTAGAGTACAATCATTTGACAGAAGAGGGCTCGTTTGGGAACCTCTCCAGGCGACTATTGTCGTAAGGCAAGCCAAACATTTGTTTGCCTGAGCCAATTGGTGGGCACCCTGAACTACCTCGCCTCTCGCAGTGTAGGATACTTTGCCAAATAAGTTATCAATAGCGATTAGATTAGATGTAGTCTAATTGTATTTCAATAAGTGATATCTAGTATCCTATATTGAATAAAGAATTATTTGATTTGAACTCGAACTGTGGCTTTTCAACCGCTTTTGTGCTCGTAAATCCACATTACGCGGTTTTATGAACTTACTTGGTGTTTCTAAGAAGGTGGTAATTAATATAAGGTTTTATTAAGCTCATTATAAGCACCTTAAAACTTTTAAATAATAACAATGGTCGAAATACCAAAATAATAATCAACTGTTCCATACATAATATATGTATTCGATTTAGACATAGACATAGAAAAATCTTTATTTGCGCACACAAAACATACAATAACTAAATTTACTGCTCGATACTAGGGCCCACTTTAAAAAAAAACCTCTAACTAAACAACCCTAGCCGAAATCGAAAAAATGCGTCAATGGCGCTCTGGAATCCAGTCTGGATAATCTTAGTAAACTTTTTTTTTATGCACTTTTGTGTAGCGTTCAGAAAAAATTCTTAGAAATATAAATTTTGTTGCGAAAGTGGCCACTTTTTGATTTTTAAACGCTTTTTCAGTAACACCCTGTATACACTTTAATTATTAGTTACCCCTTATAGCATTTAAGATTATGGTAACAGCACTCACCTGGCTCGACCTTCCTCATCCAAGGTCTCCTCCTCATCAATTTCATCCTCGTAGGTATTAGGATCATGAGGCCTGGTCTCCACAGACAGGAAGTTGGGTAACTTCACAAAGTGCAACTCTTTGCCCAATTCCGTCCATATTTTGGGCATGTCCACGTCTATTCTTGTCTCGGGTACTTCGGGTTCTTCCTCCTCTTGAGGTTTGTCTTTTGGCTCCTTTTCCTGGTTATTTAAAAAAATAAGAATTATAGAAATTGTGTACCTATGAGTGTAAGAACTGTCTTTGAGACCAGAAATCATAGACTTAGAATCTGCTATGCTTAAAAACAAACGATGGCACTGGTTCCGAGATTATTTTTTTTAAGCTAAGTCTGCGCGCGGATAAAATCTGAACCAAATTAGCAATCACTCGTTAAAAAACACTTTGTTTTGAAAGGCGGGTAAAGTACATACACAGAGGCTCCGCCCGTCGCGCGCAGACTTAGCTGGCGAAGACTCTACCTTGTGTGCGATATAAGATAGGTAATGCTCTACAAAATCAAAAAAGCCGATTCGAAAGAGAGAATCGGCTTTTTTGCATAATTTTTGGCCCCGTATTGAACATCGGTTATGAAAATACCTTATCATTTTCATCTCCGGACTTCCTCTCATCGCCGGAGCGGCTCCGGGAGCGACTGCGGCTCCTGCTCCTGGACCGGGACCGGGAGCGGCTGCGGGACTTCTGACCCTCGTCTTCTGAGCTTATGTCTGATGCGTCACCGAATAGCGCGTCCGCTGTCACTGTTACCAAAATAATAATTATTAAGTAATGTCACGATCATAACCTGCTTCATCGTTAATATCTGTCCCGGCGAACTTCATATCGCGCCGTACAATTTTATATGAAAAAAATATTGTTGTTTTTACTAACATTCTCTTAATTTTTCGATATTTTCTCACCTTTTAAACCTTTCTTGGACTACTACGAACATTTCAGAACCAGAATCAACTAAATCGGCCCGGCCGTTCTCGAGTTTTCGCGAGACTAACGAACCACGATTTATATTTATATTATACGAGCTGTCACGGCTTACTTCGTTACGCCATAGAATATAAGATACTACTAAAGACTTGGCTCTATAGACTATGTTCTTTTGACTGCCCAGAATAGGCGAATAAAAAAACAAACAACAACTGTCAACAACAACAAACAACCTGTAAAAAAATGTAAACAACAGAAAAAAAATTACCTTGGATTACATTATTTGAGTTTAAGTAAGGATCCTTAATTTTTTTGAAAATCTAATATAGCCTATGTCACTCAGGGATAGTGTAGCTTCCTACCAGTGAAAGTAACTTTCAAATCGGTTCAGTATTTCCGGAGCCTATTCATTACAAACAAACAAATCTTTCCTCTTTATAATATTGGTATAGATAAGAAGATAGTAGATTTGACAACTAAAGTACTAGCTGACCAGGCGAACTTCGTTTCTTCTTTCGCCACACCACACCACATGGCGGTGAAATGAAAGAGCAAATTGGCAAATTTAGTCGTTCTCCCGTTATGAGGCTACCACAAGAAAAAGGCGTTTATTTTTATAATAGTAGATTTAACATTGATTTTCAAGAATGCAAAACACGTATTCTCATACAACGTACCCTGTACATTTGTGCGTGAAACTAAAAGCATTTTGATAGCCGTGGCCGAGAATTCACGCTTTATAAAGACTGGAATTGTAAATTGAGCAGATGGAGATGATGATAATGATTAATGAACACTTTATTTTACTAAAGAGGGAATCTTACCAGTAGGTTCCTTCTCCGCCTCATCATCAGAGTCCACAATCTTCTTGGTCTTCTTCTTGGGCTTCCCGCTGGCATCAGACCCGCTGTCCGAGCTCTTCTTCCGTTTTGTAACCTTGCCAGGGTCCTCGCTTTCAGAGTCTGATAGGACTGCTCGCTTCTTTTTCTCGCCTGAAAAATTTAGAAGTAATTGTTTGAAATTCCATTTGAATCAAGAATTAACTCCTTACTGTTTACTCATGTTTGCTGCTATATTAGTAATATTGTTGTACTTTTATGCCGCGCTGCGCCGCCGGCCTATCTATTGGTGAATAAATAATTTTTTCTTTCTTTCTTATTGTTATACCTACCTGGGAGAAATCGCTTTGAGCGATGAGGTCGCATTTGTCAACTATTCGTGTTCCCTGTACGAATAAATTAAGAAAAAAGAATAACTATTGTAATATGAATAGAATTAGAATAAGAAGGTGATTCTCAACTATGGAGAAAATCAATCTTGATCCAAGTAGAATTTTGAACCAAAAGGGTGCAAAAAGGAAAATGTATTGACGAGTAAGCAACCGCAAAATTTTACTAGCAATTTGAAAGGTCTGCATAGTATTATAAATCGTCAGGTATGGTTGAAATCAAGATTAATTACGAAAAAACAGGTTTTTATTGTCTAGTCTGTTATGTAAAAGGTCATAAAATTCTTACCAATATCAGCTTCAGAAGCATTTGAGCTCTTTGATCGTGATCTGGATCTGCTCTTTGACTTTGACTTGCTTTTTGATTTAGAATGCCTCGAGCCAGACCTAAAACAATAATGTTTTTATTTAGAAAGTAAATTTTATCTAGTATCTACTTATTAAGGTGGCATAGTGTGGCCAGCTGTGACTTTGCATACCTTTTTGAGGAATATACAAATACAAATTGAATAACTTTATTGTTTTTTAACAAAAATTAATTACCAATCTTGGGTCCCGAGTAGCGTATTTTAATGTTGTCAACCATTCACTTTACATATGTACCATACCATTGCAATCTCTTCGCAACTGACAAATCAATAGCAGTGTATGTCTAGTAGACTACCAAAGTGCCGAAAAACTAATGTTAAACGAACATTAACATCCAATCACTTAACATTTGTGTCATTTTCAAAATACTCGACTCGGGTCCCTGATAGCTCAGGTTATGTTAAAAGCAAAATAAAAAATATTGAAACTAAATAGAATTACCTTGACCTAGCAGCAGTTTCAGGCTGCACATCATCAATCATCAGATTCGGAGAGTTCGAGCGACTTTCATGGACATCAGCCCTTTTCTCTGGACTCTTGGACTTTGAAGATCTACTTCCAGACCTCGACTTTGACTTCCTAGGGCTAGCACTGGCTGATTTAGACTTTGACCGCGACCTGCTTTTCTCAGCATTTTTAGGGCTTTGTGACCTTGACTTTGGGCTAGCTGATCCTGACTTGGGACTGGCAGATTGTGATTTTGGACTCTGAGACCTTGATTTAGGGCTTCCAGACTTGGATTTGGGACTATGCGCAGCTGATTTTGGGCTACCAGATCGTGATTTAGGACTGCCTGAACGAGACCTGGCACTGCCTGATCCTGAGGACTTTGACCGGCTGCGTGATTGGGACTTTGAAGTTTTCTTACTTCCTGATGCTTGGGATGACCCAGATTTATTGCTGTGAGCTGAACCTGAACGGTTTGATCCAGCAGGAGAGTTTGACTTGCTGCGAGAAGCAACTGATGCGTTAGATGATTTTCTTGATCTATTAGATTTTGGAGATTCACTTCCCGATCTTTGAGGGCTCTTAGAAACAGAGCTGCAAATAAAGGAAGACATTATACTAACTTAGCAAAGCATAGAAAGAGTGTAGGTTGCCTGGAAGAAATTTCTCTTAGCAATAAGGCTGCCCATTGCATGCAAATTCAATTTGTTTGTAACATGAATTTATTAATGTACTTTTGTGTCTTACTTTGTATGCAATAAAATGTTTTATATTCTAGATAGAGGATGGATGGAATTCAATTAAACTTGAAAAATTCTTGTTATATTACAACTGTTCTGAATTCATTACCGTGATTTGCTGCCTTCCTTGCCTGAGGGAGCTGGACTGGGGCTCTTGCTGCCAGCACTTGAACCACTGTCTGAATCAGAACCTGATTCGGAACCTAAAAAGACACCATTGCTTTAAAATAATATTTTTTTTTGAAGAAGTAGGTATGGTTGATTTAGTGTAGAGTAAGAGGCTTTTGTGTGTTATGTTTTATGTAGAAGCTTGAGCGATAGGTGTGGATTAGAGAAGAAATTGGACTCAGGCTTGACGGCTTGACATACTTACTTACCTATAATATACCTACTAAATTGGTTTGTAAGAGGTTATTTTGAATAGTTATACATGTAGATCGTACGTGGACGTTGGTAAATCAGTAGTTTGACAGTCATCGATAGATATAAAATGTAATTAACATTGATTTCTAAGTGGTAGCAAAGAAAATTAACAAAGCTTAGAATATTATTTGTTAACGTACCCTGCAGATTTTTGCGTGCAGCTAAAGGCATTGTGATAGCCGTGGATCCACTTACACCTTTATATTTGCACCAGATTCTAAGATTTTCTAATAATTTTGTTTATTTAGTTTGAAAATGGTTTGAAAGCAGAGGTTTTAAGGTTATTAACTACAAGCAAGCAAAAACAAATAACTTCAATTTCAATCAACTTCAATCAGTATCAAATACCACACGTCATTCAAGTCAATCAGTGTTTTTTTTTTGTTTTTTTAATACCAGAGAACATGGGAGAACGGTTCATACGGCCACGTTTTTTTCTATTCTGTTTTTTTTTCATGTTTTACACTTCCAATGATGGAGGCAATGACAGTAAACCAGCAAAAACGATGACTTAAACTTTCAGACACACTTTCAATCTGAGCTTTTAACTAAAGAACTACACTTAGGGACATTATTGCCTAACTGTACTTTTTTTTTTGTCAGGATGGGCTTTGGGCTTACTTAGTCCCTTTGCCAACTTCAAATAAAATAAATGGCTTGCACCGGATATCCGGATTATACGATGTATTATCACCTGAGATTATCACCATTATTATCACGCAAACTGAAAAAGTTAGGTCCTACAGGTAAAAAAAGACCTCGAAAGTATATCTAAATAACCTTGATAATCTCAGCTAATATTACATTATTTAGGTATGTATATACCAAGGTGAAGAACAAAAGAATAAAACCATTTTTAGAACAAACTTCAATTTAATAAAGAAAAATAATTATTACTGTAGACTGTTGGAAGTAGTAACTATCCAGTTGGAGAACCGTGAGACGCGCACGTTGACACCAGGGTAGTAGGCCTGAGCGCAGCCAGCGCCCCAGGAGCAGACGCCTACGATCACGTTGTTGTGGATGAGGGGACCACCGGAGTCGCCCTGGCACTGGTCCCGACCGCCCACGTCCAGCCAGCCGGAGCAGAGCATGTTGTCAGTCAAGCTGCTGCCGTACCGCTGGCGGCAGACTGCTTGGTTGACGGTCCAGATCTGGACGTGACGCAGCTGCTCGGAGCTCGCGCCTCCTTGCTGTAATTTTGAAATTTCATTGATTTCTAGCAAGAAACTAAAGCAGGGAACTTGCTGTGTGGTGATTGGCGTGAAATACCACCACCCATGCGTTTCGTAAAATGCGACTCAGGGAAAATCTGCAGCGTCATTTGTTGCAAAACTTGTAAAGCCCTACTGAAGTCACCAACCCGCCTGCCAAGCGTGGCGATCATAAGAAATCATTGCTAAAACATTTTTCTTTGTGGCTAAGGGGATTGCCTATAAAACGGGTGACAATACCTAAATCGTCAAACAAAACTTACTATCTGCTATCAATATTTAAGAAAAGGGAAGACTTAATAAAGAAAGGGACAAACATAAAAGTCTTGACTTACAAAGAAGCTGAAGATATTGTACAATAAAGTGTTTTTATAGGTAGGTAGGTAGAAGTGTTATTATAGGTAGATAGGTAAAAGTGTAATTATAGGTACTTACAGAGACAGCGCCCCATCCAATAGCCCAGACAACCTGGTTATCAGCAAGGTTGTAGTTGGCACCAGCAATGGAAGCGGGAGCAACAGTGTTGGAAATGTAATTGATAGCGCTGGCAGTGCGGAGAATGGTCAGATCGAAGTCGTGACCGACGTATGAAGGGTGTCGGATGTATCTGTCGATGTTGAGGACGGTGCCGCCGGAGCTGGCCCAGGTGGAACCGACACGAGCTCGCCACCAAGCGGCTTGGTGCCAGCTGTAGAATATAATTTAAGACTATTGTTAGGATTTTTGTTTTTCTGTCATCAGTAAAATAGTTTATCGCATGGGATTTGGGAAGAACTAGCGGAATTGAAGCTTTTAGCGAAAGATAAAATGTGTACTAAAGTTTCTTATTCAGACTTTGAAAGATTTTACCCCCTTACCACAAAAAAGTTAGACCGGTCTAAAATCGCCAATTTGTATGACGAACTAGTGAATTAAACCTAGTCACTAGACTAGACTCTACTAGTTAAACCGGGTCTAAATCACTAGATTTAGACCCGGTTTAACTCTTTTTGTGGTAGAGCCGATAAAGTCTATTATGTAAATAAAAACGTGTAAAAACGCTGTTCATTTGTCTCGATAAATTCGAGAACGGCTTGACCAATTTAGCTGATTTTGGTTTTGAAATATTTGTTGTGGTCCCTAAAAGTTTAAACAGTCAGAAAATATGGAAAAGTCACTATTCCACGCATCCTTTGTTACCACAATTTACTCAAATAAAGTTCTCTATCTCAATCTGGGAGGATTCTCACGATGCTATTGGGGTTTTCTGTGACCTCTCGAAGGCTTTTGACTGCGTTGATCATGAGACTTTGCTACTTAAATTACAGCACTATGGCTTACTTGATAAATCACTTGATCTACTTGCCTCTTATCTTACTGATCGCGACCAACGAGTGGACGTGGGTGGTGCGGTGTCTGCAGGTTGTCCTATCAAGATTGGTGTACCTCAGGGATCGATATTGGGGCCTTTCCTGTTCCTAGTCTACATAAATGATCTCCCTTACATGTTAGATAAACTTACTGATGTTGTCCTCTTTGCGGACGACACCTCTTTAACATTTAAAGTTAAA
Source organism: Euspilapteryx auroguttella (assembly GCA_951802225.1). NCBI lineage: Eukaryota > Metazoa > Arthropoda > Insecta > Lepidoptera > Gracillariidae > Euspilapteryx > Euspilapteryx auroguttella. Next base: position 2,206,632 of record OX637660.1, on the reverse strand, counting down.
CGAGGTGACTCACTCAACTTAGATATAAACAAAACATTAGTGGAGATTTCTCAATGGTTTACTTCTAATAATTTACTTTTGAACGCAAAGAAAACTAATTGCATTAAGTTTTCCTTGCCAAATGTGACTGCTTATGATACAGACATACATTTGGACAATAACAAGCTTAATCTGGTAAATCAAACTGTATTCCTTGGTATCACTCTAGATTCGAAACTTCAGTGGGGCCCCCATATCTCAAATCTTGCGGCAAGGCTCAGTTCGGCTGCGTACGCAATCTGGAAAATCAGAAAATTAACTGATGTTTCTACCGCGAGACTTGTGTATTTCAGTTACTTTCATAGCTTAATGACCTATGGCTTGCTTCTATGGGGAAGAGCTGCAGATATTAACGTCATTTTTATACTACAAAAACGCGCAATTAGAAACATTTATCAGCTTAAAGCTCGCGAGTCCCTCAGACAAAAATTCAAAGAAATTGATATTTTGACGCTTCCGTCCCAGTACGTCTTTGAAATTATTATGTATACTCGTAAAAACTTACATATGTTTGATAAAAAATGTGATAAAATTAAAGACCTTAGAACGCGTAGCAAAAACAAACTAAGTATTCCACAGAACAGACTAAAACGGACAAACAAATGCTTTATAGGAAACGAAGTAAGATTTTATAACAAGATCCCTGAAGAGATTTTGATCCTGAATGATAATGAGTTTAAAACTCGTATCAAAAAAGGTTTGATTAAGAAAGCTTATTACAATGTTGATGATTATGAAAACGACAAAGACGCATGGAAGTAGTCTAGCTCTGCACGATATTTTCATTATTTCATGTATGTACTTTAAATCTTATTAATTTATGTTCTTTGTATTGTAAATTGAAATGTAATGTCACATATATAAGAACAAAAAAAAAAAAAAAAAAAAAAAAGAGAAATTGTAAAGTAGAGTTTGTTACCCCTTTCTTCTCTACGCTGTAAAATCATTGCGAAAGGGAGTAGAATCATTTGACAGAGGAGGGCTCGTTTGGGGGCGTCTCCAGGCGACCATTGTCGTAAGGCAAGGCAAACATCGTTTGCCTGAGCCAATTAGTGGGCACCCTGAACTACCTCGCCTCTATCAGTATAGGATACTTTACGAAATAAGGTATCAATATTAATTAGATTAGTCTAATTGACTTTCAATAAGCGATATCTTGTATCCTGTATTGAATAAATCATTTTTTACTTTTACTTTACTTTTTTTACTTACTTTAATCTATAGATAGTAGTTAAAAAAGTAAGGTATTCATTCAATAAAAAGTAAATTACTCACGCTCCACTAGTGATGAAGCAGTGGGCACAAGTCAAGATAGTCCTTGAGGTCAAGATGGTTCCACCACACCACTGAGGGTACCAGGAGAGCTGACCACGCTGGTTGTGCAGCAGGGCCACTCCATATGGGTACTGGTTGATGGTTGTGACTGAACCACCAACGATTCTCTGGATACGGCTGTCCCGCTCGATAGGCGGGTCTTGGACTGCCGCTCCTGTTTGAAAGCGAAGACGGACGTTTGTATCAAGTTATGAAGTATGATGATCGTCTTAAGATGCATAGGACAGCCATAATAGTAGCACCACGCGTGAAAAAAAATAATATCTTCTAAATTAAGGCAAATATCAAAAATGTGAAACAGTATTCCACTAGATAATGCAGCCAAGTATGTTTAGGGCATTGTTGTATAACTTTTAGGTTAAAGACTAAAGAAAGCAACTGATTTTTGCACCGTGGCTCTATAGCCATTGATCTATATCAACGGTATGCCGTGTTTGAAGGGGTTATTCCGATAGTCTCCAAAACCTTTGATGTCCAAAATTTTGCCGCCCCATACAACGTTTCCTATTAGTCTCCAAAACACTTTTTTGGTAAAGGTAGGTACAAAAAAAAAAATTCATACAACTATTCCTTTTAGTCTCCAGGTAAGTTTTACTATGTAGAGACAACAACAAAAGTTTAGGAATTTTAATAAAACGTAGTTTTTTAGTTATCAGTTTTAATAAATATTTACATAAGTATAAACTATCGTAAACTTCACAAAAAAATAATACTTATGACTGTTAAAATTTGCTTAGGTAAGGGAATAAAATTTTCACATTTACAACAATCAGAAGCACTATTAGGTACTATGCTTAATTTATAAACACTTCTTGCACATTTGCTATACTGTAATACTTAGCTTATCATAATTATCAACCAAACTTACGTGAGTTGAATGCATATTTAAACGGCGTGATTGTGCTAGGTCCTAATTTTCACTGTCTACCATTATGGTCAAAGATCAGACTGGATTAGAAAAAATAGAGTACCACATGCACTCTTTTTTTTATTAAATAACGGTACTTTCGCCGAAGGATTTCCGAGCAGCGCTCTGTGATTGGTTTAATAACCGCACGGCTATTGTTTCCGTAAAACTTAGTACCTAGTTGTAGTCTTAGCCGCCCCTTATCAGGTAGCTGAGAGTTTGTAAGGTTTTTGACAAAGAGTGCAAATAATTTTTAAATCTAGGCGATAATCTTGTATCGGTTGCTATATTTTTATTTTGTAATGCTGTTAACACTGATTTTCTTGCTTGTTTTGCCGTCGATACCATCTTTGCCTGTTAATATTTTGGAGACTATAGGAAATGGAAAATAATTAAATAAAAATAAGAATAAATCAGCTTGGAGACTAAATGGAAATAAAAAAAAATGATTTTTGGAGACTAATGGAATAACCCGTTTGAAGTCAGTAGATACCTACGTAATTTAAAAAAAAAACGACTTTTAACTTTCAAGTTAATGCACTTATTTAGGTAGGTATTTGAAAAAGGTGACAATGAAATTAGAAGAAAGAAAAGTAATGTTACCAGAGGCGACTGCCACGGACACAGCCAACAATGCAAGAGTTACCAACTTCATTGTGAATGAAGCACTGGTCTTGGAAACTAAAATCCTCCGATATATACTTCGTCAAGGATTAGATTACAAAATATAAAATCAGGCGCTGTAATCACTATGTGATTAAATTGTTTTCAATAAGATAAGGTTCTCCTAAATTTTTACAAACAGC